>CM060929.1:1031117523-1032367523 GCA_030765085.1 Allium cepa
AACTACTCTAGAATGGAAGCAACTGGGAAAGTTGAAGTATTTTGGATTAGAGGGTTTCTACTGGAATTTTTCAAGATTTGATGGCAAGATTGGCGAGTGCTCCTGTTTTGTCTTTTTCGGATAGCAGAAGTTTGAAGTCTACTGATGATAGTAGAGTTTGATCCTGATATTGGTGGATCTTGATAGGATCATTTTGTTGGGTTATTTCTGGTCCAGTTTGTTTCGAGAGGCATCGGTGAAGGTTGAGCTGATTAGGAAGGATGAATGCAGCCCAGAATCATCAGTGGAGTTTTGTGTATAAGAGACAGAGATTGATTTTGGATAAGTTTTTCTCCAATCAAAGGAGCTATAAATTTGGGTAAGGCTGGGAAGCTAGCTCCAAGGTGTATTGAATCTTTCTATGATCTTGTGAGGATAAGATTTGGTCTACAAAATTTAATTGCCAGTTTGGAAGACTGGGATTCATTGTGTTTCACGTATCTCTGAGGGATTGTGTGTGTGATCCATCTCTAGTTTTGGAACCAACAGTTCTGGAGGATTTGGTTGTTGCGCAGGACTTGCCTGTGGTCCGATACCCTGTTCAAATCTAGATGAGTTGTTGTTCTGTAGCTTAGCAGTGTGGATTGTTTGGATTCTGTATAGTGAGTATCCCGGTATTTATACCTTGGGAAACTCTAGGAAGTTCTATCCAGAACTTTGTCTGGATAGTTAAATTTTTTTTATTAAGTAAATTGGTTGCTATGATTGTTAGCATATGGTTGTAAATATATGCTTGTAGTTCAAATTAAAAATGTTGATGGATTATTAAATTACCATTGCTTTTAAATTTCGGGGACGAAATTCTTTTAAGGGGGGAGGAATGTGATAACCCGGAATTTTGGGCAATATCAATTTAATAATCTGTATTCAAAATTAAATTGATTTGATAATTGTCTTTTATAATTGTAATATAAATTGGAAAATTAATTCTTTTAAAAATAAATAAATATTTGAATTGATAAATTTTATCTTTTAAAAGCTAATAAAATATTTTTTATTTATAATTGTATATATTGTAAATAGAAAAGCTTTGGTTGAAATTTAATAAATAAAATCATGTTTTCAAACTCTAAATATATATGGCAATTTGGAATCTTGATTAATTTAAAATAAAAACTTTCCAAAGCTATTTAAATAAATAATCATATTGTTTTCAAATATTTAAGATAAATGTTTTATTTTTTTAAAATATCTTTTAGCCTAAGTTTGAATTTAAATAAAATTAACAAAAAGATTTGTTTTATCTTCTTTTTAAATATTGCTTAATAAATATGATATATTGATTCATTTAAAGTAAGATAAGTAATTTATTAATAATGAGATAATTTCCTTTATAAATTTATTTAAAATTAGCAAAATTGATATTTTAAATAATAACTATAATGTATTGCTTTTATAAATATAAATAGATTTTAATGAAAATAGAATTTGTTATTTTCAAATTTAGTATGTTATAAATATATATATAATTGACTTTGATTTGGATTTTCAAATTTAATTTGAATTTGAATTTGGATTTAATTTTGAAATTCAAAAAGGTAGATATTCTAAAATATTTGGATTTAAATTATATGTATAAGTTTTTATTTGTATATAATTGATTTTATTTATATTTTCTTTAAGAAAAAGTATATATAAATTTAGATAAGAAATAATAAATTAAGTAAAAAGTTTTTATTAACACTTAATAAATAAATATAACAAATTACAAGTGTAAATCTCTAAAGGCCTAATGTAACATGTGTTAAGTAAATATTAATTCAAGATGACAAATGTTAAAGACATGAGACAAGTGTCATTTTAAAAATTTTAATTTTCTTTATTTTAATAAACCACATTTTCATTTATATAAACACATTGTTCTCTTATCTTTATTTTTTTATCTTTTTGTTCAAAGCCAAGAAGAAATTAAAATCAAAACCACTCATAAACAATCTAAAAATCACCCTCCTCAAACAAGAATTTATCAATCAACCAAGCCTGAATTCAGTTTTTCCAATCTATATTCATCTTCAATCAGAAATCAAAATCAGTAATCAAAATTCCTTTCAAACCGGAAGATTTATTTAAAATAGAATCAGATAATCAGTAATAAAATCCCTCCACATACCAGAAATCAATCACCAGTAACCATCTTCAAATCATTAACCTGAAATTCATTTTGCAAATCATTTTCAAGATCAAAATGTAAAGCTTGCATGCAAACCTGTGAACTAGTTTGAAAATCCAAAAAATCATCAACTTATAGTTCCTTTTTTTTCAATATGGGATCAAGCCTGCATTTTTTTCCATTTTGTTTTGAAAGCAACAACAAATGCCTGCATCTTTTTCAAAAACTAAAGCAGTCCAAAGCAAGCATGCAAGTTCTTATATCAAGGAAACACTTTTCCGCTACTCAAGTTTTAAAGTCAAAGGCATTCATGTTTTCAAAAAGATTCAAAGGCTGTTTCAAAGCAAAAAGGGTCTGTTTTCAAATTAACAGGTGAGTTACAATTCTTTTTAAAAGTTAAGAAGAAATTTGGTTGCACGTTAATCTCTGAAATGAGTATATTTGTGTGAAAATATATGAACAAACATTTTCTGGATGAATGTATGCTGTATGCATGCCTGTTGTTTCTGTGATATCCCTGTTCTTTGTTTTCAAGCTCAGATTTTAATCAAAATCCATTATCTTTTGAGTCAATCTCTGTTAGGACCTAGGATGCAAACAAATCTTATTTGTTTCATCATGAAGTAAGTTTTAAAATTTTATTTGTGTTAAAATAAATTTGGAAACCAGATTGAACAGAATAGTTTAAGTTATGATAAAATTCAAACATTCTAAATCATTGATTCAAGAACATAATCTGAATCCCTGAACTAAATAATGAATTTTAAGAGTGAAATTACAATTTCTAGTTTTGGATTAAGGGTGCAATTTGAGTTTGACCAGAAATGGTATTTTTGGCAACTTCTGATGATCTAAGTGGCTAGGGTGGATGCGATCGTCACTGGAGATAGTAGGATGACTGAAGATTGGGGGAAAAATGTCAGGTCGGGGTTCAAAGCATTGTGGCGACAATGGGAGGTCAGTGTTGTCTGTAAACCTAGTTTTGGGCTTGGTCGAAATTTTATTCTTCACGGCATCTTTGGTGGACCGAGCTCCACCAGATTCTGTGAGATGGTAGCTTGGGTGACGTCGAAGTTGTGGCCGGAAGCAATGGAGCTCTGGTGGACGACGATGCGAGTTCGAGGCGGTTTCAAGTGTGGTCTGTAGCTCCAGGTTCAGGCCTATTGCTCGATTTTGATGTCGAGTCATAATGGAAGTTTGGATGATCGGATTTTAGGGTGGAGTTGATCGCCGACTTGAATAAGTCATCGTGGATGGCTATAGACGATCGGAGCCACCATGCATATGCACGGTGCATCTATGTGCCCGGTGAATTCTGGGAATAGTGAGGATGTGGTACTCGAGTTTTCTCGAGTCGAATACGTGTGTTGCCCGAAGCATTGAGGGTGTTTGCTCGAAAAATTTTGAGGGATGCTCGGGTAGTTGTTTTGTTTCAGGTTTTAAAACCTGTCAGGCTTAAATTTTAAAAATGAGTTTTAAAATTTAAAGCAAAATTTAAACCAAGTTTTAAATCAATTATTTAGTATGGATTCAAATTAACTTTTGAATCATAGTTTTGAATAAATAAAGTTTTATAAAATTAAATTGTTTAAATAAGATTAAGGTTTAAAGTATATTGTAAATAAATTAGTTTCCTAATATATGAGTAAAACTTTATTTATATAAATTTCTTTTATAAAAGTTCTTTAATATTTGAACGAAAAGTTATATAAATCTGTTTAACTTAAATTGCAAGTTAAAAGATTAATTTATTTTTTAAAACTTGATTTTTAAATTAAATTTAGTGTAAATCTTTATTTATATAAGTTTCTTTTTAAATGATAAATGTTTCTTTAAAATTTGATTTAAAAAGGTTTATAAAATCGATTTATATTTGGTTAAAGTTTAAATTTGTTAATCATTTTAAAAATCCTAAATTTGAAATGAAATTTAAAAAGTAAATTTAAAGGTGAAACGTTTTAAATGTATATATTAATGAAAAATTAAGTCATTAATAAAAGAATGATTTATCTTAAAAATAAATTCAGGTCTCAATGAATAATGATTAATTAAGTTAATTAATTAATAATTTAGGATTAATTAATTAGTAATTATGGATTGTTAGTTAATTAATTAAGGGCTAACTAATTAACTAATTAAGGGTTAAGTTAATTAATTTAAGATTAATTAATTTGAAATTAAGGATCATTAATTAGATAAATATAAGTTATTAATTAATGATTTGAAATTAATTTATTAATTAATTAAGTAATTAAAAATTGATTAATTGGTAATTAATATCAATTAAGTTGTAACTAATAATGATTAATTTAAGTTTAATTACTTAAGAGAAGTAATTAAAGAATTGTTAATAGTTAATGAAGATCATTAACTTGAGATTATTAAATAATTAATTAATGTGATTAATTTAATAATTAATTAAATTAATTAATTAAGAATAATCATTTATGGAATTGTGAAAGTATAAATACTTAATGAAAGTAATTAAGGAATTAATTACTCATTGTAATTAATTGAGTTTAATGTGATTAGTTTAAGTTAATTAATTAAGTTTAATTAATTAATATAATCACTGGATGATTTGTTAAGTATAATTACTTAGTGTAATTAATGAAGTGTAATTACTTAGTGAAGTATTTAATGGATAATTACTGGATGTAATTAATTGAAGGGTGATTTATTAATGGAGGTAATTTGAGTTTAATTACTTTGCGTAATTAATCAAGGGATTAATTAAAGATAATTAATTAAGGAGTAATTAATTAATTAATGAAGTAATTAAGGGTAGTTAATTACTAGATGAGATTAATCAAGAGTGATAAATAAATATGGTTTAATTAAAGACTAACTACTAAATGTAATTAATTTAATTAGAGTAATTAATTAAAATGTAATTAAAGATCATTAATTAGTATAATTAATGATGTAATTGAGGGTTGATTAACTAAGATTAATTAATCAATGATAAGTGATTATAGAGTAATTAGTTAATGTAATTGATTAAGGATGAATGTACTGAATTATAATTAATTAATGACAGAAGTAATTAAAGGTTAATTACTGTATTTGGTTAAGAATAATTAATTAATAAAATTAATTAAAGGCTAATTACTTGAATGTAATTAAAGAATAATTAATCAAGGATGATTAATTAAGATGAATGATTAGATGATGATTAATTAATTGATTTGTAATAAATTAATGATTATGTAAGCAATATTTATAGAATGAAGTAATTAATTTATTTTAAATTAATTAGAGATGCAAGTAATTAATTTAATTCATTTTAAATTAATTAGAGATAGTGTGATTAGTTAATCCTTGCTTATGTATGGATGGATGATATTGATTGCCTTGATTGGTTTGAGATCTCAGATTTGAGATAAGTGATGCTGTGTGATATGGATGCTTTGGTTGAAGTATGATGATAATGTGAATTATCTATTTATGATGATAACATGGATTATCTACTTGTGTGATGATGTGAATTATCTATCTGTGTGCATTTAGATAATGAATTGAATTGTTTTAAACTTTAAACAACTTGGACCTCAAAGATGGCGTTTTGGATTTCGATGAGACCGGGATCGGGTTTTCAGATTTGGATATCCGAAAACCACATCGATCCAAATTAACGATAGGTCATGAATCTCAAGTGAAGTTGAAGATTCAGAGTGTAAGGATTATCATCGTTAACTATAAAGGTGATTCTAAAATGAGTGTAACGAGATAATGCCTTCGGTTTCGTTCGAACCCGGAACGAACTTGTAAGAATTGAATGCTTTCAGAACATCATCAGGTGGACGATGAGCATTCTAAGAGGTGTGTTCTCTAAAGGTAATCATAGCCTCAAGCCTCATCAACCGAGAATGGCTAAAAGTGGGGAGGTGCGGCAAGGTTAAGTGAGTAGCACCCAATTAGGACAAGATTTTTCCCTGTCTAGAAGTCCCTTTTTATTTGGCTGTTTGGGCAGTTGGAACGTGCGCCAACTGCAGGGTTGTCTTGTTTGGGACTGTCCTGTAATGGATGGTTCCGGCCTTGTGTTGTAGGGGATTTAGGATGGATCCTTGGTATGGTGATCTAGGCCCCGTACTGTGACGGGCGGTACCCCAGTAGCCCTACCATTGATGGAAACTCATTCTTCCTACAAGCCCTTACGGTTTTGATTGTATTACCCACTTTGTGGCTAGTATGCTGGAATTTAATCATGTAACAATTTCAGCTATTTCTTATTTATTTGAAAAACCTAGACCCTATAATAATATCACTGGATTTCCTATCAAATGTTTTGGTTAGCGTAAGGTAAAAACTTGCCCATGTTTATATGTGGGAAGTCTTACATGATACCTTTTGTTTCAAAGGATTTTCAAAGTTAAGCAACTTTAACCTGTTACTCACATCAGACCCATGTCTGACCCAGAGTTTATCTTCTATTTTCTTAAACTCTTGGGTACTCAAATTTTTACGAGTAGCCAAGGGATTCAGATTAGCTTTGACGAATTCTGGAAGAGCCATGAAACATGAGGCTTCATCGTTTGTAGATAGATAAAGTATTCCACTGTGTGTTCTCTGAATATTTTGTTTGGGTTGTATATTGTTTTGTAATAACTAGACAGATGTTTATAACTGTCTAGTATGTGTTGTATAGGCTGTGCAACTCTGATAGTTGTTGTACACTATGTAATATTTATGCGATTAATATAATTTATTCGTTCCGCTGTTGAGATCCTGATGTTGTTTCTTTCTATCTTCTCTATCTTTTCTTTTTTCTATCCCTTTCTTTCTTATTAATGATGCATCATTCTTCGGAATGAATGGCGGGTCGTTACATAAACTTCATTATTTTGTTATCGACGGCCTCGTCTTACGTCGGGTGTTCGCTAATACAATGGGTAGAATCAAATGGGTCATTTTTTGAATTGGGAAGGGCCTTACGTCATTCGAGAGGTCCTAAAAACCGGCGCTTACTATCTCTCATACCCAGAGGACGAAGCCGTCTCCTACTCTTAGAACCCTGTTCACATCCGGGCTTAACACATATGAGAATCGATCGTGACTATACGGTTGTGTAATGCTTGAATTTTACAAAGAAATTGAAGATACAGAAACCCACTGTCCAGCACTCGTCTAGCTATTCACGGATGAATTACCATACATTCATTTCCTTGCTATGGACCGCCGACCTTTTCCAGTAGGTGCATAGCGAGCCATGCTCCATGCCTACCCCTAGGCTATCCAATAAAGGTTGATTTTTAATATGCTCTTTTTCCTTATTGAGTATAGCCTTCCCATGTCACCAAGTGCATAGCAAGCCATGCTCCCCGCTTGCCAACCGACTATCGACAACGGTGAATTATCACGAATTCATTTCCTTGTTGGGGACCGTCGACCTTTGCTATAAGGTGTATAACAAGCCATGATCCATGCCTACTGCTAGTATTCCAACAAGGATGAGTTTTTTTGTGCTCATTTGGGTTGTTGGGGAACGTTGACCTATGCCGCCAAGTCTGCAGTGAGTCAAGATCCTCGCTTGTCGGTCGGCTATCCAAAAGGGTGAATTACTGTGCATTTATTTCCTTGTTGAGGACTGTTGACTTATGTCACAAGGTTAACAGCGGGTCTTGCTCCTCGCCTACCACCGGGATATCCCATAAAGGATGAGTTTTTTATGCTCATTTCCATGTTAGGAACCATCGACCCATGCTGCCAAGTGCGTAGCGAGCCATGCTCCCGACTTGTCTGTCGGCTATCTATGAGGGTGAATAACCATTTATTAATTTCCATATTGGGGATCGTCGACTTATTCCACAATGTGCATAGCGAGCCACGCTCCCCGCCTGCCGTAGGCTATCAAATAAGGGATGAGTTTGTATATGCTCATTTGCCTTGTTAGGGACCGCCGATCCATGCCACCAAGCGCGTAGCAAGCCATGCTTCCTACTACTCGGGCGGTTATCCTCAAGGGTAAATTTCAGTGCATTCATTTCCTTATCGCGGACCGCCATTCTTACTGCAACCAAGGAACTTTTAGGACCATCTTAGTTTGATCTAAGATAACACAATTAAGTGCAATGCTCGAACACTAGCCTCAATGCCTCATCAATAAGATTGTGCAATTTAATAAAAAGAATATAGGAGCGGGCCGTGACTAGCATTCGTCACCTAAGTTGGCATTTGTTGTCCGAAAACACAAGTACGAACACATTAAGAAACCAAACTTCTTAAAATATATCCAACTAGCTAAGCAAACAAAGACATTCAACACTTGATTTTGATAAATGGAAATGCTTTCATATAACAAAGTATCGGGACACACAACCTGTTATGATAGGATCCAAAAGGGGATAAAAACATCTACGTGGATGGATCCTTAACTGGCCGATGTAAGGAAGCTCCCTAGACAAGATGATCAGCACAATTCCCAGCAACGCCATCTCCTCCGCAACCTCCTACCGTGTCACCCTAAGAAGGTCGACATCTAGGCGACTAATGGAAATCGGTAGATCATATTTCTCTCTAAACAAGGCTTTGATCGTGTTATTTAACTAATTCTAACTTTGGTCCACCTCCTTTCGAGCGGCCTCCACGTTGGCGGTGGACTTGCATTCAGTAGTATGATGGGCAAGATTACCTCAAGCATGCCAAGTCTCTCCTTAAAGCTTGGCACCTCCCTCTCCACCCGCTCCTTAACATCGATTGACATTTGAGCCTACTTGCATGAATTGACTTCATTCTTAAATGCCATAAAATCATCCTAATGGCAGACGAAGCGATAGATGTCCTACAAGACAAACCAGTTAGAAAATTCAACATGACCTAGATGGTTCGAAGAAAAGAGAGTGAAGATCTTACAAATAAAGTTTCGTGGGCATGAACATCAATGACCTTCTCTCCATTATGGAAACCCTACGTGGATCGAGCATGATGAGAAGACCCTAGAAGGTCCACCGACATCTTCTGAAACGACCGCAAAGTCATCATGATCTCAGGTAGCATAAAGCTCCAACTGCACATGCCCTATTGGTTCTTCTTTCTTTCTCCGATGGAGACCCTCCATATTATAAACAATCGCATGCCTGGAAAAAGGGACAGGGGCCCCTTGCGTCAGATTCCCTGACCCTCTTCCTTCTCTCGGATCTCTCATCCAGGGGACTTTCCTCCTCGCTTGGAGATACCATAACAACCTCCTTTATCTCTCCTTCTCCATCCCCTTCCCTTTGTCCTCTAAGGGAATGGAAGTCATGACAGCCTCAGGGGCAGAGGCAGACTGATCAAAGGCACCAAAGCTAAACCTCCCAGCCACTGCATCAACAAAGGAGGAAATGTTAAACCACGATTCAAAAAAAGAGTTAAATGTGAGTAAAACTACCATTTCTGCCTGCCTGGCCCCTATTTCTTATAAGGGGCAGACATAATGAGGTTGAGATATTAGCATTCGTCACATCCATCCCCGTCAAGTGCTCACGCATAGCCCTTCCTTCATATCTGAGGTGCGAGGGATCATACTCACAAACTAGGTCGAGTGAAGGATCTGTATCACATCAGCACTCGACCTCTGTTCTCTCTAAGAACTACTCTCACCAGAAGTAGACTCGGTGTCCTAATCTATAGGCATCATCTGATGATGAAGGTAAAGGACGTCAACTAGATGTCGAGGGTCATATTCCTCTCACTACCCTAGCACAACATCAATTAACTAGTTAGGAGCTATGTGTGGCCACTCATTTGCCGTCTCACCCATAACCAGGCCATCTACCCCCGCTTGGCATAAGTTATCTACCTTGAGTCAGGATTATCGAACCTAATTGGGGACCATTTCCTCCTCAGCTTGGTCGACTTCCCCTTTTCAACCACCTCTCTAGACTTTTTCCTCCTTTATTGCCTTGGTTCAACAGCTCGACCCATTAAAGATTGTCACCTATCAACAGTAGCTTCAAGTCTAAGCATTATAGGTCATCGCTTTCGATCACTCTAGGCTTGAGGTCAAGGTAGGGAGATTGATGCCAAGATAATTGGCATTTCCAACAATAGATAGGGTAAGCAAAAGAAAGAAACGAAAAAAGGAAATAAAAAATAATAATATATCACGTAGGCTTATGAGGTAAGCAGAAGGTGATATTCTCCAAGTTGGGATTAAACCTATAGGGCACAAAGATGTAATTCATCAACCAGCCGAAGGCAGCCTTGCTAAGAATGCTTAAAGAAAAAAACAAAGTGGTGGCTTAAAAATAATAAAAGGTGCAAATAGGATAATTGGCCTCTTTTTGCAATACAAAGGCCAACTCAATAACATTAGCATTGGGATCTAAGAGATCTAGAGAGGTACAAACAATGTAGATACCTAGCAATAACTGATAATTGTTTGGTGTCAACTACCTGGGTGTAAGTCGATATACATTGAGTGTGGAGATAAGGAAAAGGTGAAGCAGGATCGTAACACCCACCTTTAGATAGCCAACTAAGGATGCAAAGTAACTCGCCAGAGGAAAACGGGGACGTATATCCGGATTGGCATAACGTACCTTCCCTATATTTACCTATGATCAACCCACAATTTAGCCAAGTCAAAGTTATCCGACCTTAATACAGAACCTTGAATGTTGGAACTGGGCCAGCTTGTAGCGGAGCTAAAGGTAAAAAAAATTCAAATAAATTGTTTATCTTATTATAATTATTTAAAATTAGTTTGATTTAATTTTAAATTAATTGTGTTATTATTTTTATTTATTTGATAAGCACATCAAATTTTCTCATGTGCGAATGTGTAAGTGTTGCATATAGAATGTGTGCATCACAAATGTGAACATTTTAGGAGTTGGGATTCACACCACAATGATCAAACAAAAGAGAGCAAAAGAGAATCTATGATAGATATTATTAATTTCACATGGGTAACAATAAATGGGAAATCAAATTCAACATGATGACAAAATAATAATTCAAAAGTAAGACTTTGATAATTATACATAGTCCAAAAAACATATAAGGAAAAGAAATAGAAGATGTGGAGAGTTGCAGGCGTGTGAATATGATAATTTACATATAACTAAAATAGAATTGCCTTTTAGATGAAGCCTAGAGAATACACAATAAATTAAGAAGAATTCATAGATTCTACAATTTGATCTCAGGATCTGCAATTTTCTAGAGACAACTGCTTTTTTCTCTTTTTTTTTTTTTGAATTTTATTTCGAAATTTTGAGAACCTTATCCCCATGCAAATTTTGACCTTGCGAAGAGAAGATAAGAGTGAGAGAGTCTAACGGTGACGGAAAGAAAATTTTATTAATTAAGGAAATAAATATGCCATTCAATATATGTCGATTCCCCTCTTTTTAATAAGATTTTCTTTTCAATTCAAAAAACCCCTCTTATTCCTCAAAGTAAGGCTAACCATTACATGGGCTATTTGGGCTCCAAAACATTTCAAACACAAATTAGTATTATTTCCATTTAAATTCAATTTAAATTTACTATCGATATCGCAACCTATAAACGCGCATATAACTATTATATACACATTTTATTAAATACCAAGGGAATCAAACTAATATCAAGTATAATAGTTAAATATTTCACAAATATTAATTAATTTAATTTATTTAAATCCCTTTAGTATTTCTTCTATTTAAATCAAATTTAAACATTCTACCAATATCGTATATCGATATGCATGTTTATAACTTTTATTTATGCATTTTACTAAGTACTAACGGAATACAAGTAAATTTAATAAAATTTAATAATTAATATTTCATAAATATTAGTTAAGTTAATTAATTATCAACTATTAAAAATCAATCAAACCATATGGTTCATTCATAATCTTCATCATTTCGGTTGTGTGACTCATAGGTGCAAATTCAGTCGGCGATTAATATTCAACAATTCAAATTTTGACGTTTACACGTTACCTTAGCTAATGATGTGACATTTTGATTGAATTTATCGCTTTCACATCTTTGCTAAAAGAAATTTTATGTACTATAAGTGTTACCCATTAATGACGATTATTTAAACTAATTCTCTCCGTCAAAACTATATTGCTTTGGACTTATGATATTTGGTAATAGTAAAAATTCAAGTACCATCGATATTCAACTTTATAGTCTAAATACAAACTCCTTAGTTCAATAATAACAATTATTATTAACCAAATTACTCTGGTCGAAGATTTTGACTTTGAGTTGACTTCAGTTGACTATGATACTAACCCGGTATAATGAGAAGACGAATCCTCTCTTGAATAGTGTTTTTACTTCCAATACTTCTACTTGATACAACTGTAGTCGTTCGATGGATGTTGTGTGACTATTTAACTATAATCAAAGAGGAGCTTTTATATTGAAGATCAATTGTATTCTCAAGTCAAGAAACTATGTAAATTAGTCACTTTGATATTTTTTGTTTGACCTTAGTTATATTAACCAACAGAAAACTATCGAGTGATTCACTACATAATTATCTAATAACTATCAGTACGTAACCCTTTGGTACCCTCAGTAGCTATGAGTGATACATTTTCCAACATTTAGAGAGTATTACATACTGAAGTATCAATGGATGTATTAATGTCTAGCCTTGAAACATCTTGACTAGGAATATTTAAAATGATGTGCTTATCATATTGTGATATAATACTCATGGTTACAACTATTTGTAACTGCTATCACAAACACATCATTTATAAAATTTATAACATATATATTTAAATTAGCTAATTAATTATTTACAACATTTTATAACAAGTATATAACAGAAAGGAAACACCTTTTATTTTGTACAAGATTGGTTATCGGGTTAGATTTATATAATAAAGTACATAACTGCCCCTAGGGCATACTTCTAACTCTATTAATCTCCCACTTGCACTTGGGGTCGGTTATGGAATCTTATTACTTCTCCTATTGATTTCTTCAAAACCAATTGGGTCTGTCCCTTGATGAATGAGTATGCTATTATGTTACAATTATTTACTATGTCAATCAACCCTCTTCTACGTCGATAATCTCCCTTTATTGCATGGAATAATTCAAAGTATGTCTCTTGAACTCCACTGTGCTCTAAGTTCTATTATGAAATATATCATAACATTGTCATCATATAAAAAAATTATGAGATTTTCAACATTTGGAATCACCCTCAGCTCGATTATAAATTCGTGCATTTATTATGTATATGCATTGCTTTTATTGTGGTGCTATTCATGGCGATGTACCTGGCCTTTTAGTAAACCATCCACAATCTTTCATTTGGAATATTTCCCACTTACGCCTTCTTAACCGAGCTTTGAACATGAATTTTATATTGACATAACATACTTAATTTCACATATGAAGTCTGATTCTGAATACTCCATCATATGGAGTTAGCTGTTTCTATAAACAATTCGGCTAAATACATAAACAATCATGATATTATAAACAATAGAACATGTATGATAATTCCTATTGCAATGCATAAGGAGTCCATCTTACATGTTTCTTATTAGACATTTTAATAAGATGCTTTTGCATATTGTCTGGGACATTCCCATTGTCCTTTATAATCTCTATAAAAAACATCATTTTCAAATCCATCATCGAGTATTAAAACAACAAAAAGCTGATTTTAACACAAGTATATCATTAGCAATCAACATCATATTGTTTTCGTATGTTTATAATCCTTCAACATTCTTTTTTTTGGACATATGCTCATTTTGACTGAAATTAAACTATTTGATATTTTTATCAAAATACTTTTTTGTTGCTTGTCAAACGATACTTTCATATCGGTTCTTCGATCAATCTGAAACCCACAAATTCAATATTACTCACACTTTCCAGATACTTTGGTTATTATAAGCAAGCAGTCCAGTCTAAATTATTATTTGGAATTCTCCGTTTCAACACATATGTACCAAAAAACAAAGTCATAAAAGGCGATCATTTCTGTAGCTAGAATTCAAATCAACTTGAGCATATTGAATGGAGAATCCATTATGCTAATTTCAATAATTGAATGATTTTATTCTTATCAATGTGGCTCACAATATTCCAACTGCATTTGCCTTTCTCCAAAGATAGAATTTCGATCGATGGATCATATCACTTCGGATCCAATAATCAAAATCGTATTTCGATTATGTGCATGGAATCTATTTTGAATTTGCGCATCATACCATATCATAGAGCCAATACTTTAATGGTTTAACTACACAATCGAGGATTATTTATTCTCAATATTGACAAGAACTCATACTTTCTTCTTCACTGTGCAAGAATAATCATTAGACACTCTAATGCTATACGTTCATTTATGTTAGGTTAATTTTATTTCATCCTTTGTAATCAGTTTTATTCTTGAATCGTATCCAAATCTGTTTTACTACCAGTAATTTCTTAAAGAAATTCCTTTGCTACGAAGTTGGTATTTTGTTGAAATTGCTGGAATTGTCCCAGCCCATCGCGGATGATATGAATGAATTTCAAAATACTTACCCTATTAGATCTTTATTGAGCCTATGAAGTCTAATTTATTTAGAGTATTTCTAAATTTATTTTAAATAAAATCATGTATTTCATTTAAATTTATAAACTATTAAAAAAAATTATTTAATATATTTTCAATTTATATATATGCATACATATATATATCATATACATATGTGTGTATGTGTATGTGTAACATCATATTTCATGCATGGTATAACATGCTGTTATATAGATGTTGAGATTTACATCGCAACGGACATATTAGCTCATCCTATATGTACTATATCTTTTCCAAATATGTGTATATATTTATACTTATTATATATAAAAGACAAATGTGAATGTATATATACACACACACATGCACACACACACACACACACACACACATATATATATATAAGTGTATGTGTATATTATGAGAAAATATTATAAATATACTTATAATTAAAATATTACAGTGTTAAACGTTAAATAAACACATACACATATATATGTAAGAAATAGGTTTAATTTTTTTGATTTTTTTTAATGTTAAATATGTATATGTGCGTGTATATATGTAGTATTAAAGTAACATAATTTCATATATACAACGCTACGTAGATATAAATAAAAATATAATCATTAATGTAAATTTGAGTAAGAATAGTTTATATAAATTACAAAACTTAAAAAAAAATTACATTCCTTATCGAATATAGAATAGCTCCAAGTTTAATTATAATTTTATTGTATTAACATAAATAAATATTATGAATTGATTAGTTAAATAACAATAAATAAATGATAGAAAATATTTATATAATAAATATTTCAAAATTTAAAATTTCAGAAAATTAGGAATGGTAATTTATAGCTTATAAAAAAAAATCAAAATTTTCTAAGTCCAAATATTATTTTTTATTGCTTAATAACTTTCGACTGAATTTATCAATGATATTTTAAATATACAAAAAATGGATTTAAAAAATCTATTTTTTACCAAGTGCTTCTCGGATGACATAAATTTTAGAAAATTTAAAACTAAATTATCGGAACATAATTTATGTTATACCAATTTATTAATTCGTATAATGATTAAGCAACAATAAAATTTATTAAATAATTACCAAAAAATTGTTTTTGACCATTAAAATCATAATAAATATAAACACACAATTGAAAAATATAAGTTTAGTTATTTATATGATATAGATATATATTTTAATATAATAATATAAACAAATTAATTAACATATTAATATATGTATAAATTAATTATTAAAATATTACTTAATAAAACATATTGATTTCGGCTGTGTGTATCAGATCCTTAATGAAAAATTAGTTTTTTATTTTATAAACGTAACATATAACCAATCAATATGTGACAACAACAATACCTATAGTAATATCACCTAACTAATTAATCACAATATATATGTGTGTGTGTTATATATTTATGTGTGTGTGTGTGTGTATGAAAAATATACAGCTATACAGAGGTTATGGATCATATATATAACTAAAAACTTACCTAAAACCTAATGCCCTTAAGTCCACCTTGTAACGATGAGTTTGTTAGTCCATGAGATGATGGTTTTGATGACAACAACCTTAGAATAGATTATAAAATATAAATACTGATATTATAAGTTTAGATATATATGTATATGCAGGATTTAACCATGCAGGTATCAAGAATGAAGACTGTACAGTATAAAGATTCAAGATATCGAGATAGAAGACTCGTGAGTATCAAGATAATCAAGAGTTCAAGATTTCAAGCATAAGTATTTTTATTAGGAATTTTTGTTAAAACTCGTAGAAAAGCACCGACATCTTAAAATCCAATTTATTCGTGGAATGGAATCCACTTTGAACTTGTTAAAGGGATGGAACCCTAAGTAGGATGGAACCTACGAAAATCCTGTAGAACATTGTTTTGTATCCACTAATTTTTATTCAAATGATTTTACAAAATTATCTTGTTTTCAAAATGATTTCAAAACTTTCCTTATAAAAACATCAAAACTCTCTATCCTGATTTTAAATAATTTTAGCCTCAAAATTATCTTTAATTTCAAAGTCAACTTACTCCTGATTTTAAACTATCTTTTTAAATTATATATTTAACTTTTATACTTAGATTTGAATATAAAATTATAGTTAATATATATATATATATTATTCTCTATATTTAGTTATAAATCTTAACTATAGTCAAGTATATTTGTAAAGTTTAAAATAGTTTTAATATAAGATAAAGGTTATTTTCAAAGAAAATCAAATCACCAAACATTGCTTTGGGATGTCGACATGCCTAGGGTAACCATGTCACATGCCTAGGGTAACCATGTCGACATGGTGTCAGTTGAATTCAAAATTTAAATTTCAAAAGAAGTGCCTATTCGCCATAATTCTTCATGAATGGACATGGCTGTTGTTCTTCCATAAATAGGGGTTAGTTTCAACGAATTTTATATCAGATTTTCTGGTTTTTCACTCCTCTTCTTCTTCCACATTTCTTAATACATATTCTTACCATTACTCTGCCGAAATCAACATTGAATCAAAGTCGATTACTTCTAGTTTGATTCTCTATCAATATCTCTACAAGGTTCTTAGTGCTATTCAGAGTATAGACTTCTTTGTAATCCATTAAGTGAGAAAAGGTGTGATTGTAGCCTTGGAAATCAATCAAGAGAGAAAAGGTGTGATTGTAGCCTTGGTAAATCAATTGGGTAAACTTGTGGCCCGGAAATCAAGTATCTCTACCTAGAGGATAGAAATTCTGGAGGGTGTACCTCGTAGCCTTGAAACCGAGGGTTGCTTTTGAAAGGAAATCCGTACTTGTGTTGCGGAACTGGATGTAGGGTAACTCCAAACTAGTATAAAATCCGGTGTGTTCTTTCCTTTACTGCTTTTATTTTATTTCTGCATCTGTGTTTGTTTCTGTGATCATACCCGTGTCTGTATATTGCATACATCGATGTCTAAATTAATATAAACTCAAAAAGATTTATTAATTCTTTATTAACACTATTCACCCCCTAGTGTTAATCCTAGCCTTAAGATTCGTAATCCACATTTCTCACAGAGTTCTCCTCTTTTGAAACCTTCTCGATTCTACAGATTTCTAATCTAGAACCGCAGACCCTTTTGCTATCAGGTAGCTGTTACTTTGAGTTGATTTGAGTTTTTTTAGATCTTTAGAAAGGTGTAATTCAGCCAAGATAAAGAGGATAGGGGGCAGTAAAAAGACATCCTAAAGTTAAGGTTAGAGTCACTTATATAATGGTTGAATCAGAGAGAAAAGTGAGTCACATCACTTACCTTTTCTCACCCTATCTTAACAATCTATTTCAAACCAATTATCCCACTTTTTGCTGCCCCTTGTACCTTACATATGCAACCGAATTTTTCCTTTAATATCATGGGCTATTAGCCCATTTAAACCCATATAGATAAATTTTGTTAAATCCAATTTAGTTCATTTATCGATATCTCATACAGATCGATATATTTATAACTATTATTATTATATACAACAATATTCATTCCTTTAATCCTATTCAAATTCTATAATTAATATTTCATAAATGTTAATTTATTTATAATAATTATAAATTAATTAAATCTTTTGGTCTAAAGAGAATTCATCACTTCACTTCATTAAGCGTTACTCGGTTGTGGCATTTATTTACACCAATTCGCTTCATTAAAACTATATCACTTTGGACTTATTGAATTTGGTAATGGACAAAATTCCAACATCATCCATATTCAACTCTATACTCTAAACACAAAGCTGTTGGTTACTAATAACAATTATGATTAACCAAACCACTCTGACCAGATATTTTGACTTTGGATTGATTTGAGTTGACCATGATACTAAGCCTATATAACTGAGGGGATGAATCCTCTCTTAAATGGTGCCTCACTTCTAATATTTCCGCTCGACCCAACTTTTGTCACTCGATGGACGTCATGCCATGATTTGACTATAATCAAAGCAAAGCTTTCATATTGAAGATTCACAGTATTCTCAAGTCAAGAGAACTATATGAATCAGCCACATCGATATTTTCTGCTTGAACTTAGTTATATCAACCAATTGAAAACTATCGAGTGAGTCAATCCATGATTATTTAATAACTATCTCTGCGTAACCTCTATGTGCCCTAGTAGTATGAGTATTACACTACCCAACATTTAGAGAGCATTACATACTCTAGTCTCAACGGATACATCGATATCCAATCTCGATGCATCTTGACTAGGAACACTTAAAATGATATGTTTTATAATATTGTGATATAATACTCACAATTACAACTATTTGTAATTATTATCACAAACACACCATTTATGGATTTTCAATTCAATATATTTAACTAAGCATTTAATTGTTTATAACATATTATAAAAAAATAACAGAAAGAAAAACACCTTTATTGCAAACAAGATTTGATTACAGAGTTAATTAATTTACAATAAATTACAAAATTGCCCAAGGGCATTCCCTTAACTCTATCAATCTCCCACTTTCACTTGAGGCCAATTATTGAAGCTTAATCCCATCGCTTCAATCAGTTTCTCGAGAGCTGACCTAGCTAGGCCTTTGATGAATGGACCTGCTACGTCATCCTTGGTATATACCCTTTGAATCACGACTTCTTCTCAACAAATTCTCTGATCAGGTGGAACTTTTGAAGAATTTACCACGAATTCTTATGCACTCTGGCTTCCTTTGCGATCTATATCGTCGCATTATTTTCGCAGAACAATGCCATAGGTTTCTTGGTGTTGGGAATCACTCTGAGCTCACTTAAAAAATTACGCATCCAAACTACCTTTTTTGCTGCTTCATTGAGGACGATGTACTCGGCCTCCATTGTGGAATCAACAACTATTTCTTGCTTAGAACTTTTCCAACTAATGGCTCTACGGTTAACTATAAAGACATAATCGGATGCAGATTCACTATTTTCTATATCACTTTGAAAGCTCGATCAATATACCCCTTCAAAAGTAGGTCTCTATTCCCATATATGTGGAATAAGTCCTTAGTATTTCTCAAATACTTATGCATACATTTTACGGCCATCCGATGTTTTTCTCTAGGATTAAACTGGTATTGGCTTATGCATCCTAATGTATATGCCATATCCGACCTAGTATACAGCATGGAATAAATTATGGATCCTGTGGCTGAAGCATATGGAATCCTCTTCATACTCTCCTTTTCCTCATCGGTATAAGGAGCATCATTTTTAGAAAGGACGATTTCAGATTGCGTTGGAACATTTCCATGCTTGGAATTCTCCATACTAAACTTTTCAATATGTTGTATATGTACAGGAATTGGGACAATCCCGACAGCCTCTTAGATCTATCTCTGTAGATCTTTATACCAAGTGTAGAGGCTATTTATCCAAATCCTTCATAGAGAAGTTTTTGGGAAAGCCAAGCTTTTACTGATTGCAGTAATGAAGTGTCATTACTAATCAATAATAAATCATCGATGTAAAGTACTAAGAATACGATTGCGTTGCCCTGTTCCTTTTTGTATACGTAGGCTTCTTCTATGTTATGATAAAAACCAAACTGTTTGATTACTTTATCAAACTCTTGTTCCAACTCCTTGAAGCTTATTTAAATCTCTAAATGGACTTTAATAAGTTGTAAGCCTTGCCTCACTTCCAATAAAACAAAATCCTCTGGCTACGGCATATAAACGGTTTCTAATAAATCATCATTTAGAAAAGCCATCTTTACATCCATTTTTTCCATATTTTGTTGGCATAGAATGCAGCGAGGCTAGCATAATTCGAATGGACTTAAGCTGGCTACATGCAAAAAGATCTCATCATAATCAACACCTTGAATTTGACCAACCCTTTCACAAATAGCCTTGCTTATAAGTTTCCACTTCCCTATCTGCATCTAGATTTTCTTAAAAATCCATTTACAGCTGGTGGGTTTTACTCAATTAGGTACGTCCGACGTAGTCTAAACTTTGTTTTCATATACGAATCCATCTCGGATTTCATAGATCCAAGCTAAAGTGCAGAGTCTTTACTCTGCAGTACTTGTTGGAAAGATAGAGGAGTTTCCTCATCTAAGACACAGTCCTCCTTCTCGCCGTCCATGAGAAAATCGTAGAATCTCTCTGCTGCGCTTGATTCTTTACTAGACCTTCTAAAGGTTGCGTGTTTTCGTATATGGATAAACTTGGTTCTCCCACTGGTTTGGCTTTAGTGTTAGTGTTTTGGATCTCATCCAAGTCTACAACTTCAACGTTAATTTCTTTTGACAAACCATGTGTGGATACAATCACTTTTGTTCCTATATGTTTGTAGAAAATATATCCCCTAGAATGTTTGGGATATCCTATAAACTTACACAAAGCTGATCTTGCTCAAGCTTATTTGGGCCAATGTTCTTAACATAGGCCGAGCAACCCTGCAGTTTCAAATAATTAAAATAGGGTTTCTTCACATACCATATCTCATGCGGTGTTATAGGCGCATATTTAGTAGGCAACAAGTTCAACGTATGCGCCGTGGTTTCTAGCGCATATCAGTGATGACTCAGTCAAACTCATCATGGAAAAAACCATATCTAATAGGTTCGGTTCCTTTGCTCCGACACACTGTTGTGTTGTAGAGTATTGGGTGGAGTGACTTAAGAGATAATCCCATCATCTTTCAAGTATTATAGGAAATCTTGTCCAATATGCTCACATCCTCGATCAAATAAAAGAATATAATTGTTATCCCGCCTTTTGGCAAGGCCAAGATATCAAGGAATTGGCTGAAAGATCAGAGACCACTCATCCCAAATGTCGAAGCACAGGTTCGCTATGGATGTCGATAAACTTTGTCCAAATCCAGATCAACTAACAAATGACAAGACATGACGAGCAAAGCTATGAAAGCCAATGTTCCAAATTTTGAGTCAATCCGAGTTTATATGCTCAAGATATGATCGATGCAAGCCAAGGAGGCCTTTCGTACCCATCATTTCGAATCGATCGAAGTCATAACCCATCATTTCGCATCTGTCGATTTCGCATCCATCAGTAGATAGGCTCACTTCGAATCAGTCGGCTATTGTCTACTTCGCATCCATCAACTGCAACACAGAGGTCTACTTCGTATTCATCCAAAGGCTGCCTCCTTTGTATCGGACTTGTTTGTACCCATCAAATAGTCATGACTTTGTATCCATCAAGTGATCACTATTCGTATCCTTCAAGCCAAGCAGAGTCGCCATCTGTTCGTGTCCATCACAACATCATTTGTTCATATCCAACAAGTTGATGCAACTTTGATCGATATGAATAAGAGCTACCTTCATCGATGCGAACTGAGCTACTTTCATCGATACAAACAGAGCCACCTCCATCGATACGAATTAGCAACGGCTACGGTACGAACAAGACAATGTCTATCGATACGCAAAAGGCAAAAATCTTGGGAATATTCCGTCAACTCGGCATCGAAAGTGGAGCGATCCAAGAATCAAGCGCCACGTCAACTCACAGGCACATGACCAACAACTACTCGAAGTGATCGATACGAATCGTATCGATACGAGAGGAAACAAAACTAAAAACCTCTAATTTTCATCGATCGTAACTTGCAATCCACAAGTCCAAATACTATGCAATTTTCACAAGAGCTTACGTATAACCTAAAGAATATTCCTGCCAATTTTCGACTCGATTGGATCAAATCTTGATCGATATAAAATTCGTTCGTATCGATCATGGATCGAGTCGAAATCGCCTGGGATTGACGAGTGGGCCCACCCACGTGCCAGAAGAAGCCTATCGATATCCGAGTGAGATATTTGCCTCCTACACCTATAAATAGAGCTCCAGGGCCTACAGAAAAAGGATCTTTTGGCTCTTTGACGTCCAAACTCTACCGAAACCATTTTTGTACTCCAAAGCTGTTGTTGTACTCGAATTTAATCATTGTATTCTGCTGTAATCAGTTGTAACCAGTAAGTGAATATCAATAAAGTCATCAACTTCATAGTGGACGTAGGCCATACGCCGAACCACTCTAAATTATTGTGTTTCTACGTGCTTTCGTATTTGTTTTTGAAGTGTTTATTAGATAATCCTCGTTTTACATTCCTCTTCTTTATTTTTATCTCTCCAAATACTTCTGAAGAGTGTTGTACCTAATTTTGGTACAAACACTTTAGTACTTTCACTGAGAAAACACAGTATTTCTCCTGTTCTTTGGATCTGCTATCGATACCGGATTACACAAATCCAAGAAGAAGATTCAGATCTCTAGTTCAGAATCCTTCCAACCTATTCAGATTTGCATAAAATCAAGGAAAGCACTTCGTTATTTTCCTTGGTTAGCATAAGGACCGCCTCCACAGCTACATATCAAGAAGGACGGTACAGACAGAATCCCGTATAACTACCTCCATCTAACCAGAATGCTGCCGGACTGTCAGATCTGTCTGGACCTATCACCCGACAAGAGTTTCAAATGCTTATGTAAGAACTGACTCAAAGTCATCAGCAACTTACCGAACAACTACACGCCAACACAGATTTGACTAATCCGCTAAACCGCCCACGACGTAGGAGATCCAGGAGGGATCAGGCCTCCTACTCATCCACTGAAAGTTCAGCCTCATCTGACTACCATCACAGATCCGCACACCCACGACTGGACGTAAACTACACCCAAGCCACCAGACGTCAACCTACTCTAAACGTTGGAAACTAAGAGTTGGCCCGTCGACCAGCTACCAGACTGGACCCTCCTCTCAGGGAGGTACTGTTCCTCACTACACACAGACAACCGCGCTACCACCACCGCTGTTGAACCAGGGATTGATGCCCGAAATCAGCCAGATCTGAACCACCTTCAGCAGGGACGTACTCTCGAACTCTACGTCCCCAAAGACTTGGAACCAAGGAGGCAAGAGATGGACCGCAGACCGCGTTCGGTCCAGCCTCGCATTGTGGAACCCGACCACATCTTGGCTCAACGTGCATAGAATGTATAGATGCCAGTCATCCCCACTGTGATTCGTCAGATGATTCGAGAGTGTCAAGGCCTCACAAATGATGACGGGGGAATCTCTCGGAGTCATACTCCCTTTACAGATGAGATACTTTATGCTGAACCCCCTCGGCGATTTAGAATGCTGGCTTTACCAGTCTATGTAGGAAGTTCTGATCCCAATCAGCACATCCTAAGTATGAGTGGTTGATGAACTCTGAATGTGCTGATGATGTAGTTAAATGTCAAAGCTTCCCGATTTCGCTAGGGGGCATAGCTACTATATGGTTCACTCGTTTGCCACCTCAATCTATTTCTTATTTTGACCAACTGGCAACCAAATTTGTTGAGCAATTTCGAATGCATGTCGTAAGGCCAAAGGATGTTAATACTCTCTCTACTGTCACTCAAGCCTTTGGAGAGACACGTAGACTCTACTTAGAGAGATTTCATGCTGCGTGTGCAGAGATATACAATCCCAATGACAACTCTATCTTGATGGCATTAACTAAGGGGATTGATCCTAATTTTCGAAATTGGTTGGCTGGGAAGCCTCCCACGTCATTGGACCGTTTCTACTCTAAGGCAGCCCAATTCTTGAGAAGGAAGGATGCGAAACAGTCTAGGAAACAGAATGACGCGGGGTCCAGTATAGAAGGGATCCAAAGTAATGTTGCAGTTAAGCTGTCTGGGGAGAGTTTCGAACAAGTTCAGTTAAAAATTCAAAACAAGCCAACTTAGCAGAAAGATGGTGGGAATCAAAATAGAAAGCGAGATCAAAACTGTGGCCCACGATGTAGAGCTCCAATGTTTGATAATTATACTCCTTTAAATATGTCACTAAAGAATGTATATCTACGAACCTGCAATACTATCCAGTACAAGAAGCCTGCTTCGAAGCCATCATCGGAGAGACATATCCAAATAGGGAAATTTTGTAGGTTTCACGAGAGTTATGGCTACAATACGAATGAGTGTCGCCATTTACAAGATCTCATTGAGAAGCTGAATAGAGAAAGGAAGTTGGAACAGTTTGTGTGGGCATCGCAGTCTGGAGGTGCGAGCCCATCAAATCAGAATAATATACCCAATCAGGCAAGACAGGAGGAACCCCCTCGTACCGGTGGGAGGTTGGTGATAAATACAATAAGTGGTGGTCCTCATCCAGCAGACTAAGGCTGGAGGGAAATGGAGTCGTATGCCAGCTCTATTAGGCATATAGACTTCGAATGTTGTAGTAGTTGTGATGATGGGGATCCAGCCAAGCAACAAAAGACGATCACCGATGACATCATGTCTTGAAATAGAGACGCTGAAAAGGTCGAACCCCCCACTATCGCTCCATTGGTCATATCAGCTCAGGTAGGTTCTGCTTGGATGAAGAGGATCTTGGTCGGCAGTGGAAGCTCTATAATATTTTGTTTAAATGGGCATATGATCTAATGAAAATGGAATCTAAAGACTTGAAGCCTTGTCAATCTCGCATTCATGGCTTCAATGGAAGTGCTACTATACCCACTGGAGTAGTGGAACTACCCGTGGAGTTGAGAGTTAGAAAACGCCAGAGAGTCCGAATATTGTAGTTTGTTGTATTGTACATAGAATCCCCTTATAATGCTTTCCTGGGTCGACCGGTCCATGCTGAATTCAGGGCAGCCATTGCCCCATGGTGCTTGACTCTAAAGTTCCCCACCGATCATGGGGTTGGAGTCGTTCAAGGAGATGAGGCTACTAGTCGAGCCTGTTATCTTGTTGAGCTGCGCGGGGCACAACGAAAGGAGAAAGGGAAGGGCGTAGAGGAATCTCTCTGCGTCCATTTTGTTGATAATTGACAATTGGTGCCTGGGTCACAACTGTGTGGACTGATGGACTTACCAATCTTGATCGTTACAAAGGACGATGCTACCACATTGAGGCCGTTGTTGGGGAAGAAAATCAATATATTGCTTATATAGCTTATCCTTTAGAACATTTTGAAGAAGGTTCTGTTACAAACATGTTTACTTCCATTGTGGGTAATATATTCAGTTTCAAAGCCCTACGAGCTCTACGTTTAGAGGATCTGTGAATTCCCCGAAAATTGGTGCCTGGGCCTAGGCCCGGGCATCCCAACCAATTCTAGAGGGGTCTTGACCTGAGAGATACTGAAAGTGAAGATGAAACTAAAGCCAGTCAAGCTTCTCCGGCTGAACTGACAATCGATGTCCCGATCGATGATGATGACGATTCAAAGATGATAAAGATTGGATCCCAGTTAAGCCAATAGACACAGAAGGAATTGGTTGAATTTCTTCGGGCGAACCTGATGTATTCTCCTAGATGCATTATAACATGCGTGGGATCTTGTCGGACATCGGGGGCCACACTTTAAATATTGACCCGTGGTATGTCCCGATCAAACAGAAAAGGCGTGGTATGGATCCAGAGAGATTTTCCACCCTTAGAGAAGAGGTCGATAAGTTGAAGTCGAATGGGTTTATTCGAAATGCCTTATACCCGGAGTGGGTATCCAATTCCGTACTTGTCTGAGAGCCAAATGGGAAATGGGGAATGTGTGTTGACTACTCAGACTGCAACAAAGCTTGCTCGAAAGACAGTTTTCCACTTCCTCGAATTAATCAGCTTGTAGATTCAACGGCTGGGCACGAACAGTTATCTTTTATGGATGCTTATTCCGGTTACAACCAGATACCCATGCACTTACCCGACCAAGAACATACCAGCTTCATGATCAATCTGGGACTCTACTGCTACAAAGTCATGCCTTTCGAACTCAAGAACGCCGGGGCAACATACCAACAATTAGTCAATCGAATGTTCGCCAACCAGATCAGGAAGACCATGGAAGTATATGTATACGACATGCTGGTAAAGTCATGGTTCTCCACTGATCATATTAAAGACTTAGAATCAATGTTTAGCATCCTTCGAGAATACAGGATGAAGCTCAATCCACTGAAATGTCACTTTGGGGTCGCGTCTAGAAAATTCCTTGGGTTTATCATCTATGCTCGAGGAATAGAAGAAAATCCCAAAAAGATCTGGGTAATCGAAAATCTTGAGACTCCAGGAACCATAAAGCAATTCTAGAGCCTCAAAAGGAAGGTAGCAGCATTGAGCAGGTTCATTTCAAAGTCCATTGACAAATGCATTCCTTTCTTTGATTTGATTTGAAAAGGGAAACAGAATTTTGAATGGACCATGTAATGCGAGGGTGCATTCCGAGCACTTATTCAACATCTCTCCACATCGCCAATTTTGTCAAAGCCTATCGATCACAAGCGATTATACGTTTACTTGGCGGTATCAGAACATGCAATAAGTGCTGCCTTAGTTTGGGAAGAGGACCGAGTGTAGAAACCGGTCTACTATGTTAGTAAACGACTAACCGGAGCTGAGAGAAATTATCCAAAGCTAGAGAAGTTAGCTTATTATCTCATTATTGCCTCAAGGAAGCTCCGTCCGTATTTCCAAGCTTATTCTATCACTGTTTACACCGACCATCCGTTACTATAGGTCCTTACGCGGCCTGAGATATCTGGTAGGTTACTCAAATGGAACATTGAACTGAGCCAGTTTGATATTACTTACACTCCGAGGTGAGCTATTCAAGGACAAGTCCTAGTGGATTTCATACCTGAATTTACCATCCCAGAGGACTTTTCTGAAACCAGTGAATCTCTCGAGTATATCTGGAAGCTACATACCGATGGTGCATCAAACGACCGATGCTCGAGTGTTGGAGTAGTACTTGAAACCCTCGAAGGTTGGTCCATATGTTATGCTCTAAAGTTTGATTTTCGTGCGACCAATAATGAAGCTGAATATGAAGCCTTGCTTGTCGGATTGAAACTCGCTCGAGATTTGAGAATTATTGCTATGGAAATTTATTATGGTTCACAATTAGTTGTATGTCAAGTTCGGGGTGAATATCACGCAAAGGATCGAAGACTGGTCGCTTATCTAGCTCGAGTTAAGGAGATACTTGATCAGTTTGATTATTATGCCATCTTCTACATACCATTATAAGCGCAATCAAAAGGCTGATTCATGGGCAAAGTTGGCAAGTAGGGGAGAAGCACAGAAAATGGAACTCGTTCCTATGGAGATGTTATCTTCCCTAAGCATTGATCAGACGGAGATTGACTGTGTATTTGAAATCACTCCCCATAAAAAGTCGTGGATGACTCCGTTCTAAAATTACCTCGAGCATGGAATGCTGCCTGAGCGTAGGAGTTAGAAGAGACGGGTTCTTCGTAAAGCTGCACGGTTCATTATTTAGAATGGAGTCATATATAGAAGAGGGTACTCCTTTCCTCTACTCCGATGTATCACCCACGAAGAAATTAAGCGAGTGTTACATGATGTATACGAAGGAGAATGTGGCGATAACACCGGAGGGCAAGGTCTCGCTAATAAAGTACTCCGACACGGGTATTATTGGCCAACCGTAAACCGCGATGCAGCAGATTATGCCCGGGAATGTGATAAATGTCAAAAGCATGATCGAATTCCTAGAGCCCCGCCTACTGAGATAACCCAAATGGTCAGTCCATGGCCGTTTGCAGTATGTGGCATCAATATCATTGGCTCTCTACTACTGGCCAAAGACGGTGCAAAGTACGCCATCGTTGCGGTTGATTACTTTACCAAATGGACCTAAGCAGAACCTCTTGCTAAAATCACGACGAAGAAGGTGATCAACTTTGTAGTTTGAAACATTATCTACCGATTTAGTCTCCTACATACCATCATCACCGATAACGTGAACCAGTTCGACAATGTTGAATTCAAGGATTTCTGCCAACGATTCCACATCCAAAAGAAATTCTCTGCAGTTGCACACCCTCAAGTGAATGACCAGGTTGAAGCTATTAATAAGGTTATCAAGTCTATTCTGAAGAAGCGGTTGGAAAAGGCCGGGGGCAAGTGGGTTGATGAACTTCCTATGGCTTTTTGGGCCTACCGTATAACCCAAAAGTCCACGACCGGACACACTCCATTTTCTCTATCCTATGGTTCACAAGCCGTTATTCCAGTCGAGATGGAAGTACCTTCTCATCGTGTGACTTATTATGATCCAAAGACAAATGATGTACTACATGCCAAATCCTTGGATTTGTTGGATGAGAAGCGCGAAGAGGCTGATCTGAAGGCAGCCGCATACCCAAGTCGAGTCGCCTGATTATATAATGCCAAGGTCCGACCTCGAACCTTTGAACTCAGTGATCATGTCCCCAAAAGAATCTATCTGGTTCCTACACACATGAAACCAACATGGGAAGGAATGTATGTGATTGAACGAAAGCTCGGAGATGGCACATTCAAGTTATCGACCATTGACGGTCTTACTTTGCCGAGAGCCTGGAACAGCGAGAGTCTCCGTCGCTACTACACATGATAGGCTTTATTTATTTTAGTCTATTTTTCATCTGCGATTTGTTTCTGCATTTCGAAATTTGAATTTGTAATAAGGCAACTGACTTTGTCATATTTTCTTATTTCAGCAATAAAATGCCGTCTCTTCTACCTAGAGCTATGAGTTATCGAATGTGACATACAACCATCATGATGCACGAAGAGCTAAGTTCCATCATACGGTGGAATTTATTCAAATAGGGAGTGTCTGTGATACGATAAGTCACTCACTAAGTGGAACCCAAACTCGAGGGCAAGCCACTACACTAAGGCCAAAAAAGTATTGATAACGACAATCCTTTAACTAACTCCATTCTCCTAGAGCACCAGCTGGAGTATAAACTTATAAAATGTGGTTTCGAAGAGGGTAGACCCGTCCACCTAACGACTTCAATCGTATCCTAACCAAGTTCGAGGAGGGTGGATCCGTCCATCTAGAAACCTCACTTGTTAAACCGGGGTGGATGTGAATCGACCATCCACGATCCTGATAAATCCATCGTTCTCGGAGTGCAAACTAGAGTACAAACGTCGATTATCTTCGAATTCCCAGAGTGCGAACTTGAGTATCAATCGCAAATAACTCTGAGTCCCCTGAGCATGGACATATGCCTAAAACTTAAACAGGCATGACCGACCACCGATATACAAACGCAGGTCCCCGGAATATGGACGCAATCATTGATAAATGAGCGAGTGTGATTCGACCACTCGACTCTCACTTGTTCTAGCATCTATTCAATGATGTTAGGCTCGATGAAATGAAGGGGAAATGCATTTGCTGGCCAATCTTTACAACTTATCCTTGAAATTGGGGGCAGAACTTAAGTGTCAACCATCTACTGAAGCAGTGCAACACCAAGTTCAACTTAATCCCCGGTCACAACTCGTATTTGTGATTTCCGGACTTGACAAATGAAAACAAACTCGACTTAAAGGTCGGAACTCCGCAAGTGCAATGAACAAGAATTCAAAAACTGGAACACTTATGCAAATAAACAATAATTGAGATGAAGTGAAAACAAAATTTCATTTCAACTAACTGTGAAAGAAGTTCATGTACAAGTTATTTCCAAAATTCCTACTAGCAGGGGCCGAACCCGTATCTATACACGGCCTACGAAGGGAAACAAAATAGATTCCTATCTATATACCAAAAAATGTGCCGACGAGGCCTATCTACTCTTTCTTCTTCCTCGGTTTCTTCTTCGGCATGGACCCGCTGGAGCTGCTAGTGACTTTTCACTTTGAGCTCTTGCCTTTCGACGGTCGATCTCCAGGTGGGGGCATGATCTCAACGTCCTCCTTCGAACTCGAGTGTATGGGGATACTTCCTGCACGCGGAGTTGGAGGGATCGGATCTACTACAAGAGGCAGGATAGGCATGTTGGTGTCGACAACCATACCTCCGGACGATATCATTCTTAGCGGAGCCAGGCCTAGTGCCCCCATTCCACCTCCAGAACTACCACAATGAGTCGCTGCCTCCATTTCAGCATCGATTTCGGCCAATATCTCTTCCTAGTGAGCTACTTGAGCCTCACTGGGAACATCAGTAGTCGGCATTGAAGAGCCAGTAGCAGGTGCAATTCCACTCATCACAAATGGTAGGTCCGCAAAAGGGTCATTGTGGCGACTGAGGAGTTCTACCATCATCTGCTCATCAAAAGAGAGTGTGCACCCCTGCGTTCCATTAATTGGTGCAGTCGTTGTTGTGATGGTCGCCTCGGTAGTGATAGCCTCCTGTGCTTGATGCGATTCTTGAGTTGCAGGAGGCGCAGTCAGTATAACTCCAGTCACTGGACAGAGAAAAGACAGACTGTTAGTAAATGCTTCAAAACAAGCCTCTTACTTTGGACACGTATAAAGAATGTTCAGAGTACCTTCCTTAAATAGGTTAGTAGATGGTTGAACGGCTTCAGAAGTGTGCTCTTTAGTAGGACATAGTTGCGACTGTTCCGGATTATAAGCAGGGATAGATTGGGGTTCAATGCTAGTGCAGGTCCAGGTTGGGTTGGCGCAGGAATCTCAAGACTTGTATCGCGATGCTCAACACCTGAACCTTCTCCAATCTCCGAGCGTTGTGTGCCGAGCTTCTTCCTTTCATGTAAAATCATCGACTCGTGGAGAATCTTTCTTTCATCTTCAGTCAGCACGCAATTCTCGAGCTCAAACTCGTCGATTGACTATCTAGATGCACCGCCTTCTCCTCCTCAACCAACTGGTTCTAGGCATTGTGAAGATGTATTGAATAATTCTCGAGCCAGGCTATGTTCTTGTGCTTCAGAACAGTGTTATTGTAAGTGATGAGGAGATCTTCGATATCAGCCTTTAGCCTGGACTCGGCCGTTCGGATTCTCTCCTTGACCTCGGTCTCCACCACATGGACTTTCTCTACTATCGCATCATGTTTACCTTGAAGCACTATGGCTTGATCACATGCCTCCTATGCTGTGGTATTGGTGCCGTTCTTCTCTTTAATGATTTCATAAAATTTCGACTTAAGCTCGTTATGTTCTTTGAGGGCCGTATCCCATTCGGTAGTAACGGTGGTGTTCCGATGGCCCATCTCTTCCACCAAGGCATAATGTGTCTGCCTCATCCTCTCCATGGCCGAATTAGCCTCGTCAGCCTTTTTAATGGCCTCCATTTCTGACTTTCGTGAGGATTTAGCTTCAGTGTTAAGCACCTGGATAATACGATCCTTTCAAGCAAGCTCATTCTCTAACTTCTGTATGGTAGCCGCCCCCTCAAAGGCCAGCTTCGACGCTTTCTCAACAGCTTTCGACCATTCCTTATACTGAGTATAGAAGTCTTGAATGTAATCGCGCATCGTATTCTCCGCCTCCGTTGGGATTCTCTTTAAGTGCGGAGGAAAAATATAGCCATCGAAGAAAATGTTTGGGAAATCCTTTTTCAACTGTGAAATTTTAATAGCTCCTTCCCTGGTGGGCTCAGTAATAGCCTGTTCAGTGGCAATAGGAGTTTCGGTCTCATGTCTACGACGGTGTGGATCAGGCCTTTGAGCATGGGAAGGCGGTTTGTGACGCGAAGGCTCCGAAGGATGTGTGACATAAGCAGAAGGGTGTGTAGGGGCTCATGGAAATGGAGCGCGCGATCACGATCGATATCTCCGCTCTAGGATCCTATCCTTATTCCTATATCTGTCATAGTATTCCTGACTCGAATAACCGCGGTCGTGGTTTCTATCATCTTCCCTTCTACAGGGCTTATAATATGAATTCGATGACTAACACGCTGAACGGAGACTTCCAAGCATAGAATCTCTCCTAGTCATCGTATCTGTGAAATAAAAGAAGAATAGAGTTAGTAATATCCCAGAGTAAACAACTTATGGTCAGAAATCGTGTAGAGCCGTGAAGTGTGTATGTATGTGCAACCCCCCTACCAACTAAAAATGTAGGCCACACTAGTGGGAAGAGACTCGCTTAAGTCTAAAGCATGCCGAAGCCCCTCCAATCCGGCATCATGTTGAAGTGACACGTTGTCCGGAATTGGAATGTCGATGAGCCCTTCGAAAAGGTTTTCCACTTGCGAGGGAGGAACCTTTGAAATTCTACTCCTGGAAACAGGCAAAGATATGACCATATATTTCCATCTCACAGATTTAGAACGTTTGAAAGCAGCTCCCTTTCCCTTTCTCTTTCCTTTGGAACCCTGAAAGGCGTCAGAGGGCCCGACCACGAGTTCGTCATTGGAGGGTTTATTTCTGGTTCAGCCCCTCAGTTGTAACAACTCCGGGCGTCTTACGTTTCACTCGTTTCTTCCAGACAGACCTTAGCGTTCCCTCAAGCCTTCTACTTAGGCTACGCTCGATGAATCTAACGATTCTCAAATTTCTATCTGTCAAAACCGAGTCAATGTCCCTCATCTCACTCGGAACTTCTTGGCGAATCCGTACTATCTCTTTGAAATGCGCACCTTCAGGTCATGGAATTACAGCTACGAAGAGAAGGAAATATTAGTTTGACATCAGTTATGATCACCATAGTAACTACTTGAAAAGACTATGGTACTTACGTTTGAATAGCCATCGGCTGGCGAATGTTGGAGAGCAGCGAACATAAAACCATTCCATTTTAAAGTATCTCAACCTGGTCCAGGACCCCATTACCACTTGACAGTTCCTAACCGCTTCAGGAAACATAAAAGAAGAGCTATCTCCCCGACTCTTGACGTTGAATAAGTATATAATCTCGATCTGTGCCGGGAGTCGAAAGAGATGCTCCATAAATATGATGAATAAGCTATTCAACGGAGCATATCCATTGGGGTGTAGTTGAGATGGAGCGATTCCAAGGAAAGAAAGCACTTCCCTAATATATTGGTTAAATGGGGGAAGTGTTCCAGCTACACATGCATGGCGGTTGAAAGCGGAAAACCCCTCCGGTGGATAATGCGGCCTATTATTTGGTCCTGGAAATAGCACATCGTCCAATGACAAGCCATGCCTTAAGCATATCCGTCCCAACATATCATTAGAAACATTAGGCGGCATAGAATCTAGCAGATTACCAACAAAAGTAGCGCCTGGTAGCTCATCCAGAGCTAGATCTATAACTACGCCTGCAATGGCTGGTATTACGATGGTTAGGAGAAGTGAACTCTATATTTCCTACGGTTGTGAGCTTGGGGACTCCATAACTAACTAACTTATGAAAAAACATCATTAGACAATCATAATCCCGTGTATTCCCAGTGTGAAATGTGTGAATGTGTTGTGCAGTGCTGTGGTACAAGTTACTTAAGAAATTCAATAGAATATGAGAAAATATGCAAACGACAAGACTTTGAGATTCAACCGGAGTGACCATCATCGCTGACCGTCACAACCATGCCATCCGGATTTTAGAGACACATTCAAGTTAAAGTTTGTTACAGTTTTGTTAAGTTCTAGTTCAATCGACGAGCTTCAATGGGTAGCCAGATATGCTATTCAACATTTAAGTCCAGTTATGCAAGGCGAGAGATCGCCGGAATCGAATGTTCGATTGTAGAAGATTTCGTATCCGTCAAAGTTCGGAATCGGATCGTTCGCCAGGAGCCCAATTCATATTGATCGCGGAATATAGCGTTTCGTATTGATCGCTCCAAGATCTGTTCATATCGATCCCAAAAGTCCCTGTTCGTATCGATCTCCAAGTCTAAGATTTGGTATTGATTTCATAATCAAGTCTTCATACAGATCGCTTTGGATCAATGCGAACTCCCCTTTCTTCCCAATCGATACGATGCTTTTTCCCTTCATCGATGCGAACTTCCACTGTCACATGATCGGTACGAGCATCTTCCTCCATTTACAATCGATGCAAACATTTCCTTCATTCATCCTTCTTCCCTAGACAACTCAAACACCATTGCTCTCTCCTCAACCTCGCTTCGACCCAACTCCGGCACCAGTGGCGCTGGAATAAGCCGAGACTTTGGAAGAAGTGGTATCGAATTTCGAGTTTTCCCAATTTCTACTTGAATTAATCGTTTGATTACCTAATTAGAGTACTTAGTTCAAGGGATTAACACTTTGTTTAGGTTGAAGGCAAATGCAGTTTACCCGATTTCGAAGTTTTATGGAGACGAAGGCTGGAAGTCAAATGAAAACAGATAAAAAATTTCTAAGTATGACACATTTATATATGGACCCAAGAGGTGAAGGAAACTGATTCGCCTCCCAGTCACAACGACTGGTTACAACAGGTTTAACATTGAATCGATGAAAATTAGTTATTCTTGTCCCTCGACTTAAGCTTCATCGATACGAAAGGAACGGCCAGATTGCACTGGAACCATGTGACTACATCGATACGAATCATCCTATTCATATCCATCAACACACGGCCAATGAAATCTCGTATCCGTCGATACGAATAATGCATGAAAAAACAACTGCTCTATCCGTATCCCTCATAAGTCCATCAATACAAAATTTGCAAAGAAGAATTTTCTGAAGCATCGGATTCCATCGATACGAAGCCCTTGTTCGTATCCACTGTTTTCAACTCCATTCAAGGTGCATAGATACGGATTTGCACTGTTCGTATCCATCAATGCGAATTACATCGATACGAGAGTAATCTTTCAACCTTTTACATCGATCCAGGAGAGGGTTGATACGAAGGGACATTCCAAAGAAAGCATCAAGCGTTGTTACAACTCGAATTTCACATTGGTTCAGGAGAGGATCGATACAGAATTTGATGCAAGAAAACTGACTACGACTTGTAAACATGCGAACGTTAACAAGAGTCTGGTTAACATATGTGCATGTATGTTAGATTAATTTTCGATTATCAATTTTCAAAATTCACATGTCGAATGGGCGCCTGATGAACGATTACAACTACGAACAACTAATCAGTATCATACAACAATCAGTTACAATGGCGCATAGTACGACAGTTGGAAGTCTACAGCTCATAATTTATGCCTCTTTGGATCAATCAAAAATTACAATTTTCAACGAAAAAACGACAATCGTTCAAAAGTCGGACAGAACCATTCAGAATGAAAGATGCGACTATTCAAAGCACATCATGTTCTCACAAGATGTACTTTGGGGGGGAAATATTATCCCGCCTTTTGGCAAGGCCGAGATATCAAGGAATTGACTGAAAGATTATAGACCACTCATCCCAAATGTCGAATAAGCACAGGTTCGCTATGGATGTCGATAAATTCTGTCCAAGTCTGGATCAAGCTACAATTGACAAGACATGACGAGCAAAGCTATGAAAACCAATGTTCCAAATTTCGAGTCAATCCGAGTTCATATGCTCAAGATATGATCGATGCAAGCCAAGGAGGCCAATTCATTCGTACCCACCATTTCGAATCGATCGAAGTCACAATCCATCATTTCGCTTCGGTCGATTTCGCATCCATCAGCAGATAGGCTCACTTCGAATCGGTTGGCTATTGTCTACTTCACATCCATCAACTACAAGACGGAGGTCTACTTCGTATCCATCCAAAGGCTGCCTCCTTCGTATCGAACTTGTTCGTACCCCTTAAATACTCACTACTTCATATTCATCAAGTGACCACTATTCGTATCCATCAAGCCAAGCAGAGTCGCCATCTATTCATGTCCATCACAATAACATTTGTTCATCTCCATCAAGTTGAAGCAACTTTGATTGATATGAAAAGAGCCACCTTCATCGATGCGAACTGAGCTACTTCCATCGATACGAACAGAGCTACCTCCATCGTTACGAATTGGCAATCGCTATCGGTACGAACAAGACAACGTCTATCGATATGAACAAGGCGAAAATCTTAGGAAGATTCGGTCAACTCGGCATCGAAAGTGGAGCGATCCAAGAATCAATGGCCACGTCAACTCACAGGCGCGTGACCAATAGTGAGTCGAAGTGATTGATACGAATAGTGTCGATATAAGAGGAATCGAAACTGAAAACCTCTAATTTGCATTGAGCATAACTTACAATCCCCAAGTCCAAATGCTAGGAAATTTCCATAGGAGCTTAAATACAAGTAAAGAATGTTCCTACCAAATTTCGACTCGATTGGATGAAATCTTGATCGATAAGAAATTCATTCGTATCGATCATGGATCGAGTCGAAATCGCCTGAGATCGATCGCGTGGTCCTACCCACGTGCCAGAAGAAGTCTTCCGAGATCTGAGCGGGATATTTGCCTCCTACGCCTATATATAGAGCCCCAGGACCTACAAAAAAGGATCTTTTGGCTCTTCGACGTCCATACTCTACCGAAACCATTTTTGTACTCCAAAGCTGTCGTTGTACTAGAATTTCATCATTGTAATCCGCTATAATCAATTGTAACCAACGAGTGAATATCAATAACGTCATCAACTTCATATTTGACGTAGGCCATACGTCGAACCACTCTAAATTGTTGTGTTTCTGCATGCTTTCATATTTGTTTTTGAAGTGTTTGTAAGATAATCCTCATTTTACATTTCTCTTCTTCATTTTTATCTCTTCAAATACTTCCGAAGAGTGTTGTGCCCAAGTTTGGTACAAACATTAATCTTATGGCCAGTTTGATTTTCTGCTACATTTTTATATTGAACAAATTTCACAGACATTGGATTTGTTCTTCATAAAAAACACATATCCTTGTCTTGAGAAATCATTAGTTACGATAACAAAGTAAGAACTATTATCTTTTGTAATCATAGGCATAGCACTTACATCACTGTGTATTAACCCTAAGAGTTCAATAACTCTTTCAATTCTCCCACTTAAAAGGTGCTTGGTCATTTTACCTTTGAGACGACATATTTCAAGTCATTCAGAATCAATCGACAATAGAAAATTTTTAGTTTTCAATTTGTGTAACAGTTTCTCAGACCAAGCCTACAATGCCAAAGCTAATTATTATTTATGTTTTTAGAAGAATTATTCACAGAACACACATAATTAGTGTTAATCACATAAATGCTGTTTTGAAGAATACCATCACAGACTTTATTTGCATTCAAACTAATGTTCATAACATTATTTGCACGATGAAATATATATCCACTCTCATACAATCTAGAAATAACTATAATACCACAAATAAAGCCTTTTATAAAATAGCAATTATTTAATACTAAATGATAATCCTACTGTTGTTGCATCACTACAGATCCACCAGCAACTTAGAGCCTTATTTCTCCTTTTTCCATGCAATGGTAGTTCCTAAGACCTTGTAATGAATTCCATATATGAGTACGAGATCCAGTATCTAAAACACAAGAAATTTTGTAACATTCCTGGATTTTAGCTAAGAATAATTTGATATTGATTTATTCTTGGGATTAAATTTTGAAATATTTGGTAATTAATATATAATTTTGAATTAGATTGTGAGATTAATTGGTAAAATTATTTGAGTTTCTACAAAAACAATTAAAATGTGGGTTTTATAAATTGATTGTGAAAATAGGAATTAATAAAAGCTTTAAAATTTTATATATTTATATAATGGATTTTTAAATTGAATCTGGGATTTTAAATTCAAGAATAAATATTTATGAGAAATAAATTGGATTTAAGAACTTTATAAACTAGTAGAGATTTGTTTTTCTATTATATACATGTATGTAAATATATACAATGTGATTTGAAAGATAGGATTTAAGATCAATATAAGAATCATTTTCTTAAGGATGAATAAATAGTTATAAAAGGAAATATAAATAGAAAATAATATAAAGATATTTGAGTTTAATTTTATGAAATGGATTTTAAAAGTTGTTTGAAGTTAAACCTTTATTCTAAAAACTTATATACATATATAATCTATATATGTGTTTATTATTAAAGTACAACTAAACTTTGAAAACAATTTTTTTAATAGTTATGATTTGTACAATGACTTGAATTTAAAGTTTAAAACAAGAATGAATATAAAATATTTACCTTTTGAAATTTAATAAAATATATTGTAGATAAAATTGATTTAATAAATAAATTATATTTGAAAAGCTTTATAAATTAAGAATTATATGTGTACTTATCTTTTGAAAAACAAATATAGTTTGTAAATAAATTCAAGACAATTATGTAAACATAATTATTTAAGTGAACAAGGGCTAAAAGATATAGTTTGTATATAAATTAGGTAATTTATGATAAAGTAAGAACTCAAAACTAAAATTTTAAATTAATTGAGTTAAGGGTTTTTACATAAATAACACAAATTATGACAATTGTAAAACATGAAAGTAAGATGATAATAAGTGTTAACATGTTTTAAACAAGTGGGATTTAATTTAATTTTCTTTTAAATTGAAGAATAAAATTGCTTACAAAAGAAGAAATCAAGTTTCATCTCATTTTTCTTTGTTAATAATTAAAAACGAGCCTGTACTTCAAAACCTGAAGACAAATAACAGAACAAAAGAAAAGCAATCAAAACAGTTTACAAAGCATTTCAAAGCAAACATCTTCAAAACTTGATGAATGCAATGCAAAGCAATTCAAAGTCTTCAACTTGAAAACCATCTCAAACCTGGAAAACCCAAAAATGAAACTAGAAGAACTCAAGCCTGAAAACATTTCAAATCTGGGAATTAAAGTTTTCAAATCAAGAAAGATTACGAACCTGGAAACAACAAGCAAAGCTCAAGATCAATTTGCAACCAGATCAGATAACAGCCTGATCTAACTTCAGATCATCTCAGCAAACTTTTAGTTCAAAATATCAGAATCATCTTCCAATTTTCAAATTTTATTTCCAGGCTCTGCTTCATCTCTCGGGTAATTCAAGTAAACCCATAATTAAAATTAAAATCTAAAATCTGAAGTAATTAAAACCATAATTAACTTTAGTATTTTCAACCTGAGGAAATGATAACCAAAACAAAGATCAAAATCAGGAAAATCTTAAATCAAAAGCCAGAGCAGTTTAAAATTGCAAGTTCCAGGCTCAAACTTCTTCTTTGCTTCTCTGTATTCAAACTCCAGGTGAGCAAACCCTTAACCTTATACACATTTTGGTTTGCATGCAATTAGTATTGACGAATGTTTGTGAATAAGTTTGCATAAGTTATGAAAAGTGTTTAAATGTTGACATGAACGTGTTGTGCATGTCTGGGAAACAGATACAAGTATCTCTGTTTCAAAAATTTACAGGATGCAAACCTGTTTAAAAATCAAATTCTCATCCTACAATCATTTATAGACTTTGATGTCTAAACAAAACTTGTTAGAAATTGCAAGATGGAAATTTTAAAAATACTGTTAAGTATAAAATATATATGGATTTACTGGAAGGTAGAAAAACACAGTAAACCTTCAGAAATGATAAAAAATCAACCATTTGAATTTGGATTTCATAAACTAAATTGTATGAAAAAAAGATGAATTTAGGTAATGGTTTCAAGATTTTTAAAATTCGTATATAATGGGAATTGTTGAATTTATTCAAACTGGTAATTTTATCAATATCTGATGAACGGAGAGATGATAAGCTTTGAAATTTATGTTGAAGATAACTCGAGTGTTGGAGATTGTTGGAAAAATGTTTAATTTTTTTTTAGTTGAGTAGAGTGATGGATCGAGATCAAAGTAGGGTTTAAAGACTAGTTTGGGTTACCGTAGTTCTCGAAATAATTCCGTCAATGTTGGCGCATCAGAGTAAATGGGGCCGAGGGGAAGTGATGCGTGGGAAGGTGGTGTCGTTTTGGGTATGATGGCATGGATGATCTTGGTTGCGATCGTCGTCGGCAAGGCTTTTTCCAGTGATTAGTTTTTGGTTCAGATGTTTCAACCTGCTCGATTTTTTTTGGCGTCGTATTGGATCATCTGGGTGGTCGGAGATGTTTAATGGGTTGAAGGTGACGTGACGGAGGTCATGGAGATGTCGGCGATGATCCAATCAGGTGTGCACGTGCACGATGGTGAACTGGTGTCAGGGGTTGTTTTGGTTGTTGCTGAAGTTTCGGCTTGTTCGAGTTCTTACTCGAAGTTTTTTCATGTTAACTCGGGGAAAGGATGTAAGCGTGTGTGTAACAGTTTTTGAAATGTTATTGGTAAAACAAGGTTTTGGAAAAGGAAATATAGGGTGGTTCGAGAAAGTTGTGTGGATGCTTCGAAGTGGATCTCGGGGGAGACTCGAGCGAGTCTTGGGTTTAACGTTGTCGCAGATTTTAAATTTTTATATTAGATAAGTTTTGAAAACTAGAAAATTTCTTACTTAATTATTTTATGTAATGAATGTTTAATTAAGTTAAGAATGTATTAAAAAGGTTTTTTAAATAATTTTTTTATGATAATTAAAGAAATTATTAGGATAAAAGGATTACCTTTTAAAAGTCTCAAATGATTGGAAGGTTTATTACATAATGAAAGTAATTTAGAAGGATAATTATCCAATGTCTTTAAAAGAACTAATCATTTAATTTCTTAAGGATTTGTTAATCAAGATGATTAATTTGTTTATATGATTAATTTAAAGGTTAATTAATTAGGGTAATTAATTAAGGATAATTAATTTAATGGTAATTAATTAAGGGTTAATTTATTTATTAATTAATTAATTAAGGATAATCAATTAAAGGATGATTAAATAAATTAAAGGTTAATTAATTAATTAAAGTGATTAAGGGATGATTATTAATTAAGGATTAGCTAATTAATTAATCAATTGAGGATAATTAATTAAAGAATAATTAAATAATTAAAGTCAATTATTTAACGATTAAAGGTTAATTGATTTATTAATTAAGGTTGATTAATTAATAATTAAAGGTTAATTAATAAATGATTAAAGAGTAATTAATCAAATGTTTGTAATTAATTAATGATCAATTAACCAGGATTAGAAATTTATTCATAAGTAATTAATCTGATTTAAATCAGATAATTAAATTGATTTTTACTTATGGATGTTTGGATTCTATTGGATGTTAAATTGTTTGATATCTGTGGTATGCGATGCTTTGCGATATGAATCATCCTGGTTTAAGCTGTGATTAATGTAATTTATTCAGCTGGGATGTAATTTGTTTATTTGGGATGAATGTAATTTATTATCTGTGATATATATGTATATATATGTATATATATTTTTGATCTATGAATGAAAGATAAGCGTTATAGCTTATACCGCTTATCAAATATATTTCTGTGTTTGAATCTGCAATGATTGATGATGTTGCACTATTGTGTAAAACCCTTGGACTAAGCTATACACACACAAATATGGATCGCACTTGGAAATCGGTTAAGTCACAGATATTTGAATTAAATATTTTTAAAAGATTTTAAAGTTGAATTTTGAATTCAAATGATTTTTGGAAATGGAATTGAATTAATATGAAAATCTTTTGAAAAGAAGTTTTAAAGATAAAAGTTATTTTGGATAACCTGATAAGGTTTTGAAATTTAAATAGTTTGATTTGAATTTGAATTCAATATTTGAAATTGAATTCTATGATTTGGAAACTATGGTTTAAAAAGGTTATACAAGTTATAAAGGTGTTTATATGGGTTTTAAACCATTTAAAAAGTATTGTTTTGGGAATTTAAATTTCCAAGTTTATACTTGAATGGTTCTAACTTATGTAAATATAATCAGTTTTTTCCAAAACGAAAACTATTTGTTTTCAATTAATAATAGCTTTCATATAAAGAAAAGGTTTCCAATTTGTGTTGGAAGATCTCAAGTTGAAATGAAATTGAAACAGTTCTGAAACTATGAATAAGTCTTTGTGAAAGATGGTCGAACCTTGTTTTGAAATTGAAGAGGGTGTTAAATGGTGTATCTTTTATACATAAAAGATTGAAATGGTTATGGTTCTGGAAACTATGAATTAAATCTTTTGATTTAAAGCTTGGAGGAGTCAATCTAATTTGAAATGGAGCTGTTTTGAAAAGCCGTGAATTAATATTTGTGAAAGCTGGGTGAACTTTGTAAATTAAATCTTTTTGTTTAAAAAGATTTGAAAATGGTAATTTGTTTAAATCATTTGAAGAAAGATTTTGAGATTTAAGTTGTGACTTAATTGAGATCCCGTATCCATATGTTTTTAAATATTGCGCTCATTATTCGGTTTAGCCGGAAAAGGACCTTTGTGTCATATAACCATTCGAATAATGATACAGCATTTGAAGACCGGTGGTGAAGACCAGGTATTTTCGAAAACGAAAGGATAACCCGTCGATTGTCTTGCACTGAGTCGCACCGGTATAGAGATTCCCTAAGTAATGGGAAGTCCGATTGGGATTGCGAATACCCCGGATTTTCAAGAGCTTCTTCGGAAGTGCCTTCGGTTCTGTTCGAACCCGGAACACACTTGTATGAATGTGTATCTGACATTACACTTTGAGATGTAAAGCGGGTTTCTATCAAATACATTTCTGTTTGGCGGCAGAGATTTTTTCTCTTAGCTTAACACTCTTCTCTGAGACGAGCTCAGAGGCAATGTAGTTGATGGTTACTAGTGATACATTCCCAATTTGGTAATGTGGCATACGAACTGCTGCTGATCATTGGTTGATCAAAGCATGGCTTTTGTGAAAAGTGTAGCTTTGTGGAAGTGACTTCGTCGAGCCTCACAACCCGGTAATGGTCGAAACAGGAATCGTGGCAGCAAGGTTATTTGGGGGTAGCTCCCCCTGAAGGTATGACCATTTCCTTCTGGATAAAAAGTTATACCATGGTATGGAGCCGAGATATTTACTTATGTTGATTTTTGAAAGTGGTATCATGGTATGGAGCCCAGATACTTTACTGTGTGGTTGTTGGATTGAGGGCCCTTGGATAAAGGTCGGCAACGACCGGGGGATGGCATACTCGTGTCAGTTGTTACCTAATTACAGAGGTAACCCGGCCTTGTGTAGCAGAGATTCGGTTAGGTTCTCGGGGGCGTCCCTCCAGAGGCGTTCCATTTTGTGTGGGAAGTTCCTTTGCCTGGCCATTTGTTGGAAATCCAAACAAAACAATACGAGCCCTGTATGGTTTTAGTTGTATAACCGGGCAAGGAATGTGGCGGTAACCTGCTATTGAATATGGTAGCTATAGTAGGCATATGACGAAATATTATATGCTGGCTAAGATTAATATTATACTTTCAAAATATTTTCCACTATGCACTAGTAATAATATCAAATAATTTTCGCTTATCAAGCATTTTTGACTGTCATAAGGAGAAATCTCCTCCAAGTTTGCACTTGCATTGTGTGTGTGGCGGGAGGCCTTATGGCAGTTTCATTTTCTAAAATGCACTGCGGTTTTCAACTTTTAAATTCTTTTGTTGTTTGTTTTAAAGATAAACTTTTTTTTTGTTTGCTCATACTAGTCCCATGACTGACCCAGAGTTTATTGTTCATTTCCTAAACTCTGGGTGCCCATAATTTTCCACACGGACAGTCTAGAGTTTGGTTTTTCAGATACGAGCAGTAGGAGTAGATTCGATATCTTTGAAGCTTTTGGATCTTGGCGATCACATTTGCTTCATTCTGGAGTTATCTAGTTTGCTTATTGCATCGTGATGATGGTTCGAGCTATCTTTAGTTTGGAGATGGAGTTGTAGTTGCGTTATGGAGTTGGATTCTTTTGGAGATGTATTCTATTGAAGATATTCTTTCCGCTGTGTCTTATATCTCTGATAGCAGTGATATCTATTGTATCATTCTGTTGTATCCATTGTTTTATCAGATATTGTATATCAATGATAATATTCATTTTCTTCCGCTGTGTTTTTATACGTAATGAGTTATAAGCTCCGACGAACCAGATTCGACGTTTGGATCTGCGACATTTGAATACGAGTGACGTATTCGGTGCCGATTTTCGAAGGTCAAGTCAGGATCGTTATATTTTGGTATCAGAGCTAAAGGTTGAAACTTTAGCTCAGGAGCAGAACACATTAGGTAACTCATTAGAGATAGGGTGAAGTATACCCTAGAATGATTATATCCTTAAGATATTCATCCATATGTCTCAGTAAATTCTCTTACTATCCACTGATAGTAAGTATGAGTTCAAGAAAAGGGGGAGATAGGGGACAGGGGAGTACCACTACAAATGATCAATACCCTGCGACTGTGGAAACAACTTTCTTATCAATCTCCTTTGATCTAATTTCAAATTCTTCGATTGCTTCATGGCAGCTGCAAGGAGAAGCTTCAGTGTGGTGGTGGCCCTACGAATCGTATAGATAATTTCTTATTTCGTATTCTCCTTATCAGTTCTCTATCAGCTTTCCATTTTGACTCTAATAAATTTGAAATCTCAAACTAAAATTGAAACAATTGATTAATAAAATATAAAGATGAATTGGGTTGCATCAATTTCGATTGAAACCAAATTTGAAATTCTTTTTTGATTTCTTGTATATATCAAAGTCTGAAGAGGGACAAGTTATATATACTTTGGGGTGTTCCGAATTAAGTTTGGAATCCATATCTAGTGATTGAGAGTTGTGGGAGATTAAATGCATTAGTTGTTCTCTTGGGTCTAGATATATTCTATGAATGGTTAGTTATCTCTTCGAACTAACCATTGCCCCTGCATATTTCGTAGACCAGATAACCCAATTGTTTCGTAGTTGATTGAGTTTGTTCTCATATTTATTGTTGATATTCTGCTTTGGTATGCCAAATGCAGAATAGATATCCAATTTGTTCTGAAAAGATATTTCTCTATCTATCATTTATTCTTTGTCGTCTCCATACTTTCAAATTTTTGGGACGAAATTTTCTAAGGGGGCAATTTGTAACATTCCTGGATTTTAGCTAAGAATAATTTGATAGTAGATTTAATCTTTGGGATTAAATTTTGAAATATTTGGTAATTAATATATAATTTTGAATTAGATTGTGAGATTAATTGGTAAATTTATTTGAGTTTCTCCAAAAATAATTAAAATGTGGGTTTTATAAATAGATTGTGAAAATAGGAATTAATAAAAGCTTTAAAAATTATATATATGTATATAATGGATTTTTAAATTGAATCTGGGATTTTAAATTCAAGAATAAATATTTATGAGAAATAAATTGGAATTAAGAACTTTATAAACTAGTAGAGATTTGTTTTTCTATTATATACATGTATGTAAATATATACATTGTGATTTGAAAGATAGATTTAAGATCAATATAAGAATCATTTTCTTAAGGATGTATAAATAGTTATAAAGGAAATAAAAATAGAAAATAATATAAAGATATTTGAATTTAATTTTATGAAATGGATTTTAAAATTTGTTTGAAGTTAAACCTTTATTCTAAAGACTTATATACATATATAATCTATATATGTGTTTATTATTAAAGTACAACTAAACTTTGAAAAACAAGTTCTTTAAAAGTTATGATTTGTACAATGACTTGAATTTAAAGTTTAAAACAAGAATGAATATAAAATATTTACCTTTTGAAATTTAGTAAAATATATTGTAGATATAATTGATTTAATAAATAAATTAGATTTGAAAACCTTTATAAATTAAGAATCATATGTGTACATATCTTTTGGAAAACAAATATAGTTTGTAAATAAATTCAAGACAATTATGTAAACATAAATGTTTAAATGAACAAGGGTTAAAACATATATTTTGTATATAAATTAAATAATTTATGATAAAGTAAGCATTTAAAACTAAAATTTTAAATTAATCGAGTTAAGGGTTTTTACATAAATAACACAAATTATGACAATTGTAAAACATGCAGGTAAGATGATAACAAGTGTTAACATGTTTTAAACAAGTGGCATTTAATTTAATTTTCTTTTAAATTAAAGAATAAAATAGCATACAAAAGAAGAAATCAGGTTTCATCTCATTTTTCTTTGTTAATAAATAAAAACGAGCATGTACTTCAAAAACGGAAGACAAATAACAGAACAAAAGAAAAGCAATCAAAACAGTTTTACAAAGCATTTCAAAGCAAACATCTTCAAAACATGATGAATGCAATGCAAATCAATTCAAAGTCTTCAACTTGAAAACCATCTCAAACCTGGAAAACTCAAAAATGAAACTAGAAGAACTCAAGCCTGAAAACATTTCAAATCTGGGAATTAAAGTTTTCAAATCTGGAAAGATTAAGAACCTGGAAACAACAAGCAAAGCTCAAGATCAATTTGCAACCAGATCAGATAACAACCTGATCTAACTTCAGATCATCTCAGCAAACATTTAGTTCAAAATATGAGAATCGTCTTCTAGTTTTCAAATTTTATTTTAGGCTCTGCTTCATCTCTCAGGTAATTCAAGTAAACCCATAATTAAAACTAAAATTTAAAATCTAAAGCAATTAAAACCATAATTAACTTTAGTATTTTAAACCTGAGGAAATGATAATCAAAACAAAAATCAAAATCGGGAAAAACTCAAATCAAAAGCTAGAGCAGTTTAAAATTGCAAGTTCTAGGCTCAAACTTCTTCTTTACTTCTCTGTTTTCAAACTCCCTATGAGCAAACCCTTAACCTTATACACATTTTGGTTTGCATGCAATTAGTATTGATGAATGTTTGTGAATAAGTTTGCATATGTTATGAAAAGTGTTTAAACGTTGATATGAATGTGCTGTGCATGTTTGGGAAATAGATACAAGTATCTCTGTTTCAAAGATTTACAGGATGCAAACCTGTGTAAAAATCAAATTCTCATCCTACAATCATTTATAGACTTTGACTGACTCGGAGTTTATTGTTCCTTTCCTAAACTCTGGGTGCCCATAATTTTCCACACGGGCAGTTTAGAGTTTGGTTTTTCAGATAGTCGAGTGGTAGGAGTAGATTCGATATCTTTGAAGCTTTAGGATCTCGGCGATCACATTTGCTTCATTCTGGAGTTATCTAGTTTGCTTATTGCATCGTGATGATGGTTCGAGCTATCTTTAGTTTGGAGATGGAGTTTCAGTTGCATTATGGAGTTGGATTCTTTTGGAGATGTATTCTATTGAAGATATTCTTTCCGATGTGTGTTATATCTCTGATAGTATTGATAACTATTGTATCATTCTATTGTATTCATTATTGTATCAGATATTGTATATCAATGATATTATTCATTTTCTTCTGCTGTGTTGTCATACTTAATGTGTTATAAGCTCCGGCATTTGAATACGAGTGACGTATTCGGTGCTGATTTTCGAAGGTCGAGTCAGGATCGTTATAAATTTTATTGGTTGCAAAACAATTTTGAAACATAAATGTACCTGATAGAGCCGCGGAACCATTCTGCTTCATTTCCTTAACAATCTTCAAGTAGTCAGGATAATTTCTTTTCCAGTGACCATTCTTATGGCAGTGGTAACATTTGCCCTCGTCATCAGTTTTTTTCATTTTCCTACCTTCCCTTTTCTGCATCTTCTAACTCTTCGAAGATGATGCACTACCCTTTACAATAAGTACAACCACTATATCCTTTAATTATGATTCCACTGACCTCAATATATTGAGGAGCTCCACGAGATTCACATTCAATTGGTTCATGTTATAGTTCTATATGAACGGTTCATACCAAGTAGTAAGTGAACTTTGGATAAAATTTACTTTCAACTTGTTGCTTATTTGTACATCCAACTATGAAAGCCTATCAATATAGTCCTTCATCTTTGGCAAATATTCGTCCACTTTTTGTCCCTTGGTCATTTTAGTATTGAAAACAGCTTCTTTGTAAGCTCATACCTTGCGGAGTGTGACTATTCACCAAAAAGCGCCTTGAGACTCTCAAATATCTCATGGACGGATATCTTTTGGTGCTACCTTAGCGACGGCATGTCTAATGTAGATAGCACGAAAACTTAGGAGATCTATTGGTCTGACACCCATTTTTCATAATACGTTGTAATTCGGGGTTCGCATCATTGGCGAGTTGTCTTTAGGTTCACATAAAATAGCATTACAGAGGCGCTCATAAGTCAATGGTATTTTAATTGCTCTTAGCCAGTCGATATAGTTATTTGGTCCAATCAATCATCGCTTTCATTGAACTATTTTGGAGTTGTCATTTTCTACAAATTTAAGTGGAAGATTATTAGGAAAAATCATAGTAGATGTTCTTATAATATTATTACAGTTAAACTTCGTATTTCATTTTACTAATAAGCTCCCACTAGTCTTTTATGTTTCACCAAAACCTAAGTCGAAACATGGAAGTCTTTCGACTTCACTAGTAGGGGTTAAGACTTGTATGTCTGGGAATTCTGACCTTGAGGAAAGCTCAACAAATCATACTTCCACATACGATGGATAACTCCTTATCGGTTGTATCATATACAACTCCTAATTTGTGATACCTTGTCTTGATTTGCCTTTACCTTGAGAAAAGCTCATCAAATAAAGTTGGATTATTCATTCGGACCTACCATTTCATGAAAACCAAAGTATAATGCAATAACTTGAGGAAAGCTCAAAAAATATATGCATTTATCTTACATCATCTATTCAATATATAAATAGTATTACACATAACATCCTTAGCTTGAGGAAAGCTCAACAACTAAAGAGTATGCAAGTAATCTATTAATAGGGCAAAGGATAACATTATATTGAAGATTCATAGTCTTTAATATATTATATTGAGTGATATCGAATTATGGAATAATGTAATTCATATGAATTACCCTTATAATTTAAGTGTCGGACACATTGAAAATCACGGTATATCAACATTTATGTATGTATTAATTCCTTAAGTCTATTTGGGTTTCTTTAATGTTCCACTTTTAGTTTATACCTTCATATTATATAAGTTTATTATTATATAACTTTTATATTTCATATCACTTATATAATAGTCTTATGTATAATATTGTATTAATTAAATCTTCTTTTATTAATTTTACATCGATATAACATTGATATTTAATATTCATTATATACTATAACCTTCGTAGTATAACGCATATATCATAAACATGTGTACATTATTTAATTCACTAACCTTTTAATTAATTTATCTAATTAAATTATTTTAATTTCGAAAATCATTATTTATACATACATGCATATTTATGATATCTTAAACATTTAAAATTATCATAATATATAATACATGCATAAAAATTTAATTAATTAATTTAATAATTAATTTTATTAATCTTATTAATAAATTTATAATTTTTGAAATTTATTTTATATTATTTTTCAATCATTTTGTAAATTTACTGTATTATAACTTTTATAATACTTTATATCTTATTTTAAATTTAACTTTTAAATTTAAAATCTTATATATTTTAATTTTCAAATAATCTTTTCGACTTCTATTCACAGTTTTCTCCAAAATTTGTTTGATTTGTCGATTTGGAACTTTGGCTTAGCCACAAGTTTGAGGATGATAAGAAGCGGATAACTTGTGTGTTATCAGTATTTCTTCATTAAAGATCGAAAATATTGATTACAAAAATGGTTTTTTTATCACTTATGATTGTGCGAGGCATGCCAAACCTAGAAAAAATGTTTTCATTTATGAATTTCCCAACAACTTTGTGGTCATTTGATTTACATTAAATGGCTTCAACCCATTTAGAAACGTATTCGACAGTAAGAAGAATATAGTGATTTATGAAGGAATTTGGAAATGACCCCACAAAGTCAATTCCCCAAACATCAAAGATTTCAATCATAAGGATGGGGATCAAAGGCACTATGTTTCATCGAAAGATTTTTCCTAATATTTGACATCGATCACCCATTTTGAAAAACTCGAACGCATCTTTGAAATAGGCCAATAAAAGCCACATTGGAGCACTTTTTCCACAGTTTTCTTAGGACCGAAATGTCCACCACACGATTGGTCATGGCAGAACGAAAGAACGCTATTGTTTTCTCTATCTGGGACGCATCGGTGAATGATTTGATCAGAACAATGCTTAAAAAAGTATGGATCGTCTCAATAGAAATATTTCTCTTAGGATAGAAATTTGATTTATCTTATTTAGACAAAAATGAAGGAATGTCCTTAGTGACTAAATAGTTCGCTATATCGGCAAACCATAGATCAATGGAAACTAAAAAGAATTGTTCATTGGGAAAGTTCTCAATGGCGGGTAAAGAAGATGGTGTGTATGGAATACGAGATAAGTGATCGGCTATGACATTGTCTACTTCATTTTTTGTCTTTGATTGTAACATCAAATTCTTAGAGTAAAAGGATCAATGAATTAAATGAGACTTAGCATTCTTTTAGCAAAAATGTACCTAAGAGCGGAATTGTCAATGTAAACCATGGTGCTTAAGTCTATCAAATAAGGTCGAAACCTTTCTAGTGCAAAAACTATGACTAGAAGATCTTTTTCGATGGTTTGTAGTTGAGTTGAGTGTCGTTTAAAGTCATACTACCGTAGTAGATGACGTAGAGGATTTTGTTGATGCGTTGTCATAGGATAGCACCAATTGCAAAGCTAGAAGCGTCACACATAATTTCAAATGAAAGATCTCAATTAGGCGAGCAAATAATTGAAGCAGAAATGAGTTCATTTTTAAGACATTCAAAAGAAGAGAAACGATCAAAATTTAAATCAAATGGAACATCTTTTCCCAAAAGAGTAGTCAAAGGTTGAGCTATTTTGCTAAAGTCTTTTATAATGCATTGATAAAAGCCGACATGTCCTAGAAATGATCGAATGTCCTTAATGGATTTACGAATGGGTAGGTTTGAAATGACGTCAGTTTTTAGTTTATCTACCACAATGCTCTTATTTGAAATGAAATGTCTGAGGACTATGCCTTGTTTGACCATAAAGTGGCATTTTTCCTAATTCAAAGTTAAATGTTTTTCTTTACCTCAATTTAGAACCAATTCGAGATGATGTAAGCACTCAGAAAAAGAATCTCCAAAGATTGAGAAATCACCCCTAAAAACTTCTAAAAAGCATTCGATCATGTTAGAAAAGATGCCAATCATGCATTATTGGAAAGTCACAGGGGCACTACAAAGTCCAAATGGCATGCGTCGATAAGTAAAGGTTTCGAAAGAACATGTGAAAGTCATTTTTTCTTGATCTTCGAGAGCAATTTGAATTTTGTTATAACCGGCATAATCATAAAAAAAATAGAATTCATGGCTGGCTAATTGTTCAAGCATTTGCTCGATGAAAGGGAGAGGGAAATGATTTTTACGTTTTGCACATTTAGTTTTCGATAACCAATGCAAACACATCAATCTGTTTGAATATGGGTTGGAATGAGATCGTTAACATCATTCATAATAACGGTGATACCGTAATTTTTAGGCATGACATGAATTGGGCTAACCCACGAACTATCAGGGATGTGATATATGATACCGTTATCAAGGAGCTTAAGGATTTCTTCATGAACCGCATCTTTCATTTTGGGGTCAAGCCTTCGTTGCGCATCAGAGTGGATTAGGCTTCGTCAATTAAATGAATGCAATGTTGAACAATTACATGGCTAATTCCCTTAATGTCGGTAATATACCACCTACTCGCTTCATTGTTTTTTGAAAGAATTGAAAGAAGAGACGCTTTGTAAAACCCTGTAATTTGGGTTAGTTATTTAACTAGTTGGTTAATTACTTTTTCTCCAAAAAAGGAATTTTTGTAAATGCTAGAAGTTGATCATGAAACTTGCACCATTACGTTCATAGCGAAATTCTGAGAAACTTTCATATTTTGAGTTTTACGATTGGAGTCCAAACGAAGAAGTTATGGACGAAAAATGAAGTCATAACGAAAATAAATGAATAAGAAAAATGAGCCTTTATAAATTAATCGCCCGGGCCTACGGCCGACCAGTCGTTAGGACCGATCGACCCCTAACGGTCGACCAGTGCTCCATGGGCGGTTGATCGATCGCCTTTAAGCGGTGAGGGTTAGCCAAAGTCCAATGGCCCGGATTAATTATATTCTGATCTTACGACTCTGGTTAATTCTAGCGCCTAGGCCTATCCCTCCCTTCTCTTCTCTTATTTTTTCTGGAGGCAATAGCAAAGCTCTACCATTTCTTCTTCTCCACTTTCTTTCTAAGTTATAAAAATAAGATATTTGTATTTATATTCATTCAAATTGGAGAAGAATAGAAATCAAATGAAAATGGAAAGAGAAGAAAACCAACTATATGCATATTTGAGGTAATTTATACATATTTATATATTTGTATCTATTTTTTCTCCCAATTCCAAACTATTCTCAGATATGTGATTCTAGTGCATGTATATACCCTTTTTATACATTTTTATTGGATTATAAAGGATTTGGAGATGAATTAAAGGTTCTACTCCAGATCTGGAGATTTAGATCACTTTTAAAAGGTGAGTGGAAAATTTTACAGATTTTCTAATATAAAAATTATCTCGTTGGTGTTTATTTGATTATTACGCCTAACTAGATAATTTTATATGAGTTGTAGGCAATAAATTAAATATAATTTGAATACAATAAATACCGCTTAGATATTCTTTTTTATGAATTGATTGAGAATTTTTTACAACCAGATTTGTAATTCAATCCTAAAAGTATGAATTTGAAATATTGATTTAAATGAAATTTATTCTAGATCTGAAATAGGTCGTATAATAATGTTATGAATTTGGATTATTACCCTAATCTTATTGGAGTGTAAACTTTTTTATGTTCGGAATTATTGGAATTTAGATCCGTTTTAATATTTTTAAATTAGTTTAGTTTATTTCCCTTTTAGGAACGTTTGATCTAGCAAGGAATTGATGCAAATAAAAGGAGAAAGAGACATATAAAATATGAATTCATTTTAGTTTGCACTATCTATTTTAGTAATAAAAAGAAATGATTATTCCTTTTAATTTCAAACGATGTAATCTTTTATATTTTGAAAGTGAAATGTTTTTTGTGGACTAATTTATGGAAATTATAATGGACATTCTTTTAGATATGATTCCAATAATTGAACACGGAAAATAATATTTTAGTGAAGATATATAATTAGAATATATTTGAGAAAAGTAGATATTTGTATGTAATTTACTACGCTTGTAAGAATTAAATAAAAATATAATAACGACGCTTACATATAATATTCGTGTTTAGAATAATTAATCAATGGGAAATAAACGGTAATAAATATAGGAGTTACAATAACTTGATAGGGTAAGTGGAATAATGAGATAAATAAAGAAACTGAATTAATAACTATGGAATAGTTAAAAATGTTACTAGTTTGAAACTAGTAATTATACATAAGTATCTTAGAAAATGTTCGTTGGTATTTTATCGTTAACCAGGGATTTATGGGTAGATAATTATTTAAGATAAATCTTATCGCCGTAAATAAAAAGGGAATTAGTAAGCTATGTCCAATACCTACCTAAGATAATATAAGTAAATACTTAGGATGGTTAATTGGAATTAGTGGTTAGTGATGCGAGGTCAGTAGAGTCACTCGACGGAAGAATGCCCATCACTTGAGGCTACCAGTAGTCGGTTGCACTTACTACTGATGTGAGATATCACTAATCCTGGGACCCGTGACGACGTGAGAGATTGGGCCTGCTTTCTTAATTGTAAAATATTTAATGGTACATATTTGGAATTAGGAGCGGTGAGTGATATCTCCATAGCGGTTCGCTTCAAGATTGAGGTATTAAATGGCTGTAGGTCCGCCTCTCTCCCAAAAGGAAGTATTAATTAACCTAGCGAGATTCCAAATAAAGAAGGATGTCTCAGAAAGGGTTTACTTTAGTGTTGAGGTATTAAGTGGCTGTAGGGCCCACCTTCCTACCGAAGGAAGTAACTTAATGAGATTCCTTATTTATAATTAAGAGTGGTAGTGGATATCTCAGAAAGTGTTCATTTCATGTTTGGATAGTAAGTGACTATAGGGTTCACCTCTTTCCTATAATAGAAGTATTAAGTAACCCAACGAGATTTCCAAGCACTATCAAATAGATAATACCAGTAAGGAATCCGTCTTGGGGTTAGGTATTAAATAACAAAGACCCACCTATAAACAGGTGTTGAATAGTCAAGGCGCTGCCTAGTCCTTATTAATGATGTCTTAAGTGGCTTAGGTACAGTCTCACATATTGCTAAGGCCGTAGTGATGATAGGACCATTAAGGAGCACACCTTAGAAATAGGTATTAAATGATGGGGCCTACCTTAATTATGGTATAAAATGACCAGAGTCTGCCTATTTTCCAATAAAAGTTATTAAGTGGCTTGGGTACCGTCTCTTATTTGGCTATGATTTTATCAACGATAGATGCGGTAATAGTTGGACATTATGTAGAAAGCCGTAAATAGTGGTTAGAGGTTTTTATAGCTAGCACCTACCGACCATTTACAACATGTTAGGAAACCACCTTGGGAATAGGTCTTAAATGACAGGGTCTACCTTGATTTAAGTCTTAAATGACAGTGTCTACCTTGATTGAGGTCTTAAATGACAGAGTCTACCTATTTCTCTTTCAAAAGTATTATAAAAGCCTACTTCATATTTAAAGTATAAGGTGGCAAATGGGTTTGGTAGTATTGGAAGGTTGATAGGGCTTCATCAGTATTTTGTACCTTGGAAAGGGGCAAGTAAGTAATTGTGTCTGCAATGCAAGGTTAGACTTGAATTGCTAACCTTAATGGACATAACAATTAAATGAAAACCAATCGGGTAAATTTATGTTGTGGATAGTTTATAGATTTTCCAATCAGCAGAACGTTGCTCTGACCCCCGCCTCATTACAACTCACGGGATAGATTTAGAGGAAAAAGTCTCTAGATCTGGATGTGCTTTGTTATTGGAGAGTCTTCTTTTCTCTTATGCTCGATGCTGGTGTGACAATCTGCTATCAAAGGAATACCATTAATTCCAAGGTAGTAGTCATAGTCAGTATTCTTATCCTATTATTGTTTCTGCTATGAGTTTAGATTTCTATCAATATCTGATAATGCTCATGCTTATTTATTGGCACCAAGTACAACAATCTATGCTTTGATGGGCTTGGGTTTCTTTTTTATCAAAATTTAGGCCCTTTTAAGATATGGGTTGTTACACGCATCTTGGTCAAGTGAAAGCTTGGTAGAAATAATGATAGGAAAAGTGTCATTTTCACTTAAGTATGCATACATAAGGTGAAAAGGAAGAGGTTTGAGCTCTACCTAAGAGGTTGCACGGTAAGAGAAATCAGTTGAGTTCCATGATAGGTTCGTAGGGAAGCATGTCTTAGATCTCGTATGGCATGTTATGAAACAATTGTTTGTACTCAGCCTCGCGTTTGTTGTTATGGTCAATTGTCTCGTTTTTAAAGTATTCGTGAATAGCGCTAACTTCCAATGTCTAGTCAAATGGTTCATTTGGTTGATTTTCTAAACTGAAGATGTTGAGATATATGGTCATATTACCAAAATAAATTTTCATTACACCAGTTCGACAATTGATTAAGGCATTCGAGATGACTAAGAAAGTTTGTCCTAAAATCAATAGAATTTGACTCATAGGATTGTTTATAGGTTGTGTTTCAATTATGATGAAATCGACTGCAAAAATATGAATTGCCCTACTTTAATGGGTACGTCCTCGATTTCTCCTACGGGCTTCTTTATAGAACAATCAGCACATCGAAGGGTGAACTTTGTCGTTTTCAGTCACCAATGCCTAATTTTTGATGCACGAAGTATGGAATCAAATTCACACTTACACCTAAGTCTAACAAGCATTTATTAATTGTCTTATCTCTTGTCGTACACGAGATTGTAGGGCAGCCAGGATTTTTATATTTCATAGGAATGGATTAAGGTAAGACTTCACTTAGACCTGTCGTGAATAAAACTTTTTTAGGTACTTGAATGTGTCATTTTTAAGTGCCCAAGTCTTTCAAAAATTTGGCATAGGTTGTTGTTGAATTGTGACTAAAAGAGAAATTTTGACCTTGACTTGGTTAAAAATTGCTAACACTTTTTCCATTTGTTTTGAATGTTTTTAAGTATGAAATCTATAAGGAAATGGAGCTCGCAGCTCAGTAGGTAAGTCTACTTGAATTGATGAAGGATGAGATTCATAACTGGATCGAATTTTTGGATTGTACTTGGTCGAGGGTATTGGAGATTTGGAAGAAATTTCTGATAAGTCATTAGGATTGATAATTTAGTTATCGATTTTCTTACCGGAACGTAAAGTGGTTGTAACGACCCGATATTTTCAACCATTCGCATCCACACATGTCTGACTTGAATTGCTCAAAATACCGAATTGTAAAATAAATTTGGCAAAACACAGCATAAACAGTAAACAAATAAATCATAGATCACAGACATAGAGTAATAAATGCAGCGGAAGTAAAGAAATAGTAGTTCATGAAGCTACTATATAAATACATCAGAGTCAAACAAGATACAACAGAGATAACAAGATACAACGGAGGTCTCAACATGATAACTAGGTATGAATCATAATACATCACTGGAACTAACCGGACAACTGGAATCAACTTGATAACCGAAAGTGAAATAGATAGCTGGATCTTCAAGCAAAGCTTCCAACTTCGAAGGTGGGTCTCAAATGTTGTATCACTCAGTCTGACCCAAGTGTAAAGAAAACACAAAACACTCGAGTCAGGACATACATACTTATACAATGTAAACGAACTCAAGTGAACTGTAATATAAGGTACAAGTTAACTTAAAGGATGCTTGGGACCGCCCATCCTCTAAGGATCCGTTAAACTATTTACTATGTAGTAATATTTCGCTATTATAATAATGTCTATAGTAAAATAAATATACTTTTAAATAGCATTAAGGCTTTACATTTTCCATCTTAACACGTAATAGTCCCAGTAGTCCATCCAATATCATAGTCCCTCCTGATCGGGAAGCCACCAGAGGATACCACACAGGCTACGGGAGAAATCTAAACTCGTACAAGGCGCGATAGGGTAGGTGACACGACACAACTAGGCAATGCCAAGGTAGATATACCAATTACGCTTCCGGGTCGGTGGTAACGCGTAACGTGCAGCTACCGCCTACCTTGAGCCATACCCCCAAATAAAAATCAAAAGTGGCCACCGAACCAATCCAAAAGTCAAAGTATAACATCGAAGGGATGTGTCCGATCAAAGGTGCTACCTTATTAACCCGTCGATCGCTCATGTTTTAGCCACCTTATGCCAACTCACGGGAGTTGGGTCCACGTAATTACCTTAAAGGAAACGCCACCACCATCCTACTCCATTCTGGAATCTCCACTGCGTACACGGTTGTTAAGGTGGTTTTCGGAGTTGGCAGAGAGTATGACAAATTTCGATCCCGGTCTCTTTAACAACCAAACATTATTATAACCCATGGATATTTATTTCAAAATCATTTATACTTTCAAAACCAAACTAGCATATCCATTTCAAAATTATATAATTTCTTTCAAAATAGTATATACTTTCAAAACCAAAATATCATACTCATTTCAAAACCATATCGAAATGGTATCATTTCCATTTCAAAAATAATTCAATAATATATCATTTAAATAGAACCCAAATTTCCAAATCATTGAATATTTCTTTCAATTTATTAAACTTGAAATATTCCTTTAAATTATCATAGCATTTTGGAAATGTTACCTTAAGGAATCATAGCATTTTTGGAATGTAATACTTTCCACTTTAACATTTTATATAATCAAAGTATTTCTATGCTTACAAATTTAACATGGTCAATTCATCATAGCCTTATAGTTAAATAAACTTTGTTATCGTAATATCTAATTTAAAGCTGAAATTCTTTTGTTAAGTTAAAAGTACCTTATTAACTTACATTATTATTACAATAAAGAAACTTTATTATTTTAATCATTTAAAGTATGCCATTTACATAAATTAAAACTTGCATATCAAATATACATTATCAACTTACATTTTATTATTATAGTAAGTAACATTTAACATTTTAATCAATTTAAAATACACCATTACATTGATTAAAACTTACATGTCAAATGTACGTTTTAACTTACATTTATTATAATAAAGATCATTTATCATTTTTCAATATTACACTAGTTAAAACTTACATTATCAAATGTACGTTTTAAATTTACATTCCTATTACAGTAAAGAGCATTTATAAATTTAATTAATACCACACTAATTAAAACTTTACATGTTTCTTTCATTAATTAAAACTTTACATGTTCTCTCATTAATTAGGACTTTACACGTTTCTTTCATTAATTAAAAACTTACACGTTTCTTTCATTAATTAAAACCTACACGTTTCTTTCATTAATTAAAAACTTACACGTTTCTTTCATTAATTAAAAATTACACGTTTCTTTAACTAATTAAAACTTACACTTTTCTTTCATTAATTAAAACTTACATGTTTTTTGCATAAATTAAAAACTTACACGTTTCTTTCATTAATCAAAACTTACACTTTTCTTTCATTAATTAAAACTTACATGTTTCTTGCATTAATTAAAACTTTACATGTTTCTTGCATTAATTAAAAACTTTATATGTTCTCTCATTAATTAGGACTTTACACGTTTCTTTCATTAATTAAAAACTTTACACTTTTCTGTCAGTAATTAAACTTTACATGTTTCTTCAATTTAAAATAGCTTATTTTCTTAACTTAAAATCTCCATTTGGAAACCAATTTCCAATCATCGAGTTAAGTCATATATATATATGTTACATTTTATACATTAACTTATACAACTTAACTTAGAAAATCACGGTAAACCTATTTATACAAACATATCTGCTTCATGGAATAAAATTTATTCCAACTACTAGGCTAGATTTAGAATTCCACATTAAATCATTTTCATTATTTAGTTGTTATTACATTCCAAATCTTTAAATTACAAATCTAAAACCAAATAAAGATTTTTTTTTCATTACAATTAAAAACCAAAATCAACTTATAAAATTTTAACTTATAGAAAACCAATATCTCTTCATATTCTAAATCTTTAAATCAACTTTTTATTTAATTTTCAATATATTTATAAATTCAAAATACTTAATAATTTTAGAAAACTGTTATAAAATTTTATGGGCCTGTATAAAATTTTCTAACCTAGGTCAAGTGATACGGATATGTATCATTTCAATCCGTAATTTAAAAAAAAATCCGGGTTCTATCATTTCAAACTCGCAATCCCAAGTAAAATAAATGCAATAAAAATCATTTGAGCCTATCATTTCAGCCCATAGTGATAGGGAACTTGCAGTGTGAGATACAGTATATAAAATGAATAGTATAACATATAAATACATATTAGATGATGCAACAAATATATAAACGACATTTAACATCATATAACATATCATAGGCATGTATGAATGACATATCAATTTATACATATCCACTTGTCATTATTCCACAATAATATAAGTACATATGTCTAGAGTGATAAAAACTCACCTTTTAAAAGCTAGAATTAAATTCACAATACACAATTGAAACTCCGCAAAGCACGACAAGCCACGACCAAACTTTTGAGTAGATGGAGGGTCAAGATCCATATCTTGTATATAAAAAATACACAAATCATAAGAATAAGATTCAACACAACAAATAATGGATTAAACTATGCAATTAAATCGAAGAACATAACCTTGCTTTCAACCACCAAGTGGGCTTTGCCATGGTCTAATAGTGAGGAGGATGTGATTTTGTGGTGGTGGAGGCCGAGCTATGCAAGGAGAAAACAAAAAGAAAAGGAGAAGAAAAAAAAGAAAGTGGAAAAAGAAGAGAGAAGGAAGCCATGGATCTAGACTTTTTCCTTCCTCACTCAAATGATACAATGAGAAACCTTTTTTTATTTCACGTGAATGATAAGAGGCGGCTAGGTTTAAAATGATTTGAATGGCTAAAGATTAAGAATAGTTAGAAAATAAAATGGCAAGGAAATTTAAAAAGGCACAATTTAAGTAGAAAAAAGATCTTGTATATATTTATCTTAAACAAATGAAAAGAGGAGTTTGATAACTTTTTACGTGATTGAAAAGGAGAAAATCACATCTATGCATTTATGAATAGATATAGTAGAAGATTAAAAGGTGGGAAATATATGAAGGCAATAAATAAATTAAGAAACGTATGCCTATATTTAAAACGTATCTTAATTGATTTGTTACTTATCCTACAAAAATAGATGTATATACACAAAAGAAACCTTCACTGAATAAATAAAGTTTATACACATCATACAAGTAAATAAGAAGATAGAAATACAAATAAAAAAAAAATGAAACGCAGAAATAAATTATAAATTTAAAAAGGCACAATTTAAGTAGGAAAATATCTTGTATATATTTTTCTTAAACAAATGAAAAGAGAAGTTTGATAACTTTTTACGTGATTGAAAAGGAGAAAATCACATCTATGCATTTATGAATAGATATGGTAGAAGATTAAAAGGTGGGAAATATATAAAGGCAATAAATAAATTAAGAAACGTATGCCTATATTTAAAACGTATCTTAATTGATCTGTTACTTTTCCAATAAATATAGATTTATATACACAAAAGAAACCTTCACTAAATAAATAAAGTTTATACACACCATAGAAGTAAATAAGAAGATGGAGGTTGAGCCTAGTTTGAAGGAAGACAAAGAAAATAATAAAAAAAATAGAAGAGAAAAAAATAGAAAAACAAAAGAAAATGAATACATTACTTACAAGAAAATTTCTCACGTGAAGATGCAAATGAAAATAAGATGTGATAAAGAGTTTTTGTACGTGAATTAAAATTTATTAAGGGAGTTATTCACGCCTAAAACAAGGGCAACGAATTGGCAAGTAATTAAGTGCTTAAATGGCTAGAGATTTGAAGGGATTTATTTCCTATTAAATAAAAAGAAACAATGGAACAAAATGTGGTAAGTTACTTGCTTTTTCATGTGAATTGATAGGGTATGAATGGCTAAAGTTTTAGGTAGGCACGGCTAGAAATTAATTAAGGAGGCAGCAAATAAAAGATAGGCAAATAAAGAGGCAGGAAATAAAACAAATGTAACGCACGCCAATTAAAGCAAAGTAACATACGCCTAATTAATTTGTTTCCTTGCCATTAAAATAGATAAATCAAATAAATATAATCTAAGTTTATATAATTAAAATAAAAATAAAATAAAAATTAAAGAAACAAACATAGGGAAATAAAATATGAAATATAGAAATATAGAAATATATATATATATAATGAAAACACATAAATTTATTGCGTGTAAAACGCTGTAATTTATCCAAATCTAAAAGTATAAATCGGAATTTCATGAAACGAAAAGCAAGATAAATATCAAAATAAAATACATTTACAAAGAAAAAGATTAAAATTTAAAGATTCAATTTTAAAAAAAAAATTAAACTGAAAATTCAAATTTTGACCAAAATATAAAATTTTCAAAAATTGTTTATTTATTGCATTTGAAAAATAAATTACAAACAAATTCCGAACTTACATTCGAAAAATTCTAAAATTCACTTTTATTAAGTCCATTACTACTCTACAAACCTAATTAACCATTCATTCCTTAATATACTCCAATTTAACAACTTTTAAGCATTGTATTACATCTCACACAAATGTAACTTTTGTTTATATTTATTAAAAATTGACTTCTCATTTCAATTTAATAGAATAAATAAACATGTAACACATAATAATTGTCACTGTTTACTTTTAACTACATTTATAAGTTTTTGCCTGTAGACCAAAATTACAATTACTTACAGGACCATGGTCTTACTCAATTTCCATTCATTATATTATACCACATTCTTAAATCTCCTTCAATCTATCAAAAATTTAGCTTTAATTTCCTTTTTTTACCATTCAAAGTAGTTATTACATCCACATTAAATCACCAATTTCTATTTCTTTTAATATTTTAATTACATAATCTTATTAAGTCAACTATTTTTAATTACCCAAAATTTACGGATTGTTACACTCTCCCCCACTCAAACCTTTTCGTCCTTGAAAAGGAAAAAGAAGGGCAAAGAAGGAATTAAGTAAACAATACATCTTATTCAAAAACACTAACTTTATAAACAAATAAATTTACAAAATTAATTAATTTAAATAAAATATACCAATTTATTTAAAAATTCTTTTAACACCATTTATACTGTATATTATTCAATTAACCCTTCATTCTATTTACCTCTATTAATCTTTTTATAACTAAAATTTAAGTGTCTAATGTTTACTATAACCACTCAAATTTTATTTACAAAAATCCTTTTTATATTATATATTATCCAGTTACATAGTTAACTTCTGAATGATTTAGGTAAGTTATATTGGAATGCAATTGAGTATTCTACAAATAAAATTTTCTAATTCAATTATTTCAACTTAAATATTTATTCAAAATTTTTGGTTCATTTTTATAATTGAAAACATTCTTTAAGGTAAATTTAAGAATTACATTTCCGATAACTTCAAACCATTTAGAGGTAAATAAATATATATACAATATATAATAAATCAAATTTAAATCATATATCCATATATATATATATATATATATATATATATATATTATAAATCAAGTTATATTTTTGAAATTCAAATCAATTAAATTTTCAAAGAAAAACAGTAGCAAAATGGTCTCTTCATTTCGAAACTCGAAAATGAATGTCGATGATGCTCAGTCATCACCGAAATTATTTTCCAGCGACAAGAGAAGAACACTGATTTAAACATTAAAAATTCTTTGAAAGCAATCTCTATTTGGAAAACACTTCAAATGACATATCTTTTAAAACATTAAAACCCAAGTTTGAAACCATCAGAAATTAAATTCTCAAGTTCTTGATTTAGATTCATTTTAATTTCCAAATTAATTTATAGCCATGTTTTATAGTTCGGTTATTTATAAAGGAGACAAAAGCCAATGGTTACAAGATATATATTAAGTCAAATATTATTTCTCAACAACCAATCAGATTAATTATCAAATATTAAAAAGTTATACACATATATAATATAATTATGCAAAAAATTATTTCATTTACTAAATTTGAAAATAATATTGTGTCAATTTGTTCTGTTCAAGTGTTTTGGAGATCCTATCGATAGCGTTGATCGGACGAATCAATCGGAAACCCAAATCAACATCAACAACTCAAACAACACAATATCTAAAACATTTTAGATATAGATTTACAAATACACCACACAGGAATAGATTTTCAAAGCAAGGATAGAGATTCAAATTGGATTGACTCAAGTCAAAGGAAATTTTCATTTGAGTGTAAGTTAGAACAAAAGGTAAGATGATTAACTAAACGAATAAGAAAATGGATAAGCTTATATAAATCACGGGCAACCTTAACTGGGTCAACCGTGACTTCAAGAATAAGATCGATGTAGAGTTATGGGGCAAATCTACATCCGATCTCAAGAGATAGAATTCGGTATAACAACAGGTACTAGCATCTAAACCGAGGATATATATAAATCTCTGGTGAATCAATGCTAATTGCAATGGAGTTTCACCCCTTTACAAGTCATCTGAATGTTGACGAGACCGCCAATTCATTATAAAGATCATTCGAAGTGGAGTTATAAGATACTCTAGAATCAAATGAAGAAGAATAGCGAGGGACAAGAATGAATTTTGAAACCGAAGGGAACTTTCCAAAACTCAAAAGAAACCCAAGTCAAAAAGGAAGAAATTCAACTCAAATGAAAGTGATTCTGTAAATAAATTTACCATATATGCTAAGTTTTCCTAAAGCCAAAGCTCTGATACCAAATGCAACGACCCGATATTCTCAACCATTCCCATCCACACATGTCTGACTTGAATTGCTCAGAATACCCAATTGTAAAATAAATTTGCAAAACAAAGCATAAACAGTAAACAAATAAATCACAGATCACAGAGTAATAAATGCAGCGGAAGTAAAGAAATAGTAGTTCATGAAGCTACTATATAAATACATCAGAGTCAAACAAGATACAACAGAGATAACAAGATACAACGGAGGTCTCAACATGATAACCAGGTATGAATCATAATACATCACTGAAACTAACTAGACAACTGGATAACCGAAAGTGAAATAGATAGCTGGATCTTCAAGCAAAGCTTCCAACTTCGAAGGTGCGTCTCAAATGTTGTATCACTCAGTCTGACCTAAGCGTAAAGAAAACACAAAACACTCGAGTCAGGACATACATACTTATACAATGTAAACCAACTCAAGTGAACTGTAATATAAGGTACAAGTAACTTAAAGGATGCTTGGGACCGCCCATCCTCTAAGGATCCGTTAAACTATTTACTATGTAGTAATATTTCGCTATTATAATAATGTCCATAGTAAAATAAACATACTTTTAAATAGCATTAAGGCTTTACATTTTCCACCTTAACACGTAATAGTCCCAGTAGTCCATCCAATATCATAGTCCCTCCTGATCGGGAAGCCACCAGAGGATACCACACGGGCTACGGGAGAAATCTAAACTCGTACAAGGCGCGATAGGGTAGGTGACACGACATAACTAGGCAATGCCAGGGCAGATATACCAATTACGCTTCCGGGTCGGTGGTAACGCGTAGCGCGCAGCTACCGCCCACCTCGAGCCACAACCCCAAATAAAAATCAAAAGTGGCCACCGAATCAATCCAAAAGTCAAAGTATAATATCGAAAGGATGTGTCCGATCAAAGGTGCTACCTTATTAACCCGTCGATCGCTCTTGTTTTAGCCACCTTATGCCAACTCACGGGAGTCGCATCCACGTATTTACCTTAAAGGAAACGTCACCACCAACCTACTTCATTCTGGAATCTCCACCGCGTACACGGTTGTTAAGGTGGTTTTCGGAGTTGGCAGAGAGTATGACAACTTCCGATCCCGGTCTCTTTAAAAACCAAACGTTATTATAACCCATAGATATTTATTTCAAAATCATTTATACTTTCAAAACCAAACTAGCATATCCATTTCAAAATCATATAATTTCTTTCAAAATAGTATATACTTTCAAAACAAAAATATCATACTCATTTCAAAACCATATCACAATGGTATCATTTCCATTTTAAAAATAATTCAATAATATATCATTTAAATAGAACCCAAATTTCCAAATCATTAAATATTTCTTTCAATTTATTAAACTTGAAATATTCCTTTAAATTATCATAGCATTTTGGAAATGTTACCTTAAGGAATCATAGCATTTTTGGAATGTAATACTTTCCTCTTTAACATTTTATATAATCAAAGTATTTATATGCTTACAAATTTAACATGGTCAATTCATCATAGCGTTATAGTTAAATAAACTTTGTTACCGTAATATCTAATTTAAAGCTGAAATTCTTATGTTAAGTTAAAAGTACCTTATTAAATTACATTATTATTACAATAAAGAAACTTTGTTATTTTAATCATTTAAAGTATGCCATTTACATAAATTAAAACTTGCACATCAAATATACATTATCAACTTACAATTTATTATTGCAGTAACATTTATCATTTTAATCAATGTAAAATACAACATTACATTGATTAAAACTTACATGTCAAATGTACGTTTTAACTTACATTTATCATAATAAAGAGCATCTATCATTTTTCAATATTACACTAATTAAAACTTACATTATCAAATGTACGTTTTAAATTTACATTCCTATTACAGTAAAGAGCATTTATAAATTTAATTAATACCACACTAATTAAAACTTTACATGTTTCTTTCATTAATTAAAACTTTACATGTTCTCTCATTAATTAGGACTTTACATGTTTCTTTCATTAATTAAAAACTTACACGTTTCTTTCGTTAATTAAAACTTACACGTTTCTTTCATTAATTAAAAACTTACACGTTTCTTTCATTAATTAAAACTTACACGTTTCTTTCATTAATTAAAACTTACACTTTTCTTTCATTAATTAAAACTTACATGTTTCTTGCATTAATTAAAAACTTACACGTTTCTTTCATTAATGAAAACTTACACTTTTCTTTCATTAATTAAAACTTACATGTTTCTTGCATTAATTAAAACTTTACATGTTTCTTGCTTTAATTAAAAACTTTATATGTTCTCTCATTAATTAGGACTTTACACGTTTCTTTCATTAATTAAAAACTTTACACTTTTCGTTCAGTAATTAAACTTTACATGTTTCTTCAATTTAAAATACCTTATTTTCTAAACTTAAAATCTCCATTTGGAAACCAATTTCCAATCATCAAGTTAAGTCATATATATAAATTACATTTTATACATTAACTTATACAACTTAACTTAGAAAATCACTGTAAACCTATTTATACAAACATATCCGCTTCATGGAATAAAATTCATTCCAACTACTAGGCTATATTTAGAATTCCACATTAAATCAATTTTCATTATTTAGTTGTTATTATATTCCAAATCTTTAAATTACAAATCTAAAACGAAATAAAGATTTTTTCATTACAATTAAAAACCAAAATCAACTTATAAAATTTTAACTTATAGAAAACCAATATCTCTTTATATTCTAAATCTTTAAATCAACTTTTTATTTAAATTTCCATATATTTATAAATTCAAAATACTTAATAATTTTAGAAAACTGTTATAAAATTTTATCCATGGGCCTGTATAAAATTTTCTAACCTAGGTCAAGTGATATGGATATGTATCATTTCAATCCGTAATTTAAAAAGAAAAATCCGGGTTCTATCATTTCAAACCCGAAATCCTAAGTAAAATAAATGCAATAAAAATCATTTGAGCCATCATTTCAACCCATAGTGATAGGGAACTTGCAGTGTGAGATACAGTATATAAAATGAATAATATAGCATATAAATACATATTATATGATGCAACAAATATATAAACAACATTTAACATCATATAACATATCATAGGCATGTATGAATGACATATCAATTTATACAGATCCACTTGTCATTATTCCACAATAATATAAGTACAAATGTCTAGAGTGATAAAAACTCACCTTTTAAAAGCTAGAATCAAATTCACAATACACAATTGAAACTCCGCAAAGCACGACAAGGCACGACCAAACTTTTGAGTAGATGGAGGGTCAAGATCCATATCTTGTATATAACAAATACACAAATCATAAGAATAAGATTCAACATAACAAAAGATGGATTAAACTATGCAATTACGAATCGAAGAACATAACCTTTCTTTCAACCACCAAGTGGGCTTGGCCATGGTCTAATAGTGAGGAGGAGGTGATGTTGTGGTGGTGGAGGCCGAGCTATGCAAGGAGAAAACAAAAAGAAAAAAGAAGAAAAAAAAGAAAGTGGAAAAAGAAGAGAGAAGGAAGCCATGGATCTAGACTTTTTCCTTCCTCAGTCAAATGATACAATGAGAAACCTTTTTTTATTTCACGTGAATGATAAGAGGCGGCTAGGTTTAAAAAGATTTGAATGGCTAAAGATTAAGAACAGTTAGAAAATAAAATGGCAAGGAAATTTAATAAGGCACAATTTAAGTAGGAAAACGATCTTGTATATATTTATGTTAAACAAATGAAAAGAGGAGTTTGATAACTTTTTACGTGATTGAAAAGGAGAAAATCACATCTATGCATTTATGAATAGATATAGTAGAAGATTAAAAGGAGGGAAATATATGAAGGCAATAAATAAATTAAGAAATGTATGCCCATATTTAAAAAGTATCTTAATTGATTTGTTACTTATCCAATAAATATAGATGTATATACACAAAAGAAACCTTCACTGAATAAATAAATTTTATACACACCATACAAGTAAATAAGAAGATGGAAATACAAATATATAAAAAATGAAACGCAGAAATAAATTATAAATTTAAAAAGGCACAATTTAAGTAGGAAAATATCTTGTATATATTTTTCTTAAACAAATGAAAAGAGGAGTTTGATAACTTTTTACGTGATTGAAAAGGAGAAAATCACATCTATGCGTTTATGAATAGATATGGTAGAAGATTAAAAGGTGGGAAATATATAAAGGCAATAAATAAATTAAGAAATGTATGCCTATATTTAAAACGTATCTTAATTGATCTGTTACTCATCCAATAAATATAGATGTATATACACAAAAGAAACCTTCACTAAATAAATAAAGTTTATACACACCATAGAAGTAAATAAGAAGATGGAGGTTGAGCCTAGTTTGAAGGAAGACAAAGAAAATAATAAAAAATTAGAAGAGAAAAAAATAGAAAAACAAAAGAAAATGAAGCCATTCCTTACAAGAAAATTTCTCACGTGAAGATGCAAATGAAAATGAGATGTGGTAAAGAGTTTTTGTACGTGAATTAAAATTTATTAAGGGAGTTATTCACGCCTAATCAAGTGCAACGAATTGGCAAGTAATTAATTGCTTAAATGGCTAGAGATTTGAAGGGATTTATTTCCTATTAGATAAAAAGAAACGATGGGACAAAATGTGGTAAGTTACTTGCTTTTTCATGTGAATTGGTAGAGTATGAATGGCTAAAGTTTTAGGTAGGCACGGCTGGAAATTAATTTAGGAGGTAGGAAATAAAAGATAGGCAAATAAAGAGGCAAGAAATAAAACAAATGTAACGCATGTCAATTAAAGCAAAGTAACGTATGCCTAATTAATTTGTTTCCTTGCCATTAAAATAGATAAATCAAATAAATATAATCTAAGTTTATACAATTAAAATAAAAATAAAATAAAAATTAAAGAAACAAACATAGGGAAATAAAATATGAAATATAGAAATATATATGTATATAAATATAAAATGAAAAGACATAAATTTATTGCGTGTAAAACGTTGTAATTTATCCAAATCTAAAAGTATAAATCAGAATTTCATGAAACGAAAAGCAAGATAAATATCAAAATAAAATACATTTACAAAGAAAAAGATTAAAATTTAAAAATTCAATTTTTAAAAAAAAAATTAAACTGAAAATTCAAATTTTGACCAAAATATAAAATTTTCAAAAACTGTTTATTTATTGCATTTGAAAAATAAATTACAAACAAATTCCAAACTTACATTGGAAAAATTCTAAAATTCACTTTTATTAAGTCCATTACTACTCTACAAACCTAATTAACCATTCATTCCTTAATATACTCCAATTTAACAACTTTTAAGCATTGTATTACATTTCACACAAATGTAACTTTTGTTTATATTTATTAAAAATTGACCTCTCATTTCAATTTAATAGAATAAATAAACATGTAACACATAATAATTGTCACTGTTTACTTTTAACTATATTTATAAGTTTATTGCCTACAGACCAAAATTACAATTACTTACAGGACCGTCGTCTTACTCAATTTCCATTCATTATATTATACCACATTCTTAAACCTCCTTCAATCTATCAAAAATTTAGCTTTAATTTCCTTTTTTTACCATTCAAATTAGTTATTACATCCACATTAAATAACCAATTTCTATTTCTTTTAATATTTTAATTACATAATCTTATAAAGTCAACTATTTTTAATTACCCAAAATTTACGGATTGTTACACTCTCCCCCACTCAAACCTTTTCGTCCCCGAAAAGGAAAAAGAAGGGCAATGAAGGAATTAAGTAAACAATGCATCTTATTCAAAAACACTAACTTTATAAACAAATAAATTTACAAAATTAATCAATTTAAATAAAATATACCAATTTATTTAAAAATTCTTTTAACACCATTTATACTGTATATTATTCAATTAACCCGTCATTCTATTTACCTCTATTAATCTTTTTATAACTAAAATTTAAGTGCCTAATGTTTATTATAACCACTCAAATTTTATTTACAAAAATCCTTTTTATATTGTATATTATCCAGTTACATAGTTAACTTCTGAATGATTTAGGTAAGCTATATTGGAATGCAATAGAGTATTATACAAATAAAATTTTCTAATTCAATTATTTCAACTTAAATATTTATTCAAAATTTTTGGTTCATTTTTATAATTAAAAACATTCTTTAAGGTAAATTTAAGAATTACATTTCCGATAACTTCAAACCATTTAGAGGAAATAAATATATATATACGATATATAATAAATCAAATTTAAATCATATATCCATATATATATATATATACATATATATTATAAATCAAGTTATATTTTTGAAATTCAAATCAATTAAATTTTCAAAGAAAAACAGTAGCAATGCTACAGAATGGTCTCTTCATTTCGAAACTCGAAAATGAATGTCGATGATGCTACAGTCATCACCGAAATTATTTTCCAGCGACAAGAGAAGAGCACTGATTTAACCATTAAATTTTTTTTGAAAACAATCTCTATTTAGAAAACACTTTAAATGAAATATCTTTTAAAACATTAAAACCCAAGTTTGAAACCATCGGAAATTAAATTCTCAAGTTCTTGATTTAGATTCAATTTAATTTCCAAATTAATTTATAGCCATGTTTTATAGTTTGGTTATTTATAAAGGAGACAAAAGCCAATGGTTACAAGATATATACTAAGTCAAATATTATTTCTCAACAACCAATCAAATTATTTATCAAATTTTAAAAAGTTATACACATATATAATATAATTATGCAAAAAATTATTTCATTTACTAAATTTGAAAATAATATTGTGTCAATTTGTACTGTTCAAGTGTTTTGGAGATCCAATCGATAGCGTTGATCAGACGAATCAATCGAAAACCCAAATCAACATCAACAACTCAAACAACACAATATCTAAAACATTTTAAATATAGATTTACAAATACACCACACAAGAATAGATTTTCAAAGCAAGGATAGAGATTCAAATTGGATTGACTCAGGTCAAAGGAAATTTTGATTTGAGTGTAAGTTAGAACAAAAGATAATATGATTAACTAAATGAATAAGAAAATGGATAAGCTTATATAAATCGCGGGCAACCTTAACTGGGTCAACCGTGACTTCAAGAATAAGATCGATGTAGAGTTATGGGGCAAACCTACATCCGATCTCAAGAGATAGAATTCGGAATAACAAGAGGTACTAGCATCTAAACCAAGGATATATATAAATCTCTGGTGAATCAATGCTAATTGCAAAGGAGTTTCACCCCTTTACAAGTCATCTGAATGTTGACGAGACCGCCAATTCATTATAAAGATCATTCGAAGTGGAGTTATAAGATACTCTAGAATCAAAAGAAGAAGAATAGTGAGGGAGAAGAATGAATTTTGAAACCGAAGGGAACGTTCCAAAACTCAAAATAAACCCAAGTCAAAAAGGAAGAAATTCAACTCAAATGAAAGTGATTCTGTAAATAAATTTACCATATATGCTAAGTTTGCCTAGAGCCAAAGCTCTGATACCAAATGTAACGACCCGATATTTTCAACCATTCGCATCCACACATGTCTGACTTGAATTGCTCAAAATACCGAATCGTAAAATAAATTTGGCAAAACACAGCATAAACAGTAAACAAATAAATCATAGATCACAGACACAGAGTAATAAATGCAGCGGAAGTAAAGAAATAGTAGTTCATGAAGCTACTATATAAATACATCTGAGTCAAACAAGATACAACAGAGATAACAAGATACAACGGAGGTCTCAACATGATAACCAGGTATGAATCATAATAAATCACTGGAACTAACCGGACAACTGGAATCAACTGGATAACCGAAAGTGAAATAGATAGCTGGATCTTCAAGCAAAGCTTCCAACTTCGAAGGTGAGTCTCAAATGCTGTATCACTTAGTCTGACCTGAGCGTAAAGAAAACACAAAACACTCGAGTCAGGACATACATACTTATACAATGTAAACCAACTCAAGTGAACTGTAATATAAGGTACAAGTAACTTAAAGGATGCTTGGGACCGCCCATCCTCTAAGGATCCGTTAAACTATTTTCTATGTAGTGATACCTCGCTATTATAATAATGTCTATAGTAAAATAAACATACTTTTAAATAGCATCAAGGCTTTACATTTTCCACCTTAACACGTAATAGTCCCAGTAGTCCATCCAATATCATAGTCCCTCCTGATCGGGAAGCCACCAGAGGATACCACACAGGCTACGGGAGAAATCTAAACTTGTACAAGGCGCGATAGGGTAGGTGACACGGCACAACTAGGAAACGCCAGGGTAGATATACCAATTACGCTTCCGGGTCTTTGGTAACGCGTAACGCGCAGCTACCGCCCACCTCGAGCCACACCCCCAAATATAAATCAAAAGTGGCCACCGAATCAATCCAAAAGTCAAAGTATAATATCGAAGGGATGTGTCCAATCAAAGGTGCTACCTTATTAACCCGTCGATCGCTCCTGTTTTAGCCACCTTATGCCAACTCACGGGAGTTGGGTCCACGTATTTACCTTAAAGGAAACGCCGCCACCATCCTACTTCATTCTGGAATCTCCACTGCGTACACGGTTGTTAAGGTGGTTTTCGGAGTTGGCAGAGAGTATGACAAATTCCGATCCCAGTCTCTTTAACAACCAAACGTTATTATAACTCATGGATATTTATTTCAAAATCATTTATACTTTCAAAACCAAACTAGCGTATCCATTTCAAAATCATATAATTTCTTTCAAAATAGTATATACTTTCAAAATCAAAATATCATACTCATTTCAAAACCATATCACAATGGTATCATTTCCATTTTAAAAATAATTCAATAATATATCATTTAAATAGAACCCAAATTTCCAAATCATTGAATATTTCTTTCAATTTATTAAACTTGAAATATTCCTTTAAATTATCATAGCATTTTGGAAATGTTACCTTAAGGAATCATAGCATTTTTGGAATGTAATACTTTCCACTTTAACATTTTATATAATCAAAGTATTTATATGCTTACAAATTTAACATGGTCAATTCATCATAACCTTATAGTTAAATAAACTTTGTTATCGTAATATCTAATTTAAAGCTGAAATTCTTATGTTAAGTTAAAAGTACCTTATTAACTTACATTATTATTACAATAAAGAAACTTTATTATTTTAATCATTTAAAGTATTCCATTTACATAAATTAAAACTTGAATATCAAATGTACATTATCAACTTACATTTTATTATTATAGTAAGTAACATTTATCATTTAATCAATTTAAAATACACCATTACATTGATTAAAACTTACATGTCAAATGTACGTTTTAACTTACATTTATTATAATAAAGAGCACTTATCATTTTTCAATATTACACTAATTAAAACTTACATTATCAAATGTACGTTTTAAATTTACATTCCTATTACAGTAAAGAGCATTTATAAATTTAATTAATACCACACTAATTAAAACTTTACATGTTTCTTTCATTAATTAAAACTTTACATGTTCTCTCATTAATTAGGACTTTACATGTTTCTTTCATTAATTAAAAACTTACACGTTTCTTTCATTAATTAAAACTTACACGTTTCTTTCATTAATTAAAAACTTACACGTTTCTTTCATTAATTAAAACTTACACGTTTCTTTCATTAATTAAAACTTACACTTTTCTTTCATTAATTAAAACTTACATGTTTTGTTTCTTGCATTAATTAGAAACTTACACGTTTCTTTCATTAATTAAAACTTACACTTTTCTTTCATTAATTAAAACTTTACATGTTTCTTGCATTAATTAAAAACTTTATATGTTCTCTCATTAATTAGGACTTTACACGTTTCTTTCGTTAATTAAAAACTTTACACTTTTCTTTCAGTAATTAAACTTTACATGTTTCTTCAATTTAAAATACCTTATTTTCTTAACTTAAAATCTTCATTTGGAAACCAATTTCCAATCATCAAGTTAAGTCATATATATAAATTACTTCTTATACATTAACTTATACAACTTAACTTAGAAAATCACCGTAAACCTATTTATACAAACATATCTGCTTCATGGAATAAAATTCATTCCAACTACTAGGCTATATTTAGAATTCCACATTAAATCAATTTTCATTATTTAGTTGTTTATTATATTCCAAATCTTTAAATTACAAATCTAAAACGAAATAAAGATTTTTTTTTTCATTACAATTAAAAACCAAAATCAACTTATAAAATTTTAACTTATAGAAAACCAATATCTCTTTATATTCTAAATCTTTAAATCAACTTTTTATTTAAATTTCCATATATTTATAAATTCAAAATACTTAATAATTTTAGAAAACTGATATAAAATTTTATCCATGGGCCTGTATAAAATTCTCTAACCTAGGTCAAGTGATACAGATATGTATCATTTCAATCCGTAATTTAAAAAGAAAAATCCGGGTTCTATCATTTCAAACCCGCAATCCCAAGTAAAATAAATGCAATAAAAATCATTTGAGCCTATCATTTCAGCCCATAGTGATAGGGAACTTGCAGTGTGAGATACAGTATATAAAATGAATAGAATAACATATAAATACATATTAGATGATGCAACAAATATATAAACAACATTTAACATCATATAACATATCATAGGCATGTATGAATGACATATCAATTTATACAGATCCACTTGTCATTATTCCACAATAATATAAGTACATATGTCTAGAGTGATAAAACTCACCTTTTAAAAGCTAGAATCAAATTCACAATACACAATTGAAACTCCGCAAAGCACGACAAGGCACGACCAAACTTTTGAGTAGATGGAGGGTCAAGATCCATATCTTGTATATAACAAATACACAAATCATAAGAATAAGATTCAACACAACAAAATATGGATTAAACTGTGTAATTACGAATCGAAGAACATAACCTTGCTTTCAACCACCAAGTGGGCTTGGCCATGGTCTAATAGTGAGGAGGAGGTGATGTTATGGTGGTGGAGGCCGAGCTATGCAAGGAGAAAACAAAAAGAAAAAGAGAAGAAAAAAAAGAAAATGGAAAAAGAAGAGAGAAGGAGGCCATGGATCTAGACCTTTTTCCTTCCCCACTCAAATGATACAATGAGAAACCTTTTTTTATTTCACGTGAATGATAAGAGGCGGCTAGGTTTAAAAAGATTTGAATGGCTAAAGATTAGGAATAGTTAGAAAATAAAATGGCAAGGAAATTTAAAAAGGCACAATTTAAGTAGGGAAAAGATCTTGTATATATTTATCTTAAACAAATGAAAAGAGGAGTTTGATAACTTTTTACGTGATTGAAAAGGAGAAAATCACATCTATGCATTTATGAATAGATATCGTAGAAGATTAAAAGGTGGGTAATATATAAAGGCAATAAATAAATTAAGAAACGTATCTTAATTGATTTGTTAATTATCCAATAAATATAGATGTATATACACAAAAAAAACCTTCACTAAATAAATAAGGTTTATACACACTATACATGTAAACAAGAAGATAGAAATAGAAATATAAAAAAATGAAATGCAGAAATAAATTATAAATTTAAAAAGGCACAATTTAAGTAGGAAAAGATCTTGTATATATTTTTCTTAAACAAATGAAAAGAGGAGTTTGATAACTTTATACGTGATTGAAAAGGAGAAAATCACATCTATGCATTTATGAATAGATATGGTAGAAGATTAAAAGGTGGGAAATATATAAAGGCAATAAATAAATTAAGAAACGTATGCCTATATTTAAAACGTATCTTAATTGATCAGTTACTTATCCAATAAATATAGATGTAAATATACAAAAAAAACCTTCACTAAATAAATAAAGTTTATACACACCATAGAAGTAAATAAGAAGATGGAGGCTGAGCCTAGTTTGAAGGAAGACAAAGAAAATAAAAAAAATAGAAGAGAAAAAAATAGAAAAACAAAAGAAAAAGAAGCCATTACTTACATGAAAATTTCTCACGTGAAGATGCAAATGAAAATGAGTTGTGGAAAAAGTTTTTGTACGTGAATTAAAATTTATTAGGGGAGTAATTCACGCCTAATCAAGTGCAACGAATTGGCAAGTAATTAAGTGCTTAAATGGCTAGAGATTTGAAGGGATTTATTTCCTATTAAATAAAAAGAAACAATGGAACAAAATGGGGTAAGCTACTTGCTTTTTCATGTGAATTGATAGGGTATGAATGGCTAAAGTTTTAGGTAGGCACGGCTAGAAATTAATTAAGGAGGCAGGAAATAAAAGATAGACAAATAAAGAGGCAGGAAATAAAACAAGTGTAACGCATGCCAATTAAAGCAAAGTAACATACGCCTAATTAATTTGTTTCCTTGCCATTAAAATAGATAAATCAAATAAATATAATCTAAGTTTATAAATTAAAATAAAAATAAAATAAAAATTAAAGAAACAAATATAGGGAAATAAAATATGAATTATAGAAATATATATATATATATAATGAAAACACATAAATTTATTGCGTGTAAAACGTTGTAATTTATCCAAATCTAAAAGTATAAATCGGAATTTCATGAAACGAAAAGCAAGATAAATATTAAAATAAAATACATTTACAAAGAAAAAGATTAAAATTTAAAAATTCAAAATTTTAGAAAAAAATTAAACTGAAAATTCAAATTTTGACCAAAATATAAAATTTTCAGAAATTGTTTATTTATTGCATTTGAAAAATAAATTACAAACAAATTCCAAACTTACATTGGAAAAATTCTAAAATTCACTTTTATTAAATCCATTACTACTCTACAAACCTAATTAACCATTCATTCCTTAATATACTCCAATTTAACAACTTTTAAGCATTATATTACATTTCACACAAATGTAACTTTTTTTTATATTTATTAAAAGTTGGCTTCTCATTTCAATTTAATAGAATAAATAAACATGTAACACATAATAATTGTCACTGTTTACTTTTAACTACATTTATAAGTTTATTGCCTACAGACCAAAATTACAATTACTTACAGGACCATGGTCTTACTCAATTTCCATTCATTATATTATACCACATTCTTAAATCTCCTTCAATCTATCAAAAATTTAGCTTTAATTTCCTTTTTTTACCATTCAAATTAGTTATCACATCCACATTAAATAACCAATTTCTATTTCTTTTAATATTTTAATTACATAATCTTATTAAGTCAACTATTTTTAATTACCTAAAATTTACGGATTGTTACAGTGGTGATGGCATTTATTTGATTCAAATTACTATCTTGAATGACATAAGCTTGGTTTGAGCTAGTGTTTAGGTTCCTAGGGTTTGGAATCGGTTGACTTGGGAACTTTCCTCTTTCTTGTTTGCTCATAGACGTGGTTAATTGACTCATCTGCATTATGAGTTCAGCGATCGATTGACTCGTATTTTGCATGTACGAGGTTAAAAAATTTGCAAATTATTATTTGATTGAAGGTTTTGAGTGGTCTTTTTAGCCAAATTTTCTCAAGTGAAGTCATTCGTTTATCATCTTGGGGAACAAAAGAATGTTCCACTTGGTTTTGAGAAGGTGGCATAAATTTTTGTTGAAATTGATTTGGTTGAAAAGGAGGGTTTGAAGCATTGTTTTAAAATGTTGGAAAAGATGGTCAAACCAAATTTATGTTTCAATTGTTTTGGTTCCAAAAGAAGTTAGGATGATTTCTCCAACCAGGTGTATGTTTGAGAAAATGGATCATTCCTAGCATTGTTAAAAGCGTTGATTTTTTCTAACGAGTAAGCACATTGATCGACGATGTGATTTGAATCGTTACATTTATAACACAAGTCTTGAGAAGCTAGGTTCATTTGATTAGATGAAAGAACATTGTCAAATTTGTCAATTATTGCATTGATTTTACCTTCTAAGGCTAATGAATATCCTATTGAATGGGGTCTCGATCTTAAATAAATAGATTAATCATTAGATCATTTCCATCGAGATGATTTGTCAGCTAAGTTTTCAAGAAATTGCTACGCGGCATCGTGATGTTGTGCTAAAAAGTTTCCTTGGCACATTGATTCAAGCATCATTCTTTTAGCCATAAAAACCACTAAAGAACAATAGTATGAAAGAAGGTTAATGAAAATGTCAGGCTCTACTGGAATCGCAGGCATGGGTTTCGACAAAGGTCATAAAAATGTTCTGAAGGCATTAAGATGGCTTTTGAAGGAGTCGCAGGCACCAGGTGCCTTTGTAAGTGATAAACAATGTAAAAGCTTTCGAGACAGATGAAAAAAAAAGCGGGGCTACCCTTTCGCTGCTTTCAACTTTTCGATGCAAATGGACTTGTGTATATAGAAAAAGCAAGGATGGGCACGAAACCCCTTTCGAAGGCAATGAACTTTAACCTTCATATGCATGCCAAACCTTTCAAAACCAAAGGTTTCGATTTCATTCAAATGGCTCCAAACAACCCTTTCGAAAGCATAGTTGAGCCTTTCCAACCGATCGAAGCCAATAACATCAGGAGAAGGTTTCGCTCAATCCTCAAACATGCATTCGGAAGCTACTTACAACATCGAAACCATTGATACTTCAACATTTTCAAAGCCCAAGTAAACAAATTATTGACAGAATTGAAAGCTCGTATCTTTAATTCTGATGACAACAAAGCAACATGAAGAGAAAAACGCATTTATGGCCCTTTCGACGACGTCGAAAGCAATTCAGGAGAAATCAAGGAACAAGAACACAAAAAACTTAATAAAGGTGAAAGGAAGATTAAAAAAACCCCTTCGACAACGTCGAGACGCCTGGAATAAGAAGAGGAGAAGTGTAAGGATGAGTTAGAGGACTCAAAAGAGAAGCCTTTTTACTGTATTAAAGGAAGGCGAGGCCTTTCGACCGCATCAAAAAGGAAAGAGGCGGATGATAAAAGGACCTTTCGACTAGGTTGAAAGTATTAGCACAGAAGGGGACCGACGTGCATCTATAAATAAGATTCAAGGGGTCCGATTTTGAAGATTGGATTTTGGAATCCTAAGCTTATTTCTTTTACTTCTTCTTCTTTGCAACAACAAAATCTTTGTAAACCCTAGACTAATTTGGGTAAAAAGCTCTCAAAACTGTAACTTATTTTGGATTAATAATAATGGAGAGATGGCACGGATTCATTAAGGATTTCGATTATGAGGAAAATCATTACGATCATCAGCTAGACTAATGATCAATTACACATGATGTTATCTTATTCTCTTAATTTCTTTTTGCCTATGCAAATCCATAGGATCGACTGGGATAATATACATGCGGAACACATCATCATCATGACCAATATCATATAATGAAAAAAAAGGATGATGATGGTGTTTTGTCACTGATAAGTTCATAGAACAACATATATCCAAGATGATCTTATATGGAATGAATCTTAGGTAATTGCAAACTGGATCTGTTTCGAAAGGATAAACCTCTTTCGACCTGATTGAAATGGGTGTCCCGAAGGAAATCTGGCCTGCAATTGGCAAGCTATCGGGTGAGGAGGATCCTTCAAAAAGGAACCTACACTCAACTCATTGGTACTCTTTCGAAGGGGTTCCTCCATAAAAGGAACAAAACAAATGGGGTTGAAGGCAGTTATCTCATTTAAATAGGCTAAGCATACCTTACGATATAGTCGAAAGGTTTGGAGTGTACCTTTTGACATAATCGAAAGGTATGAAAGTTGATAAACAACCGTCTTCGACCCATTCAATAGAAGGGTTTCGACTAAGACGCTTCTTCCTTTACTTACATTTCTAAGTTAACCTTCGAAATTGTTTGATCATGTCAACCTGGTCGAAAGGTGGGTTTCGAAAGAAGTGATCTTTTTGATAGCCTAATTTTATAGGATCTAATTTTCTATTCACATGGCTTCGAGGATGTTGACAAGTTTTCTTGTTAACATTTTTTGGCGCTAGAAGGGGGGCTCGAACTTCCAACTTTGTGGTTATCTTATAGACTAATTATGGGTCGTTTGACTTGACTTAGGAAAATGAAATCTAAGAGACTTATCAGAATGGATGAAGAGGTCATCCACACTACAACCCTCGAAGAGAACGTAGCTCCAACCTTCAATCTAGATGGGGTAGCTCATGGGAAGCCTTCATCATCAGCTCAGCAGGATGAAAACACCGCCAAAATCAAGCATTTAGAGCAGCAACTGTGGAAATGCAGGAACCTCTAAAGATGGTGTTATCTCAAAATTCCTCTAAAACAACGAGACCAACGTAGGGGGATGAGGTGGATTTACCCATAAGGAACTTGAAGACTCATTCAAATGAAAACAAGAGCAAGATTGATTTAACATCTTCAAAGAAGAAGGAGCATCCTCAAGCTAAATCTAATCATCAAGGAAGGGTGCTCGATGAATCACTTGAACGGTCTGAAAGCTCTACGTCAAAAGAATTGCATCCAGACCAAAAAAAAAACTAACATGATGTCGAATCCTATTTGAAGGATGCGGTGGAGAAAGAAATTAAAGATACAATAAATGCGAAGGGGAAGAGGACTTGGAACGAAAGTGTCAATGATAATGAGCGAGTGCCACCCTTTACATATGAGATTATGGCAACAATCATCCCATATTATGTGAAGATTCCAATAATGAAATATCATGGAATCACAGATCAAGATGATCATTTGATGGCTTTCGATAGCCTGAAGGGTCTATATAATGCATCAGGAGTTGTTAGATGCAGATTATTTTTTGTAACACTACAAGGGGTTACGGCCAAATGGTATAGACAATACCAAGAGAAGACCATTTACTTATGGAAGTAATTTTCCTATGAATTCTCCACTCGCTTTTGCATATGCAAAGACCCCACCATCGATTACACAGTTCTGGCCAACATAAAGGAAAGGAAAGGGGAATGTTCAGGAGATTATCTTAAAAGATTCAACACTGAGGCACTGGAAGCAAAAGACATGAATGACCATGATAAGCTCATCGCGATACATTCTGGCTTAGTAGAGAACAACCCATTCTAGAAGCAACTCTTTGTTAATGGGTGTAAAGATCACCAAGATTTCCACTTTCAAGCAAACAAGTTCATTAGAATGGATGAGCTGTATCATGCCAAAAGGAAAGCAATTCCTAAGAAGGAAGGAGGAAGATTTGGTCTAGATCGAGGGCATAAAAGAATGTAATGGGAAGAACCAATTGCTAATGCAATCGCTTCAAACAAGCCGTTGTCTTATGTTTATGCTGTGGCAAAAGAAAGAGTCGACTTCCTAGTTCTTCAAGGCTAAGAACCACCTAGAGCAAAGAAAAGGAGAAGACTACTGGGCATACCACAAAGCAAAAGGTCATGAGACCTATGAATGCAGAGTTTTAGCCAGAATCATCCAGAAATTGATCTATGAGGGTCATTTAAAAGAGTTTATTCAGGATAACCAGAAAGTTCAATGAATAGGAGATGGTCCACAAAAGCTCCCCGATAATGCTGTTAACATGTTAGAGGATGAAGACCCTCTGAGCTTAAGCCCACCGATAAACAGGATTGATGTGATTCATGGTAGCCCACATCTGGTAGGGAACAACAAAGGGGTACAAAAAGATATATCAAGGAGGCTAAAGAGGGTGACTTCTTTGTCCAAGAAGAGCCCTCATTGAAGAATCCGTGACTTCATAATCTGATGCCAAATATTGTCATCACCCTTCAAGAGTTAAAAAAAGGGAATTCATCATCCGCCCAATGTCCGTTGATGATCACAGCTCAAATCGGGTTGTCCATCGTGCCTAAAATTCTTGTAGATACAAGAAATACAATCAATGTTATCTTTAAGCATACCTTCGACCAAATGAACATCCCCAAAGATAAGCTAGAGCCTAGTATGGAACCAATTTTTGGATTAAAAAACAAGGGATCAACTCTGGGGGAGCAAGTGAAACTGCTTGTGCAAATGGGGTGCCATCATTTTGTAGAACTTTCGACATTCTCTTTGTAATCATCAACCAGCCATCTTATTACAACGCCTTCTTTGACAGGCCTACGCTCGATGAAATAGATGCATTTGTCTTGCCAACGTACCTGATGGTGAAGTTATTAACAAAGAGGGGCTGGGGCACAGTCCGAGGATAGCAGTTCAGCTCTCGAGAGATGTATTTCGCTATAGTCGATCAATATAAAAGGGATTATTCTGCTTACTTTGATTCTTCTATGGTTTTTCAGCCTTCGGGTGAAGGATTTTTACATCCAATATTCGAAGAAAAAATTAAATCTAATAAGTCTAGCATGCGCATGTATGAAAGATGCATTCCTCCTGGAGGTAAAAGAAAGAGAGTCTATGCTAATTCAGCTGAAGAAAGCCCAGCTGTAGCTGAATTTGGTTGTAGAGGGGAAACATAAAGAATAAAACCTATAGAGGACCTTGAGGAGGCATGCACAAATTCGGATGATACTACTAAGTTAGTCAAAGTGGGAAAAGAACTGGACAGCGACTTGAAAAAAAAAATTAATCTAATTTCTTAAGGTCAATAAGGACGTATTTTCCTAGTCACATTCTGATATGGTAAGGATTGATCCATCGGTCATGCGTCCTGCACGTAACATCAATCCAAAAGCAACCCCCATCAGACAAAAAAAAAGACAATTAGATAGAGTACGGTCTGATGCATTGGAAGAAGAAGTTAAGAGACTCCTCGAAAATGGGTTTATTCTAGAAATCTACTACCCAAAGTGGCTAGCAAAACCAATCTTGGTGAAGAAATCAAATAGAAAATGGAGGACTTGCATTGATTATACAAACTTGAACAAGGCATGTCTGAAGACTGTTTCCCACTACCATGAATTGATCAATTAATAGATGCAACTAGTGGGCACAAATTATTGTCTCTCATGGATGCATATTTAGGGTACAATCAAATACCCACGTTCAAGCCGGATGAAGAGCATACTAGTTTCATTACTGAATGAGGAATATACTGCTACAAAGCGATGCCATTTGGGCTAAAGAATGCAGGGGCTACTTATCAAAGACTAGTTAACATAGTATTTAAAGAGAAAATTGGACGAAATATGGAGGTTTATGTGGATGACATGCTAGTAAAATATGGCAAGGCTAAGAATCATCCTGATGATCTTGAAGAGATGTTTAGAATACTACAGAAATATCAAATGAAATTGAATCCACAAAAATACTCCTTTGGTGTCCATTCGGCGAAGTTTTTAGGCTGTCTTGTGAGTGCCCAAGGGATTGAAGCTAGTCCTGACCAAATTCAAGCTATTAAGAACATGGCTGAATCTAAAACCAATAAAGAGGTAATGAGTTTAAATGGAAGGGTAGTTGCCTTATGCAGGTTCATTTCCAAAGCTACTGATAAATGTATCCCCTTCTTCAATGTAATCAAGTAAAAGAAGAACTTTGAATGGGGGGAAGACTATAGAAAAGCTTTTCAGGAGTTAAAAAGACATTTGGAAAAGCCACCAATACTTTCAAGTCCCGAGAATGGAGAGATCTTGTACTTATACATAGCCATTTGAAAGCATGATGTCGGCTCAGTATTGATGAGAGAAGGAAGTGAAGCTCAACTTCATGTGTTTTATGTAAGTAGACGATTGAAGGATGCAGAAGTTCAATACCCAATGATAGAAAAGCTAGCTTATTGCTTGATCCTCACAGCATAAAAACTTAGAGCATGTTTTGAAGCACATCCGATCAGGGTATTGACCAGTTTCCCCCTTAAGCAAGTTTTCAGTAAACCAGATACTTCCGGAGATTAGTAAAATAGGGAATTGAGCTCTGCTAATATGATATTGAATTTCATCCATAAGCCGCAATCAAAGGGCAAGCATTGGCATATTTCATTAACGAGCGCACTAACTTCATTAAAGAGCAATCAGAAAAATAAAAGGATCTAAAGCCTATATGGTAGTTGTTCGTCGATGGCGCGTCAAATGAACAAGGTGCCGGTGCAGGGTATTTGATAATAACACCAGACGGGCACCACTTACATTATGCCACGCAATTAGGATTCTACGCAACGAATAATGTGGCTATATATGAATCAATGATGGCAAGGTTTACTTTGGCAATAGAGCTTAAGATCCCATGTATTCATATCTTTAGTGACTAACAACTAATGGTAAATCAAGTGAAGCAAATATATCAAATAAAATACTCCAAGCTATCTTTATATGTAAAGAAGATACTGAAAATGCTTGCTTTGTTTGAGGACTTTTCCATACATCAAGTTCCAAGAGCGGAAAATTCATAGGAAAATTCACTAGCGAAATTAGCTAGCTCAAGGGGAGGCTCAGAAAAACGAATCATTCCAGTAGGATATCAAGAAACTTCGACTATTAAAGAGGGAGCATCTGAACAAGAAAAGGAACTGTTAGTTCCGACAAGGTCCCAAGTTATGCTACAAGAGAAAGAAGGAAGAGAAATTGGTAGAGAAATATCAAATGACAGGGTTGATCAATCAAGAGCAAATGAGCCATATGATAATACTTGGATATCACCCATCAATGAATCTTGCTAGAGGAATACTATCATTTGACAAGGGTGAAGAAAAAAAATCAGGCGACAAGCTCCAACTTTCGCAATAATGGATGGAATCCTTTACAAGAAAGGATATGCATTTCCATACTTAAGATGCATGAGCCAGATGATGGGGTAAAATTGTTAGTAGAAGCACATAAGGGATTCTGCGAAGACCAATCGAATGGAACAAAATTGGCAAAAAAGGATAATGAGACAAGGTTTCTATTGGCCTCGAATGGTAAGCCAAGCCATTGAATATATGAGAAGATGTAAGAAATGCCAAAATACTCGAAAATTCTCAAATTACCCCGAGTCAATTAACTCCAATTTCAAGTCTGTGGCCCTTTGACATATGGGGAATAGATTTATTTGGTCCATTGCCAATTTCAAAAAGGGGGAGAAAAATACGCCATAATCGCTGTTGATTATTTCACTAAATGGGTTGAATCAGAACCACTTCCTAAGATTACTTCTAGAAAAGTTCTCAGGTTTGTCATCAAAAATATAATATCCAGATTCGTAATTCCTTAGAAGATAATTTCCGACAACGAACATAATTTGAGAGTGAAGAATTCTCTCGGTTTATTCATAAGAATGGAATCATTAAGAGCTTTTCCTCCGTTGCGCATCCGAAAGAAAATGAGGCTTCAATAAAGACAATTTGAAAAAGCGACTGAACAAAGCTAAAAGAAACTGGGTAGAAGAGCTGCCACTTGTATTATGGGCTTATCGAACATATACCAAAACGACAAGGGGACATACTCCCTACTCATAGACATATGGGTGTGAGGCGATGTTACCAATGAGATTGAAACACCTCACACCAAAGAATCGCATATGCATTCGATTTAAACTACGAACTAAAAAGAGAATCACTAGATTTGATATAGGAGTTGAGAGATGAAGCGGCAATAAGAACAGCAGAGGATCAAAGAAGAATTTCAAAATATTATAACTCAAAAGTAAGAACACGATCATTTCAAGAAGGAATCTGATACTCTGAAGAGTAATGGAAAATACAAAAAAAACAATGGATGGACCCCTGGGACCAAATTTGGAAGGACCTCTAATCATTTGCAAAGTAACCCCCCTAGGAGCTTACAAGTTATGCTGACCAGACGGCAATATGGTTCCAAGTACATGGAATGCTAAAAGTTTGAGACCATACTTTCCTAAGTTGAATGAATATAGCATCTCTTTCTTTAAAAGAAAAATCAACACTGTTGGGCGTAGATTTCTCCTTGCATTGGATACTATATTCAATGGTCAAAGCCTTTGTCCGCGCCGAGTTGGCCAGAGCAGAGCACCTCCTGGAGGGAGAAGCATAAGCCTTTATCCATGCCACGCTATAGCCAGGTTAAAGCATCGACAAGCCCTTGGCCGCGCCCCTGGTCAGGTCAAGGCACCTCCTGGAGGAAGGAGTGTAAGCCTTTATCCACGCCACGCTATGGCCAGGTTAAAGCATCGAAAAGCTCATGTCCTTGCCACGTTATGGCCAGGTTAAAGCATCGACGAGCCCATGTCCATGGCACACTATGGTCAGGGCAGGGCACCTCCTAGAGGGAGGAGTGTAAGCCTTTATCCGTGCCATGCTATGGCCAGTTTAAAGCATCGACAAGCCTTTGGCCATGCTCTAGTCAGGTCAAAACGCCTCTTGAGGGGAGGTTGGGTAAGTCCTTGGTTCCAACCTTTAGGAATAAGCTAACCAAGAGCACCAAACAACAAAGGACTAAGACGTCCTAGCCCAAGAAGCGGCTCATCAAACAATGAACTAAGATGTTCAAGCCCAAGAAGCGGCTCATCAAACAATGGACTAAGATGTCTAAGCTAAAAAGGTGGCATACCAAATGATGGAATAAGACGTCCAAGCTTGAGAAGCAGCCAATCAGACTACGACTCCATATAAGGCTTAAAAGTTTACACATGCTAAAGAAGGTAGAAACTAAGGAGTAGAATAGAACTCTACTCATTATTACCCAAATATGGGTTTCGGATTCTCACTTCTAGACTTTAAATACATGAATAAGTGTCTTGGCTCTTCTCTAATCATTTATGATCTTCCTTATACTCGAATCTAGGTTTCGACGCTATTATCCGACTTCAATTATTAACGCCCTAGTCTGGGCTTGAGATTTTTATTATAAAGATAATTACTATGGATTTTTAATTATCCAACATATGCCCTAATGAGTGCTGGAGATTTGTATTATGAAGATAGTTATTGTGAATTTATGATTATCCAACATGTACCCTAATCTGGGCTGGAGATTTCTATTATGAAGATAGATATTGTGAATTTTTGATTATCCGACATATACCTTAATTTGGGTTCGGGATTTTTGTCATGAAGACAATTAATATGAATTTTTTATTATTCACCGCTAAAACCTAAATCTGGGTTGGAGAATCATATCCTGAAGACTATTTCTGAATCTCACTTATTAGAACCCGAATCTAGGTTGTGAACTTCTTATTATTGACTTCTAAAAAATTTACTCGATGATGCCCTAATCTAGGTTTAGACGTTATAACTTTCTAGTGCCTGAATTTGAATTTTAGGTCTTTTATCATCGGTTTTGGTTTCTGTCTATCGGTTCTAGAATATGGGTTTAAAGCGGTAGTATTGAAACTACAATAGACATCTAAGTCATCAACCAAATACTTTGAGCTGGTCTTCTTGATACCCAAATCAGGGTCATCAATTTACAACTCTAAACGATGTTCACCGAATCTGAATTTCAACTTCGAGATCTTTCTTATTTTCGAGAAGAATTTCTAAATATTTATTAAGATTTACGGGTTTTTCCAGATAATAGCTTATGACCTACTATTTCTAGAAATTGGTTGTCTCCTATAGGAAGTTCATAGACTACAATTATTATATGCACGAATAACTATCAATTACAGACCTCATATCCTTTATTAAATCAGAAATATGATAAATTAACCATTTAAATTTAGAAGCACTGTTATGCTAACTTATCATGAAGCGTATGTATATAAGATAGTGAGTTAGCAATGGAAAATGTCACTTACTTTGAATTTCGTAGGAAAAAAATTATTAGGAGCGGGGAAGTTCTAAAAATTTTGTCCTAAAGAACAAAAGCTTCTTTCATACAAGGGGGTAAAATGTTAGCCATAAAATCTAGTTAAGAACAAAGGTGTGAAAGAAGGTTAATGAAAATGTCAAGCTCTACTGGAATCGCAAGCATGGGTTTCGACCAAGGTCATGAAAAATATATTCCGAAGGCATTAAGAAGGCTTTCGAAGGAGTCGTAGGCACCATGTGCCTTTGCGAATGACAATGTAAATGCTTTTGAGATAGACGACAAACAAATTGGGGTTACTCTTTCACCATTTTCAACCTTTCCATGCAGATGGACTTGTGTATATAGAAAAAGCAAGGATGGTGTCGGAACCCATTTCGAAGGCGATGAACATTAACCTTCCATATGCATGCGAAACCTTTTAAAACCAAAGGTTTCGCTTTCATTCAAATGGCTCCAAAAAACCCTTTCGAAAGCCAAGCTAAGCCTTTCAAACCGGTTGAAGCCGATAACATCAGGAGAAGGCTCTGCATCAATCCTCAAACATGCATTCGGAAGCTACTTACAACATCGAAACCATTGATACTTCAACATCTTCGAATCCCGATAAACAAATTATCGACGAATTTGAAAGCTCCTATCTTTACATCTGATGATAACAATGCAATATGAAGAGAAAAGCGCATTTATGGCCCTTTCGACGACGTCGAAAGCAGTTCGGGAGAAAGCAGAGAACAAGAACACTAAAAACTTAACAAAGGCAAAAGAAAGATAAAAGACCCTTTCGACAAGGTCAGGAGGCCTAGAATAAGAAGAGGAGAAGTGCAAGGATGAGAGAAGCCTTTCGACTGTATTGAAGGAAGGAAAGACCTTTCGAGCGCATCGAAATAAAAGAGGCGGAGGATAAAAGGACCTTTCGACTAGGTCGAATGTATTGGCGTGGAAGAAGGCCGACATACATCTATAAAAAAGACCCAAGGTGTCCGATTTTAAGGACCGGATTTTGGAATCCTAAGCTTATTTATCTTACTTCTACTTCTTTGCAACAAAAAAATCTTTGTAAACCCTAAATCAATTTAGGGAAATAAGCTCTCAAAATTGTAACTCATTTTGGATTAATAATAATGGACAGATGCGCTGATTCATTAAGGATTTCGATTATGAGGAAGATCATTACAATCATTAGCTAGACTAATGATCAATTGCACATGATGCTATCTTACTATCTTAATTTCTTTTTGTCTATGCAAATCAATATGATTGACTTGCTTAATATACATGCGAAACACATCATCATCATCATAACCAATATTATATAATGAACAACAAAGATGATGATGGTGTTTCGTCACTGATAAGTTCATAGAACAATATATATCCAAGACGATCTAATATCGGATGAAGCTTAGGCAATTGCAAACTGGATCTGTTTCGAAAGGATAAAACCCCTTTCGACATGTTCGAAAGGGGTGTCCTGAAGGAAATCTGGCCTTCAGGTTGCATGTTATAGGTGAGGAGGAATCGATTTGAAAGGAACCTACACACAACTGCATCAGCACACTTTCGAAGGGGTTCCTCCATAATAGTAAAAAAACCAATGGCGTTGAAAGCAGTTGTTTCACTTTAATAGGCCAAGCATACCTTCCGACATGGTCGAAAGGATTGGAGTGTATCTTCCGACATGATCGAAAGGTATTTAAGTTAAGTACAAATAACCATCTTTGACCCATTCAAAAGAAGGGTTTCGAGTAAGATGCTTCTTTCTTTACCTGCATTTCTAAGTTAACCTCTGAAACTATTGCGATTGTGACGACCCGGAAATTTTTAACATTTGAAATGGAATATTTAATTTATTTTAAATATTTGGAGGTTAGTTTAACTTGAATTTCGAATATAAATATGAATTTGGCAATTAAATTATTTAGTTTAATTTATTAATGATAGGTAAAAAATTTAATTTTCAATTTTAAAACTGATTAAAAATAATTTGATGGCTTAGAAAATTTATATTGACAATACTGAAGATAATGGATGCTTCAGAAACTGATTTGGAAACATTTTTTTCAATTTTGAAATATATCGTTTAAATCGATATTTAAAAATAGCCATCTGAGGCATAGTCTCGAAATTCGACGAAACCAGTTCCATAGAATCCGTAATATTGAATTATTACCAGATTTCAAATTTCGTAGCTTTCGGAGTTATCGTGTGATCGTACGAGATAAAAACGCCTAGACAATAATTAATCGATTTAATTTAAATATCAGATATTATTTCACCAGTCAAAATTCTTTCCCATCAGCCGTATTATTTCTTTTCAGCTTCTCCAACACGCGACTCTTTCTTGTTAAATCACATCTATCTTTCTTCTAGCTTCAGTGAATGTGAAAGAAAAAAAAAGAGAAGTTCGTTCTAAAAAAATTTCTTAATGGATGAAGAAAAAAATTGAAACCCCCTCTTCGCAAATCCAAACCCAAACCGCCTCTAATTCTTTCAAAACGAAATTCAATTCATTCACCACTGATTCGTTTATTTTCCCTTCGCTCTCAACTTTTTCCCCAAATCGATTCACCCAGAAGAAAAAAAAATTGGTCGCCTAGAATTGAGAGCCTTGGGGGAGCGAGGATGTGCGGCGCTGTTAATGGATGCGATAGTGTGAACCCTTTTTCGATTGGCTAGGGTTTAGGGTGGAAGCAGGTTGAGCGACCGCTATTCCGTCGATGCTTGTATTCGAGCTTCGAAAGTCATGGAGCGCCTGCCGCGACCAGTTAGAGGAGTTTTGTTGAGATGGTGACGTGCGACCTTCTGTTGGGTTTGTTTTTGGTTGATGACGACAAGGAGAGTTAGATGCTGGCTATGCTAAATGGTGATTGCAGTAATGATATTCGAGTTCGTCAGTTTCTATCGTGACAGTGCAGCTAGGGTAGTCAAGGCAAACCAAATGGTGATGCCATGGGTAGAGTAAACTTTCTAAAAAGTGAGATCGTGATAGTGGTGAGAAGGTTTCACTTGGAATGGCAAACAACGGAGAGTAGTCGATAATCAGGAAGCTTGGTCTTCTCGGCATTTATCGAGTCAGTAAGGTAATTACTTGTTTTTGTCTGATTCGATTTAGATTTGACGTTGTATATTACAGAGAAAGAAAAGAAAATGTTATATAGGGTTTCTAAAAATATATAAAAAATAAAAATAAAAATAAAATAATATAGAAAATAAATAGTTACAGTAAGTATAAATTTATGTTTATTTGAACTTAAATGAAATTAACATGTTTCATGAGAGAAAAAAATGTTTATGCAGTTTTCATATTTTTATATGCATGCAAGGAAATATAAATTTTTGAGTTAAATAAATTTATTAAAAAGATTTGTTTAAAAAATTTAAGGTATTAGTTTCTTTGCTTTTAAATTTCAGTATTTTAAATATGAGATTAAGTGAAGTTTAATTTAATTTAAATAAATTGTTTATTTACTTAGCTATCAAACATTAACAGTAAGTTTATTTTGGAGATAATTTATTAAGGTAGCTTATGTGGTTAATGAATTTATTTCAATTATTTAGTTACCAAATTAATTTTAGAAGGGAAATCAGTTAAAATAAATTTTTTGGTTAAGTAAATAAATTAAACGATAATTTAATTGTTCGATTTAATTCGAATATTGATAAACTGTGTAAATATTTATACAAGGTTTAAAATCATGAAGAAAAAGTCGGGATTGGATTGGATTGCAAAATAAAAGGCAAAGGTGAGATCTTCTCACTCAATTAAAATCTCCAGTTAATTTTAAATAGTTAGATTTAAAATCGATTTACTGTGTGCTTGGTTGATTGATTTATAATAATTATTCACTGGATGATATTATATATATATATATATATTGGTATATAGTATATATTGGGTGGTTGATTTCCCGCATTATATAGCGGATGAGACCCTATTGCGCCGCATAATAGCGGATGATATTTTTTATAAATCCCATATACCGCGATATTCCACCTTGAAGTGGAATTGGTATTTAATTGTTGTGCTAACGTCTGTGGATGCAGGGAAACAGGTTGGAGGGATCCAACTGGATTCCTCACAAATAGTAATTTTATTTATATTCTGTGATATACCTCATTGATAAATTTGTTTTATCTATGAATCTGTGTATAGATAAGTGATGTAGCGCAACCTTCTTATGTCGTAGGTCGACCGCGACCTAACAACACTTGCGAGTTAAGCTTATGCCGTTCACGACCTATTGAACTATAGCCTAATAAATTAACGATCCAAGATAACAAACCCAACGAGTTAATGGTTCAAGGAAACAAGGTTAGCGAGCTAAACCTTAGGTCGACCTAACGAGATACAGAGTGATGTAGCAAGTGGTGCCGAGTCCTATGCCTTAGGTCACCAACGACCTAGCGCGAAGCCGCCTTTTCTTAGTTCGCTACGACCTACTAAGTTATGACCTAACGAGCTAAGGCAATAAGTTAGGTCGCGAACAACTGAAGCCTTAGGTCGCTGATCACATTATATCGTTCTTTCTTATGTCGCTGAAGCCTACCGGAGCTTAGGTCGTTCAAGTACTAGGACGCGTGAAGAGGCTTATGTTGATGTGTTGCTTAGGTCGTAACTCGTGTTGTAAATGTTGAGTCGCATTGTTGTAAGGTCGTGTGATGTTTTTACTTAGGCGTAGGTCGCATGTTTTGGTTAAGTCGTTTGTACTGTTAGATTCTTAAGTCGTGTCAATGTTGTGTTGTAACCCTATAAATAGGGATGTCGGGTCATCGTAAAAATTAAGTTGATTTTGAATAAAACTTTGTTTGAGTGCTTTGTGCCTCTTTGAAATTGGAAGTTGAGTGTGAGCTCCTTTCTCCACTTGCGGTATTCGAGTGCGCTCGAATCAACGGATTTGAAGCTGATTCAGGGAATCTCGCGCGCGAGATCAACGTAGAAGAATCATAGATCTTTTAACACAGTATCGTGCGCGATCAACGTGTTGGAGATAGCTAGAATTCGGTATCTTTTGGAGATCAACGAATTTGGGCATTCGGTATCTTTAATTCATCGATTTATATTGTTTCATCTAATTGTTTCTTCGATTAGTTTGACACGAAGTCTTCATTTCGTCGTCATCGTTATAATCCGCTGCGTCAGTTTTGGTATCAGAGCTGGACTTAGCCAATCATAGCTAAGCCGAGTCTTTGGAGCCAAGGAGAAGAGTTTGAAGAGTCAAGGCCGAGCTAAATCAAGCAAAGCCGATCTAAGTGAAGTGTTGAAGTGTATATCCGAGCTAAGCAAGGCCGTGCATCACTTTGTTGTTCAAGCCAAGAGTTAAAGTTAGTTGAAGTTTGTTTCATTCGACTATGCCGCCGGGAGAGCTAATCGTCATCAAAATGTTGAAGCGTTGTATAGAAGAGAAGAAGCTGAGCAAATGGAACAACGCATCAATGAAAAGTTTGATGAAGGTATTGGAAAGTTAGATAAATTGATGAATGATTTGAATCAAAGTTGAAGGAGAAGGTCACCAATCTCGAACCATGGAGGAAACAGAGTTTCGCCATCGGTTACGGAAGCGAGGAGGGTGTCGCCACAATCTTATCGAGAAAGAAGAGAATCGTCAGTTTCATTGAGACGAGATCATCATGAGTATAGACATGAAGAGAGAAGAACCCCACGTGGATTTGAAAATGAGCCACATCGTGATGATGGAAGATATAGTAGAAGAGATATGCGTGATCGTGGGAATGTTGATGGTCGAGACCGATATCGAAGTACATTTGATTATGATGAAGATGGTGATAGATGTAGTGTTCATTATTGAGATCGACACCCAGTACGAAATCACTATCAGGAGGTAGAAGATGATCGTAAATGGGAGTCGGGGATGAAGATGGAAATTCCAGAATTCAAGGGAGGTATGGTAGCTGAAGAATTTCTGGATTGGTTATCTAATGTTGAAGAAATTTTTGATTTTAAGGAAGTTCCTGAGCATCGCAGAGTTAAGTTAGTTGCTACTCGTTTGAGAGGAAGAGCTATGGCATGGTGGCAACAAACTAAACTTACACAGGAAAGGATGGGAAAGTCAAAGATTTAATCATGGGAGAAGATGAAGAAGTTAATGAAGGCTACTTTCTTGCCTTATAATTATCAATCTCTTATGTATCAGCGATTGCAGAACTTGAGGCAGGGAACGAAGTCGATGAATGATTATGCAGACGAATTTTATCAATTGATTGCGAGGAATGATATCATGGAGACAGAGGAAGAATTGACCACTAGATTTGTTGGAGAGTTGAGAATGCAGATTCAAGATATGGTGAATATGTTTGACCCTAAATCTGTGGCTGAAGCGCACCAGAAAGCGTTGGCTTAGGAGAAGCAGGGAAGACGAGGAGGTGGTGTATTTCCAAGTTACAATACTAAGAACAAGGGTGCTAGTGGGAGTTCTAATGTTTCTAAAACTGTCAGTAAACCAGTTGTGGATGAGGTTGTGAAGGCAAAGGTCAACAACAGTTTCAAATGTTATAATTGCCAGGAAGTGGGTCACAAGAGCAATGAATGTCCGAAGCCTAAGAAATGAGCTATGATTGCTGAAGTGGAAGATGAGGATGTTGGTGAAGGTTATTCTAGTCCAGTTGAGGGGGATGAACAGGATATCGCATCGGGAGATGAAGGATGTAATCTAATGTTGAGGACATCATGTTTGACACCGAAGCAGGAAGAAGAGGCTAGTTGGTTGAGGAGCAATATCTTTCAGTCGACATGCACTATACTGGGGAAGGTTTGTAAATTTGTGATTGATGCGTGAAGTTGTGACAATATCATTTCTACCGAAGCTGTGAGAAAGTTGAAGCTGAAGACGGAGAAGCATCCAACTCCTTACAAGTTAGCGTGGTTAAGGAAAGGAGGAGAGGTGAAGGTGGACAGGCGAGTTCATGTTCCATTTTCTATTGGAAAGAAGTATAAAGACGAGATCTGGTGTGATGTGGTGGAGATGGATGTTTGTCACTTGCTTTTGGGAAGACCATGGCAGTATGACCGAGCAGTGCAGCATGATGGTGGAACCAATAGCTACAACTTTATGTTTGAGGGTACTAAGATCATTTTAATTCCGAAGAAGAGACAGCAAGAAGAGAGCAAGTCAGAAGAGATTGAGGAACTGAAAACTTTGTTGACTTTGAAGGAGTTTGTTGGAGAAGTAGAGGAGAGTCCAGAGGTGTTCTTGTTGATTGGACATGAAACTACTGAATCTGTTGAAGTTCCAGAGGGAGTAAAGCCAGTATTGGAAGAATTCAGAGATGTGTTTCCTGAAGAGTTGCCAAAGGAGTTACCACCGTTGAGAGATATTCAGCATCAGATTGATCTTGTGCCAGGAGCGGTATTACCTCACAGGCCACATTACAGGATGAGTCCTAAGGAGCATGAGGAACTGGAAGGCAGGTGGAGGAGTTGTTAGAACAAGGGCGTGTTCAGGAGAGCTTGAGTCCTTGTGCAGTGCCAGCTTTATTGGTACCGAAGAAGGATGGTTCGTGGAGGATGTGTACGGACAGTAGGGCTCTAAACAAGTTCACTGTGAGATACAGGTTTCCTATGCCGAGGTTCGATGATTTGATTGATCAGTTGAGTGGGGCTGTTGTGTTCTCAAAGATTGACTTGAGTAGTGGATACCATCAGATTCGTATTAGACTGGGTGATGAGTGGAAGACTGCTTTTAAAACTAGGGAAGATCTATACGAATGGTTGGTTATGCCGTTTGGCTTGTCAAATGCTCCTAGTGAGAGTGATGAACCAGATTTTCAGACCATACATTGGGAAGTTCGTAGTAGTTTACTTTGACGATATTTTGATCTATAGTGGGAGTATGGAAGAGCATATCCAGCATTTGCGAGAAGTGCTGTTTATTCTACGACAGGAGCAATTCTATGCAGCAGCGAAGAAGTGCGTGTTCATGGTGCACAGTGTTTTGTTTCTGGGATACGTTCTGTCAAAGGAGGGTATTCAAGTGGATGAAAGCAAAGTGGAAGCTGTCTGGAGTTGGCCACAACCCAAGACAATTACTGAAGTGAGGAGCTTTTATGGGTTGGTATCTTTTTATTGAAGATTCATTCCACACATTAGCAGTGTGATGGCACCTGTAACCAATTGCATGAAAGGAAAGAAGTTCGTGTGGACAGAGGAAGCAGAGTTAGCTTTTGAGAAGATCAAGGAACTTTTGACGACAGCACCAATTCTAGTTTTGTCGGATTTTCAGTTGTTGTTTGAGTTACATACTGATGCATCGAAGGTTGGGATTGGAGGGGTGATGAGTCAGATGGGACGTCCTATTGCTTATTTCAGTGAGAAGCTTTCGGGAGCAAGGATGAGATATAATACATATGATATGGAATTTTATGCTATTGTGGAAGCCGTGAAACACTGGAGACATTATCTGTTTCAGAAGGAGTTTGTTCTTTATACTGATCATGAGGCGTTAAAGCACTTGCAAGGGCAGGACAAGATAGCAGCTAGGCATGCATCGTGGATTGCATACTTGCAGCAATTTACATTTGTAGTGAAACATAAGTCGGGAATTACGAATCGCGTGGCAGATGCATTGAGCAGGAGAAATCATTTATTGACTACAATGAAATTGAAGTGACAGGGTTTGATGTGTTGCCAGAATTGCTTGTGGATGATCCTTACTTTGCTGAAGTTATGGATGAAGTCACAAAGGGGAAGATGGATGAGTATATTTTGGTGGATGGAGTTCAAGGGAAATCAATTATGTATACCCGAGGGAAGTTTGCGAATGAAGATTGTAAAGGAGTTACATGAAGAAGGCCATGTAGGTAGAGATCGTACATTGCAGTTGATTTCTCAATCTTATTTTTGGCCTTCCATAAGAAAAGAAGTTGAAAGATTTGTGGAAAGATGTCACATATGTCAAGTTTCCAAGGGAACAGCTACGGATGCGGGATTATATATGCCATTACCTATGCCTACCAGACCATGGGTTGATATCAGCATGGATTTCGTTTTAGGTTTGCCGAGAACTCAACGTGGAAATGATTCCATATATGTGGTGGTAGATAGATTTTCAAAAATGGCACATTTCATAGCTTGTAAGAAGACAGCTGATGTCGTCCGAGTTGCTCAATTGTTCTTTAAAGAGGCGTATCGATTGCATGGGCTACCTGAATCTATTATTTCTGATCGGGATATTAGATTCCTAAGCCATTTTTGGTTGAGTTTGTGGAAGATGGTTGGAACGAAGCTGAAGTTTAATAGCACCTATCATCCGCAAATAGATGGGAAAACGGAAGTGGTGAATAGATCGTTGGGAAACTTATTGAGATGTCTTGTGAAAGACAATTTGAAAAGCTGGGATGTGAAGTTATGTCAAGCGAAATTTGCATACAATCACGCTGTTAATCGAAGTACTGGATTCAGTCTGTTTCAGGTTGTATATTCAGCAATTCCGAAGGGACCATTGGATTTAACGACCGTGCCATATCACAAGGGAGTTGTTAAGTGAGCTTGTGATTTTGTAAATGAGCTGCAGGAGTGTCACAGAACTGTTCATGAACGATTGCTTGCATCAAATGTGAAGTATAAACAAATGGCGGACAAGAAACGAAAGAGTGTAGACTTCAAAGAAGGTGATTTAGTTTATGCAGTGTTGACGAAAGATTGTTTTCCAGTGGGAACTTACAACAAGTTCAAAGCCCGAAAAATTGGTCCAGTAGAAATTATGAAGAAGATCAATGATAACGCTTATCGGTTGAAATTGCCGGATGATGTCCATACTGTCGACATTTTTAACGTCAAACATTTGATTCCGTATCATGGGGATAAGCTTGTCGAAGAAGAGGAAGGTGTAAATTCGAGGACGAATTTCTTTCAATCGGGCGAGGATGATATAGCGCAACCTTCTTATGTCATAGGTCGGCCGTGACCTAACAACACTTGCGAGTTAAGCTTATGCCGTTCACGACCTATCGAACTATGGCCTAACAAATTAACGATCCAAGATAACAAACCCAACGAGTTAATGGTTCAAGGAAACAAGGTTAGCGAGCTAAACCTTAGGTCGTTCACTAGGGGGTTACGACCTAACGAGATACAGAGTGATGTAGCAAGCGGCGCCGAGTCCTATGCCTTAGGTCGCCAACGACCTAGCGCGAAGCCGCCTTTTCTTAGTTCGCTACGACCTACTAAGTTACGACCTAACGAGCTAAGGCAATAAGTTAGGTCGCGAACAACTGAAGCCTTAGGTCGCTGATCACCTTATATCGTTCTTTCTTATGTCGCTGAAGCCTACCGGAGCTTAGGTCGTTCAAGTACTAGGACGCGTGAAGAGGCTTATGTTGTTGTGTTGCTTAGGTCGTAACTCGTGTTGTAAATGTTGAGTCGTATTGTTGTAAGGTCGTGTGTTGTTTGTACTTAGGTCGTAGGTCGCATGTTTTGGTTAAGTCGTTTGTACTGTTTGATTCTTAAGTCGTGTCAATGTTGTGCTGTAACCCTATAAATAGGGATGTCGGGTCATTGTAAAAATTAAGTTGATTTTGAATAAAACTTTGTTTGAGTGCTTTGTGCCTTTTTGAAATTGGAAATTGAGTGTGAGCTCCTTTCTCCACTTGCGGTATTCGAGTGCGCTCGAATCAACAGATTTGAAGCCGATTCACGGAATCTCGTGCACGAGACCAACGTAGAAGAATCGTAGATCTTTTAACACGGTATCGTGCGCGATCAACATGTTGGAGATAGCTAGAATTCGGTATCTTTTGGAGATCAATGAATTTGGGCATTCGGTATCTTTAATTCATCGATATATATTGTTTCATCTAATCGTTTCTTTTAGTTTGACACGAAATCTTCATTTCGTCGCCATCGTAATAATCCGCTGCGTCAATAAGCGTTATGAGTTATACCGCTTATCGATGTTAATATGATTGAATCTGTGATGGTTGCTGTTGTGCACTATTGTGTTAAACCTCTGGACTACACTATACACACACGAATATGGATTGCACGTGGAAATTGGTTAAGTCACAGGTTTTTAAAATAATTTTAGAATTGAATTTTTGAATCCAAATGGTTCTGGAAATAAATCGGATTTAAAGTGGATAAACTTTTGAAAAGGAATTTCAAAATAAAAGTTGTTTCTGAATAACTTAATTTAGTTTTAAATTTGTTTTAAAATTGAATAAAAATTTGAAATTTAATTCTATGTTGTAAGCTTATGATTTCAAAAAGATTATATAGGTTTACATGAACTTGAACCATTTTATAAAGTGTTGTTTTGGGAATTTAAATTAACCCAAAGATTTTAACTCATATAAATGAAATCGGATTTTTCCGAATTAAAAACTACTTGTTTTCGAACGATATAAGCTTTCATATAAGAAATGAATTTCCAATTGATATTAAAGTAAGTTCAAGTTGAATTGGAAATGGTTTTCCAAGTTAGGAATGATTTGGAAATTATAGTCTAAAAAGATTATACAAGTTATAAGGATGTTCATATAGGTTTTTAACCATTTAAAAAGTATGGTTTTTGAAATTTAAATTTAAATCCAAGTCTTATACTTGAATAACTTTAACTTATGTAAATTGTAATCAATTTTTCCCAAAACGAAAACTAATTGTGTCAAATAAATAATAGCTTTCATAAAGAGAAAGGACTTCCAATGTGTATCGAAAAATTTCAAGTTTGAAATGAAATTGTAAATAGTTTGGAAGAACTATGAATTAACCTTTGTGAAGATGATTAAATCTTGTTTTGAAATCGAAGAGGATGGTATATCTTCCATATACAAGATTTGAATTGGAATTTGAAATCTATGAATTAAATCTTAAACTGAAAGATTGGATAGGTTGATTCAATTGAAATGGGAATCCGTGAATGGATCTTTGTGAAACTGGGTGAACTTTGTGAAATAAATCTTTTATTTAAAAGATTTGAAATGGTAATTTAAACCATTGAAAGGAAAGTTTTGGATATTAAGTTATGACTTAATTGAAATCCCATATCCATATGTTTTTAAATTTACACTCATTATTCGGTTTAGCTGGGAGAGGACTTTGTGTCATATAACCCATTCGAAAAATGATACGCCGATATGGATAGCATTTGAAGACCGATAGTGAAGACCGGGTATTTGCAAGAACGATAGGATAACCTGTCGATTGTCTCTACACTGAGTCGTGCCGGTATAGAGATTCCCTAAGTGATGGGAAGTCCGATCGGGATTGTGAATACCCGAAAATTGCAAGGGGTTCTTCGAAAGTGCCTTCGGTTCTGTTCGAACCTGGAACAGACTTGTATGGTTGTGTGTCTGACATTACACTTTCAGATGTAAAGCTGGTTTCTATCAAATACATTTCTGTTAGTGGCGGAGATTTATTCTCTTAGCTTAACACCCTTCTCTGAGACATATGAGCTCAGAGGTTATGCAGTTGATGGTTACTAGTGATACATTCCCAATTTGGTAATGTGGCATGCTAAGTGTTGCTATGTATTGATGATCATTTGTTGATCATTTGTGATCGAAGCATGGCTTTGTGGAAAATCGTAGTTTTGTGGACGAGACTTCATCAAGCCTCACAACCCGGTAATGGTCAAAACAGGAATCGTGGCAGCAAGGTTATTTGGAGGTAGCTCCTCCTGAGGGCGTGACCATTTCCTTCTGGATAAAAAAAAGTGATATCATGGTATGGAGCCCAGTTATTTACTTATGTTGATTCTTTATGAAAAGTAGTATCATGGTATGGATCCTAGATACTTTACTGTGTGGTTGTTGGATTGGAGGCCCTTGGATAAAGGTCGGTAACGACCGGGGGATGGCATACTCATGTCAGTCGTTACCTAGTTACAGAGGTAACCCGGCCTAGTGTAGCAGAGATCCGGTTAGGTTCTCGGGGATGTCCCTCCAGAGGCGTTCCATTTTATTTGGGAAGTTCCTTTGCCCGACCATTTGTTGGAAATCCAAATAAAACAATACGAGCCCTTTACGATTTCAATTGTAGAACCTATCATTTAAAATGACAGCTATAGTTGGCATAATATAATGGTACCTATGCTGGCTAAGATTAATATTATATTTTCGAAAGGTTTTCTGCACTATGCACTAATAATAATATTTAAAAGAGTTTTCTCGTATTAAGCATTTTTGACTGTCGTAAGGAGAAATCTCCTCCAAGTTTGCACTTGCATTGTGTGTGTGGTGGGAGGCCTTATGGCAGTTTCATCTTCTAAAAAGCATAGCGGATTTCTTTTCTTTTCTTTGTGAAAATAACTATTTTTTTGAGATCTCACACCAGTACCATGACTGACCTGGAGTTTATTGTTCCCTTCTAAACTCTGCGTGCCCACAATTTTCCACACGGACAGCCTTGAGTCAGGTTAGCATTATTTGGGAGCAAAAAAATCGAAAAAGTGATGCTGTGGAGATCAGGAGCAAGCTGGACGGCAAAGCGTATCACTAGTATATGTAATATTTCTTTCCGCTGTTATTGTTGTACACTCTGATAATGTAATGTGATGTAATGTAATAACTGATATAGTGATTCTGTTTAAAGATATTTATTTATCTATTATACTTGTTCCGCTGCGATGTGTGAGATTTTGTTATTGTTTCTATTCTTCTTCTACCTCTTCTTCTTTAAACCCTAACAGATCGGTTTTTCGGCATTCGATACAGTGGACGTATTGATGTCGACTTTCGGGCGTCGAGAAATCGGTAGTGTTACCGCGATCATGTCAACCTGGTTGAAAGGCGGGTTTCGAAAGAAGTGATGTTTTTGATAGCCTAATTTTGCATGATCTAATTTTCTATTCGCATAGCTTCGGGGATGTTGAAAAGTTTTCTTGTTAACAGTTCTAGTGCTGTTTTCAAGTCCGTCGTATAAAATTTGGCAAAGAGTATAGTTAACCCGCCTATAGTAAGGCTAGATTTAACCCAATGGATTTTGTCATCATCAAGACAGGACCCCCGAAGAGGTGATTATTTAGATTAGAGGTCGGTTATATTTAAAGCTATGCACGATAGTCGGATGAATTCTGATGGATGACACCCAAAAATGGGATAAGTATGGAACTAACACTCCGCTAGGGGATCGGTACAATCCCTTTTTTTGCCTCGAACTAGTTGAGACCGATATGAAATGACAAGGCCTCATGAGACTAACTTTTAAATTCCAAGTCATTTGGAGTTCGTTTGCTCTAATTATTGGAAAAGTACTTTACCTAAGAAAGGGATCGTATAAAAAGAGATTGGTATAAAAGGGATTGGCATATTTCAGCCAAGTAAGTACAAATCAATGGAAAGTAATCAATATCTCAAAGTCCACAAGTCCGATGCATATAAATTTTTTTGAGCAAGATGTGGAGACCATAGGGAATCTACCTTAGAAATCACACATCAAATAGAGCAAGTTAAAGGGATCGACCCTCTTCCCTCCACAGGGATTAGCTATAATCAGCCTTCACAACATATTGCAACAAAGGTTGATCAATAACTCGAGGTCTACTAACCCAATTGGTGTGAAATTTGGAGTCTAAGCATAATACAATATGGAGAAGATGCCCTAAGGATCGCATAACATTTGGAGGAGTTTAGAGGCATTGGCCTCTATCCCATAATAGGGATTGACCCTCTTCCCTCTTAGGGATCGGCTGAACCCAACTTTATAGTAGAGATCAATAAATATCTCAACATCTGCATATCCAATTGACAAGAAACTTGAAGCATAAGTTACTATAACATATGGAACACCCTCTAGAGATCTCATTCCAATTGGAGGAAGTTGGAGGGATCAGCATAACTTCCTTTGGAGGGATCGACAAAAATCAAAATTCAAGCAACACTACTTCATGGAAAAAGCGATACCTCACAAACCGCACGTCGGAATTTCACGAAATTTGGGAAATAGGTAGCTAACATCATGGAGGATCCTTCATAGGGATCGCAGCCCATTTGGACATACCAATGGGGATCGGTATTGATCCCTATTGTGGGCCTGATGGGCCTGGAAATTTTTGGATGGCCTCATCTTAGTCTCCTGAACCTTCTGTCGAAATTTTAGTCTGATCCGTGCACGTCTTCCCTTATTAATACAATATGCATGGCATCACAAAAGGGATCTTCAGCATCTTCTTTCTACTTCTCTTTATCTTCAACCTAGGCTACACTCTATCAAGTTTATTCTTGAATTTTGGATTGTAACTATAAATATACTACAGCATAATAAAAAGATTATTCTGGAGTGGATGTAGGTCGGAGTTAGCCGAACCACTATAAATCTTTTCTCATTTTACTTGCTTTCATTTTAACTTGTTTTTTCTTCATATTATATTCTCTACATAAGATAATATCTGAAATTTATGACCGAATATTGGTTCTTTCATACAACTGGGTGTTAGTGGCCAATTTTGACGCCAACAAGTCCATTTTTTGAAATTATGATGTGGATATTTTATTAACAGTTCCTTAAATCTTTAAAAATATTTTGTAAAGGATTCACCACCAAATTGATGAAAATTCACAATTTCATTTTGATTTTGGTTATCTTTTATAAAGGGTAAAATTTCTTTAAGAAAACTTTTAAAATTCGTCCCAAGTTCTAATCGAATTTGAAGGTCATCTACAGAACCATTTTTCGGCATAATCGTTAAGTACGAATGGAACTATCCTCGGTTTTATTCCATCATCACATAATTGTTGATGTTTTATGGTTGCATAAACTTGTTTAAATTTCATTAAAAAGATATAAGGTTCTTCATGTTCAAAATTGTCAAATTTTGAAATGTTATTGTGACTTGAACGGATTTTAAAATGATTACTCGTTGAGGCGGGTAATGTAATACAAGAAGGGACAGAAACTCGATCATAGAAAATTCTGTCCATAAGAGTTTGAGGAGGGTTTTCATTCATAACGATTAAAGGATCGTTTGTTCAAGTTAAACGATTTGTAGAAGTATCACGAGTCCAAACACTCATGCACAAGAGAAGAGACTAAGGAGAGAAAGAGGCGAATAACAATGGCAAGTGAAAAAGAGGGAAAGATTGTTTACGAGAGATATATTTTGAATTTTTTTAAGAGAAAAAGTAAGAAAATTGTTTTTTTACAAAAGAAATTTGGTTTTTGTTTTTATCCTGGATAAAAAATTGCTTTTTTATATATGCATGAAACTAATCCACCTAAATGAATGCAAGACTTAATCAAAAAAATTCTGTGCTTAGTAGCTCCTAACCCAAAATTGTATAATCACACTTTGACGTATTTCAACTAAATAGTTCTTAGCCAGGTAACAGATAAGGATTATCAGTGCACCACGAATCACCATAGTAATGCAGCTGAAGGTTTAAGTACCTTGAAAGAAATAATCACTATAATATCGTACGAATCACCGTAGTAATTATAACTGATTTTTGCTTTGCCATTTTTGTAGACACCAAGAAATAGTTTGTTAAAAGAAATCAACTTGTCATAATGCAATTGCCCATCCCATGATACCCTTATGTCCAATGTTTAATCTTAATACTTAATCAAAATTTCCTCAATGAAATTCAATTTGTGGACCAAGGAAAGAGTGATGAAATCCCTACCTTATGTGAATTTAGGTGGCGCTCTTAGAAAATAAAAATAAAATGATGAAACGATGCAAAATATAAATTAAACGTGCTTTAAAAATGCAACTACAAATAGAAGAGATCTGTAGGTTGCTTTGGTTGAACGCAGTGCAATTGGTGTAAAGCAAGGAGGAAACTGGTTGTGATTTGGGGACGACGCATGGTTGAAGGGATGTTGGAGTGAATTGTGTTTTGTTTGAAGGAGTGAAGTTTGGTTTCAGAGGTGATGTTTGCTGGTCGGAGGTGAATTGGTGATGAAGGCAATGGAACATGGTTGAATGTGGTATGTAGTGGTTGGTTTGAATGGTGATGAATGTGGTGTGAATGGTGAGGTTGTAGGCTGTATATGTTGGAGTTGTTGTGTGGTGATTTGACTTTGCAAAAGAGTGTTTAGTAGTGTGGTTACCGAGAACTGTAAATGGCTTTAGTAAAAGAAAACAAAGTGTAACAATGCATAGCAAAATCCTTGTAACGAAAATTGTAACAACCCGCATATTTTACGATTGAGTGTTTAAATATTTTATTTAAATATTTTATCGTTGGTCGGATTATAGTCCAAAGAGTTACTTTTTGCATACGGTCGAATTAGGACTCGAGAACACTTCCATTGAGTTCAAAACGCCGTTTGCGATCTTTCTGAGTATAATCTTTGATGTGTTTGGAGTTAGTGGAATTTTGCCACTTTTTCACTTAAGGTTTGGATTGAGCCCATTTACCCCACTTATTAGCTCAGTCCCGACCCTCCCCTCTTCATTACTTCATTTCTAATTCCTAACATTCAAGCTTCAATGAAAATGGAGAGTGGAATGGGAAATTAAAATTCCAAAACCCTAGTTCCATTAGCAAATCCAACATCTAACTCCAAATACAAAGAGAAGCTATTGGTAAGCATCATCTTCTTCTTCTCCAACTCATTCTCCTTTCAATTTTCAGAAATTCCTAAACCTAACTTTGGGAATGTTCTTCTTTTAAGCTTAGATTCAAGCTTCTTGTGTTGAGATTGAAGTGTGGTTGATCTTCCCTTGTCTTCAAACTTCTCATTCATTGTTTTTGGGTTCAAAGGTGAGATTTTTATCTCACATCTTTGTCTATATCTATCTTTGATTGTTGGGTATGAATTCCTAACACTTATTCATGTGCATTTGATTTTGATTTGGATTGGTTTTGTGAATATTCCAATTTTTAGTGTTTTGGGTTCAAATCTTTAAAGATCCTAACTTTGATGTTTGAACATGTTTTTGGTGATGCATCAAGGAGCAAATAGGACCGGGTAGCCGATGGGCGTAATCCCCTAGCGTCCATGCTCGACCGGTTGCAAATTGACTGAGAGTTTGCAATTTGATTAAATAGTTTAGGAATTGTAGAAATTGCAGTTCGGCCAACCGAACCCCCTGGGCCGGTCGACCGAAGTTGTAGCCAAGACTTTCTGGCTTATTTTCGGTCGACCGACTCAGGAAGTCCGGTCAACCGACCTGCTCCTATTTCCCTGTTTCCCCGTTTTGCCTATTTGTGCTCATTTTGCTTTGTTTTTCCAATTGTTAATCGGTTCTTCTTCTCCGATTAGTTGTTATCACCTTTGTCGACTTTGATAACTTCTATTTTTGGAATTTTTGGGTATTTCCACTTTGATGGATTCGGAATCGATTTCTTTGGATTCTATTTACTTCTTCGAATGTGAATTTTAGTGATTGATTGTTTCTACAATCATTTTTGTGATTTGTCACTTTTAAAAATATAAAGGTTTTCAATACTAGTAGTAAATATCAAAATTCTTTCATCAAAATGATTTCAACACTATTTTATTACAAAGCTTGTTTCTTAAACCGTTTTCCAATCTACTAGCATATGCAAACCTTTACCTCATTCATATGAGAAATATAATTAAACGGCATAGTAAAACAAGTGGTATGAAACGCTTGCGTTTACTTCGCCGATTAATTCTTAGACTTGTTCGATTGAATCTCTTGTGACAATTTTCGAGTGGAAATCTACAATTTGTTCGTAAATATTTAAGTTAAGCTAGTGGTTATGGGACATGAAGCTAAGCACATATATTTACTAGCTTGTTGTAATTGACGCTTCTTGTGATCGATGATGATCATTTTTGTGATTTAGACTAGCAATTTGCGATGTCTATTTGTCTACGAGGGAGACTAAACCCCGTTTCTGTGGAGCTTCGGCTCAATTTGGTGGGGTAGCAACCCATGGTCTTCGGGCCGTTTTGTGGAGCTTCGGCTCAAAATAAATGGTTAACAACCATGGAATAGCGTTCCGTTTTGTGATACACTTGTTGGTGAGTTTTCATGCTCCCGTTTTGTGATAGGCCTCCCTTTTTTGTGATTTCTGGATTTCTATTGATTGATTTCTAGAATTTGTGTTTCACCAATTTTCGTGATTTACCTTGATAAGTTTTATCAATATTTGTGCATTGGTGAATTTGTGTGTCATTAACTTTTGTGATTGGCATTGATATAATTGTCAATATTTATGGTTTGGTGAATAAAGTAAAGAGCATGACATTCCTTTTGATCTTTGAGAAGATTCTTGTGATATTGATTAATCTCTAGTTGGTTTTCAATTACATACTTATCACAGTATGGCTTTATGGTTATCATATGTTTTTGTCATATCTCTTATTCTATATCATTTCATCTGATATTTATAGTTAGATTGATCCGTTTATTATTTTCTTATTAAATAATACTCGGGTCAGACCGAGGTGTTACAGGTGCTTCTACTTGACTTCTCATCGGGGATTATTATCCTGACTTTTGGCTAACTACTTGATTAGTAGTTTTTGGTTGTATACATTCGAGATATAGACTCATTGATGTATGCTTATTTTTTTGTGAAGCTCATGTAACTATTCTTTTGTGATATTGAGGATCTTGTTTGACCACTACTCTGATGTATACTTTCATGTGATATATTCATATCTTTTTCCGCCTTTGTGATATGGATATCTGTGATTGATTTGTGTTATGTTTATTTCTATGTTTGTTTTCGAAGAATTTATATAGCCGCTGTGTAGTAGCTTTGAGTTTGTATCGGTATGTCGGATTCCCTCTTGAAAGGAAAATGCATGTTATACTATCTGACATATCGGTGCTCGCACTAAGCAATTACACGGAGGGTCGCTCCTCAACAGCCTTATTCTCCATGCTAGTTGACGGCATTACACTGTAGCGTCCTTGTCTAGCGTGGGTATAGAGGTGGGGCGTCATAGCTTGGTATCAGAGCCAAACTTTGGAACAATGTAGAATAACTTAACAAGGATCATCGTCCTAAGTCCATCTTAGGAGTCGTGCCTTAGGATTTTATTCGGGTCTTTGAACCGTCCTATCCTATTTTCTTTTGTGATTCCTTGTTTTATCAATCATTATTGCTTGATATTCATTTTGTGAATAACCTTTTTCTTCTTCTTCTTTCTTTCTTAATGAAGAAAAATGGTTAGACCTGGTCGTCCCAACGCCGGTCGATCTAGTGCTACTCCCCAAGATGGAGTATTTATGTCTGCCCAGCAGCTTCTTGATCTAGTAAAGAATGCTCAAGCAGCCGGTTCTAACCCGGTGTCTACTCACCCTAAGTCTGGATTTGCACGTTTGTGCAATGATTATACCAATTTGGGTGGGAAGCCATTCAAAGGTTCTGAAACCATTATTGAAGTCCAAGCTTGGCTAAGAACATGCGATCGAGTCTTTTCTCGCATGAATCTTATTGATCTTCACAGAGTCCAGGTGGCCTCCAGTATGCTCCAAGAAAGAGCATTAGATTGGTATGAGCTTCTTATTTCTGAAATTATTGAAGCGGATCTTACTTGGAGAAATTCTGGGGGCGCTTCGAGTTAAAATTTGTGCCAGAAGCTGAGAAAGTGACATTGGCCCGTCGCTTCATTGACCTTGTTCAAGGTGAATCTTCCATGGCAGATTATGTCGCATCCTTCGACTCGCTTTCTAAATACGAGGTCGATTACATAAACACCCCATTGAAGAAGAACCAAAGATTTGTCTATGGATTGAAAAAAATCTCAAGAAGCCATTACTTCTAAAATTAAAAGTTTCTTTTGATCAACTCATTGATATCGCTCTTCGACTTGAAGAGGCTGATAGAGAAAGTGATGTTGAGGTTGGGAGTGCTAAACCAAACTTCAACAACAAGAAAAGGCCTAATAAGTTTAAGGGTCCTTATCCCAGCAATAAGAAAGGGAAGCAAGACTTTCCGACAACTAAGACTTCTACCTCAAGTGGTGGTCAATGTTACAACTATGGTTCTAAGGACCATTATGCGAATAAGTGTTCAAAGCCCTGTGCTTGTCGCTATTGTAAAAGCCCGGACCATTATATATCTTCGTGTCCTAAACTTGAAGGCAGGAAGGAGGGAAAGCTTAATGTGGTACAAACTCCTAGTAACACTTCTCCTGGTCAAGGTATTTCTCATTCTATCCTTGATGGCATTATTTTATTTCGTGGTCATCCTATTCGAGTTCTTTTTGATACGGGTGCGTCCCATTCTTTTATTTCAAAAGAACTTGTTGATACTTTTTCTTTGGATGTTATGTGTTTAATGACTTCTTTGAGAATTTTGAATCCGGTTGGTGGATCCGCAACAATTAGTTTATTGTGTAAAGATGTCGAAATTATTTTGTGTAATTACTCTTTCCGTGCCGATTTGCATGTTATGCGTTACCTTGGTTTCGGAATGATTTTGGGAATGGATTGGCTTAACCGTTATGAAGCTCAAATCCTATGTCCTGAGCGGAATATTCATCTTCGACATCCTCAATCTGTTAAGCAGATTTCTATTGATCTTAAAGAGTCGGATTCCAGCTTGGTTGCATCTTTATATTCTTTAAATCCTCATGATGACGATAATGATGATGAGGAAGATATTATTTCTCTTATTCACGTTGTTCGTGAGTTTTCCGACATATTTGAGCCCGTTTTAGGATTGCCACCTAAGCGAGCAATTGAGTTCAGAATTAATCTCATCCCTAGAGCTCAACCTATCACTCGTCCTCCTTATCGCATGTCCAATAAGGAAAATGAGGACATGCGCAAACAATTATCCGAATTGGAGACGAAGCAATTTATTCGCTCTAGTTCCTCGCCTTGGGGAGCTGCGGCTATTTTCATAAAGAAATCTGATGGTACACTTAGGCTTTGCGTTGACTACCGCAAGCTTAATGATCTTCCTATCAAGAATAAATATCCTTTACCTCGGATTGATGATCTATTCGATCAACTCAGTGGTGTTAGAGTCTTTTCACAATTAGACTTAGCTACCGGTTTTCATCAGCTTCGTATTGCAGAGGATAGCATTCCTTTGACATCGTTTCGTACTCGTTATGGATCTTATGAATGGCTTGTTATGCCATTTGGTTTAACGAATGCTCCAGCTTATTTCGTTGACCTTATGAATCGAGTTTTCAAAGATTTCCTCGATCGATTTGTTCTCATCTTCATTAAAGATATTCTTGTGTATTCAAAAACCGAGGAGGAGCATGAAAAGCATCTTCGAATTGTGTTGGAAACTCTTAGGAGTAATCAATTAAAAGCAAAATTTTCTAAATGCCACTTTTAGCAATCTCATGTGAAGTTTCTTGGTCGTATTATTTCCGAATCCGGAATTTCCATGGATCCTTCAAAGATTGAAGCGATTCAAAATTGGAAGAGACCGGAGAGTGTGATGGAAATCCGTAGCTTCCTTGGATTGGCGGGCTATTACCGTCGTTTTATAAAAGACTTTTCAAAAATAGTCGTGCCTTTTACTAGCTTAACAAAGAAAGGTGTTAAATACATTTGGTCGGACAAATGTGAAAATTCTTTTCAGAAATTAAAAGAACTCCTTTCCGATGCTCCTATTCTTGTTATTCCCAAGGGGAATCAAGATTTTATTGTTTATACCGATGCTAGTCGCGTTGGTCTGGGTGTCGTTCTTATGCAAAGAGAACGTTTATCGCTTATGCTTCTAGGCAATTTGAAGCCCGCCGAGTCTAGATATGCTACTCATGATTTAGAACTAGCGGCTATTGTTTTCTCCCTTCGTATTTGGCGTCATTATCTTTTGGGAGAAAAATTTATTCTCTATACTGATCATAAATCTTTGAAGTATCTATTTTCTCAAAAGGAACTTAATTTGCGTTAACAACGTTGGCTCGATTTCCTTGCATCTTATGATCTTGATATTCTTTATACTCCCGGAAAGGAAAATCGTGTTGCCGATGCACTTAGTCGTAAGCAACAAGCGGTTGTTTCTATGATGATATCCGATTGGAATGATCTCGGAATTTTATCCACTTGTGAGATTAGAGATCGTGTATCCGATTTATGTTCATCTCTTGTTTTATGTAGCCTTGAGGCTCATCCTTCTCTTTTAGACCGCATTCTTGAAGCTCAAAAGCTAGATCCCGAATTGGATCTTCTTGGCCAAAATTTTAGGGATAAAATTGATATTGAAGGTTTGAAAGACTTTGATATTGATTCTCGTGGCGGTATTCGAAAATTTGGTAGACTTATCGTGCCAAATACTAGTGATCTTCGTAAGGATATTTTAGAAGATTCTCATCGTTCAAAATTTACCATTCATCCCGGTATTAGTAAAATGTACGCGGATATGAAGCGACTTTATTATTGGGAGGGAACGAAATCTGATATTGCTAACTTTGTTAAGTGTTGCATGACTTGCCAACTTGTCAAGGCCGAACATCAAAAGCCCGGTGGGTTATTGAAACATTTAGAAATTCCAATTTGAAAGTGGGATCAAATTTCCATGGATTTTATTGACGGCCTTCCCCATTCTCGTTCGTGTCAGGATAGCTTATGGGTGATAGTTGATATACTTACTAAATATGCCCATTTTATTCCTGTTCGGTCTAACCGGACCGTGCCTCTTTTGGCCAAACTTTTTATTAAAGAGATTGTTAAATTACATGGAGTTCCTACTTCTATTGTTAGTGATCGTGGTCCATTGTTTACCAGTGGATTTTGGAAGAGTCTTCAAAAAGCTTTGGGAACGAAGCTTAATTTTAGCACCGCTTATCACCCTCAGTCCAATGGACCAACCGAGCGTGTGAATCAAACTCTTGAAGATCTTCTTCGTGCATGTGTTGTTGATTTTGGTGGAAGTTGGGAAGATCATATTTCTCTTGTTGAGTTTTCCTATAATAATAGCTTCCAATCTAGTATTGGTATGGCACCTTTCGAGGCACTCTATGGAAGGCCATGCCGATCTCCTTCTTGTTGGCTTGAGGCCGGTGAGAAGCTGGTTTTAGGTCCAGATTTCATTCGTGATTCCACTGAAAAGATTGACCTTATTCGTCATAGGATGAAAGAAGCCCAAAGTAGACAAAAATCCTATGCCGATAACCGAAGAAGGAAATTAAAATTTTCCGTGGGAGATTTTGTGTTTATTCGTGTTTCACCTATGAAGGGTGTTGTGCATTTCAGTCGATCGGGAAAGTTAGCACCTAGATATATTGGTCCATTTCCCATCACCGAACGTATTGGTTCCGTGGCTTATCGTCTTTTATTACCGGCTCAATTTTCTACTATTCATGACGTGTTTCACGTTTCTCAATTACGGAAATGCCTTCGAGATTCCGATTCTATTCTTGAGCCCGGTGTTGTGGAAGAAATTGAAGTTTCGCCTAATTTAACTTATGAGCAACATCTTATTCGTAATATTGCTTCGGAGCTCAAACGCCTTAGAAATAAAGATGTTCCGCTTGTTAAAGTTCAATGGTCCTCAAATCCTAAGGATTGCTCTTGGGAATCTAGAGAATTCATCGAGCGAACACATCCGGACTTACTTTCTCGTGCTCTTTGAGGTGAACTTCTTATTTCAAATTTCTTTTGTGTTGAACATTCTTTCATGGTTGTTACTATATATTTTCTTCTTTTATTGTGAGGACGCAATTTCTTTAAGGAGGGGAGTCTGTAACAACCCGCATATTTTACGATTGAGTATTTAAATATTTTATCGTTAGTCGGATTATAGTCCGAAGAGTTACTTTTTGCATACGGTCGAATTAGGACTCGAGACCACTTCCATTGAGTTCAAAACGTCGTTTGCGATCTTTTTGAATATAAACTTTGATGTGTTTGGAGTTAGTGGAATTTTGCCACTTTTTCACTTAGGGCTTTGGTTTAGGTTGAGCCCATTTACCCCACTTATTAGCTCAGTCCCAACCCTCTCCTCTTCATTACTTCATTTCTGATTCCTAGCATTCAAGCTTCAACGAAAATGGAGAGTGGAATAGGAAATTAAAATTCCAAAACCCTAGTTCCATTAGCAAATCCAACATCTAACTCCAAATCCAAAGAGAAGCTATTGGTAAGCATCATCTTCTTCTTCTCCAACTCATTCTCCTTTCAATTTTCAGAAATTCCTAAACCTAACTTTGGGAATGTTATTCTTTTAAGCTTAGATTCATGCTTTTTGTGTTGAGATTGAAGTATGGTTGATCTTCCCTTGTCTTCAAGCTTCTCATTCATTGTTTTTGGGTTCAAAGGTGAGATTTTTATATCACATCTTTGTCTATAACTATCTTTGATTGTTGGGTATGAATTCCTAACACTTATTCATGTGCATTTGATTTTGATTTGGATTGGTTTTGTGAATATTCCAATTTTTAGTGTTTTGGGTTCAAATCTTTAAAGATCCTAACTTTGACGTTTGAACATGTTCTTGGTGATGCATCAAGGAGCCAATAGGACCGGGTAGCCGATAGGCGTAATCCCCTAGCGTCCGTGCTCGACCGGTTCGAAATTGACTGAGAGTTTGCACTTCGATTAAATAGGGTAGGAATTGCAGAAATTGCAGTTCGGCCGACCGAACCCCCTGGGCCGGTCGACCGAAGCTGTAGCCAAGACTTTCTGGCCTATTTTCGGTCGACCGACTCAGGAAGTCCGGTCAACCGACCTGCTCCTATTTCCCTGTTTCCTTGTTTTGCCTATTTGTGCTCATTTTGCTTTGTTTTTCCAATTGTTAATCGGTTCTTCTTCTCCGATTAGTTGTTATCACCTTTGTCGACTTTGATAACTTCTATTTTTGGAATTTTTGGGTATTTCCACTTTGATGGATTCGGAATCGATTTCTTTGGATTCTATTCACTTCTTCGAATGTGAATTTTACTGATTGATTGTTTCTAGAATCATTTTTGTGATTTGTCACTTTTAAAAATATAAAGGTTTTCAATACTAGTAGTAAATATCAAAATTCTTTCATCAAAATGATTTCAACACTATTTTATTACAAAGCTTGTTTCTTAAACTGTTTTCCAATCTACTAGCATATGCAAACCTTTACCTCATTCATATGAGAAATATAATTAAACGGCATAGTAAAACAAGTGGTATGAAACGCTTGCGTTTACTTCGCCGATTAATTCTTAGACTTGTTCGATTGAATCTCTTGTGACAATTTTCGAGTGGAAATCTACAATTTGTTCGTAAATATTTAAGTTAAGCTAGTGGTTATGGGACATGAAGCTAAGCACATATATTTACTTGCTTGTAATTGACGCTTCTTGAGATCGATGATGATCATTTTTGTAATTTAGACTAGCAATGTGCGATGTCCCTTTGTCTACGAGGGAGACTAAACCCTGTTTCTGTGAGCTTCGGCTCAATTTGGTGGGGTAGCGACCTATGGTCTTCGGGCCGTTTTGTGGAGCTTCGGCTCAAAATAAATGGTTAACAACCATGGAATAGCGTTCCGTTTTGTGATACACGTGTTGGTGAGTTTTCATGCTCCCATTTTGTGATAGGCCTTCCTTTTTTGTGATTTCTGGATTTCTATTGATTGATTTCTAGAATTTGTGTTTCACCAATTTTCGTGATTTACCTTGATAAGTTTTATCAATATTTGTGCATTGGTGAATTTGTGTGTCATTAACTTTTGTGATTGGCATTGATATAATTGTCAATATTTATGGTTTGGTGAATAAAAATAAAGAGTATGACATTCCTTTTGATCTTTGAGAAGATTCTTGTGATATTGATTAATCTCTAGTTGGTTTTCAATTACATACTTATCACAGTATGGCTTTATGGTTATCATATGATTTTGTCATATCTCTTATTCTATATCATTTCATTTGATATTTATAGTTAGACTAATCCGTTTATTATTTTCTTATTAAATAATACTCAGGTCAGACCGAGATGTCACAGGTGCTTCTGCTTGACTTCTCATCGGGGATTATTATCCTGACTTTTGGATAACTACTTAGATTAGTAGTTTTTGGTTGTATACATTCGAGATATAGACTCATTGATGTTTACTTATTCTTTTGTGAAGCTCTTGTAACTATTCTTTTGTGATATTGCGGATCTTGTTTGACCACTACTCTGATGTACACTTTCATGTGTTATATTCATATCTTTTTCCGCCTTTGTGATATGGATATCTGTGACTGATTTGTGTTATGTTTATTTCTATGTTTGTTTCCGAAGAATTTATATAGCCGCTGTGTAGTAGCTTTGAGTTTGTATCGGTATGTTGGATTCCCTCTTGAAAGGAAAATGCATGTTATACTATCTGACATATCGGTGCTCGCACTAAGCAATTACATGGAGGGTCGCTCCTCAACAGCCTTATTCTCCGTGCTAGTTGACGGCATTACACCGTAGTGTCCTTGTCTAGCGTGGGTATAGAGGTGGGGCGTCACAAAAATGAACTAACAGAGAAGAGTTTTGTACAAGTGCATAGAAGTAAACCTTTTTTTAACAGAAGAAATGAACCAGAAATGAACAAATGCATAAATGAATGCACAAATGAAAATTGAAAACTTAAAACAAATGCACAAATAAACACAAATGAAAACAAATGCAATTTTTTTAACACAGACGAAAACAAGTCAAAGTGAACAGAAGTGAACACAAAGTGTGTAAATGCACAAGTGAATGATAGAAGCTGAAACAAATTGTAAATGTAAACGTAATTTGATATGCAAACTTAAATGAAACCGGTTTTTTCTTCTTCTTTTTGAAATGAAATTAAACTCAAATGCAAACTAAAATAAAGCGCAAACTCAGACTAATATGAAATGCAATGGTAATGGTAAGAGAATTAGAAAATAAAATAGTGAATGGTGTAGTTGATGTTAAGGAGTTCAGAGATTGTTTGTAAAATGCGAAATGTAACAGAGAATTAGAAAATGAAATGAAAAATGTAAGAACTGAAATAATTGAAGAAGTGTAGTTGTGTTAGTATATTTTTTTTTAAAACAAGACAGCGCAAATGAGATGGAACAAGAACGGTGCAGTTTTGCATAAAAACAAGGAACAAATGAAACAACAGAAAATAAATGTGTATGGATGAGGTCACTTTGAGTTGATGCACAAAAACGATGGAAACCACAAAAATAAACAAATGAAACGGTGGATTTGTTTAGAAAAGATGAAACAAAATTGAAAAACCAAATGGAAAGAGATCTAAATGAACAGTAAAAAAATGCACACAAGCAAAATGCAATGAATTATTTTTAGAAAGCTAATAGTAAACAAAATAAAACAACTACAAAAATAATTCGACGAGTAAAATAAAATAAAATTATTTTTCTTGGCAATGACGCCAAAAACATGTTCGGGTCGATTTTCCTATCGGTTAGAAAACCGTTGAATTTTCTAAACTAAAAATAACCCCAAACGCATGGCGTACAATCGTACTACGTATTCGAGTACGGTTCGACCCCACAAGGAAGGTAAGAATTTTAAAATCACTGAATCAAATTATTCCGAAAGATTTTGAAAATGTGTTTAATTGAAAATTGTTAAAAACTAGATAAAATTTGGAATTAACCTATGAGATTAGAAGATAATTTAGAGCCAAATCCCTTCACATGATCATACAAACCAATACAAAACGAATTTATATCTCTCTTTTTAATCACTAATGGAATTAGTTGATGTATTATTATAAGTATGGTCTAATTATGACATTGACTAACACAACTTAAACCATCAAACTTTAATACAACCTTTAATCCACTTGTCCAATCTAATGAAAATGACAATGAAATTAAAAATAAAATCTATTTTAAGCATGATCTATTTACCATGAATTAGTAATATAGAACATCAAATTTTGATTCTAGTTCACTTTCATTAACAAAATAATATTTAGATGAAAGGATAACTTGCGTTTCTATTTGATTATGCATAGCCTATTTGTTATTAACAACATAGGCTATCAAATTCATTAAGAAACAACAAAATTCCATTAACATCAAATTTTCCATTAAGCACAAAACCAGAGATCATAAATGAAATCATTATGTTACTTTTATGTGATTCATGAAAGCTTCATTACCCCTAAATTGAAGGGTTTAGCTTCTCGTATGTGATTGCATATTAACATAAATTAATTTCAACATAAACAAAAATGAAAAGGAAAACTAAGTAAAGAGAACAAGAGCTAACTAGCGTAAAATAAAACTAAGCTACTTGCATGAAAATAAATCTGATCCACTAACATGAAATAAAAGAGAGCGTGTAATAAAAATAACATAAAAGAAAAGAGCATGAAATAATAAACATAGAAAGAAAGTTGCATAAAAAGAAGATGGCTAAGAAGTCATTAAAGAGAAACTTTTATTTCTAATTTTTTATTACAACTCTATGCATTAAAAAGAGGAAAATCATTTACATGTAACATAAGAGGGTATTTATACATGTCCTAAAATCATAAACCATTTTTAGGAAGCTTCCAAAAATACCCTCAACTTTGTGTGGCGACCAAATAATCATTAAGCTTTATTGAATGCCCTACTAACATGTGCATTTGTTTTTAAATGTGGTCTATTAGTAATTGGGTAAGTGGACTCCTCCACATTGCCTGAATACTTTTTTCTTCTTCATTCTTTTGGCTTCCACTACTTGTGCATGCATATGTCCATGAAGCCACTTCCAATTTGCACTCAATTTCCAACAAAATAAAATTAAAATGTGCAGATAGATCTTATCCAAATTAATTCACAAACAAAATTCCCGTATTTCCCAAATGTAGATGAGTGAATGATGATTTGAAAACACTTTTGTATCTTGGTTAAAACATATAAAAATACCCTAATATGTCCTTTATTTTAATAAAAGAAGAATATGCCTGAGATAAAAATATACGTTTCTATATAGACATCGGATAGGAGGTAGCAAATGGTCATTTTAAAGTTAGGTTAGAGTCTCTCATATAATTGTTGAATCAGAGAGAAAAGTGGATCACGTCACTTACCTTTTCTCACCCAATCTTAACCATCTATTTCAAACCCTTTCTCCCACTTTTTGGCTACCTCTTGTACCCTTCATAGACATCCGAATTTTGCCTCTAATATCATGGACTAATAGCGCATTTAAGCCCAAATAAATATATTTAATTAAATCCAATTTAATTCCTTTATCGGTATCTCATATCGATCGATATATTTATAATTATTATAAACATATACAACAATATTTATTCCTCAAATGATATTCAAATTTTATAATCAATATTTGATAAATATTAATTAATTTATAACAATTATAAACTAATTAAATTGTTTGGTGTAAAGAGAATTCATCATTTCGGTTGTGTGACTCGTGAGGTGAAAACTTGGTCGGCGATTAACGTTTTACTATTCAATGTTAACGTTCACATGTCACTTAGTAGGTGGTATGACATTTTAGCCCAATTTATCGCTTACATAGTTTTGGTAAATTCCAGTTTAACTTTAATAAGTGTTACCCACTTGTGATATTTATTTACACCAATTCTCTTCGTCAAAACTATATCGCTTGGACTTACTGAATTTGATAATGGTCCAAATTCCAACATCGTCTGTATTCAACTCTATAGTCCAAACACAAAGCCTTGCTTCAATAATAACAATTATTATTAATCGAACTACTCTGGCAATAGATTTTGACTTTAGGTTGATTTGAGTTGACCGTGATACTAACTCCATATAACCAAGGAGACGAATCCTCTCTTGAATAATTCTTCACTTCCAATATTTCCACTTGACCCAACTATAGTCACTCGATGGATGTCGTACCATGATTTGACTATAATCAAAGCAGAGCTTTCATATTGAAGGTTCACAGTATTCTTAAGTCACGAGAACTGTATAAATTAATCACTTTGATGTTTTTTGTTTGACCACGGTAATATTAACCTACAGAAAACTATCGGGTGAGTCGTTCCACGATTATCCAATAACTATCAGTACGTAATTTCTAAGTGCCCCAAGCAGTCATGAGTAATGCACTGCCCAACATTTAGAAGGCATTACGTACTTTAGTCTCAACGGATAGATCGATATCCAGTCTTGATGCATCTTGATTATGAACATTCAAAATGATGTGTTTTATAATATTGTGATATAATACTCATGATTACAACTATTTGTAATTACTATCACAAATACACCATTTATGGATTTTCTATTAAATTATATTTTAATTAAGCATTTAATTATTTATAACATATTGTAAAAAAATATAACAGAAAGAAAAACACCTTTATTGTGAACGAGAATTGTTTACAAAGTTAATTAATTTATAATAAATTACATAATTGCCCCTTGGGCATACCCTAACTATATCAGAAACAATAATTGTTTCTCATTACAGTGGAATAGGCATGCATAAACATATTATGAATTGCCATACATAAAACTGATTTAATATCAGTTCACAGTATTTATGTTCATAGCACAAATTATTCATCCAATGACTATTATTCCAAACTCCATGGGAGCGATTCATACAAGATTTATTATGTACAAATATTATATGCAGTCCTTCGATTCACACAACCAGCCAATTCCTTGGCCTAGGACACAATGGGGTTTTCTATAAACCCATGTCATGTTTGACTTTATAAATTATTCGTCGGATGATATTAATCTTAACATTGCTACTCTTTAGTACACACCCTATAAAAAGAATTTAATTCAACTTGACTGATCATTTAATCGTCCATTGTCCAAAAAAGTTCGATTACTACTTATCACTACATCATTTGTATTATAAGGAGGTGTGATTCTTGAGACTGAATCTTAATTCATTTTAGGTACATTTGGAACTCTTTCCATTATACTCATCCATTCAATCAAATTGAATCATTTCTTTTTCATGTTATTTATTTTACTTCCATTTTATTTTCTATGAACTTATCATAGACAAGCCCATATGTATTAAATACATATATTCATGCTTGTGATAATTCATCGGTGAATATAACGAATTATATGGAACCATTTTGGTATTCTCAAACTTGTGATTGCATATATATATATATATATATATCAACCCAAAGAGTACATCAATACTTATGACGCTCCCGCTGAATGGATGTTTTGCCTTTAATTAGCTGATGTATCACTGTGCCTTATGATTCATAATCATATGATATGAGAATGACTTCTTAGAACCATGACTCGGTCTATAATTCAAAAATAATTGGAAATAATTTCAAATACTTTGGTATTTTCCAATGCATCTTTTGTGTGAAAACAAATGCCACAATATTGTTTTTTTTCATAATATTATTCATAATATTCTTATTGAAACAAAACTATGTCTATTCTTCGGTCATCATTGAAAAATTGATATTATTACATAAATAATGTGCGGTATGTTTTACGAAAATAATTTTTGTAACTTGATGCAATCAATAAGTGTTATATGGCATTCTTCCACTATTTCTGCCACTACCTTAATAGCGTACTGAATGTGAAGGCCCATCATCCACTTAGTATATACTATTTATTTCATATTATGTAACTAGTTTACAGTAGGGATTTCTTTGATCAATTATCTTAAACTCCAAAAAATATCTCATAGAAAATAATTTTCTATATGAAAATATATTTCAGAATACTAAACATATTTCTTATTCCAATGTTAAACATCAATTATTATATTACAATTTTTGTTCTTAATGTTTCTTTATGAAGCAGAAGTGACCATTCACTATCTTCAACCCAACTTACTTTAAATCACGTCCACTCATGTATATTTGTTTTCCTTTTTAAATGGTTGAACCATTTAGAAGAAAAATCTTACTATAATATCATAACGAACACTTTACAAAAGTGCATTCGATCATCCTTAATATTTGTGTAGTTGTGAACTGGACGAAAACTTACTATAATATCATAACGAACATTTACAAATATTATATGCAGTCCTTCGATTCACGATGTTATAGTAAGCGAATACTGATTTATCCCATTTGTAGTTTTTGTCTAGTGTTACATTTAACACAATATGATATTTATTGTAACTAATCAAATTGATCACTCAATCTTACAGTATGGTTTATTCGCTTATTTCGAATAAACTAATTCATCATAGTATCATACATTACGAACAGTGGCCGTTCACCGTATAACATTTATATGTGCTATATGGATCAAACATCCATAGATTTGTATCGCTTTAGAGTTCAAAACTCATGGTATGCAATATATGGCCTCGTCCAAACAAACACATAAGCAATCAAATCACTAGCGTATTCATTAGTTGTAAAATTATGCGCTTACGTGGGTATTGAAACATTAACATGCAAGAAGCATTTACTTGTAAGTATATATTATATTTCTATTTGTCAATCTTCGGTTCAATTCATTTATATAATTTAATTTGTAAACTTTTATAATCATGTTAAATGCACAAATTTATCAATGTAGATTGCTATAACATTATATAGCATATGTTCTTACAATATAAAAATGTTAAATGTTATAATTTCCTCTTTCTAATAAGGCTCTCAATAGTCTTTTATGTTTCACCAAACCTTAAGTCAAAACATAAAGTCTTTCGACTTACTAGTAGGTGTTAGGACTCATACGTCTTGGGATTTCGATCTTGAGTAAAGCTCAACAAATCATACTTCCACGTACGATGGATAACTCCTTATCAGTTGTATCGCATACAACTCCTAACCATGGTACCTTGTTATAATCTATTTTTTACCTCGAGGAAAGCTGAACAAGTAAAAGAAATTATCCACTCGTACCCATCATTTCGCAGTGGCCCAAGTATACTATACATGCCTTGAGGAAATTTCAAAAAATATGTATAAGTATCTTACCTCGTCTAGTCTATACATTAATAATACTACACAAAACATCTCTAGCTTAAGAAAAGCTCAACAACTAAAGAGTATGCAAGTAATCTATTAATGTATAAATGGTATAGGATAATTTTATATTAAAGATTCATAATCTTCAATATACTTTTAGAGTGATATCAACTTATGGAATAATGTATTTATAATGAAATACTCTCCTGATTCAAGTATCGGACACATCGGGAATCAAGATATATGTTAATTTGCACATGTATTTATTCTTAAGTCTATTTAAGGTTGCTATAGTGTTCCACCTTTAGTTTATATATTCTTATTATGTAAGTTTAACTATAATATAGATTTTATATTTTAATTGGCTTATATAATAATCTAAGTATAACATTACAATAATTAAATCATATTTAATTAATTTTAATTAATTAATTTTATATTATTATTCCAATAAAACTTTTATATTAGATATGCATACTACAATGTTTATAGTATATACTATAACCTTTATAGGAATACATATATATCATATATATGTATGTATGTATCTTTAATTTAATTAATTAACCTTTAAATAATTCATTTAATTAAACACTTTTAAATAAATTAAATTAATTTGGAAAGTCGTTTTGTATACACGTACATGTATATTTATACTACCTTAGACATTTAAAGATAATATAACATATATCAATATATATAATACATGTATATATATATAATTAATTAATTAACTTATTTTATTAATTTAGTTTATTAATCTTATTAATAAATTAGTTTTCAAAATTAATGTTTAAATTTTAAATTTTCAAATACTTTGAAAATTTTATTATCTTTTCAAACATTTTGAAAATTATGTTATATTTCAAATTTAACTTTTAAATCTAAAATATTTACTTTAATTTTTAAAAAAATTGAAAATTAGCCCAAGGCCCGATTCAAATTGGGTCTTTTCTATTAAGGGCAACCTATGGGCTCACGTTACCTTTCGAGCCAAGCTGGAAACCATGTAGGATACCGTACTTGATTATCCAATTCCTATCATAAACATTACCTTTATAGACACCATACTAAGTGGGCAAGCTTAATGTGAGCCTTAACATGACTAATTTTGACCACGTAGACGGTTGGGTTCGGATACCATTGTTGTAACCAGGTCAGCCCGTAGTGGAGTTAAAGCGTAAATTTCAATAAAAATCATTTTGGATCTTTATTGGGCATATGTAGTCTAAATTCATTTAGAACTTTTCTAAATTTTCTTTGAAATAAAATGTTCATATTATTATAATTATTTAAAATTAGTTTGATTTATTTTAAATTATTTGTGTTATTATTTTTATTTATTTGATGGGTGCATCCAATGCGCTCATGTGTGAATGTGTAAGTGTTACATACAGAATGTGTGCATAAAAAATGTGAACGTATTAGTTGTTGGGATTCACACCACAACGGTTATATATCCCTTCTAATTATGTCTTTTTCATCCGAAGAAAAGAAATCTTTTATTAATACGCATATGTAAATATATGTAAATATGTGTGTATGAAAGATTTAGAAGGCACTTTAAAATTGGCTTTGGTTAAAAGGTAATTAAAACATCATTGCATTACTTTTAAAGCTAATTTTGTAAACTTTAAAATATAGACACACAGACACTCACATGCCTACATATATTTATATGTTTGCAGATTAAATTAATATTTTGAAACAAAAAAATAAGAATTCTTACTTATCTAATTAACAATTCAAAATTATACTTTGAAACAAAATAACTTGCTATAGGTCCAAACGTTAAATTAAGAAACAAATCAAGGGAAATTTAAAGGTTTTTTTCTTTTTTTCTTTTTGGGACCAACATAAGAAATTTAGATTCGGTTAATTTTCATGTAAATTATACTCAAAATATTTTAAAAGATTTATAAAACATCCTACAATCCATAGCTGTGTAATATGTAATATCATCCATTAATATAATGATTCCAAAATTTTATTCAAAAATGTTTTCTGAATTAAGATGATTAGATGAATTAGGCATATGAGAATTCATGACAATCGGATCTAAATCTAAATTACATGTGTACATAATAATCAAATAAAAGTGAACAAAAAAGAACATATGATTGATATTATTAATATCACATTGGTAACAAATAAATAGGAAATCAAATTCAACATGATGGCAAAATAAATGATTCAAAAGTAGAACTTCGATAATCATTCATAACCTAAAAAACATACAAGGAGAAGAAATAAAAGATGTTTGAGAATTATAGGCATATAGACACGATGATTTACATATAAATAAAACAAAATTGCCCTTTAGATGAAGCCTAAATAATACTCCTTGAATGAAGAAGAATTCATAGATTCTACAAATCGATCTCCTGCAATTTTCTAGAGATAGCCCCATTTTTCTCTTTCGTTTTGTAATTTGTTTCGAAATTTTGGGAACTTATCTCCATGGAAATTATGACCTTGCGAAGAGAAGATAAGAAAGAGAGAGTCCAAAAGTGATAGAGAGAAAATCTTATTAAAGAAGAAAATAAATGCGGCATTCAATATATGCCAGCTCCCCTCCTTTCAATAAGATTTTCTTTTCATTTCAAATCAAAAGACCCTCTTATTGCTAAAAGTAAGGCTGACCATTAATGGGATATTTGGGCTCCAAAACATTCCAAACACCAAATAGTATTATTTTCATTTAAATTTAATTTAAATTTCATATCGATATCGTATATCGATACATGCGCTTATAACTGTTATATATGCACTTTATTAAATACTAATGGAAATCAAATAAATATCAAATAAGATAACAATTAATATTTACAAATATTAATTAATTTGATTTATTTAAATCCCATTTCAGTACTTATTATATTTAAATTAAATTTAAACATTCTACCGATATTGTGTATCGATATGTGCGTTTATAACTTTTATTTACGCAATTTACTAAATACCAATGTCACTCAAATGAATCTAATAAAATTAATTAGTTTTCTATTATAAAAAATCAATTAAATCATGTGGTTCATTCGAAATCTTTATCATTTTGGTTGTGTAACTCATAGGCGTAAATTTAGTCAATGATTGATGTAGAACAATTCAAATATTAATGTTCACATGTCATCTTAGCTAGTGGTGTGACATTTTGGCTGAATTTATTACTAACACATCTTTGTGTAAAATCCTATTTTATTTAGTATAAGCGTTCCTCACTAGTGATAATTATTTACACTAATTCTCTTCGTCAAAACTATGTCACTTTGGACCTATGGAATTTGGTAATGGTCAAAATTCTAATATCATCCATATTCAATTTTATTTCCCAAACACAAAGTCCTTAGTCAATGATAATACAATTATTATTAACCAAAATACTCTGGCTAAATTTTTAAACTTTAAGTTAACTTTAGTTGATCATGATACTAACCCTATATAACTAAGGGAACAAATCCCCTCTTGAATAGTATTTCATTCCAATACTTCCACTCGACCCAACTATGGTCGTTGATGGACATTATACCACAATTTACTATAATCAAAGCAGAGCTTTCATATTGAAGATCAATAGTATTCTATAGTCAAGTGAATGGTGTATATTAGTCATTTCGATATTTTTGTTTGACCTTAGTTATGGTAACCAACTAAAATTATCGAGTGAGTCATTCCGCAGTTATCTGATAACTATCAGTACGTAAATCTTTTGGGCCCCCAACAACCATGAGCAATATACTTCCCAATATTTGTTATGTACTCCAGTCTTAACAGATGCATCGATGTCTAGTTTCGATACATCTTTAATAGGAATATTTAAAATGATGTGCTTATCATATTGTGATATAATACTCATTGTTACAGCTATTTGTAACTACTATAACAAATGCATCATTTATGGACTTTCTGACATATATACTTAAATTAACTAGCTAATTAATTGTAATAATTTATAACAAGTATGTAATAGAAAGGAAACACCTTTTATTTCGAACAAGATTGGTTATCGAATTAAATTTATATAACAAATTACATAATTTCCCTTAGGGCATATGCCTAAATCTATCACTGAGGACGGCGCCCCCTCCCCCCACTGAAGGCGATTGATCAGTAGAAGTATATGCCGAAGCAGCATTCTAAAATACAAACGACTAAGTTATATAGACATAATGAGCAGAAACCCAGCAAAACACGGAGTAGTAACCTTCGAAAATGCTATAATCTCCTGATAATCGTCCCCATGGCGCACGCACGCTAGATACCCCATGTAAGCTAGCCTTTCTCTTCCTTCTTCAGACCTATATTCGGCCTATGGCCCATTAGAAATACTACATATAAAAAACATAAGTTCACTTGTAGCCCTATTCAAGCCTATTAGCGTCAATCAACCACCACTAGTAAGATAGTGATGGATAATTGACATCCAAAGGACACAGAAAAGGGTGGTTTCTAAACCTTTTTTGAACTCATGCATTACGGTCCCATAGCATTTATGGCTATAAAGATGCTTTCAAAAAAAGGAAGGAGTTGGGAAAAATAGAAAGAGCCCACGCCCCAAAAATGGTACCCACCATGATGGAGATATAGGAGATGGCATATTTACTTTTTTGAAATGAAGATATGAAGACATCAATGTTTAAAAAATGCACAAGTTTTTGTGACAAAGTTCAAATTTTTTATAAATAATGAAAAGGAGGGGATAAAAGGATTTTATAAATCAACCACACCAATCTCTACCACAGGATTTGAATCTACCTCAAATCTCGACCGTCCAGGTGTAATGAATATAATTGTCATTTCACCCAAGCCCAAAAGTAGACTTCCCACCTGCCACATCTGGAAAAATTAACAATCATGGCCAGTTGCACAAAGCTATTGGAAAGCACATGAAATACGTTGCAGAATCGTTGATCGACAAGATTTGCATGATTTTTATTCAAGCCCGCACGCGTAAGCGAATACAAACTTGAGGGCAAAATGTTGCTAAATTTTTTTGCAAGTAGCTTGTTGGCCAATTAAAGGAAATTTAACCTTCACAATTAGACAATATCTAGACCTACTACGACTCGGTCCTGACCATCTCTCGTATATCAATCTTCTAGCAGCAGCTAAAAACCAATAGAATTTATTCAACATCACATTAGTTGATGGCCAGCTCCTATCCAAGCCTGCCTCAGCGGGCAGCACATTAGGCAAGAATGGCCCAAGCAAAGCCCGTCTTTAAGAATGGCATCAGTACAGCCAACTCCAACTAGCATCATGCCTCCCCTAGATGTCTTTTGCTTGATCGTCTACCCGTCTTCCCCATATGATCCTCAACAAGATTCCAAGACTCTTCAGTGTTACCAATAGCTGGTCGACCAACTTAGTCATGTGGGCACTCAAGTGAATGATAAATCTATCCATCCATCCATTCAGAACATTATAGTAGGCCAGATGAACTGATGTGGCTTATCATCAGCATTAAATGCATTTAATACAAGCCCAATCCTGGTAAAGAATAGCAATGAGTACTTTCTCATCCACCGGTCATCTTCTAGCACACTTTACAACTATCCGTCATCCACCTCTGTGGTCAGATCAATGGTCAAACACTTTTCCCACTAGCTTTACAGCGCAATCTCAACTGTCAACCATTCGTTTTAGTTGCTATAAATAACCCCTACTTTACAACTTCAAAGGGGTTGATCTCTGGTTGAAACATTCAAGAATCATGAATACCATGCATGATTCAACGCTCTTATTACGACATATATTCTTAAGATTACATAGCTTGTTTAGTCTTAAATCCCCTATTTTTTCTTATTATTCTCTTGTAATTCCATGTAGTTGTAAGAGAAATATATAGTAAGAAAACTTCATGCTGGACATTGGAAGCTTTGCTGAAACAATTTACATCTCGTGTTATTTACCTTTTAGTTGTGTATTTAACTCCTCATTTTCTCTATTTTTAAGCCTAATGATTAAAAAGTAGTCTTTTCTTTTCACAACATACTCGTATCATTCCAAGATTGGATAAAAATCAGTCAATACCAATCTAATGCTTTTGTCTCAAAAAATAACAAAACATTCAAATAAAAATGAAAAACTAAAAAAATAATAAAGTATAGTTGCACATTTCTCAATAAACATGTAACATCCCCCTACTTTGAGGCCCAAAACTTACGGCTATGGATGTTGGAGTCATCCATAGTTATTAATCCTCGACGACCAAATATGGCAATGTTAGATACATTGATACACAGAAAAACATGAATATGGAAAAAAACTTAAAACATTAAATAAGTTCCATATTTTATTTAAAACATTTCAAATTCATTACATAATCCCATGATCGTTAACCACGTTTAGAGAAAATATATTTATTACAACATACACCAAGAGCGACATATGAGGATGCCCTTTGGATGATAAGGGTGTATATAGGCAATTTAACAACTTTGCCTTTACAAAATAACACAGTGGAATCGAAATAAATAAGAACTCTAAGTAGCTACCATGCCACCTGCACGTCTTCGAAAGCTTTATTTGTCTAAAGAGGTACCTGAAAACATCAACTCTCAAACTACTCAAAATCAATTGAGCACCTGAGAGTTTAAGGGGAAAACATAAACTTTGAGTCGGACATAAAGACTGGTAAGAATAATAATCTACCATCTCAAACCATTTAGATATCTAGTGAGACCATATCGCTTTAGCGGAATGGGTTTTCCCCTCACTGGTATGCTAAAACCTTTATTAAACCATACACTGTGCTTCTGCATTGATAATGGTTAAAACAATTCAAACCAATATGATATGATGATATGCAAAACAAGTGCATCAATTTAGGATTACCCATCCCCATTAATTATGACTATCTGTCGCATTTATAGTTTCTAGGGTTACTATTAACTTAATAGTTTTCATGGGCTGACTAATAATAAAGTGTTTAAGGACTCCCTGTTTAGTTACATAGTTTTTATGGGATCACTAAGAACCTATTGGCCCCTACCAATATCTTTACCGTTTCATAGGTTCTCTCTGAACCTATTGGTAACTCCAATATCTTTTCTCTTATCTTAGTTTTCATGGGCTGACTAGGAACCTATTGACACTAGTCAATATTTTAATCCGGATGTAGTTTTCATGAGCTAACTACAAACCTATGGGCCCCTGCCAATATCAAATCATAGTTTTCATGGGCTAACTCTGAACCTGTCTTTCTGACATCTTCATTTATACATAGTTTTTATGGGCTTACTATGAACCTATTGGCCCCATCCAATATATTTTCATATACACAGTTTTTATGGGCTTACTGAGAACTTGTTGGCCCCTACCAATATCTTCAATTAATTTAATTTATATTCACTACTAGGTCAACCTAGCTGGTTATTCTGTCCTTTTCCAAGTTACTATTATGGGTTCACTACAATTTGAATATATATATATATATATATATGAAGAAGCAAACATAATAACATAACAATACCACTCCTGTGGGTTTAATATCCTTGAATTCATTTTGTATTGAAACTTGGTTAATCCCTTTAACCTTTTAATCAAAGGAAATTTCTTCAAAACTGCATTATAAAACACTTTATTTATTTATGCCATGGTTTTCTTTTTAAAATGAAATTTGGTTATTTGTTTTGAAAACTAAGGCTTTCGAAACCTTCAAAACCTTGCTTTCGACCTCAGTGCATAACCTCCTACGAAAGCGTATAAATTCATTTTCAAAACATTAGGATCCTGCCTATAGAAACACTTTAAAACTTCTCTTTCGAAGCCTTTCGAATGTAAAAAATGTTACTTATTAACTCTTAGAAGCATAGCTTCGAAACCATTGAAAGTACCTCTTTCGAAACCTATGGAAGTATCCCTTCCGAAATCATTGAAAGTACCTCTTTTGAAATCGTTGGGTTTATGTTTAAAAATATCATTTGGGTCAAAGTAAATCTAAACGAAAGTATCTCTTTCAAAACCATTCGTTATCATACAATAGTATTAGGGAAAACTTGATGGCGTCGGCACTATCCTTTCAAAAGCTTCAAATCATTTAAGAAAAACACTAAAGGATAACATCAAAAACCCCTTTCGAAGCCATTGCCTTCGAAACCCTTGGACCCTTTTGAAAGCATCTAGGAAGTGGCTTAGTATAATTTTAACACAAAAACTACCATTCAAAAGCATTGATGACTTCAATACACTCGAAAGGTATACAAACAGGAGTAGAGTTTCGACTGGGTCGGATCCATCATTTTCGAAAGCATTCTTTTATAAACAAGGGTTTTAGTTGAAAGCTCTTCTTTTAAACAAAAAAGCAAGTTTGAAAGAAATTGGGTATCGGCTTGGTCGAAAGCACCCTTCAAAAACAAAGCAAGCGCATATCTTTTAGAAGTAATCAATGGTTTCATCTCTATCGAAAGCAATGTTTTCGACACCTTGCCTTCCGCACTTCACCAATCCACTTTATACCAATCTCATTGATACCATGTGGATGGTTTTGACTATAATAGGTTTCGGCTAGTTTGGTCTCGACTAAGATGAAGCGGAGGCATTGGAGTCGAAAGGTACTTCCAAAGGAGGCGGAACTAACTTTTTGGGCAAAAACCAATTAATGCCAATTAAAGCAAATACTTTCAAACTAACCTACCACGTGTAAACATATGATTGATTGCCTTAACTTTACAAATTCTTTACCAAAATAACAGCCGCTCAATTTCAGATTTGAACCAAGGTTAATTTAACAAATAAGCCCTTTCATTAAGCAAAACAAGTATTGCAAATAAGTCCTTCTTTTAAAATAATTTATTTTCTATAGAAAATCAATTAGGAAAAATCCCCAAAAATCACATAAATTCACTTTCATCGTGTCATCTAACATATAAAAATTCTAGACCCAATTTCTTCCTGAAATAATCAAAATTAAATTTAAACACAATTCTATCATATTTTGCATTGAAAATTCATAATAATCTTTTCATGGCTTGGAAAATTATCAAAATTAAAACCCAACTTCAAAATCATGTTTTACGTGACATAAAATTTTTATATGGCATTCAGAGATCAATATCAATCGGTTTTTCCCTAAAACCGAATATTCCCATTTAAACAATCTTGTTTAAATCGAACAATATTCTAATTCAAGAATATCATCATCTAAAAAATCATAGGGACGAATTTAACCTTAAATCTGAAAACATATGTTCATAAAATAAAATAGAGATGGTATAAATTATTATTCATCTTGATTAAGATTAGAAGATTGGATTGAGATTGAGATTTATTCCCCTTCTTTAATTCCTTAGCTTGATTTGAACTTCTCTTCCCCTAGCAATTGCCGGCTCTTCTCTTATGTTTGTGTTTTACGTTTTTGTGAAAATGGGAAATAACCGTGAATGGTATAAGGAACAGACTATATTAAGGGTTATGGTAATAAGGTGCGGCTATTTACCATTATGCCCTTGTGTAATTTAATTAGCTTATATAACACTCTTAAGCCCATATAATGTATAAAGCATGGATACTAAATGTTTATTCAAATCACAATCCCCTTATCACTTAACATTTACATTATTTTAATTTATCTAATTAAATCTCCTGAAAAATGTTAAAAATTAGGGGTGTTACAGGCTCCACTCCTAAAGAATTTCGTCCTTGAAATTCAGTAAGAATTAAATACTAAACATAGCAATCATCTATAATGACTCCTAACAACCATACTAGTCTACCTGAGTAGCAATTATCTATACAAATCTAATATAGACATACCCTCAAAGCAGATCAGGATAAGTATCTCGAATCCAGTCTTTTGTCTCCCAAGTACAGTGTTTCTCGTTGTCGCTCCACTGAACTTTCACCAACCTGACAGTCTTGTTCCTCAATCTTTTATTTTCTCTCGCTACAACCTAAACCAGTTGTCAAAAAAAATCAAATTAGGCTCTACTAACAAATCTTCCAACCCAGTCCGAGGAATAGTAGTCTCTGGATCATGCACATACTTGCGAAGATGAGACACATGAAATACATTATGGACACCTTCCATACTGCTCGGCAGCTGTATCTATATGCGAGCTTTTCAATCCTCTCTACAATTTAGAATGGACCAATATATCTCGGTGCCAACATCCCTGAATGTAACATCCCCCATCTAGAGGCCCAAAGCTAAGCGCTATAGATGTTGCAGTCATTCAAAGTATTAACTTCCAGCAACTAAATATGGCTATGTTAATGGTGCCTATAATATCAGAAGCACTTGAATATAAAACAAAGCACAGATTTCAAAACAACCTTTTTCTATTACATTTCAAAATAGATATTCCATATTAAAATCGCATAATCTCAAAACGTTTCCCAGGCAACGATAAAATATACTTATTACAAAATACACCAAGAGCGACATATGAAGATGCCCTCTTGGATGATCAGAGTCATATAGACATAATTGACTTAATACACACACAATGGAAATAAACACAAAATAGAGTACTGAAACACCTATATGGCTATCCGTTAGCCTCCTTCTCTCCTCCGGTAGCTTTATTGGTCATCCTCCTACTAAAACCTAAAAGAACCTCAACCCTCAACCTACTCAAATCAATTTTTTAGCACCCGAGAGTTTATGGGGAAAACATAAACTTCAAGTCAGACATAAATCCTGGTGTGAATAATACTATACATCTCAGTTATTAATATTAAGTAAGACCACGTTGCTTAGCGGAATGGGTTTCCCCTCACTGACATCTTTTTAAAATATATCTTTTGTAAACCTTTATCCTACAACCAAAACTGGTTAAAACTATAAAAGCGTTATTATGTAAATATACATATTAGGTAACAAACGAACTATACGTCTAAACATTATAGTTTTTTTGGCTTACTATTAACTTTGGCCGACTCGAGCCTATCAGATAAAATAAATATTTTTATCTAACATCTGTTAGACGCATCTCTTCTGAACGGTCTATCCTTAACTGTCTATTAAACAATTCTCTTCAAGACGGTTTGTCGCTAACTTAACATCTCTCAGGATCACCTGATTCTAATGGTTTTATGGGCTCATGAATAACCTATCTATATACAAACATATATTCCTTTGTATGTGTAATCATAATTTTAGACTTACTTGTGACAAAGCCTACACACTGGAATTTTGGACTAAAATAGCTGGGGCCAATAGCTAATGCATAGGGTGCAACCCTATATAAGTCACATCTTCACATCTGATATTCTAATATCTGAGTCATTTTCACATAGGGATACCTTTCCATAATTTTCCTTAAAAACCTTTTCATCTGAAATTGATTTAAAACCTTTTAAACCAAACTTAAACAAGGAAAACATTCCTACTCTATGCTTTACTCAAAATCACCATGCTATGTTATATACACACACCCACACTTCACTCAAAGCTTTGTTGATGGAAACCTTTAAACATTTGAAAGTACCTGTTTCGATCTTATTTAAAGCACCCCTTTCGAAACCATTCATATAAACCTTTCGAAATCATTGAAATTCCTTTTTCTTCGAAGGCTAAAAATCTTGGACATCCCTCTTTAAAACCAAACATTGTCTTTTAAAACCATAGGAAAAACCTTTCCTTTAAATCATTCAATCATTGGAAAACCTTTCCTTTAGACCTTTCAAAACGTTTGGGAACCTCCCCTTCGAAACCTTCTTTAAAACTTTTGAAGTTATTAAAACTTTAAATCCTTCAATAGCATTTGGGATTCAGATTAATGCATGTGGAAAACACCTTTCGAAACCATTTAAGTTGAAACCATTCTTTTTCGAAACCATTGAGTTATTCTTTTAAAGATAATCACTAAGGATCACAAGCAACAGAGTCGAAAGCTTACTCATTTGAAAGCTATAACTGAATAGGCAGTAATGGTGTCAAAACACCCCTTCCGAAAGCATTGGAGAAGATGTAGGATTTTTATAAAACAAAACAACCCCTTCGAAAGCTCTGTTTCGAAAGGTAAAAGGGCGGCAGTAAAGGGTTCGACATAGTAGAAAGCTATCATTTAGAAACAAGGGTGTAACTATTTCAAAACCAACTTTTAAAACCATTGACATAGTCGAAAGGAGACCTAGTCAAAAGATATTTCTTAGAACAAAGGCGCAATCTTAAAACCTTTATTAAATCAATTAACCTATTCGGAAGCCAACTAAGTCGAAAGTTATGTGGTCGAAAGCAAGCAGGCGCTTTTCTCATTTAAAACAAAAAGGTGCTTCAACCGTTTTGGAACCCCTTGGTTTCAACTCCTACCTTCCGCATTTTTCCTATTCACTGTGTACCAAAATTGATACTATGAGCATTGGTTTAAGGAAGGAGGCAGAAGGTCTTAGTCGAAAGCAACTAGGGCGAAACCAAAAGATGCAAAATATACTTTTAGCATGAATTTCCGATTTAACTCCTTTTTAAGTAAAACCTTTTAACTAATCTGCCTTGTTTGTCAAACTCTTATTGGTTGTTAATTTTTCCTTTTTAAAAGTACTGCCATAATTTTAGAATTAATTTATTTAAATCATTTGCAAAATACCTCCGCTCCTTAATTAAATATATAAAACATTTAAGTCCCATACCTAAATTAATTTTATATATTCATCAAAATAATTTAGAAAATTCTACAAAAAATTCTAGAGAATCCTTTTCAGTATGTTTTCTAACATATATAAATTCCAGACCCAAATAATTATTTATTATGCCGTAAATAATTTATAACCCAACAAATCATTTTCTTCACTAGAAAATTAATATAAATCTATATTAATTCAGAAAATTATGAAAATTGAAACCCATCTCTAAAATAACATTTCTGGTCTATATCTAAAATCGCAAGGTATTTGGATGTCATTAAATAGGGTATTCACATCAAAACATATCATCAAAATCAATATGAACATACGTAATCATCAACAAGTATATATAAACATTTAATCATCCAAAACATGGTATTATCATGCAAAATCATTTCGGGTTAACCCTAAAACTAAAAACTATAAGAAAAATGGGATGTAGTTATCATTTACCATAGCTTTGTATTAAAGATGTGAGATTTGATGTTGAACAAGTTGATCTACTTCTTCCTCTTGAAAATCCTAGCTTTATCTTCTCTTGAGATTGAAAATGGTGGCCGGCCTTAAAATATTTTAGTTGAGAATGAAATGAACGTGTGTTTGATTTCCTTAAGGTTTAGGGTACAAGTTCTATCATTTTCCTATTTCTCCCTCCCTTATTTCCTAATACTTATTTCCATCTTATTTCTTTAGTTCATTCAACAAGTAGGCACGGCTACCCTTGGTTAAATCAAATCTCAATTTATTAATCGTCTTACATTACATTATTTAATTTAACTACTCAAATATTATAAATAATGTTACTAAAAATATGGGGTGTTACAATCTCCTCTCCTTAAAGAATTTCGTCCTTGAAATTACGATTAGGAACACATCAAACAATCAATGGTACATCATACCATCAAAATAAATCAGGATAAGTGTCTCTAATCCTGCTCCCAGTCTCCCAAATACAGTCTCTAGAATCTTCACTCCGCTGGACTTTCATTAGTCTAACTGTCTTGTTACTTAAGTTTTTCTCAACTCTTGTGACTATCCAGCTTCCTAACTATAATCATATCTGGTTCCACTGCTAAGTCCTCTAACACGGTCGGTGCTATAGTGATGTATAGATCCCTAACACATTTTCTCAGATGAGATGCATGAAAAACATGTGGACTCCTGTTAAATTACTCGGTAACTCTACTCTATACACAATTTTCTTGATCCTTTCTAAAATAAGAAATGGTCCGACGAATCTCGATGCTAACTTCCCCGTCTTCCCGAACCTAATAACACCTTCCAGCGGCGATACTTTGATGAAAACATGATCCCGACCGAGAATTCTACATATTTTCGTCTTTTATCTACATAGGTTTTCTTCCTAGAATGAGCTTCCTTCATTCTCTCCCTTATCGGCTCAATCTTTTCAGCTACTTCTTTTACCAAATCAGGACCAAGAATCAGTCTATCCTCGGTCTCTAATCAACATGCGGGGGATTTTTGCATGGTCTTCCATACAAAGCCTTAAATGATGTCATTCCTATACTAGTATGATAACTATTATTATACAAAAAATAAACTAGATGTAGGTGGTCTTTCCATGATCCTCCAAAGTCTGGTACATAAGTTTGCAAAAAGTCCTCCAAGATCTTGTTAACTCTTTCTGTATGCCCATCTCTCTGTGGATGATAAGCAATACTCACCTTGAGCTTGGTTCTTAAGCTTTCCTGAAGACTTTTCCAGAGCTCAATGGTAAAAAAAGAATCTCTATCACTAACAATACTAGGAATTCCATGCATTCTAACCACATTCTTCATAAATAACTTAGCCAATGTAGGTGCCGTCATGTTTGCCTTAACGGGAATGAAATGTACACTCTTTTTCAATCTGTCTACTATGACCCATATACTTTCATTCCCTCTGTTAGTCCTCGGCAATCCATCAATAAAATCCATAGAGATGTAGTCCCACTTCCATACTAGAAAGTCCAATGGATGAAGCAATCCACTCGGCTTTTGTTGTTCGGCTTTTACCTGCTGACAGTTCAAATACTATTTCATGTTGAAGCCAACATTTTTCTTTATCCCTTACCAGAAGAAATTCTCTTCATATCCCGATACATTTTTGTTCCTCCGGATGGGTAGTGAACTTTGAACGATAGCATTCCTCCAAAATTTCCTTCCTTATGTCTTCCACATTTGGAACATATAATCTGTCCTTCTTTCTCAACCATTCATTTTGGTCAAGATGGAAATCATTTAAGGCATCGCTCTCTGTTCCTTCTCTTAACTTTCTGATCCGTTCAGCTAAAATGGATCCTCCTCCTACTTAGAAGCTATATTCTCAGTCATTACCAGTCAGACTTCTAAACAAGACAACCTAGCAAACTCTCCACCGAACTAAGCTTCGGATCTCCATAATATTCTACAAGCTGACAATGATTCTAAGTCTTTCCATTCTACTATCATATCCAACACTGCATTATGTTGCCTTTAACTAAGCGCATCAGCAACATTATTTCCTTTTTGGGGTATGTACTCTATTCCAAAATCTTAAACGACTAGAAACTTCAACCATCTTTACTGTCTCATGTTCAGCACTTTCTGAGAGAACAAGTACTTCAACGACTTATGATCTGTACAAAGCTCAAACCTCTCTCCCAAAAGGTAATGCCTTCACACCTTCAAGGCAAATATTACTACAACTAATTCCAAGTCATGTGTTGGATATCTAACCTCATGCAGTCTGAGCTATCTAGAAGCATAGGTAATCACTTTACCCATCTGCATTAGTATAGCTCCCAACCCAGTATAACACGCATCAGTATAAACAAGTAAACCTTGATTTCCCTCCGGAACCACCAACACATGTGCAAGGGTCAACAAATGTTTCAAGCTTTGAAATGCTTCCTCACACTTATCGATCCATGCAAACTTTAGATCATTTTATGTCAGCTTAGTCATCGACGCTGCAATCCATGAGAAATCGTTCATAAACTCCGATAATATCCCGCTGATCCAAGGAAATTTCTTATCTCAATTACTGTTTTGGTCCTTTCAATTATTAAAGCTTTGATCTTTTTTGGATCAACTGAAAATCCTTTCTTCGAAACCATATGACCAAGTAACTTTACTTTTATCTTACAAAAATGGCACTTCAAAAACTTTGCTTTTAGCTTATCTTGCCTCAGCGTTTCAACGACAATTTTGAGATGAGCTTCATGCTCCATCTCGTCTTTAGAGTATATCAGAATATCATTTATAGGAACCAACATGAATCTATTCAAGTGCTCTTGGAAAAATCGGTTCATCAAATTTACAAAGAATGCTAGTGCATTTGTGAATCCGAATGGCATAACTAACCATTCGTATGACCCATATCTTATTCTAACGCCGTCAAAGGTATACTATCTTCTGCTACTCTAAGCCGATGAAATCCAAATCTAAGCGAGAGAATATCTTGGCCCCGCTCAACAGGAATAAATCATCAATCCTTGGCAGTGAATATCGGCTCTTTATCGTCTTCTCATTCTACTTATGATAATTGATACATAGCCTTAACGATCCGTCTGACTTATTAGCAAATGCAGTGGCTACTCCCCAAGGAAAACTACTTGGTCTGATAAAACTCTTGCTTCCAAGTCTTCTAACTGAGATTTCAACTCCTTCATCTCTGTAGATGTCATCCTGCTTGGCAGCCTACTCACGGTTCTGCACTAGGTACTAAATCAATCTAAAACTCAATGGCTCGTTTCAGCGGTAATCCAACTATAGGCTCAAATACGTCTACGAATTCTCTAACTATGAAAACGCAATTCAACTCATCTTCCAACTTCATTACACCCAACAAAGCATTCACCTCACAACTGGGGTTTTCTATGGTATAAACTATCTGATCATTAAAATCCGAGTGTCTAAGTGATATTTTACTATCAAGGAAAAATATCCTAGCATCATAATTACTTAATCAATCCATACCCAATATAGTTCCGAACCCAACAAAGTCAAATACATGCAAACTGCAAATGAAGGTATAGCCTAACAAGTCAAACTCTAAGTGATCACACTCCATCCCAAGCGTCGCATACCCTATCGGATTTGCAACTCTTAAGGAAGTAGCTAAATATGTGGGTTCTAGGTTAAGTTTATTTAACAAACATCTAGATATAAAAGAATGAGATGCACTAGTATCAAATAAAACGCTAACAGACGTATCATGGATCTGAAGTGTACCGCCTAACACAGCCTTTCCCTTCTCCTACGCCGTTGACTTTGACGCAGCAGGCTCCAATGCAAACACTTGTCCTTTATCCCCTTTTGTTGGGTTTTGCACTGGTTCTTGTAGTGTCCAATTTGATCATAGTTAAAACATCTAATCCCTTTCTTCTCTACAGCCTTCTTTCTTTTGCCTGTCCAGCACTCATTGGCCTTTCTTTTCACACTTATAGCAGACCACCTTAGACTTTCCTTTCTTTGTCTCACCTCCTTTTTGAGCATTCTTTTTATGCAAAAAATTTCTCTTTTGGCCATTTCTGACCTGGACCTCTTTCTTCTTCATCTCCAAGAGAGCTAACATCTTCTCATGTCTCAACGGCATCTCCACTGCCACATCACACAGATCTTTGATGTGCGATAAAGTAGCACTAGCCAACATCAGCTTTAGACCTCTAATAAACTTTTCATTTCTTTTCAATAATGTGTCAACAGTGGCATACCTATACCGGGCTAAATCTTCGAATCTATGAGAAATTCCAAAATTGACATTTCACCTTGTTTAGGCTCAGCAAACTTCCTAACCAAGATAGACTGTGCCATTACTAACATAAACCTTTCTTGGAACCTCCTTCCAAACTATGCCCACGTCATAGTCACTTCATCCACGCTAGAATTAATAGTATTCCACCAAAACAAAGCAGCTCCTTAAAGCTGTCTTGAAGCAGGTCTCCTTTTTTGCTCGTCATTAACCCCTAAGTCAGCGGAAATCCTCTCGCAATGTAGAGGCCAATTTTCTACTTTGATAGCTCCTCCATTCCAATAAAACGGCTTCCCTCAAGCCTAGTATGGACTCTGCTCAAGTTAGCATATTGATTGACCATCAGGGCTTCCTAAACTCCTCCTCCAACAGCATTACCTCCAACAACTCCAGTTGCAATTCCAGCTTGCATTATGTTTACGAAAAACTAATACATGGCTCCCATGTGTACTTGGGGAACACCAACATCAACATTTTCAGCCTGAGCCTGACCTCTTCTAGCATTTGATGGGGAATTTCCATTTGTAGTGGTGTTGTTTCCTCCTAGATCGACTCTGCCTCTTCTTCCTTCCATATCTGTATTCGCCCCATGAGATATAGAAGAATAGCCTAAGAAAGATAGGAGTCTAGTGATAAAGCATATACTTATATATAGCAAATACAAGTACTTTACTATAGCGTCATCCCATGCCCCAATACTAACTCCAATTCCTAAGGATTATGTTTTCAAAAATCATTATTTTAGTTAAAGTATTTCAAAAACCTATGTTCTGATACCAAGTTGAAATGTCACCTATCTAGAGGGCCAAAGCTAAGCGCAACAGATGTTGCAGTCATCCATAGTATTAATTGGATGATCTGATTCATATAGTCATAATTTATCGGAGTCGTATTTTATCCCAGGCAACGATAAAATATAATTATTACAAAATATGCCAAGAGCGATATAAGGAGATGCCCTCTTGGATGATTAGAGTCATATAGTCATAATTGACATAATACATACACGGTGGAAAAAACACAAAGTACTGAAACTCCTATATAGCTATCCGTTAGCCTCCTACTCTCCTTTGGTAGCTTTATTTGTCATCCTACTAAAACCTGAAAGAACCTTAACCCTCAGCCAAGTCAAATCAATTTTTGAGCACCCGAGAGTTTAAGGGTAAAACATAGACTTCGAGTCAAACATAAAGCCTGGTGTGAATAATACTATACATCCAGGTAATTAATGTTAAGTGAGACTAAACCTCTTATGGAATGGGTTTCCCCTCACTAACATCCTTTTAAAACATATCTTTTGAAAACCTTTATCCTAGAATCAAAACTAGTTAAAACTGTATAGCATTATTATGTAAACATACATATAAGGTAACAAATGGACTATTTATCCAAACATTATAGTTTTGTTTGGCTTATTACTAAACTTTGGATAACTCAGGCCTACCAGAAAAGATAACGAAATTTATCTAACATCTGTTAGACACACCTCTTCTAGACGGTATGTCCTTAACTGTCCATTAAATACCTCTCTTTTGGATGGTCTGTCCCTAAATTAACATCTCTCAGGGTCACCTGATCCTAATGGTTTTCTGAGAACACCAATAACCTATCTGTATACAAACATATATTCCTTTCAATGTGTAATCATAATTTTAGTTTTACATGTGACAAAGCACTACACACTAGAATTTTGGACTAAATTAGTTGGAGCCAATAGCTAATGGATTGGGCGTGACCCTATGTCGGTCCCATATGGTATTCTAATATTTGAGTCATTTTCACTTTGGGATACATTTCCATAGTTTTCCTTGAAAACCTTTTTATTTTAAATTGATTTTGAAATCTTTTTAACCAAACTTAAACAAGGAAAACATTTATACATGCTTTACTCAAAATCACCTTGCCATGATATATATATATATATATATATATATATATATATCATGGCAAGGTGATTATATATATATATAGACACACACACATACTTCACTCAAATCTTTGTTGATGAAAACCTACAAACATTTAAAAGTACCCCTTTCGAAACCATTCATATAAACCTTTTGAAACTTTTGAAATTCCTTTTTCTTCAAAAGCCAAAAATCTTGGACATTGCTCTTTAAAACCCATAAACATTGCCCTTAAAAACCATAGGAAAAACCTTTCCATTAAATCATTAAAAATCATTGGAAAATCTTTCCTTTATACCTTTCAAAACCATTGGGGAACCTCCCCTTCGAAACCTTCTTTTAAACCTTTCGAAGGTATTAAAACTTCAAACCCTTCGTTAGCATTTAAGATTCAAATTAATGCATGTGGAAAACACCTTTTGAAACCATTTAAGTCGAAACCATTCTTTTTCAAAACCATTGGGTCATTCTTTTAAGGAAAATCACTAAGGGTCACAAGCAACAGAGTCGAAAGCTTACTCTTTCAAAAGCTATAACTAAGCAGGGAAGTGATGGTGTTGAAACACCCCTTCCGAAAGCATTGAAGAAGCGGTAGGGTTTTTATAAAACAAAATAACCCCCTTAGAAAGCTCTGTTTCGAAAGATAAAAAGGCGGCAGTAAAGGCTTCGACATAGTCGAAAGCTATTATTTAGAAATAAAGGTGTAACTATTTCGAAACCAAATTTTAAAACCATTGACTTAGTCGAAAGCGGACTTAGTCGACTAAGTCGAAAGTTACTTGGTCAAAACCAAGCAGGCGCTTTTCTCTTTTAAAACAAAAGGTGTTTCGACCCTTTCGGAACTCCTTGGTTTTGACTCTTACCTTCCGTCTTTTTATAATTCACTATGTGCCGAAATTGATACAATGTGCATTGGTTTAAGGATGGAGGCGAGGGTCTTGGTCGAAAGCAACCTAGGAGAAATCAAAAGAGGCGAAACATGCTTTTAGCACGAATTTCTTATTTAAACCCTTTTTAAGTAAAACATTTTAACTAGCCTGCTTAATTTGTCAAACTCTTATTGGTTGCTAATTTTTCCTTTCTAAATGCACTGCCATAATTTCAGATTTAATTTATTTAAATCATTTGAAACTTCCCATTCTCCTTAATTAAATATATAAAACATTTAATTACCATGCTTTAAATAATTTTATATATTCATCAAAATACTTTGGAAAATTTTATAAAAAATTCCAGATAATCCTTTTCAATAATTTCCTAACAAATATAATTATTTATTATGCCATAAATAATTATACCCTAATAAATTATTTTCTGCACTAGAAAATTAATATAAAATCCACATAAATTCAGAAAATTAAGAAAATTGAAATCATCTTTAAAAGAACATTTCTGGTCAATATCTAAAATCGCAAGGCATTTGGATGTCATTAAATAGGGTTTTGACATCAAAACATATCATCAAAATCAATATGAACATGCATAAATCACCAGCAAGTATATATAAACATTTAATCATCCAAAACATGGCATTATCATGCAAAATCATTTTGAGTTAACCCTAAAATCAAAAACTATAAGAAAAATGGGATGTAGTTATCATTCACCTTAGCTTTGTGATTAAAGATGTGAGATTTGATGTTGAACAAATTGATTTACTTCTTCCTCCTGAAAATCCTAGCTTTGCTGTCTCTTAAGATTGAAAATGGTGGTCGGCCTTAAAATATTTACTTAAAAGTGAAATGAATGCGTGTTTGATTTCCTAAAGGATTAGGGTACAAGTTCTATCATTTTCCTATTTTTACCTCCTTTATTTCCTAACACTTATTTCTATCTTTTTTCTACATGTAGGCACGGCTACCCTTAGTTAAATCAAATCTCAATCTATTAATCATCTTACATTATTTTATTTTATTTAGCTAATTAAATATTCTAAATAATGGTACAAAAAATATGGAGTGTTACACTGACTACCCGAACTGTACCATACCCTTCATCGGTGATACTTTAATGAAAACATTATCTCCAACTAAGAACCTAGGTCTTTACGCCTCTTATCTGTGTAACTTTTCTGCCTGGATTGAGCTTCCTTCATCCTTTCTCAGATTAACTCAATCTTCTTCGACGCCTCCCTAAACAAATCTAGACCTAAGACTAATTTGTCAACAGTCTCCAGCCAACATGCTGGTGATTTGCATGGCCTTCCATATAAAGCTTCAAAAAGGGCCATTTCTATACTATTATGGTAACTATTATTATAGGTAAGCTCAACCAAATATAGGTGATCTTCCCAAGACCCACCGAAGTCCAATACACAAGCTCTCAACAAATCCTTGAGTATGTCATTGACTCTCTCTATCTGCCCATCCGTATGAGGGTGATATGCAGTACTCATGTTGAGCTTGATACCTAATACATCCTGTAGACTCTTCCAGAATTAACTAGTGAACAAAACATCTCTGTCATTGATGATACTACTAGGAACCCAATGAAGTCTGGCTATGTTCTTCATGAATAACTTCGTCAAAACAGGTGTCGTCCGGTTGACTTAACTGGAATGAAATGGGCACTCTTGGTCAACTTGTCCACTATGACACATATACTTTCATTTCCTCTATTTGACCTTGGAAACTCGCCTATAAAATCCATGGATATTGAATCTCATTTCCAAACTGGAATCTCTAAAGGCTGAAGCAACCCACTTGGCTTTTGATGTTCAGATTTCACGTGTTGACATTTTGCACACTGCCTAGCCCGCAAGCCAACATCCCTCTTCGTACCTTCCCAATAGAAGCTCCTCTACATATTTTGATACATCTTGGTCCCTCCAGGATGAATGGTAAACTTGGATCGATGACATTCTCCAAGACTTATTTTCATAAGTTCTCAACATTTGGAACACATAATCGTCCCTTCTTTCTCAACCATCCTTCTGGTCAAGACTAAAATCTTTCTGACCATCGCTCAGTTCCAACCTCAAGCCTTCTGATATTCTTGGCTAATAATGAAACCTCTTTCTGCTTAGAAGCTATTCTCTCGGTCGGCACTGGTCGAACTTCTAAATGGAATAACATAGTGATACTCTGGCTAGAACTAGCATTCGATCTTACACACTACAAGTAGTCAAAGCTTCACTCTGCCAACATAACTAACACCACATTCTAATGTCTTCTGATAAGAGCATTCGCTACTTTATTACCTTTTTCTGGAGTATACTCTATACCAAAATCATAAGCAGTCAAAAACTCCAACCACCTCTATTGTCTTATATTCAGCTCCTTCTGGGAGAATAAGTACCTTAGTGACTTATGACATATGTATAGCTCAAATCTCTCCTCTAAGAGATAATGTCTCCATAACTTCAATGCACAGATCACTACAGTCAACTCTAAATCGTTAGTAGGATATCTCGGTCTAAACTGTCGTGAAGCATAGGCAATCACTTTACCCTTCTACATCAACATAACTCCCAATCCAGTTCCATATGCATCGGTATATACCACCAACCCTTGGTTTCCATCTAGAACTACTAATACGGGTTTATTGGTCAACAAATGCTTTAACTTAAGGAATGCTTCCTCACATTTGTCGGACCAAACAAACTTCACCTCTTTCTCAGTTAGCTTCATCAAAGGTGCTGCTATCCGTAAGAATTTCTTAATGAATCTTCGGTAATAGCCGGCATGTCCAAGAAAATTTCTCATCTTAATCACCGTCTCTGGTATCTTCCAACTATTAACAGCTTTGATCTTATTTGGATCGACTGATGGCCCCTTCTCTAAAACCAAGTGACCAAGAAACTTAACCTCTTTCTTCCAAAAATGACACTTGGAGAACTTCGCTTTTAGCTGATGCTGCCTCCATGTCTCAAGCACAACTCTAAGATGATCTTCAATCATTCTTTCATCTTTAGACTATATCAAAATTTCATCTATAAACACTAACATGAATCTATCCAAATACTCTTAGAATTCTCGGTTCATCAAATCAACGAAGAAAGCAGGCGCATTCGTTAATCTGAATGGGATTACTAACCACTCATATGAACCATTCTTAGTTAGAAATGCTGTCAAAGGAAAATTGCCCTCTTCCACCCTTAACTGATGGAATCCCATTGCCAAATCAAATTAGGAAAACACTCTGGCTTCACTCAACTGATTAAATAGTTCATCTACTCTCGGCAAAGTGTACTTGTTCTTTATCGTCTTCTCGTGCAACTTACGATGGTCGATGCACATCCTCAACCACCCATATAATTTCTTCACGAACACTACGGCCGCTCCCTAAGGTGAACTTCCAGATCCAATAAAAATTTCTTCCTTCTAGATCCACTAGTTTCACCTTCAATTCCTTTACCTTGGTCGTTGTCATCCTGCTAGGTCGTCTACTTATAGGCTCAGCTCCTAGCACAAGATCTATTTGAAACTCAACAACTCTTTTCGATGATAGTCATGTGATCGACTGAAAGACATCTACAAACTCTCTTGCTACTCGAGCTTAACTTAACTCTTCTCTCACTTCCATTGCACTTAACAAAGTACAAGTACTTCGGTCAGATTTCTCCATTGAGAATATGATTTGGTTATGACTATCAGGGTGTTAACAGTGATATCTCCCCATCCTATCAAAATATCCTAGCCTCATACTTGCTCAACCAATCCATACCCAAAATGATTCTGAAATCTACGAAACCGAAAAAATACAGACTGCGTGCAAACTTATGACCTAACAAATCAAGTTCTAACTGGTCATCTCATCCCCAGGGTCGCATACCCTCATATTGGATTTGCAACCTTTAAGGAAGTAACAAGGTATGTAGGTTTTAAGCATAGCCTATCAACCAAACACTGGGATATAAATGAATGTGATGCACCGGTATCAAATAGTATCCTAATTAGTATACTCTAAATCAAAAACGTAGTTTTTCCTTTTTCAGCTGTAGTTGGCTTAGGAGATGATGGTCCAACAGCTAAAACCTTTCCCTTGTCTGCCCTAACCGGCTTTGGACACTGATTCTTATAATGCCAAACCGAATCACGGTTGAAGCACTTCACATTCTTCTTATCTGTAGCCTTCATCCCCTTGCCAGACCGGACTCATTTGCATATGACTCTTCTTGTCACACTTGTAGCAAACTAAATCAGCCTTTTCCTTCTTCGCAGCATCTCCCTTCTAGGCTCCCTTCTTTTTAAAGAATTTCCTCTTCTTTCTCTGAGAACCCTAGGATTCAACTGGCTCCTCTCGAGCACAAAGAACAAGCTTCTCCTCGTGGAGAATTTCCACCTCTACAACCACTTTACAAGGATCATGGATATGTGTCAGGGCCGTCCTAGCAAGCTCAGGCCTCAATCCTTGAATGAATCTCTCACTCCTTCTAATGTCGATGTCTATAGTAGCATATCCATATCGAACAGCTCATCAAACTTAGTAGCATACTCGATAACCGACATCTTCCCCTGAACTAAATCCATAAACTTCCTCATCAACGCCGACTTAGCAATTTTAGATAAAAATCTCTGCTCAAATCTCCTTTTGAACACAGCCCATGTCAACTCTTCCTCTGGAACTTCGACAGTCACACTATTTCACCAATGAAATGATGAACCTTGCAACTTCTTAGAGGCCAGCCTCCTCTTTTGCTCATAATGCAAACCTAGATCTGCAAATATTTTCTCACAGTGCAACAACCAATTCTCAACATCAATAGCATCCTCTGTTCCTATAAGCGGCTTTCCACCCAGACTAGTATAGTCTCTGCTTAGCTTAGCATAATTATTCCCAACTGGAGCCACAGGATTAGCTCATCCTACATTTCCAACAACTCCTGCTTGCATCATATTGACGAAGAACTGATACATCATCCCTGCATTTACTGACGAATTTCTAGCACCTACATTGGCATCAACATTTTGGTTAGCATTATCCTGTCGACCTTGGTTCCTCCTAGTATTAGATCGAGCATTTCCTTTGGTTGTGGTGCTTCCTCCACCTAAATTTCCTCTTCCGTTTCCTGCATCCATATCTTGTATCTCGTAAATCTGCATACGAACCTTAGTAAGACACAGAAGAACGATCTAAGAGAGAGGGGAGTACATACTTATACACACACACACACCCCCCTATATATATAGAATACAAGTACGTCACTATAGCGTTATCCCTAACCCCGATTGTATTTTCGATTAATTGGATTATGTTTCAAAAAAGCTTTTAGATTTAACTTTTCTTTTAAATTTCATAAACCTATGCTATGATACCAACTTGTAACATCCCCCTACTTGGAGGTCCAAAACCAACGGTTACGAATGGTATAGTCATCCATAGTAATTTATCATCGACGACCAAATACAGCAATGTTAGATACATTGATATATAAAAACACATGAATATAGAAAAAAAATTAAAACCTCAAACAAGTTCCACATTCCATTTTAAAACATTTCAAATTCATTACATAATCCTACAATCATTGACCACATTCAGAGAAAATATATTTATTACCACATACGCCAAGAGCGACATATGAAGATGCCCCTGGACGATCAGAGTATATATAGGAAATTTAACAACTTTGCCTTTACAAAACAACCTAGAGGAATCGAAATAAAAGTGAACTCTAAGTAGCTATCATGTCTCCTACATGTCTCCAAAAGCTTTATTCATCTAAAGAGGTACCTGAAAACCTCAAACTCTCAAACTACTCAAAATCAATTGAGTACCCGAGAGTTTAAGAGGAAAACATAAACTTCGAGTCGGACATAAAGCCTGGTATGAATAATAATCTACCATTTCAAACTATTTAGATATCTAGTGAGACCACGCAGCATAGCGGAACGGGTTTTCTCCTCACTAGTATCCTAAAATCTTTACAAAACCATATACTGTGCTCCAGCATCCACAATGATTAAAACAATTCAAAACAATAAGATATGATGATATGCAAGACAAGTGAATCACACATTTATAATTTCTAGGGTTACTATTAACCTAATAGTTTTCAAGGGCTAACTAATAACCACTAAAATGTTTAACGACTCCATGTCTGGTTGCATAGTTTTCATGGGATCACTAAGAACCTATTGGCCCCTGCCAATATCTTTATTGTTTCATGGGTTATCCCTAAACTTATTGGTAACTCCAATATCTTTCTCTTATCCTAGTTTTCATGGGTTGACTAGGAACCCACTGACACCTGTCATTATCTTAATCCGGATATAGTTTTCACAGGCTAACTACAGACCTATTGCCCCTGCCAATATCAAATTATAATTTTAATGGGTTAACTAGGAACCTATCTTTTTGAAATCTTCATTTATACATAGTTTTCATGGGCTTACTATAAACCTATTGACCCCTGCTAATTTCTTTTCCTATACACGATTTTCATAGGCTTACTGAGAACCTATTGGCCCCCACCAATATCTTCAAATAATTTAATTTATATTCACCACTGGGTCGACCTAGCTGGTTATTCTGCCCTTCCCCAAGTTACCGTTATGGGTTCATTACAATGTGAATACACATACACACACATATATATATTTGAAGAAGCAAACATAATAACATAACAATACCACTCCTGTAGGTTTAATATCCTTGAATTCATTTTATATTAAAACTTGGTTAATCCCTTTAACCTTTTAATCAAGGAAAACTTCTTCAAAATTCCATTTCAAAACACTTTATTTATTTATGCTATGGTTTTTTTTAAATGAGATCGGGTTATTTGTTTTGAAAACTAAGGCCTTTGAAACCATAAAAACCTTAATTTTGACCTTATTGAATAACCTCCTTCGAAAGCATATAAATTCATTTTCAAAACATTAGCCTCTTGTCTTTTGAAATACTTTAAAACTTCTATTTTGAAACCTTTCAAATGTAATAAATTATTGCTTATTAACTCTTATAAGCATAGCTTCGAAGCCATCAAAAGTGCCCCTTTCGAAACCTATGGAAGTATCCCATTCGAAATCATCGAAAGTACCTCTTTCGAAATCATTGGGCTTATGTTTAAAAATATCATTAGGGTAAAAGTGAATCTAAAGTAAAGTATCTCTTTCAAAATTATTTTTTATCATATAATAGTATTGGGGAAAACTTGATGCCATCGGCACCATCCTTTTGAAAGCATCAAATCATTTAAGCAAAACACCGAAGCATAGCATCGAAACCCCCTTTCGAAGCCATTGCCTTCGAAAACCTTGGACCCTTTTGAAAGTGTTTAGGAAGTGGCTTGGTATAAGTTTAACAAAAAAAATACCCTTCGAAATTATTGATGACTTCAATATTTGAAGAGATTAAAATAGTATCGGAGTTTCGACTAGGTCGGAACCATCATTTCAAAAAGATTCTTCTATAAACAAAGGTCTTAGTCGAAAGCTCTTCTTTTAAACAAAGAAAGGCGACAACAAGTTTGAAAGCTACTAGGTATCGACTTGGTCGAAGCCACCCTTCAAAAAATAAGCAAGTGCATGTCTTTTAAAAGTAATCAATGGTCTTGTCTCTATCGAAAGCAATGCTTTCTACACCCTACCTTCCGTACTTCACCAATCCACTTCATACCAATCTCATGTGGATGGGTTTCAACTTTAATAAGTTTTGGCTAGTTTGGTCTCGATTGAGATGAAGCGGAGGCATTGGAGTCGATAGGCACTTCTAAAGGAGAGGGAACCAACTTTTCTAGGTAAAAACTGATTAAGTCAACTAAAGCAAATACTTTCTAACTAACCTGCAATGTGTAAACATATGATTATTTGCCTTAACTTTTCAAATTCTTTACCAAAATAATTGCCGCTTAATTTCAGATCTAAACCAAGGTTAATTTAACAAATAAGCCCTTCCATTAAGCAAAACCACTATTGCAAATAAGTCCTTCTTTTAAAATAATTTATTTTCCATAGCAAATTAACTAGAAAAAATCTCCAAAAATCATAGAAATTCACTTTCATCATATTATCTAACATACAAAAATTCTAGACCCAATTTCTTCTGAAATAATCAAAATTAAATTTAAACCAAATTTTATCATATTTTCTTTTGAAAATTCATAATAATCTTTCCTTAACTTGAAAAATTATCAAAATTAAAATAGCTTCAAAATCATGTTTTACATGATACAATTTTTTCCATGGCATTTAAAGATCAATATCAATCGGTTTTTCACCAAAACTACATATTCCCATTTAAACAATCTTGTTTAAATCAAAAAATATTCTAATTCAAGCATATCATCGTCTAAAACATCATAGGAGCAAATTTAATCTTAAATCTGAAAACATATGTTGATAAAACAAAATAAAGGTGGTATAAATTATTATTCACCTTGATTAAGTCAAGGAGATTGAGATTTACTCCCCTTCTTTAATTCCTTAGCATGATTTGAATTTTTCTTCCCCTAGCAATGGTCGGCTCTTCTCTTATGTTCGTATTTTACGTTTTTGTGAAAATGAGAACTAATTGTGAATGGTATAAGGAACGGAAATATATAAGGTTTATGGTAACAGGATGCGGCTATTTACCATTATTCCCTTGTGTAATTTAGTTAGCTTACAAACCACTCTTAAGCCCGTTTAATGTATTAAGCACGGCCACTAAATGTTTGTTCAAATCTCAATCCCCTTATCACTTAACATTCACATTATTCTATTTAATTTATTTAATTAAATCTCCTGAATAATGTTATCAAAAATTAGAGGTGTTACAAAACAACTCTTGCATCGTTTTCTTTACTTATTTACCAACATTATTCTTCATCCTAAATTGTTCAAATACAATATTAGGTATCATACAAATAGTCTAATGCTTACATAGTACAATTTAATAGAAAGTTCAAATCAAATATGTCTATAACTTCATTTACTATGTTAAGAGAAAATGTTATATAATTAATGACAGTAGACTTACACAGAAGCTTAACACAACATACCATGATGTAGGCTATAACTGATGATAATTTTATGTAATAAAAGCAAAAAAAAGTGGCAAGTAAGGAAAAACTTACACTAGAGCTTTCATGTCATGTCAGTAAACTTGGCCTTCTTCTCAACAGATAAAATAACCTTAACATAAGAGTTAGAAGCATTAACGGAGGCAGCAATAACTCCAAAATAACCTTATCTAAAAATACTAAAGAAGATACCTCTTACTTACGACTAAATTTCTGGCTCCTCCCATCTACAAAACAGAAATATCCTCATCTAGTTGCTTTACCGATGATGTTGTATGATTTCCATATAACCAACCATGTGCGCAAAGTAGTGCCTCAACATGCCATAAGAGGATTTATAATCATTTAGAACTCTACCTCCAACACTAAATACGCTATATGATGCAACTGTAGTGATTGAAACTGCCAAAATATCTTTTGCCGTAGAAGAAAGAATTAGATATTTAAATTGTTTAGACTTCCAAATGTAAAAATGTCAAATGATGTTTTAGTATCTGATAGTCCATCTTTAAGATATTAATTAAGTTCTAACTTATGAGAAGTAACAATTAAATCATGATTACGATAACTATAAAGCACGGTAACTATAAATCCTTCTAACATATCTTCACACTCTTGTGAATATGAGCCAATTTCTACATCTATGGATTCCATATTTTTCGAACCACTTGCTCCATTAATAATTATTTTTCTCTATTTTCTTTGCATACTCATTGTAAAGTTTTTCCAGTTTACTTTTTATCGCATGAAACTCAAAGCAGCCAACTCCATACACTTTCTCATAACAATATTTAACTAATTCAACTTTATATTGTGGGTCAAAAATGCTTGCAATAGAAAGCAACATGCTAAATTTTCTCCAATATTTATCGAATTTCTTACACATTTAATTTCCCATGGATGACATAAAATTATTTTCCTTCATATGATTTTGTAAGGTAAAAACAACCACACCAAGCTTAGGAAAAAAATTCGATGTTGTATAATTAGAACAAGAAAGTGAGAAAGTAATTTTGTAAAAAACTTTCATAAAATCCAAAAAAATTCTTTGCTTTTACCCATTCATGTGGAGTTGGAAAAACGTATAGCTTCGACCAGCTAATTCTAAATGACATGGTGCATATTGGAAGTGAATAGCACTTTTGAGCATCAAAAATCTCAAATTCCAATGCATTGGCACACCTTGTTGTAATATATCTTTGCACAATCCATAGAGAGATCGACTATGCATTCCATAAACAATTTTTCCTTAATGGAAAGCCTTTGATATATTTTATTCTTTCTCTGCTATTTGCTAAAAATGAACTATTGCATTTTAGGCCATTTGTACCATTAAGTTTAGTATATGTGCGGTGCAACAAACATGTAAAAAGTCCCTATTTGCAACCAACGTTTTTTTAAAGTAAGATGAGATTCTATTAAATCAATGAATTTATCATCTAAAAATGCATTGTCAAGTGTAAAAGCAAATAACTTATCCTCAATATTTCATTCTATTTACAAACTTGAAACCTTTCCAGATATAACATCATATGAATGATAGAAAATATAAACAAATTAGTTTGTGAATTATCTTAAATGTTGCCTATAAATCACATCTTGAAACGATGAATCAAAGCTCCTAGACTTCATTGAATCAATTCCGAATCTTGTAGGGATCAAGAGTTAAAACCACATATTGTTTTAATTTTGGTATTTTATTTTAAATTTTTTATCCTAATCCTCCATGAAATTTCGGCCACAACATCATAGGAGAAAGAACGAATGACATAAAGGAGGAAAAAAGATCATTTAAGATAATGGTTTATTATCTTTCTTTTATTTCTCCTTTACCTCTTCAGTTCAAAAATTGAAAACTCCTCCTCTCCCAATTTTTATTGGCCATAACAAGGAGGGAATGGGTCTCAAAAAAATTTCAAACTCGTTTGGTATTGAATCCATTTAAATCTAATTTAAATATTCTATGGATATCGTATATCGATATGCATGTTTTTAAGTGTTATACATGCACATTATTAAATATTAATGGTATTCAAACAAAACAAATAAAATTTTAAAAATTAATATTTCAATAATATTAATTAATTTAATTAACTAAAAGAGGCACTTAATTTAATATATTTAAATCTAATTTAATTATTCTACAAACATCATATACGATACGCACGTTTATAACTTTTATATAATCACTTTATTAAATGCTAATGGTATTTAAACAAATCAAATAAAATTTAATAATTAATATAGTATAAATATTAATTAATTAACAATGATTATAAGTTAACTAAGTCATGTAGTTCATTCAGAGCATTCACTATTTCAGCTGTGCAACTTAAATGTGTAAATTCAGCCAACGATTAATATCAAGCAATTAGAATATTAATGTTCACATATCACCTTGGCTAGTGCTATGATATATTGGCTAAATATTTGGCTTACATATTTTTCGGTAAAATCCAATTTTATTTATTATAAGCGGTACCTGGTAGTAACGATTATTCACACCACTCTATTCGTAAAAACTATATCACATTAGAACTTATGGAATTTGGTTTTAGTCAAAATTCCAACATCATCCACGTTCAACTTTGTAAGTTCAAACGCAAAATCCTTGATTCAGCGATACCCATTATTACTAATCATATTGCTTTGGCCGAAAACTTTGACTTTAAATTGACAATAGCTGACCGTGATACTAACCTCACATAATTAAGGAGACAAAATCTCTATTGAATAGTGTTTCGCTTTTAATGCTTCAACTCAGGCCAACTACAGTCATCCAATATAGTCATGCCATGGTTTGACTATAATCAAAGTGGAGTATCCACATTGAAGTTCAATAGTATTTCCAAATCGAGAGAACTGCGTAACATCGTCACATTGAGATTCTCTGTTTGACTTTAGTTATATTAACTAACAGAAAACTCTCGAGTAAGTCGGTCCATAATTATCCAATAATTATTAGTATGTAACCCCTAAGTACCCCCTACAATTATGAGCAATTATCCAACATTTATAAAGCGTTATGCACTCTAGTCTAAATGGATGTATCGATATCCCATCTCAAAACGTCTTGGATAAGAATATTTAAAACAATATGTTATTTTTCAATGTGATAAAATTCTCATGATTACAATACATTGTAATTATTATCACATAATATATAATTTGAGGATTTTCTATTTAATATATTTTAATTTTAATCCATTAATTAATTATATCATAGTATAACACTTATACAATAGAAAGAAAGCACATTTTATGTGAACAAGCTTGATTATCAAGTTGGATATATATATATATAACAAATATAATTATCTCTAGGGAATACCTCTAACTCTATCATAAGAATCATGTAGTATTTATGAATTGTGTCTCAAATAATTAAGGCAAAGCACTCAATCGATGAGAGTAACAAAAGAGTTAACGAACTCTTTCAGATCAGTACATATAAATGTATACAGTCCAAGGTCTAAAATGCCAAAAGATAATCAACTTAGTTCATTAAATTCTTCGATTAATTATCCATGTTATGAATATTTGTATTTGATACAAAATTTCAGTATCTATGATAAGATCGTAAAATGGAAGTATAAACCATAACATGCAATGAAAATAAAAACATTCGATTTGATCGGATATGTGAGTATATTAAATAATAGTTTCAATAATACCTAAAAAGTGAATATTATTCACTCTCAGACAAAACCCGATTGATAATGAGTGAATTTGTGTTACTTCTTTATTTAAATAAGTTTACTCAAGAGTAAGTACGCATGTTAAATTTAATTTCATCTAAAAGTATACTTTGCAATTTCATATAAGATATAAGTTAGGAAAAAACAATGATCTTAAATAGTTTGAGATATGTAGTTACCTAAATTTCCGTTATGAATGTAATTTTTGTAAATCTGTAACTATGTTTTTTTTGAAATATTTCTATACATAATTCATAAATTGTTTTGAATGCCTATTCCATCACATTAAGAAATGAATTTTTGTTTAAAGACATACCACCTTCTTGTTAAAGGTAATTCATCTAGAGAAATTACTAGTAGTATGACAGACTTTGATAGTTACCAAGAGTCTAACATAGTAACATAACACACACAAGCAGAGATGTGTGTGTATGTATGAAGTTAATTTAACCTAGCCTAAGAAAGACATAGTTACATTAGAATGTCTAATAAAAATTCTCACTTAAGAGAAACTGTGAGCTTCTAATAAATTGTTAGAAATAACAATCTCCTCGGTTGTCGATAGGCCATGAAGAGTACATACTTTATCATGTGGCTCGATGATTTAAATCTTAAGTGAATTCAAAGTATATTAACTAAATATGATTTTAGTAGTTGTACCTGAAAGTGTATGATCCATCATTTGAAAGCGAGTCTTCGAGAAGAAGATCAATGTAGTTGAAATTATGTAAAGTAGTGCTGAAAGAAAGTAATTTCTTCAATCCGAATGACGGAACTAGTAAAGTAATTTTGCTAGTCAACGTACTTAAGTCCATCCGATTTCTACATGCAATTATTTCTCTATATAACTTAATTTTTTGGCACACGGATGTTGAAACATAACTTCTAAATAATAATTTAGAAAATATCATTTCTACACATAACAACAAAAATTCTCAAAGTCAGTGGGAGCGATAACATGATATGTATATTTTTGGACATCATCCAAGAGTTGATATGACAATGATAACCAACGAGCATCAGAGTTGAGTAAATATTTTACGGAGATATCAAATAGTTTGATTTTCAATCAAAATCAATTTAGTATGATTGTTTAACTTAATGAAGTATTTGATAGGAACATATTTTATACATAGTATAAAAGGATGTTGGAATTGCCTCGGTCTATACAGTCAAACACCATACTAAAATGTTTGACATGAAACATATGATATAGATCCTTTATGCATTAATAATAGGAATTATCATGAATGTTCTGTGATTTATTATATCTTTCTTATACACTTAGTGTATTAGAGAATATCAAATTTTAGGTAAAATCACTAAATAAGAGTGTTCTCAAGCATTTACAAAACACCGGAGAATAATTTATAGAAACAACAAACCCCTTATAAAGGAGTTTTTTGACTCGAACTTTATAATTGATATCAAATATAGTAATTTAACCTTAAATTAATGTTCAACCTTAATTGTGGAGCTTTAAGTTAAAATGTTCTAAACGAGAGATTATAGAAAATTTAAAAGGCAAAGTACATCATCTAGAATAATAATGCAATGTTATCAGTACATATACATGCAAATTTATTAGAAGGCTAACAGTGGTTCACATCATTGAAAATTCAATGAAGTTGTGATTTTAATAATGCAATATAAAATGTAACCCAAACCAAAAGTTTGATAAGAAGCCAAGATATGTTCTCCATGATGAATATGTGATTAAAGAGTTTTTAGCAGGAATGGGGAAACATAATTGAAAATTAGATACAAAATAATAATGCCATCGACCATTCACTAAGACCCCTTCTCGGTCAAATTCAGGTAGACGGGTTGAAGATATGAGCATGGACACCATAATTGGCCCCAACTGCTAGTAGGAGATTGATAGAGTTATAGGTGTGACTAGAGAAAATTATGTAATTTAATATGTAACTTAACTCTTATAAAATAATTTTGTTTGAAATGATGTAAGCATCTAGTTTTATTTTCGTTTATACATGTTATATAGAAATATAAATGATGATTGAGTACATTAAACATATATAAGTAGAAAATCTTTGGCAGAAGTATTTTATCAATTGCAGTTACGAATGTGTTTGTAACCATGAGTACTGAATCAATACTTACAAACACACACACACACACATATATATATATGTGTGTGTGTGTATAACGATCCGTAATTTAATCACTTTAAATATGAATATTGAAATATTTTTAAATAATTAACTAATGGGTTTATAACTCAAATAAACCTCTTTTAAGTTGTAACTAATGATGGTGTAGTTTTTCTGAAATTTGGTTTACTAAAATAATTAGTTCGGAGGAAAATCGAAAATGTGATCGAAAATCATTTTTCGGATTTTCGACATTTCATCATCTAAAAGTTTTCGAAACATGTTATGTACACTAGAGAATATGTATACACACATATATAAATAACATGTGCTTTGGTAAGAGTAAAATAAGTTTAAATTAGTTACGTGATAAAATAAATGTTGAATTTTCTTTTTTAATTTTAAAATAAAAGAAAGGTGAAAAAGGTAACTTCACATCATGGAAAACGAGTGAAGTGATGGAATGAAGGGAAAGGGATGGCTTGCATGTAGAGTGGGTAAAGAAGAGGTGAGGTGGCAACAAAATATGGAGGGTACAGGGTTAAGTGCAAATATGTAATTTTCATATTCCATTTTATATAAAAATAATTTTTTAAATTTTCATTTTACTTCATTCACTCATTTTCAAAACTTTATTATCTTCCATTTTAAGCTCTTCTTATATTTCTTTGGCTTGCTCAAAAATTATAAGTTTAAAATAAGGGCATTTCACTAGGAGGACAAACTTTGTAGTCCAATTAGTTTCTAGAACACACATCCACAGAAATTAATTTCAAGGCCAAAGTCAGCAATATAATTACTTTTAAGGACAAAGTTAGCAGTCCGATTACTTTCAAGGACATAATTTCATAGGTTTTTAGGCCTTAGAAACTAGTTATTTTGCATTTTGTTCTTAAAAGTAATTAATTTTATTGTGTCCTAGAAACTAATTGCACTTGCTAAAGAGGCCCTTATGGCTAATATCCACTTTAAAAAAATCCTTTCTTTTTCCTCTTAAATCCTTAAATACTATTTAAAAATCTTCCTTTTCCTCTATACTTCTCTTAGCTTCCAAAAACAAGCCCAAAACCAACCTCCTCCACATAAGCCAAGCCCTCCTTACCCTAGGCCAAGCCTCTCTAACCCTCATAAGGCTCCAAAAATCTATTTTTTACGAAGAAAAACCAAGTTTGTGTGTCGGCATGAAGTGTGGTGGTAGTTTGATTTGAATTCGTTTGGTTTCGTGAGTAAATCTCATCTTTTAAAAAAAATTAAGTTTTATTATTGGTGTTAATGATAGTTGTTAGTTTTTTGGTTTGGAGAATAATATTACTTATGTTTATACATATATGCATTTATATGTAGTGATTTGTTGTTGACTTGAAAATATAATCGAAGTGTTTAAGTAATTATGTGTAAGTGATGGTCTTTACTTATTTACGAACGTTGTTTAAATTTAAATATATGTTTGAGTTTATGTATATGGATGGTTGTATGTGGATGCAAAGTTAACATTTGAATTTATTTATGTTTGATATCGAGATCCCGTATGTTTTTAGAACTAGTTTACTAACTTATGCTATAAATGTTTCTAAAAAGTTTTTCGAAACTTTACTTTGGTTTTAGAAACCTTTATAGAAAGTTATTTAAGTAATTTAAATATAAAAGGAAAAGGTTTAAAATCTATTTTGATATATAAAGCAAGTTATAAAGTTGTGGTCCATATAGCGATAGTCGTTATGGATTAAGTTCGTAAATAGACCACTTTTATGTAAACTACAAAGGGTTTTGCTTCAGATATTTTTGAAAAGTACTTTATAATATATTATAATCATTAAAAAGGAATATTAGATATTAAAAATATTTTCAATAATTAATAATTAATTAATTATTAATTATTAATTAATTAATTACGATTTAATCAATTAATTAAGTAAAGGTATATTATTAATTAAGTACGATTTAATTTATTAATTAAGTAAAGGTTTAATTATTAATTTAGTAAAGGTTTAATTATTAATAAGTAACGGTTTAATTATTAATTAAAAAGGTTTAACTATTAATTGATCAGTAAAAGGTTTAATTATTACTTAATTAAGTAAATGTCTAATTATTAATTAAAAAGTTTTAATTATTATTTGAGGTAAACGTTTAAGTTTATTAATAAATTAAATAAAAGGTTTTTAATTATAAATCACTTTATTTCCAACGGTCGGTTTGTTTAAAAGCAACTTCTTTACAAAGAATGGTTTTAATTACAAGGGATTTCTTTGTCTGTACCATTAGGTAGCCAAACAAATACGTTAAGTTTGTTAAAACATTGACATGTTTTACAGGAAGTAAGTCGTCTTGTATTTAGCACTAGAAGCCTAAACTTTCATCTACATATGAGATCTAGAACTTGATTTTCTAAGCAAGGGATAGAGAAATCGAAATGTTGAAGACATTACAAATATGAGAGAGTTAACTTTGATAAATGGGTCAGGATAAATTAAATATATGGAAGTTACTTCATTGTACAAATAATATTAAATTTTAAGGTATGGAAACTAGTCTCTATTTCAAGAAGTAAGAATGAATGTCAAGGCAAGGATAGATTTCTAACTTATCCGATTTCATTGTTAATCAAGAGATAATACTTGGAAAGGGGGGATATATATAGAATGTCTTATTTTTCATATGCAAATCTATACTCACCCCAAATAGTGGATTTTCCCACTATTTGATAACCTGACCGATTTTAAAATTATCAGATGTTGGTTCGAAGAGAGCAGGTTAATATAACATGAGTTGTCCAAAAACCAGTTTGAAACAAAGTAAGCATTCAGATTGTAAACATCTGGAAGATGATAACTCGAAGACGAATATCTTTGGAGTGTAAGGGAAACTTGTTACTAATCTTGAGAGTGATTCCAAAATGGATGTAGTACAAGTAGTAACTTCGGTTTATTTTATCTTGAACAACTTATCTAGACGAATGCTAGCATTGCATTGTCACCTGAAGGGCGGTGTTAGCATTCCAAGTGGGATTACTATATAAAAAGGTAAACATAGTCTCAAGCCTCAAAACCGGGACTGCTAAGACAAGGGATATGGGGCAGGGCTATGTGGGTCACACCCATTAGGTATGGCCATACCCGATCTTGATCGGTATTTTCATATTTTGTATGCTAGTGACCCGTGTACGGTAGTTGATCACAACTGGGGTGGTAACAATTCAGTACTATCCAGTAAGGGGTGGGTCTGTCCTGTGTTGGCCGGGGGTATATGTGAGGCCCTCGGTGCATTTTATCTAAAAGTGTAGTGTGGTAGGCGGTACCCCAGTAGTCTTGTTATTGTATGAAATCCATTCTCCAATAGGTGCCTTTATGGACTTCGTTGTATACCTACTATGTTGGAATGTAATTAATGTAACCATTTTCTCTATGTTCACTATTTAGTTTAAACGCTAGACATTATTCTAATATAACTGGACTTTCTATAAAAATGTTTTGGTTATCGTAAGGTAAAAACTCATCCGTGTTTATGTGCAGCGTGGTCTTACGAGTTACCATTATTTTTCAAGAATTTTATAAGTATAATAAATTCAATTGTTTGGAGTTTACTCACACCAAACCCATGTCTGACCAAGAGTTTTCCTTTCTTCCCTTAAAACCCTTGGATACTCAAATTTGTATTAGTAGCCAAGTAGTCCAGGGTCTTATGGATGCATTTTGGAGGAGCATGAGGTGGTGGCTTCGACGTTATCTAGTTATCCATTTTTGTTTTCGTTATGTACATATATTATGTATCAGCATTATGGGGCCAAGCAGTTATAATTGTCCCTGACTGAAGATAGTACCTATTGTGACTTTGATATCTCATTTTGGAAGTGACCGTATGTATTATCTTATGTTCTATTACATATGACCGCCTTGCGCTGTGAGATTCTATGTTCTTGTCCTTTATTTTCTTTTTACCTCAACAACTGGTTTTTTGGACACATAGATGACCGACACATGAATACCATGGATGTATTAAGTGTTGTCTTTAGGAGTAAGAAAGGCAGATCATTATACATAATGTCACGGCTTAGGTTGAGCGAACACTAGGCCTTGGTTGGGGTCAACTCATTAGAGATAGGGTTAGGAATCTCCTAGAATGAGTTTAGTCCATGAGAGTATATATTTTTAATTTTGTCCGTATATATACATACATACTCGAATTATTTCGACCCGCTTTGATATGTTTGATTTAGTACTTTTTCCTTAAGGTTATCTTGTCTAAATATTCTAAAATTTTCTTACTATATCCAATTAGTAAGAATGGGTAAAGGGGCAAGATGAGGTTGAGGAGATAGTACCGCCACAACCACCAATGGTCGAGCTACGAATGTTGGAAGAGTTGGAGAAGTTGAAGAAGCAGCACTTGTGCAGCCCTATGTGAACTTTACATCTCTATGCAATGTCTATAATAACCTAAGAGGAAAGCCGTTTAAGTGCATGGCATCATTAAAGTCCAAGATTGGCTTCGTTCTTGCAAATAGATTTTTAAGGGTTAAATATTTCAGATAAGAAAAAGCATTTCTTAGCATCTTGGCAGTTTAAGGATGGAGTAGCTGTATGGTGGGGCTTTGTTGTAGCGAATGTTATGAAGGATGATTTTTCTTAAGATAGATTTAAGAAGGTATTTGAAGACTAGTTTATGCCCACTGCAGGAAATATCCGTATGTATAGGAGTTTCTTGAATCTTAAGCAAGGAGATTTGTCTATAGTTGAATATGAAACCAAGTTTAATAATTTATCGTAACTTGATCCAAAGTTGATTGATACCCCCACTTAAGAAAATGATATTTTTGTGATGAGAATGAGAAGGATTTCAAGAGAAGATAAATGCCCATCTAAAGGGATCCTTTATGGATTTGGTAGGTATGGCTTTGAAGTATGAAGTTCTCGAGAAGAAGAAGCCAACAGTAGCACCTAACAACAATGAAAACAACTCGAACAAGAGGAAGTTTAACCCACAATGGAAGAAGCATCAAAAAGTAAAGTCGGGAGTAGACAAAGGGAACAAGTTCAAGGATGTTGAATGTATTTAGTGTAAGAAGAAGGGCCATAGGGTAAGGTTTTTTAAGAATTCTAAAGCTTTGAAGCATCAAGCTGGACCTATTTCTCCAATGGTTCAAAAGACATTTTGCTACAACTATCAGCAACTAGGGTACATGGTGAAGGATCGCCCGCCACTAAAGAAGGGTCAGCAAGTTAAGGTTTATGCCACCAAGGATGAATCATCGACCTCGAGGGACGTGAAAGGGAAACAAGTTCTATAAGGTACTTTAATTATCAATGACATTTTTGTTTGATTATTGTTTGACACTGGGGCTTCCCATAGTTTCAGATCTATAGAATCGGTAGGTAAATTACAACTTTCCCCAATAATTATAGAAAACCCTATTTGTGTGTCTAACCCAATTGGAAGTACAAATAATCTATGCATGATTTGTGATAATATGTAGACTACTTACCTTACCCGTTGTTTTTCTTATGACCTATTTGCTCTAGATTTTATGGGGTTCGACATTACACTCGGTATGGATTGGTTGTTGGAGAATGGAGTCGTCTTAGATTGTGCTGGAATAATTATATCTTTAAAAGCCAAATTTGAGTATTTTGTTAAAGTATCATGTGAAGATCTAGAAAATAGATGGGTAGTTTCTTGTACCACCTTGAATCATCTCATGTAGAGTTGGGATCAATAGAAATTGTTAAGGATTTTCCTGATGTTTTTGATGAAGTTGACAATCTACCTCCACGTCGAGAGATTGATTTCCTTATTGACTTGATTCCCAGTTGGAAACCTATTATTCAAACTATTCAGAAAATGGCTTCGAGAGAGGAAAATGAGGTAAGGGATCAAACAGATGATTTGTTGAGAAAAGGACCGATTGGACTAAGCCGCTCAAGTTCAGGAGCAACTATAGTTTTTGTTGCAAAGTCTGATGATTCTTTGAGACTTTATATGGATTATAGGGAGCTAAACAAGTAGAAAATTTGTAAGAAGTATCCCTTACCCTATATAGATGACATGTTTGACCAACTTCATGATGCTCGAGTATTTTCCTAAATGGACCTTGCTACCGGATTTCACCAATTCAGGGTAGCGAAGGATAGTATACAGTTGACAACATTTAGAGGACCAAATTCTTTCTTCGAGTGGTTAGTAATGCCTTTTGGGCCAACCAGTGCACCCGCTTATTTTGTGGATCTTATGAACCGAGTTTTCAGAGTTGTGTTGAATAAGTTTGTGTTAGTCTTTATAGATGATATCATTATTTACTCTATGACGGAAGAAGTACACAAAAACCATTTAAAAGTTGTGCTGGAGACATTAAGGAAGCATGTTTTAAAAGCTAAATTTTCTAAGTGTCATTTATAACAACCAAAATTAAGGTTCCTCGTACATGTTGTGTCGGTGGATAATAGTTCAGTTGATCTGGCAATGGTAGTGGTTGTTTAAGAGTGAAAGACACCGCAGACTCCGACGGATGTTTGAAGCTTCTTAGGCTTAGCTGGATATTATAGAAGGTTAATCCAAGATTTCTCCAAGATTGCCTCGCACATGACTAAGCTAACGAAGAAAGATAAGAAGTTTGTTTGGGCATCAAAGTGTGAGGAAGCGTTCATTGAGTTAAAGAGGAGGTTGACCAGCGCTCCAGTTCTAGCTATTCCAAATGGAGGTGGAGAGTTGACTGTGTATGTAGCGCTAGTAATATCTGATTGGGTGCATTTTTGGTGCAACATGGTAGAGATATTTCTTATCCTGGCGGCCAGCTGCAGCCTCATGAGAAGAACTATGCAATAAATGATTTAGAGTTATTTGCTATGGTTTTTGCATTGAAGATGTGGAGGCATTACTTGTTGGGTGAAAAATTCGAGCTCTTCATGGATCACAAGTCCTTAAAGTATATTTTCACACAAAATGATCCGAACATGAGGCAGCAACGGTGGTTGGAATTTCTGGCGGCATACGATTTAGATATTTTATATACGTAGGAAAGGCAATCGTGGTAGCGGATGCACCAATAGGAATGCGGTTTTTTCTATTTTACAAGTTACTCCGAATCTTCTGGAGATGATAGCAAGCAAAAAAAAGGGAAGATGGTTGCTTTATGGAGATCATCAAGGATGTAGAGGAAAGTCGTTGTTTGAGCATTGAGATGGACCATCGGGGTATATTGTAGAAGAATGGAAGGACATGTGTTTCGAATGTCAATGGTCTTAGGCAGGAAGTTTTAATAAAGTGTCATCGATCCAAGTTGAGTATACATCCTGGTGTTTCGAAGATGCATCGGGATATGAAGCGGGTATTCTAGTGGAAATGGATGTAGAGGGATATCTTAATCTAAGTTAGTCGATATGCAAATTGCCAGCAAATCATCGGCGATCACCAAAGGATTGTTGGGTTACTATAACCACTGGAGATCCCAAATTTGATATGGAAGCAAGTATCAACAGATTTAATAGACGGTTTGCCTCGATCTTGAAAATGTAATGAAGGTGTTCAGATCATTGTGGATCGGCTAGCTAAGAGCGCCCATTTTATTCCAGTAAACCCGATGAGGATTGCACCAACTTTGGCAGAGATCTATATGAGAGAGATCGTCCGATTGCATGGAGTTCTTGTTAGCATTGTGGGTTCCAACCTTTACTAGTAAATTTTGGAAAGCATCACAAGTAGCTTTGGAAACAAAGCTAAGTTTAAGCACAGACTACCATCCTCAAGCGAAGGTCAAACAGAAAGAGCTAACCGAGTCTTGGAAGATCTGTCGAGAGCATGTAACTTGGACTTTGGAGGATCGTGGGAAGATCATCTTCACTTAGTGGAATTCTCTTACAACAATAGTTATCAAGCAAGCATTAGCATGGCACCCTATGAAGCTGTTTATGGATGTCCATGCAAGTCACCAGCGTGTTGGGTAGAGACCGGAGATTGACTAGTGCTTGGACCTGATATGATTCAGGAGGCTATAGGGAAGGTTGTTATGGTTAAGAGGAGGATGAAGGAAGCTCAAGATCGATAGAAAAGCTATGCCGATCAAAGGTGAAGTGATTTGGAATTTTTAGTTGGAAATTTTGTGTTTGTGAAGATTTCCCCGATTAGAGTAGTTGTTTGATTTGGAAGAGCGTGGAAGTTGGCGCCTAGGTATGTTGACCCTTTTTTAATTTTTAAAAGGATAGTTCCACTTGCCTATCAACTTGAGTTGCCAAAGAGGCTATCGGGGGTTCATATATTTTTCACGTGTCACGTTTGAGGAAGTATGTGCATAACCCTTCGCTGATTGTTGAGCCATCCGTTCAAGAGGATTTGGAGGTGGAATCGAATTTAACCGTGATAAGTCATCCAGATTACATTGCAGCTTGAGACATGAAACAATTGCATAATAAAGTTGTGAGATTGGTTAAGGCTTAGTGGAGTGAAGATTCCAGAGACCGCACTTGGGAGAATGAAGATAGCATGAAGAAAGCTTATCTCAAGTTGATGACAGAACAGTTGTTTGCATGTTGTGTGAATTGTGCACTCACTGTTTATGATGTAGTTGCTTAGCATGTATCTCGTGTATGTGTTTCATCATATATGAGATATGCCCTTTTGAGTTACTTTGCGTTATCTTTTGGGTATTAATTTGGGGACAAAATTCTTTTAAGGGAGGAGAATGTAACGACCAGTAATTTAATCACTTTAAATATGAATACTTGATATACTTTTAAATAATTAATTAATAGGTTTTATAACTCAAATAAACCTCTTTTAAGTCATAACTAATGATGGTGTAGTTGTTTTTAAATTTGGTTTACTAAGATAATAGTTCGAAGGAAAATCAAAAATGCGACCGAAAATCGTTTTTCAATTTTTTGACTTTTTATCATCTAAAATTTGTCGAAACACATTGTCTACACTAGTAATTTATACACACACATATGTAAATAGCATGTGCTTTAGTTAGAGTAAAATAAGTTTAAATTATTTACTTAAGCGATAAAATAAATGTTGACTTGTCTTTTTAAATTTTAAAATAAAAGAAAAGTGAAAAAGGTAACTTCACGTCATGAAAAAGGAGTGAAGTGATAGAATGAGGGTAAGGAAGAGGTGAGGTGTCTACAAAGTGTGGAAGGTATAGGGTTAAGGGAAAATAGGTCATTTCCATTTTCCATTTTATATAAAAACAATTTTCTTTTTTTCACTTCTCATTTTACTTCATTCACTCATTTTCAAAACTATATTATCTTCCATTTCAAGCTCTTCTTATATTTTTGTGGCTTCCTCAAAATTTCAAGTTAAAAAAAATCATTTCCTTTTCCTCTTAAATCCTTAAAAACTATTTAAAACCCTTCCTTTTTCTATCTACTTCTCTTAGCTTCCAAAAACAAGCCTAAAACCATCCTCCTCCACATAGGCCGACCCCTCCTCACCCTAGGCCGAGCCACTCTAGCCTTCCCAAGGCTTAAAAAATCGAGTCTTTACAAAGAAAAACCAATTTCGTGTGTCGATGCGAAATGTGGTGGTAGTTTGATTTGAATTTTTTTGATTTTGGTGAGTAGATTTCACCTTTTAAAACAAAATTTTAAAATTTATTATTGGTGTTAGTAATAGTAGTTAGTTGTTTGGTTTGGAAAGTAATATTGCTTGTATTTATACATATATGTGTTTATATGTAGTGATTTGTTGTTGACTTAAAAATATAGTCGAAGTGTTTAAGTGATTGTGTGCAAGTGATGGTCATTACTTGTTTATGGATGTTGTTTACATTTGAATATATGTTTGAGCTTATGTGTATGGATGGTTGTATGTTGATGGAAAGTTAACATTTGAATTTGTTTATATTAGACATCAAGATCTCGTGTGTTTTTAAAACTAGTTTACTAACTTATGTATAAATGGTTCAAAAAAGTTTTCCAAAACTTTACTTTGGTTTTCAAAACCTTTATACAAAGTTATTTAAGTAATTTAAATACAAAAGGAAAAGGTTTAAAGTCCATTTTGATACATAAACAAGTTAGAACGTTATGGTCCATATAGCGATAGTCGCTATGGATGTAGTTCGTAGATCAACCAATTCTTAAATTAAAAAGGATCTTTAATTTAAGTATTTTTGAAAAGTAGTTTAAAATATATTATAAGTATTAAAAAGTAATATTAAATATTAAAAATATTTTCAATAATTAATTATTAATTAATTAATTAATTATTAATTAATTAATTAATTAAGTTAGGTTTAAGTAATTAAGTAATGTTTAATTATTAGTTGAGTAAAGGTTTAATTATTAATTGATAAGGTTTAATTAATTAATTAAGTAAAGGTCTAATTATTAATTAAGTATGGTTTAATTAATTAATTAAGTTTTAATTATTAATTAAGTTTTAATTCTCAATTTAGTAAGGTTTAATTATTAATTAAGCAAAGGTTTAATTATTATTTAATTATTAATTAAAAAGGTTTAATTATAAATTAATTAAGTAAAATGTTTAATTATTATTTAATTAAGTAAATATATAAATATAATTTAATTATTAATTAAAAAAGGGTTAATTATCATTTAAAGTGAAGGTTTGAATTTATTAATAAATTATATAAAGGTTTTTTATTTTAAATCACTTTATTTCCGAAGATCGGTTTGTTTAAAAGAAACTTTGTTTACAAAGAGCTAGGATGGCAATGGGGCAGGTTTTGTATGCCCCTCGCCCCAGACCCCGCTCGGATTTTTTAAACTCTACTCTAGACCCGCTCCATTGACCCGGTGCGGGTTTGAACTTTCGTCTATACCCAAAACCTATACGAGTCAAGGTAGGCCCCGCCCCAAGACCTGGTAAAGGATTACATATTTGTTCAAAATTATGTATTAATATACATGTATTTATTTATTTTATTTGTAAGAGAGATTGTTACTGAATGATAAAATAAATATAAATATCAATATATTTACAATGACAAGTAAGGTAATAAAAACGAGTGTATGATAATGGTTCAAGAAAAACATGCATACGTTATTATATAATTATTAGTTATGCAACTTAATATCATAAAAATTATATAACTTATTGAATGGAACATTAGAAAATCCACGTTATAATTGCTTATGTATAAAAGGATTAACAAATCATCTTTATCGTAATAAAGCGATTTTATGAAATCTCAATAGTGCGGGTTGGGTTAGGGCGGATCGTCCAAGCTCCGACCCGACCCTAGACCCGGAGTTCTTAAGAACCGGTCATGGGTCTACCAACCCCGATGACCCAGTGGGGTGGGTCTTGCCAGGTCAAAATAGGAGCAGGTCTACCAGGTTTAGGCCCTAAACCCGCCCCATTGCCATTCCTAACAAAGAGTGGTTTTAAATATAAGGGATTTCTTTGTCTATGCTATTAAGTAGCCAAGAAAATATGATAAGTTATGTTAAAACGTTAACATATTTTATTAAAAGTAAGTCATCTTGTATTTAGCACTAAAAGCCGATGAGTAGAATTTCCTCTATCGGTGAGATCTAGAACTTGATTTTCTAGGCGAGAGATAGAAAAATCGAAATGTCTGAAACGTGATAAATACGAGGGATTAAATTTTGATAAATGGGTCATAATAAATTAAGTATATAGAAGATACTTCATTAAATTCCGATGTATAGAAACTTGTCTCAAATCCAAGAAGTAAGAATGAATGTTGAGGCAAGGTTAAAACTTGTCCGACTTTATTGTTAATCAAGGAATAGTATCGTTTGAAATTGGAAAGTGGAGATATGTATAGGATGTATTTTTTTCATACGAAAATCTATACTCATCCAAAATAGTGGATTTGTCCACTATTGATAACTTGGTCGATTTTAAAATTATCGAATGTTGGTTCGAAGGGACTGAGATCAGTTAACATGAGTTATCCAAAAACCACATCGAATCAAGATACGCGTTCGAATTAAAAACATCTGGAAGATGATGGAATCGAAGACAAAGATTTTTAAAGTGCAAGGGCTACTTTCTACTAATCCTAAGGGTGGTTCCAAAATAGATATAGTAGAAGTAGTTCTTTCGGCTTGTTTATATCCTGAACAACTTGTATGGATGAATGCTAGCATTGCATTGTCGCCTGGAGGGCAGTGTTAGCATTCTAAGTGGAACTGCTATATAAAAAGGTAAACTTAGTCTCAAGCCTCATAACCGAAAAGGACTAAAACATGGGATATGCGACATGGCTATGTGGGTCGCACCTATTAGGGTATGGTCATCACCCGATTTAGATTGATATTTCCAGATTTTACAGGCCAGTGACTCGGGTATGGTTGTTGATTGCAGCCGATGTGGTGACTTGTTTGGTACTATCCAGTAAGGGGTAGGCTGGTCATGTGTTGGTAGAGGGTCAATGTGAAGCCCTCGATATATTTTATCTAGAGGTATGTTGTAGCAAGCGATACCCCAATAGCCTTGTCATTGTATGGTATTCATTCTCCAATAAGTGCCTTTACGAATTTAGTTGTATACATATTATGTTGGAATGTAATTAATGTAACCATTTCGGTTATGTTCAATATTTAGTTTAGACCCTAGACATTATTATAATAACATTGGCTTTTCTATAAAAATGTCTTAGTTATCGTAAGGTATAAACCCGTCAGTGTTTATGTACGGCGTGGTCTTATGAGATACTTCTATTTTTCAAGATTTTTATAAGTATAATAAATTCAGTTCTTTGGAGCTTACTCACACCAGACCCATGTCTGACCTAGAGTTTTTCTTTCTTTTGTATGAGTAGCTAAGTAGTCCAATGTCTTACGGATGCTTTTGGAGGAGCATGGAGCTGGTGGCTTCGACATTAACTAGTTATATATTTTTGTTTCAGCTATATGTATATTGTATAAGCATTATGGGGGCAGGCAGTTATAACTGTCCCCGGCTGAAGTTGGTATCTGTTATTACTTTGATGTTTCACTTTGGAAGTGACCATATGTATTATCTTATGTTTTATTATATATGACTATCTTGCGCTGCGAGATTCTATGTTTCTTTCTTCTTGTCTTTTCTTTTCTTTTTACCCCAACGGCTTGTCTTTTAGACACCTAGATGACTGACACATGAAAACCATAGATGAATTAAGTGTCGTCTTTAGGAGTAAGAAAGGCGGATCATTACAATATCTATATAACACTTACACCTTAATTATTACTAGTCAAGATGTATCGAGAAAAGGATTTCAATACATTTGTTAAGACTAGTGCACATAACGCCCATCATATGATGGACGGTAATTTACTCATGACCGCTAGAGGCACGAAGGGATTACGTACTCGTGGTTGTTCATTGAATGACCTGGCAAAGGTTTGTATAGTTTAATAAAAATTAGTAAAAATAGAAGATCACGGGGTAACGACATATAGTGATTTTTCGACTTGAGAGTATTGTTGATCTTAAGTATTTAGCTAGTACTTTGACTATAGTAAGCACATGGCATAGTGACCGTACTACGTCCATAATTAGGTACATGTTGAATCACTTGAGTGATACACCAATCAAGAGAGAATTCATCTTCTTCATTATAGAAGGTCGGTATCACCGTAATTGGTAGTCAATTCAAAGTTAAAATCTATGGTCAGAGTAAATAGGTTGATCGATAAATATTATCGGATTGAACCAAGGACTTTAAACTACTCTACACAATTAATATGAATATAATAGAGTTTTTGACCTCACAAACTTTAGATATCTAAGTGATACGGTGGTGACAAGAAGAATACATGTACAAACTGTCGTCACTGGGTGAACTTATATTGGATCAGAAATATGATTTCTTCTAAATGATCTATATGTGTTGAACTTGATCCAATATTACAGCAGAGTTTGAATAGGCATCAATATTTAAGTTGTTCAAATATTGATTGTGGATTGAGTTTACACCAGATAGTCAACACAACCGCATTGCCAATTATTTCCAAATTCTACTAAGACTAAAATTAATTAATGTTATAAATTAATATAAATGTTGAATTAATATTGACAACCAATTTTTAATTGTTTATTTTAGGCTAAAAATCTGACAGGATGATGTATAAAAGTTATATGACGGTTTAACTGATTTCGAAATCTTAGAAATTAATTAATTAATTAATTAATGGTTCAATGGGAGTTAAAGCAATTATTAACCATGCTGATTCAAGACCCAAGGTTGGCTTTTCAAGGAGGTATTTGAGGAGTTACCTGGTCTCTGATATCTAGAGGATTGGGGGAGAGAAGGGTGTCGACCTTCAACTATAAATACCATAGTGTCCACATAATTTTACAGTGAAAGTTTTCTGGTGTTGCCTTCATTCATAGCCGACCCCTTACCTTGGTGAAGCCTCTTTGACGCTGCAACTCAAAAGGGAAGAGGAGACAAAGGTGCTCTAAGAGGACAAATTGTTCAAAAAACGTACGGACCCTTTGCTCTCTTATTTAGGAGAAATGCAATATTCATATATCTAGTTTTTAATTCATATAAACGTGCTCATATATGTTATTCTATTTTACTTTAATTCAGCCATACTTAATAGAAACTTATTTTTAAATTCACACACGCAAATATATATGTATGTATGTATTTATTTATTATGCATGCATGCGTGCTTGCATGTATAATAGAATTGATTTTCTGAATTTTTGAAAATCATATAAATTTGTATACAATACACACATATTAAATATACATATGCATTAAAATTTATTGTTCCGGCAAAAAAAATTAATTTTTTAAAATCGAATATAATTTGTTAAAAAAAATCTAATTAGTTCATAATTTGAGAACGCGTTAACAAAACATCCTTATAAACAACATTTCTAGTGTGTGTACCCGTTTTACTTGAATCTTAAAAAGGAAAGACACAAATCAAAGTACACAGCACCTCATCTACAATCCAAGCTTTCCATATGAAAATGAAAAAGTTGGTTTCGAAGTTGATCAAACGCTTTCATCCTACAATTAAACTTGACAATGAGTAAATGCTATACATATACTGATAATAACATATTATCAAATTTCAAAAGAATATAAAGACATAATATCTATAAATACTCTAAAGCATAAGAAATTTACCAAAATCATATGCCACATATGAGTTTTAAATAATTTAGATTGACGTCTGAATGAAAAAATACGAAAGCGCAAAAATTTCATCTTTTATGGATTTCAATGGATAAAAGGTGTGAGGTAAACTATGAACTAAGCCTAGCCATTCAATAAATCATGAGAAGAAACCTCAATAACTTTATAAAAAATGATAAAGGCGGATCTGACTTTGCAACAACTATAGTCGATGATATTTAGAGAATACCAAAGGAATATCAAAATAAGCGCTTGATAAAAATTATCATATAAAAAATACACCATTTATAATTTATCGATGTGAAAAAATCAAGTAGTTCCCTATGTGAAGTTGGAAACCAGGTGATGTAGTCTGGTAGTGGTGGCGGTTTTAGGTGGCTACAGCAGTTGCAGTTGGCATTAAGTCGTATCATAATATGTAGCTGTCTCTCATGGCATGTCATTACTAACATTATCGCATTATGCTCCATGAAAAATTATATAAAAAAATAAAGCATAATGTTTACAGTTTTAGTGGTAACCCAAATCATGCAATAAAATTTTCTTTCTTTCATTGCATAACATTCACAATTCTAGTGGTAACCCAAATCATGCAATAAATTTTTCTTCTTTCATTGCATAACATTCACAGTTTTAGTGGTAACCCAAATCCTAAAATTTTGACAAAAAAAGAAAGAAAAAAAGAAATAACTGGTAAAATTTTGATAGGTCCGCTTGATGCAGATTGTCAGGAATGCTTTTTTAAACTAAATCCTAAAACAGTTTACTGACTGATATACTAATCACTAATATTTGTGCCTTAGTAATATAGAGTGGTACCTTTTTGTAAATCCACTATTCCATGTACAGCGCATGCATAAAAGCTGTAATTGATGAAAATCTGGCTAGTTGCTTATGAATAAATGAATATAAAGATAACCTATGACTAATAATTCAACTTCAATAAAAGTATGACTTAATGGTAAATTAAAAATGAAAGGTCAATTAGATAAAAGTAATAAATGTAATGTAGCTTTTGTTTACATAAATGGGTGACACTAACCACTTTGCAATCTATGCACCCTGGTTGCGATATCAATCAGCTGTTGAGGATAATTGAACCCATCCTTGGCACCATAATTCATTATTGATTAGCAGTAAACCTTGAATGAGAAGAAATAAAGACATGAGATTAGTGCTTCTAAGTGGTTTGATAGTTTTCATTGCATGGTCAGATTCTATGATGATACATGAAATACAACTGATAGATTAGACAACTGTTATGAAATACGAATTAAATGTTGAAACAGTTAATTAATTTGGAATAACTCGACAACCTCTCATACCCATGTAGGAGCAGAATTGAGCAAGACAATATATCATACCATTCTAAACTGTTAAGAAAGAAAGAAAGAAAGAAAGAAGAGTGGTAACATAGGGTTTTCTGGTTGATTAATGTGAAAAAAAATGCAAGTTCGTGATGTACTATATTTTGTAGTTTGTAGCATATGTTATATGATAATAGGGTGAGCATAGATGCAATTTGGTAAGATAGGTAGTTGTTGGAAGAAATGCAAGAAATCGTCTAGTATTCCCATTAAATGTCATTCAAACAATTTTATTGACTATCATTATAATTGAAATTGAAAAGCATTCTCACTAATTATATACTTTGACATCTAGGGATGGGAAATTACGTAATACATTATTATAAAGTGGATATTAAATAATAATCACTAATTTTAGTAGTAGCATTAATTGCATTGGAAAACTTAATGACGGAAGGTAGAAACAACCGTTGGTAGTATAACTTCAACTAATTTGAAGTAGTATACCATGCGAAAGCAAAGGAACAAATATAGCTAAGTAGTGAATATTTATTTCCATGAATAAATATACTTGTGTAACTACTTATCAAGCATTCCCACAGTCATGTCTTAATCAAGTATGTTATGTTAACCATATAATACTATTTATGTATGATCAATTAACCAGTACAGTTGGAAAATCAAAAAATATTAAGAGATTATTTCCAAATACCTATCTAAATAATAAAGAGGACTTCTAGCAACAGTCGCTTATAGGCGATTGTGCTTGTACTCAAGCATTTATTGGCAAATTTAATTTTTTGGTGAAATTTCTATGGGTTCCACAATCCATGTATTAGCCAATAGTATGAGCGAGTGAAATCCACAGTTGTTGTCTCGTGACTTTTCATAGAAAATTTCAATAATAAATATTAAAATGCACCGACTTCTTTGTAGAAGCAATAAGTAAACGTTAGAGAAATTCCAGTGGTCTCATCTTTCATTGAATTTGGACAAATTTTTTTCCAATAGTGCAATTCAGGCTGAAGATTCATCTGAAAGTTCAACATCCAATTTAGTATCCCGAACTAGGCTTGGACATCCAAGCCCTTCCCCCCACAAACCCACCCTCCCCCCAAACGGCTGCTTCCTGCTCTTCTTCTTACCTCCTTCAACTACAAATAGTCATGTTTTGAACTCCAACGGCTATAAACGGTCATATTTTGAACTCCAACGGCTATAAACGGTCATATTTGTGATTTTATTACATATATCGGACTATTTTTCAGATTGTAATGCACGCATCTCTTCTTTTACCATAATTATATACTGAATTATATAATATTGAAAGTATGTCTCATCCATTTCAATCATATACCGAAGCGATGTATATGGATAACTGGGATTTTGATTCTCAACCCGTTCAAAATGTTCATCTCCAGACCGCTCCCCCTCTATCCTTCCATTCTTCTGCTCTATGGCCTGGCGATGAAGATAAAGATTTGTGTTATACTTACTGTCATTTTTCTAATGACTCGGTCAAGGGGAATGACCAAAGTGAACAGGCGTTTTGGAGGAAGTCATGATTGCGTACAATAAAAAACATGTTGAAAAGACGAGGTCAATGTCTACAATCATCGGTCATTTTGGGAAGATTAATCGACAAACACAATTCTACGAGTCTTAGATTCACAAAATAAGAATAGTAAACCCGAGTGGAATGGTTGCGAAGCAGAATTGGTAGCTTTTTGAAAAGTATCATTTTTAATTTATATTCGTATATTATCACTTTGTTAATATATCATTTTGTGTTTCTGTTTTTGTAGAAGAGAATGGCGAACGATCAATTCTTGAAATTATTTCAAGAGAAAATGGTACAAAGAAACCACACTACTATCAGTTTGCAAACAGCTATGACTTGCTTGTTAGTCAACAAAAGTGGAGCTTAAACAATGCAAAAAGCTTAAGAGATGTCCAGACGAAGTCAAAGGGCAAGAAAAAAACAAGTCAAACTAATTATAGTTCTAGCCTAGGCGATTCTTCTCATATGGACTCTAATGTATGCCCAAATAAAGAAGACGAAGAAGCAGAACCCACATTTGATGAAGACGCCAGACCGATGGGGCAATGAGCAGCTAAGAAGAAAATTGTTGTTCAATCCCAAATTGATTCTCATTTAGCCCTATTGCATGAAAAACATGCTAGAGAAAATGCAGAACGTCAAAGAGGGAGTGCAGAAAAGCTTGCCGCATTTAAAGAACTGACCGAGATAGAGAAGGGCCAGTTTGAGCTAGAGCGGCAATGCCAAGAAACCTTAGTAATGGAAAAGAATGTCACCGTAACGGACCCAATTGCAATGCAATATTGAATTGAGTACAAACAACGCATTGTTAAGAGTAGATCGGGAACGAAACATATGTAGTTGAAATATTCATGTGATATTTTAGTTATTGTAGTTTAAATATTCATGTACCTTCAATTTATGTTTTCAATCATGTGTTATTTTCAGTTTTAAAATATTCAATGGTATATCATTTTTTTCGATGCATTCTGTAGATATCTTTATAGATTTACTTCACCAAACATAAATGCTATTACAAACATCGTAATTATAGCATTCTACACTTCATTACACAAATAAAAAAGCAAATAGATGTAATTAAACAAAGACCTATCATTACGAACTACTGATTTCCATGAGAATTCCAAATAAGCTCCATTAAATCCCTTTGGAGCCTATTATGAACAGCTGCATTACGATATACTTCATTATGATCGACATGAATTGTGTGCTATCCTTCAGTTCGTAACATGGCTGTGCGGAATAATTCAAGGGGTTGTCTTGCCCCATCATACTCGAAATCGAGATAGTTCATACCACGTTCATCTTCAATGATCATGTTATGCAGAATTATACAACGGAACATAATTGTAGCCATTTTTTATCTCTTCCATAATCTACATGGATTGCTGACCATTGCAAACCTTGCTTGAAGGACCCCAAACGCCCATTCGTCCTTCCTTTGTCCTTCCTACATTGCAGTAAATTGTTTCTGTTTTGCCGTCATTGGGTTTGCAAATATCTTTACAATCATGCTCCATTTGGGATATATTTCATCTCCTAGATAGTATCCATCCTCATATGTGTTATGACCAAGAGTAAATGATACAGGAGTTGACTTACCTTGTGCCAAATCATGAAATAAATGAGATCGTTCAACAACGTTCAAGTCGTTAAGAGAACCAGGCATTCCAAAGAAAGCATGCCAAATCCATATATCATGAGAGGCAACTGCTTCTAAGATGATAGTTGGTTTTTTTCTTTGCCGTTATATGCTCCATGAAAAGCTTTTGGATAGTTCTTCCACTCCCAATGCATACAGTCTAGACTTCCAAGCATGCCAGGCCAGCCTTTGCTTTTATGCATTTCATGCAAGCGCGTTACATCTGCCTCATTTAGAGAACGAAGATATTCAGTCTCATAAATGTCCACAATTGACTGACAGAAGTGATCTAGGTTTTCCAATGACGTACTCTCTGCAATACGATATGCGTCGTCAAGGGCATCGGCGGGTTTACCGTATGCTAACATCCTCAAATCTGCGGTCATCTTTTGATGCCCACTCAAACCTTGTTTTTTTTCAACGTCCTGCTTGTAAAGAAAATAATTATTATTCCGCTGAATACTTTCAAAAATCCTTAAAAACAATGGATGATTCATTCTGAATCATCGCCTAAAAATCTCTGGACCGTAAGTTGGATGACGGACAAAGTAATCTTGCATAAGTGTTTTGTGAAATGCTTGCTGGTTACGGTTAATGTATTTCCGACCCACAACCGAGCTGCCTTGTTTTCCAGAAGTTGAACCGTATGCTTCATGGTATATCTCCATCAGTTCCTCCTCTTGTTGATGCGCTAACGCATATGCTTCTTCTTTAGAGTCACTATCGCATAGCAATATAGCTTTTAGTCAATTTTTAGACATTGTTATTGAGGATAGTTGTTTGATTTTTGAATGTTTTGTTAGAATGAATTGTGGTGAACAAGTATGAGATCCATATGGTTATATATAGGACTAATTCTTGAGTGGAGAGAAGGTGGCTCGGTGTGCGGTCATATCACATACTATAGCCACGTTCATTTGCTTGTTAAGATTCCTTACTTTATTGGGTGGAGACAAGGTGGCTCGGTGTGCGGTCAAATCACATACTGTAGCCACATTCGTTTGCCGGCCAAGATTTTCTGCTTTATTGAGTGGAGAGAAGGTGGCTCAGTGTGCGGTCAAATCACATACTATAGCCATATTTATTTGCCGATCATGATTCCCTGCTTTATTGAGTGGAGATAAGGTGGCTCAGTGTGCGGTCAAATCACATACTGTAGCCACATTCATTTGTCGATCAAGATTCCCTACTTTATTGAGTGAAGACAAGGTGGCTCAGTGCGTGGTCAAATCGCATACTACAGCCACGTTCATTTGCCGTTCAAGATTCCATGCTTTATTGAGTAGAGACAAGGTGGCTCAGTGCGGTCAAATCATAAACTGTAGCCACGTTCCACTGTCGGCCTTAGCTAATATCTTTATTGAGTGGAGACAAGGAACATCCATTATATAAATTCACAAATTGTTATTTGTTTCAATTATTTAAAAACTTAACATTATTCAAACTACATTGTCCAACATGACATTTACGTCTCATGAATTGAAGTTGCTTATGCGGTACTACATACAAACCGATGAGATGTGGGACAATCAAAAGTTAACGGTAATTCAATTTTGGGACACTCTGGCTGAACTTTACAACAACGATGTAGGACTGTCAAGTCAGACGTACAGCTCAAGAGGTCAGCACTGCATACGGAAACTTTACTAGGGCATGCACGTGTTACACAAAGGTTATTAACGAGGTTATATCGAAAAATATGTTCGAGACTACACGTTCGACTTATGACGGTCGATACGATTTAAAATACCACACTTCGTTCATTGGCCATGATGCGTACTTCATACGTCAAAATTGGCTAGAAAGATTTGGATGGCCTTAAGCTAACAGTATTACTAGTTGGTTATGTAACGGTCGTTAATGTGTAGAGAGTTTTCTGAATTGTCTTTTCAAATAATAATGTCTGTTGTTGTCAGATCAAAAAGTAATGGTATCACATAAATTAAATAGACCTGTTTGTTTATATATGCGCTTTCTAATTTACTTCTTCATCATTCATAATCATCTTCTTCCTCACTCACAACAATAACTTCTTCATCGCAATGCCTTCTTGGCCTTCTTCTATCGATTCAGATGTAGTTTACGTGCCTACGGAAAGTCTACATACCGATGAGGATTGGCTTATCAATTATCAAGAACAACACTATGAAGATGTCCGCGGTCAGTTTCCAGATCTTAAGCAGCTGAGACTTCAGGAGGTGGTTGAACCACCATACGAACAACATGTTGTTCATCATGCATATGAACAAGCTGAGAACCAGGTTCAAGTTGTTCAACCTTCCACTGAGAAAGAAGTTGAATCGTACCAAGTTTGTTGTCAGTGTGGATATAGAGTTGAAGTTGTAGTATGTGTGGATGGAGAAAATATTGGTCGTTGAATCCAGCTATGTCAATTCTGGCCGAATGGTTGTAATTACGTAAAATGGTTGGATGATCTTTTATGTCCAAGGGGCATAACCTATGAAAACGAGCTAGAATAAGAGATAAGATGTCTTAAACTTTCTTTATATGAGTTGCAGTTTAATCGTCATGTCTAGTTTCTTCATATTTGTGTTATATTATTACTGTGTCGTTTTTTATCAGTATTCTATGTTCGTATATCTTCAATTCTAATGTTACTAGTAGTTTATTTATGTTTATACGTCATTAATTGGTGCTTATAAGTAGGTTAATATAGTAGTGTACCATGTTTGTATGTATGCAATTGTAATAGGTTTAGCAAATTAATTTACATCAGTGTATTCAAACATATATAATTCACAGTATACTTAAACATATAGAATTCACAGTATAATCGAACATTATCATCCTAAATCCAAGAAAGTGAAATTATATAAACATAAAGAATACAGTATACTCAAACAATGATATAAGTACATAAGCTATAGGTACAGCAACATATAATGAAACGTCCACTGTGCATAAACTAAAAGGTATACAACTAAAGGGATGCAACATCGTCATTGCCATCAGCATCATCACCATCATCCTCATCACCATCATCATCTCCGTCGTCGTCGTCATCATCATCCCCATCACCATCACCATCACCATCATCATCATCTCCGTCATCGTCATCATCCCCATCACCATCCTCCCCCTCGTCCTCATCATCCCCATCATCCTCATCCCCGTCGTCCTTATCTAAACCACCACCATCATACCCACTGGGACCAGCATCACCTTCGCCTAGTGGTCCGGAAGGCGATTTACAGCAAGTCTAGCTGATAGTTGATCAATCTGCGCCTCTAGCATCTGTGTATGATACATGTACATATCATGTTTGGTGTGTGTATGTGCAAGAGTCGTATCGTGAAACATACCAAGTGAAACTCTGTCCTGGTCCAATCTAGCAACATACTCCATAAAGATGATATTTGACACAGTAAGAAACTAAGAATAAAACAAAAGAAAAAATGACAATAAACAACAAACGTAACTCATACGGAGGATATAACCCGACTGAAGGTATACTAGGATAATCGGGGTGATCTGGAAAGACTTAAGGCTGCTTAATCATAGTACATGTCACGTCATATGCTCTAAAAGTAGAATCATGCTCCAACTACATGAGATTATAGGAGAACTGTGACGAAATCGGGTCAAATGAAACCTGCGGTACCTGAACTCTACCGGCTGCAATGTAAGGTCCTATATGATCAGAGTTGACCACACGAACATAATCTGTAAGATGAATCTACGGGGTGCTACTCTAGCCCAATAAGCATCGTAATCTCCATCGATTAAGAAAGTACTACTATCCATTAGGCCTGTCAAACCGGTTGGGTTGGGTCAAAATGAATTGGGTCGAGTTTGACCCAACCCATTTATAACCCATTCTCTTTTATCCATTTATGACCCAACTCATTATGACATAACCCACTTAATAAGCGGGTTACCCATTTAACCCATTTAAAGGTTTAAATTTAATTTGACTAATAAAAGACAAATGAATATAAAATAATTCTAATTCTAATTTTTATGTTTTGAGATCCGACAAAAATTTAAAATTTTAGTTCTCATTTTCATCAAAATTCAAATATGGGGATGAGTTAGCTTATTATTTTCTAAGTACAACTATCAGTCCTCTTAGAGAACTACAGTGTGCGTTCATATGATAAAGTATCCGGGTGTTTCATACTATCCGTAATTTAGATGGTAGTTAATCGGTTGAAGTCCCGTCTGATTCTGAGTTAGAACGAAGAAGTAATTGCAGTCTGAACAAAAAAAAATCGGCTTTCGCACTAGGCGGAGTTCATATACATGGATGTGGTAGCATGTTGTTTTTCGAGTACAACTGCCAGTCCCCTTAGAGAACTATAGTGCGTTCACACAATAAAGTATTCGAGTGTTCCATACTATCCGTAATTTAGGTGGAAGTTGATCGGTCGAAGTCTCGCCAGATTTGGAATTAGAACGAAGGAGTTATTGCAGTCTGAACAAAAAGAATAATGGCTTCTGCACTAGGTGGAGTTCAATATGTAGATATGGTAGCCTGTTATTTTCTAAGTACAATTGACAGTCCCCCACGGAGAACTACAGTGTGCGTTCACACGATGAAGTATTCGAGTGTTCCATACTGTCCGTAATTTAGGTGGAAGTTAATCGGTCGAAGTCTCGCTTAATTCCGAGTTAGAACAAAGGTGTTGTTGCAGTCCGAACAAAAAAATAGAGGCTTCTGCACTAGGCGGAGTTCAAATATGGGGATGCGGTAGCCTTTTATTTTCTAAGTACAATCGTCAATCCCCATGGAGAACTACAGTGTGCGTTCATACGATGAAGTATCCGAGTGTTCTATACTGTCTGTAATTTAGGTTGGAGTTGATCGGTCGAAGTCTCACCTGATTCCGAGTTAGAACAAAGAAGTTATTGCAGTCTGGAAAAAAATAGTGGCTTCTACACTAGGCGGAATTCAAATATGGGGATGTGGTAGCCTGTTATTTTCTAAGTATATCTGTCAGTCTCCATGAAAAATTATAATGTATGTTCAAAATTCTTATTTTTCAAATTCATATTAAAGTTTAATGTTTTTAATAAATGGGTAAATGGGTTACCCATTTATAACCCTATTAAAAATGGGTCAACCCAACCCATAGCTCATTTTATAATATTCATAAATGGGTTGACGCAACCCATTTATAAGTAGGGTAAATGGGTTGGGTCAAATTTTTTCAGATCTATTATCCACCTACCCAGCCTGTCGTAGAGCATCTAAGTATTGATCGCTATCACCCTATGTCTACCAAACATGTCCTCACAAGATAAAAGATCATGTGGTGTACGACGATCACCCGTAATCTGATAATCACACCTCTCTTCCAAATACCATATAGACATAAATGCAGGTGTATGCAAAGCAACCCTACGTCTTGATAGCGAATATGCAACCATCAAGGGATGGTCATCCCCTATAAGACATGCAACTGCTAGATGAGTCCAATGTGAGGCCCAAGGAGTCCGAATGATGTTACCTCGACTACGCATATTAAACTGTGACCTAGCCTCCATCAAGTCATGTCGTACACCTAAGGAGATATGATGTACGTACTGCATAGTCTCCCATCATCTCATCCTAGGAAAGTACTGCTCAACAGCCTGACTAGCCATGTCTTGGATGCGGGGATGCATGTTTGTCATGTACTCGTAGTACCATAATGGCAAAATATACCAAAAAGCACGCATTTGCTTGACATCGCCAAGTGCAAATGAATCTAGAGGGGTATAAAGGGTGCCTAGTATCGCTGTGCCCCAATCAATAGTATGCAGTTGGTCTAATATGGCAAGAGATGCTAAATAGCCTAGTCTAACCATACCTTTTTGGTTCGAAAAAAAGGTCGAACCAAACAAGTACAGCAAAAATGCTCTAGTAACTATATCCATTATATCGGCTCTAGTTATATAAGTGATGTACTGCTGTAGGTAAGTCAATTTAACAGAACCACTAGTGACGCAGGTAACATCTATCAGTGGTAGAAAAACAGTAGCCAGATTGGGGGACTCATATAAATCATCAAATGAAAAGGTCGAAGGCCATGTCGTCCAATCTCAACGCCAGTGAACATGTAGAAATCAACTGTGGTAATACCAAGCTCAAAATCTGAAAAACGAAATATATGTGTGGTGGGCCACCACCTCTCAGCTACTTCTTGAATAAGAGGTCGATCAAAGGACTGGACAAACCTGATCGACAAAAAAAGACCAAAAAAGCTAGCCTGTAGCCTCTCCATAATAGGACCGGGCAGAGAGTCATAAAACTGGGTAATGCACTTAGCCCAACTACCCCGATAATGAATGTAATAGTCCTATAGATAATTTATGAATTATTAATCTTGGATAGAGTAACGCTTGTTTAATATGATTATGTGATGTACTACAAAAATAACCAGATATATTAATGTGCAATTTATACCTGTACGGTCATCAAAGCGGGTTCGGCTCTGTGCCGATAACCATCCGAAAACTCGTGTAGTACACGTAGATCGTCTAGTGAAACTCCAGGTGGCCGCGGAACGTGTAACGGTCCACTTGCTCCGCTGGATGTCTGTGAACCGTTCTTCGGACGATTTTGGTTGGACGCGGTGGCATTTCGTTTAGGTTTTCTAACTTAAAAATGAAAATGTAGTGGAGAGTGCACAGGGAAGGGGTAAAGGGGTATATGAAGGGGGAAGGTGCTGGCGTCCATTTTATGGGCGCCTGGCCCTTGGGTGCCCCCCTTTGGGGCTGAATATTCAGGTCACTGAATATTCATTCTTGAATCCACTGGAGTTGCCCACATAATGAGGTAAAGAGAATACAATAAGATTAATAGTTGTTGCAAAAGTCTTCTTGATTTCCTAATGAAATACCATTCAAGCAATTTTACCAACTGTCATTACCACTGAAATTCAAAGACATTCTTGAAAATTATATACTTTCTATGTCTGGTGATGGAAAATTAGTTAATACACATAACATGGGCATTAAATAATAAGCACTAATTTAGTAATAGCATTAATTGCGAAAAGTAAATGATGGCGGAAGGTAAAAACAAATGTTGATAATACAATATATGAATCAAACCTTTGTTTTCAACTATCGCTAAAGTAAGGTAGTATGTACTGCGCAAGAAAAGAAACAAATACAGTTGATTAATGAACATTTATTTCCATGAAAAAGGTAGTTGTGTAACTATTGATAAAGAATTCTCACAATTGTGTCTAAAGAGTAAGTAATTAATATTAAACTGCCCCGGCTGCTTTGTAGAAGCAATAATAAGAAAGAAATAGTAATAAAATAGAATTAAAATCTAGAGTTATGTACCATTATCCGTTTATAGAGTATGCATCATAATGAGGTAAAGAGATTGATGTGTTAACAGAAAAATTAGGAGGGGATGTGCTGACACATGGTCTAGTACGAATAGTCATAAACAGTGAATGAACTTTGAATTAAACTTTTTGCTGATTCGTACTAAAAACACGCAGAATAATGCAATAGTAGTCAGCGTATAAATCTCCAAAAGCTAATGAATAAGAGATAAAAAGAGTATTAAAAATCAAATAAGAAAGGAGATACCCAAATCGCTGTAGGCACTGGTCCATTCGCAACTTCGGGGGATTACTTTGCAATCTCTTCTCATTGGCAGGATCTTGTTGGTAGCTTCAACTAGAACTAATTATTTGAATGTAAAAGTAGTAGTTTAAGAAGTGGTGAATGAAGGAAAATAAACGAATTAAGATGAAAAAATTGAAATTAGGATTGAACCTAAAAAATCGATACTGTGTGTGACGATGCTCGGGTGCGCCATCATTTTCGCCGCAGTAGAATATAGCATAGATACGGTAATGAAAGTGTTGAACATGTCAACGTGGGTATCATAACGATTTGGTGTTCTTTTCAATAGGGGGAGGGTAAAGTGGGTTTCAATGGAGAAGATAGGGGGAAAAAATGAGTGATGTGACCGAAACGTGGGATGATGTTTATGGGAAAACGTGGATGAGCAGGTGATAGAAAGACAGAAGTACTCGTAAAGTTATTTTATTTTGAAGTTGCAGCATGGGTTTTTTGGACATTCCAAAAAAGCTTCACTTTGACTTTTTGATCAAATGTTTTGCTTTATAGTATAAGATGTATGTATATATATGTATATCTATATCTATATCTATATATATGTATCTATATGTATATGTGTGTGTACATTAACATATCGAAGAACATCAAACCATCAACCAGAAACACAACAGCAGGAATCCTAACGGAAACTACTATTTAAAGTTCATAGACAACTATTCAGTTGACACAGTTGAAACTGAATTGAACAAATTAATACCAAAATCAGAATTTTAACTAAGGAAAAATTAAATTTGAGTATTTATATATAGTGTATTTAATCAAATATCAAAGACTTGAACAAGCCTGACTAATATATGAATATATGAAATTAGACCGACTAATATATGAATAAATGAAACATCAAGTTTAAAACCTGAACAACTACGGAAAACACACACGCATAAGGCAATGCAAAGATGAATGGTAAACTAGACTGAATTGTTCACTGAAACATGAATGTGTTAATGAAATTATATTAAAATTGACTTCAACATAAATTTTAGAAGCGGGAAAATAAAAAACAACAGTCAACATAGATTTATATACGTATTTGAATATATGAATCATCAAAAATGATGCCTACCCAACTAATATTGAATGAGACATCAGAAATAGTATTCGAAAGAATGAAGACTAGCAACCTTATTCATAATCTTGTTTAACTCTGAAATTAATAAGACTATGGCCATGTTGCCTAACTGATTTTTGCTTTCAACTTATGTTTTTATGATAAATTAAAGAAATTTGAGGTTCATTTTTTAATTCAAATCTATTTCAACTTACACTTAAATGAAAATCAAAACAACCATTGAACAAAAGAAGTCCAACATTACCGATTTCTAAATATAATATTATTTTATAATCAATTACAACAACATCGTTAATTATAACAACATAAATATATACATTTTTGTTCTTTATATAATGAAAGTTATTAGGATTGAAATTAACCAATTTAAATTATATGAATACTAAAATTAGCCTAATGGAAAAAATTACAAATTAAGCAATGGTATAACCCTAAATTGATTATCCGAGGAAGCTAAACTTAGATTTCTACTATTATTTCTATTATTAGGACTATTTTATTCTTAAGATAATCAATACAAGATTTTACTTTTTTAAGTAACTCTTTAAAATTTAAATATTTATTTAATTTATACCTAGGATTTGAAATCCAATTAAAACTAAATTGAGAAAGAGTATATATTATGTTATCCACGTCTAAATTAAAATTATTAGAAACTCGTTGATTCATTACAAACCAAATATACCAATAGGCAATTGTATAAATAGTGTCTAGTAAAAATCTATTATGGCCCTTATAGTAAAATCTAATATTATTCCAATATAACTCACAATTAATATGTGTATAATTTATATTAAAATCAAATAAATTTAGAGTTTTAACAAGGATAAATATAGTGATATTACATTAAAAATATAAATGTATAATATCTTCCATTTTATTATTACAAAAACAACATTTGTTATCCTTAAATATATTTTTCTTTTTTAAAAGTTCTATAGTATTCAACTTTTCGTGTAAAATTAACCATATGTGCACCTTAGTTTTAGGTGGAGCACTTATTTCCCACATATATTTAAATATTTTCAACTTAATTCCCGAAAAATTTGTGAACTTATAAAATGAACTAGATGTGTATTTCTTACTAATGTCCCAACACCATGATTTAATATCCTTTTCATTATCAATATTATTATATAATTCTAATTTAGCACGTAATAAAACAAATTGCTTAAAAATATTACCTTTAATGTACGATAAAAACTAAATTCCCAAGGGAAGTTTAAACTAGGCCTATAAATATCAGAAATTAATACATTTCTAAAATTACATATTTCATACAATTCTTTAAATTCCACTTTAAGTGGAATAATTGATAACCAACATTCATGCCAAAACGAGGTGTTATTACTAGAATGTACAATATTATTAATTCCTAAATTATATACATCTAAATTTAAAATTATCGATTTCCAAAAATGAGGTATGTTATTTGTATCGTTTGAAAATGAATGATACAAGTTAAAATGGCCACCATACCGTTGGTTTGAAATTAATTCTTTCCATAACAGATTTTCGTTATTATTATTAAATTTCCATATCCATTTTCCTAAAAGAACTATATTTAAATTATGCAAATTTATAATTCCTAAACCTCCGTCACTTTTAAACTTACAAATGGTTTCCCAATTTACAAGACATTTAGAGATATTATTAGGATTTTCACCACTCCATAAAAAGTCTCTCCTTATTTTATCAATTTTATCTATTACTCATTTTGGAAAACGATAAAATGACATCCAATATATTGGTAATGCGGATAAAACTGAATTAATAAGAACAATTGTACCTGCTCTTGGTAACAAATTACCATTCCATTTGGACAATCTTTTATTAATTTTATCTATAATGGTATTCCAATCATCATGTTTAAGTTTTTGTGGCCTAACTAGAAAACCTAAATATTCTACAGGAAACTTCATTACTTTATAACTCAACGTGAGTGCAATTTGGTTTTCTATATTGTCCATGTCATTTAATACTAAAACTGAACATTTGTCAGAGTTAATCTTTAAGCCATAAAGAAGTTCAAAACTATATAAAATAAATTTAAGTATAATATAATAATATGTTTAGGCAAATGGGATGTAAAAAATATAGTATCATCTGTAAATTGCAAAATCAAAAGGTCATTACTAGTGATCTCATTACCTATACTATCTAATATCCTATTACCAGTAGCTAATTTGATGATTCTAGAAAAAAATATCAAAAGTGGATAATAAAGGTGACAATGGATCCTCGTGTCTAAGTCCACATTTAGATTGAATTTTGTTTCCTAATACACCATTAACCATAATACTAGAAATACCCATTTTATGCAATGACAAAATCCATCTTATCCACCTGACACTAGAACTCCTAGCCAATAAAACATCTTTAAGAAAAACTCAATCATCTGAATCAAAGCTTTAGCAAAATAAAGTTTTAAAGGTGCAAAAGTGATATTATTTTTGCAACAATAGTTAATATATTCTCGAACTACCGGTCCACCATCTGTGATATTCCAAACCTTAATGAAAGTTCTTTGCGTGTTATCTATTAATTTATTCATTTTAATATCTAACCTATTAGCTAAAAACTTAGAAATAATTTTAAAAGAACAATTTAGTAATGAAATAAGTCTAAAATCTTTTAATTGATTAGCACCTGATTTCTTATGTGATAGGATTACATTTGCATACCGTAATGAACCATCATGAAATTCATTAAACTTTTTTACCATATCATCTTTTAACACATTCCAATGAGTTTCATAAAATAAAATAGGAAATCCATCTGGGCCCGAAGCTTTATCATTATGCATATCATTTACAGCCTTTACAATTTCCTTCTCATCGGATGGAGCATCTAACTCTACTAAACCAACCTTAGTATTTTCGTTGTAAAGCTTATCCTAATTAGCTTTGATTCTTGTTTATTGGTAGTTCCGTAAATATCTCTATAATAATTAGCAAACTCATTATTAAGTTCTGTTTGACTAAAAATCTCAATATCATAAATTTAAATGAAATTAATGGTATGAATTCGTTTTCTATTATTAACCATTTTATGAAAAAAATTAATATTCATATCACCCTCATCCATCCATTGAACTTGGGATATCCCGGAATTTCAAGAAATTCAAAATGTGATAATCTTCTTTATTAATTACTTAAAATTGGTAAAATTGTTATTTTTCAAACAATAATTAATAATGTGATGTTTTTTTAAATATAGATAAATAGATTTTAAAATAGAATTATTATTTCCAAAGTAATAATGTGTTTGTTTAAAATATATATTTAGTTAAGTTGATTTTAAATTGAATTTTTAAATTTTAATTTGAATTTGAAATTTGGATTTAAATTTGAACTTTAGAAGGATATATATCTTGAAAATATTTTGGATATAAAAATATATGAACAAAGTTTTTATTAGAATATAATTCGTTTTATAATATTTTCTTAAAGAAATTTATTTATATAAATTCAGAAAGTATTTATTTAATAGTAAAATAAATACAAAAGTTTTATATTAACATTTAAAAATGGATTAAATATATTTTATATGATTCTATTTAGAATATAATTGGTTTATTTTATTTTCTTTTAAAGGTTTTATTTATATAAATTAAGAAAATCATTTATTAATTAAGAAATGTATTTATTAATTAGGGAATTAAATATAAAAGCTTTTAAAATCATTTAAAAATAATATAAAAATGAATAATGACAAGTGTTAGATTATTAATGCTTTTATTAACATGTGTAAGTTAATTAGAAATTGGTAATGATAAATGTTGTTAAATTGAACAAGTGTCATTCTTTTTATTTTTCAGTTTCTTTAATTTTAATAAATTCTAATTTACACTATATAAACATCCATCTTCTTTCTTCATTTATTTTCTTATCTTCTCATTTTCAAAAAGCAAAGAAACTCAACCTATAACACTATCTTTCAAATCAAAAATCCACTTGAAACAAAACCTGAAAACGTTCCCAAACTCAAGAATCAAAACCCTATAAAACATTTCTCAAAACCATTTATCAAAAGTTAATAACAAATGCAGACCAGAAACTCAATCTGTAAAGCAATCACCAGAACAAATCAAAACCCTGTAACAAATTCTCAAAGAAAAGATCAAAGACCTGTAACAAGTTTTATTTTCAATTGCAACCTGAAGCAAAGTTTATCAAGCAACCATCAGCAAACAAGCTTTCAAACAATTCAAGTTTTCAAAGTTTCCTGTTCCAAAATCAAGCTCTCTGCCTTTTTATAAGGTGAGTAAACATTTAATTTAAAAGCTTAAGTAGGTAAATGATTGTTGATTGTGAAATTTCTGTGATGATGATTGCTCTGCATGTGTATATTAAGTGATAGCTTTGTGTATATGAATGGATTTAAGTTTGCATGTCTGATATGTCTGTGCTTCTCTGTTTTTTGAGATACAGGGTTTAAATTTGATAAAAATTTCATATCTTTTCGATTTGTTCCCTGTTAGGCCTTGAGATTTAAACAAGATTAGTTAATCTAATCATAATCTAAAATATGTTTAAGCATAATAGATTTGAAAACTGTTGAAATCAAGAAAAATACAGTAGATTTCTAAAAACATGTTAAAAACTAAACATCTTAATTTGCTGATTCAATTACATAACTTGAATCGATCATGGAAAATATGATTTTTAAGAAGAAAATCACAATTTTTAACATTGTATCGAGTGTGCAAGTTGGAGGTCTAGGGTTTTTTTGGTGATGGGTGAACCTGGGAATGTCGAGGCTTTGGCTGAAGCAAGGATGATGATCGGGGTGGTTGGCAAAAATGGTGGAAGTGATGACTGTCTGTCGTGGCGTCGGCGGTGAACTGAAATAGTTTTTAACCCTAGCTTTTGTCATGATCAGGTTTTTGGTGTACCGCATCACCTCTGGTGATTCGAGTTGCACGAGGCTTTGGGAAATGGCAATATGGATGGTCGACAAGGCATGGCCGGAGTTGCACGACGACTGGTGGTCGGAATCGCTTGGACGAGGGGTTTTTAGGTTTGGGTTTTTGCTTCCAGGTCTGCCTGAATTGCTCGGTTTGGTTCGTGGACTTGTGCGAGTGGTTTGAAGGTCGGGATCGAAGGACTGGGTGAAGGTCGATGTGCCGAAGGTATCGTGAGTGGTCGGAGCTCTGGCGAGCTAGCGTGCATGTGCACAGGTGGTGGTTTGTGTCGGGTGTTTGGGTAGGGGTATTTGCTCGAAGGGAGACTCGGGTGAATGAGGGATGGACTCGATTTTTCTCTCGTGTTTGTGAGTAAGATTTGTTTCGGGTTTTTAACTCTAAAATTTTAACAAGTTTTTTAAAAAACGGAAGTAGTTTTACTCGAGGCTTGACCCGAGTGATCTTTGGGTTTGACCCGAAGCAAGGTTCAACCAATTTAAAATGGGGTTTTAAAATAAGTTTTTTGAAATTTAAAAATAAATTTAGTTTAAAAACCTTCTTATATAAGTTTCCTTTATATATAATACTTGTTTTCTTTAACATTTGATTAAGAAGTTTTGAAATTTGTTTAATTAAATTTTGTTAAGTAAAGTTTAAAGTTATTTTAATACTTAAGTTAGAAATGAAATTTTAAAGGTTTTTATAAAAGCAAGTTTTTAAATTTAAATTAAAAATAGTTTTGAAACTATTACTTGATAATGTTTAAAGCATTTAAAGGAAGTTATGTTTCGTTAACTTTAATTTATCAAGTTAAATGATTATTTTATTTCAAAACTTAATGATCTAATTAAGGAAGTCAATTATAAAAATAAAATGTTTTAAAATGCTAATGATAATTAAGTCATTAATAAGGATAAGATTTGCCTTAAAGGATAATTAATGTTTTACTGATTTGAGATTAATTAAGTTAATAAAGAAATTTAAGTATAATTTATTAATTTAATTAATTAATGATAAAGGATTAATTAAGAAATTAATTAAGAGTAATTAATTGATTTAATTAATGAATATTTAAGGATTTATAAATTAATAATTAAGGGTTATAAGTTAATTAATTAAAGGTTAATTAATTTGTAAACAAGGATTATTAATTAGATAATTAGAGATTATTAATTAATGATTAAAGATTAAATTAATTAAGAAATTAAGTTGTAATTAAGGATTAATTAATTAAGTAATTAAGATTGATTAATTTAGTAATTAGTAATTAATTAATTAAGTAATTAGAGATTAATTAACTAGTAATTAAGAAGTACTTAATTTGTAATTAAGTTTTATTAATTAATAATTAGGTTTTATTAATTAATAATTAAAGGATAATTAATCTCAAATTAAAGATTAATTAAGGATTAGTTAACCGTTAATTAAGGATTGATTAACTAGTAATTAAGGATTAATTTAATTTGTAATTAAGTTTTGTTAATTAATAATTAAGGTTTATTAATTAATAATTAAGGGATAATTAATTAGCTAATTAAAGATTAATTAATTGATTATAAGAGTATTATGGATTAGTTAATTTGTATTGAGGGATATTAGTTAATAATTAAGGTTTATTAATTAATAGTTAAAGGATAATTAATCTGTGATAAGAGATTAATTAATTGATTGACAAGGTAAATAAGGAATGACTCATTAATTAAGTGATTTGTAATTAATTAATAATTTATTAAGCAGGATTTGGTGATTAATTCTTAAGTAATTAATTTAATTTAAGTTAATTAAATTAATTATAATATGGATTAATAATTCTTGCTTGTGAATGATTGTTTGTGTAGAATGTTTGAATTGGTTGATATCTATTGGATGATATTATATGATATTCTATGATGTGATATGGGACATATCTGTGATAAATGTGTGATATTTATCTATGAATGATGTTGTGTGAATTCAAAGTATTGAAATGAATTAAATTGTTTAAACCTTAAACAACTTGGCCTTTAAGAAACGTTTGGATTTTGCTGAGACCGAGATTAGATGTCAGATTTGATTATCCGAAAACCACATCAATCCAAATTAAACGTTAGGTTGTGAATTCAAGTGAAAATCAAGTTGAAGACTCGAAGTGTAAAAACTATTTGTCATTAAAACTCTGAGGGTGATTCCAATACGAGTATAACGGAGATAGTGCTTTCAGGTTCATGATGGAGATTCAGAGTGCAAGGGTTATTGTCTTTAACTCCGAGGATGATTCCAAAATGAGTGTAACGAGATAATGCCTTCGGTTTCGTTCTAAACAGGAATGAACTTGTATGGATTGAATGCTTTTAGAACATCGTCACGAGAACGATGAGCATTCTAAGATAGATGTGTTCTATAAAGGTAATCGCAACCTCAAGCCTCATCAACCGGGAATGGTTAAAACAGGGGAGGTGCAACAAAGCTAAGTGAGTTGCTCTCAAGTAGGATAAGATTTTCCTCTGTCTAAAGTTCCTTTTTATTCGGCTGTGTGGGCGGTTGCTAGCTACAACTGCGGGGTTGTCTTACTCGGAACTGTCCAATAAGGGATGGTTCCGACCTTGTGTTGCAGGGGATTTAGGGCGGATCCTCGGTATGGTGATCTAGACCACGTACTGTGACGGGCGGTACCCCAGTAGCCCTGCCATTGATGGAAACTCATTATCCCCACGTGCCTTTACGGTTTTGATTGTATAACCCACTTTATGGCTAGTATGCTGGAATTTGATCATGTAACAATTTCAGCTATGTTAATATTTATTTGAAAACTCTAGACCCTATTATAATATCACTGGATTTCCTATCAAATGTTTTCGTTAGCGTAAGGTAAAAACTTACCCATGTTTATGTGTGGGAAGTCTTACGTGATACCTTTGTTTTCAAATGATTTTTAAAGTTAAACAACTTAAACCCGTTTACTCACACCAGACTCATGTCTAACCCGGAGTTTATTTCTGTTTTTCTTAAACTCTTGGGTACTCAAATTTTTATGAGTGGCCAAGTGATCAGGTTTGGCTTGACGAATTTTGGAAGCTTGAAGCTGGAGTCCAAACGTAGCTATATCTATCTGTTTCTATTGTGTGGTGTCCTTGACTGTTGTATTTTGGTTGTAATATATTAGAAAGGCCTTTATAACTGTCTAATGTGAAGATGTTGTGAAAGCTGTGTAACTTTGATATGTAAAGACTATGTAATATCTATGTGATATATTATATTTTGTTCAGTTTCCGCTGTGAGATTCTGATATTGTTTAGTTCTTTCTTCTATCTATTCTATTTTTACCTCTTTCTTATTGATAATGTGTCTTTCTGTGGAATGAAAGGCGGGTCGTCACAGAACTCTATATCTTTGTTTCCACGTTATTTCTTATTGAACAATAATTCTATTGTATTCCTATTTTAAACTATAAAGCACATTTTTTTTTGTAAAAATTAAATTTTTTATTTCTTCAATTTTATTTAACTTTAAAATTTCATTCATTAGCTTTTCCTTCTTAATTATAATGTTTCCAAAAACATCATTACTTCATGTTTCGATAAATAATCTTAAATCTCTAAGTTTTCTATCAAAAGCTTTTGCTATGTTACCCAAAAATCTATAATCGTAATTATTCATGGAAAGCCATTTATTTTCAACTAAAATCTTAACATTATTTTCTAACAGCCACACTTTTCAAATCTAAAAATTTTATTTCCAAAATTAGTGTTAGTATAAGAAATGATTATGGGAAATGACCCAAATAAATATATGGAGGTCGTACAACCTTACAGTTAGAAAATTTGTTCTTTATTTTATCACTAATAAAAAAACATGTCTAACAAAGCCACTGATGGAAATTCTATAGTATTGGACCAAGCAAATTGTCTATTATTTAGTTTTATCTCTATTAGATTAAAATTAACAATAAATTAGTCAAATTCATCCATTGCCCCAAAACCCCCTTCCCTAGGAGAACTTTCACCTAAAAATCTAGTGACATTAAAATCACCCCCCATAATCCATGGTTCAAGAGCGAGCGTTCTAAAATCTAAACGCTCATTCCATATAACTTTACGATATATTTTTTAATTTAGCCCATATACATTTGTAATATTTAAAATAGGGTCATAATTAATGTCAGAAAATATTAAATGCAATTGAGTGAACTTTAATAATAGATTGTAAAAGCTTAACACAATTATCTTTCAACCTAAAACAAAACCTCCAGCGCTACTTCTGGCCAGAAGTAATTCCAACGATCAAAGTAATGACCCCCTAAGCATCTAAACATATGATAATGAGGATGTTCTACTTTAGTTTCTTGTGGTAGAACTACATCAATATTAGTATCTTTAAAAATAGATTTTACCTTTCTACATTTTTCTAAGTCATGCAAACCCTTAATATTCCTAATAACTCTCATAATCCCAACATTCTAACCCGTTCCATTTCCTTTTGTTTAATATAATCAACATTTACCCGACTCTCATAAAAAATAAGTCCTGAATTATTAGTTAAAAAATGCATCACTCTTAGACAACTTATTCAAAGCACAAGAAATAAAAGTACTACTCATAAGATGTTCCATACCCAAACTAGATCTATTGAAAGCTCTATAACCAACTCTAATAAGACGCACACTCCTTCTAATCGATCTATGCTCAACCAGATCTGGCACGAAATCAATACAACTCCAAGAGCTAGCCTTTTTAGTCTTCTTTTCTTTTCTTAACACTACTGTCCTTTTCTTCCAATCCACCAGCCCATGCACAAGAGATGATATCTTTCAACCATAACTTTATGTCTATGTAAATAATGACCTGAGTATTGTTCGAACGCTCAAGAAGACACAATCTAGAGCTTGCACCATCAACCTGACCTTGAACGGAACCCTCCTCCCTAGACCCATTCTGAAACAATCCCCCTGACCAACCAAAACCCAACCTGAAGCATCCTGACCTACTCTCATCCACCTGGCTATCTGAACTTCGAACAACCATATCCTCCATACTTTCTTGAAACCAACCCACACGGGTATCCTTATGCACCTTGATACATGTGCATGCACCAATCTCGGCAAGCCACCAACCACAACCATCTACAACAACCCTAGCTCCAACCAAATAACCATCAACACATATAAACTCACCAAAGAGGTTCATAACCTTGTTTGAATCAGAAGATACATTACTACATCTTATATCATAAAGCACCGGATTCCCACTCGAGGAGTAAAAGAAACTGCCCTATCTTCCATCAAGCTCATATTAACATCATAATTCATGTTAGAATCAACTTGATAATCATTAGGAAATACAAACACTCCACAACCCATTTCAACTACCTTGTCAACATTCGAGCCCCAGCCTAAGACCTCACTTTCAAAGAAATCTCCTTGCAACCCAACAGTGTATGAATTACTATCTTCCAAGGCAATTAACCTATTAAACCTATTCTAAATACTAATCACGAAATTCCCCAGTTTGCAAGATTCACCTATTTCATTCTCAAATTTTGAAACTGCCAATGCTTCTAATTCGTCCTCCTTACTACTCAATATTTACCTTTAGAATTATCAAATGATTCAACTCCACTATCCAAAGTATTTAAAATTTCGAGTTTGTTCCTCAATGCAACCTCATCAGACCTGACGTTCTTGCGTTTAGTATTTCTTTTAGAAGCTTGCATATTTTTTCACTGGAGTTAATCCCCCAATCCGAATTGATATGAGTAGCATTTACCTCCACCTGATTTGCTGCATGAGCTTCCCATGAAGAACTTAACACTGTTGGGTCTACTGACATTTTATCAAAACTATATGTACAACCATCCTTTATCTGGTTATCCCATATCAAAATCCAACTATTGTCTTCGATCTTCACTTCACTTACAGATCTTAGAAATATAACAGCTATATCATTATCTCTTGAAGTAAGTTTTACCTGAATAAAATTAGCAGCTGAGTTCAAAACATCAATGTACCATAGCAATTTATCAAAAAGACTTAAGCCTTCTAGCTTCTCAGCAAAAATACCATCGAGAAATATGTTTCCCAATTTTAGAAACTCCAAACAAAAGTTAAATCCGCATTCTTTCAGGTTTAATGGCTTTTGGAAGAGGTGGAAAAACCATAAAACTTGAAATCTTTATTTGATCAAACATCCCCGTATGATTACCAGAATCGAATTTAAGTGCCAAATTTAATGTATCAAAATGCCAATTAAAGAATCTTCTCGAACAGATATAAACCTTCCTCCATCTCCTTTGAATAACTAGCCATAAATCTATTTTTCAATTCCAAGAAAACCAAACAAAATTTATACCCTTGCTCTTTCAGATTCGAAGTCTTTGACAATAGTGAATTATCAAAATCCTTCTTCTTCATACAGGAAAACCTTCTATGTCCAAACAACCCACGCTCAAAACATCAAATAGGATCCCCGCACTCCTTATTTTTATGTATTGTCCTACCGCATCTAAAACACAAAGATTTGAGATCTTTACCTTCGCTCCATACCTTTTGACGAGATGGTTTATGGTACGAAGGAATCGATTCTTTAACAACACTTGCATAAGATTTGCCTTCACTCCTTACTTATATGGATTACGATAAGGATGAATCGATTCTTTAACAATACTTGCATAAGATCGAGATAATGGATAGATTGAACTGTAAAGAGATTGATAAAGATTCGGATTGTAATGAGAATTTGATTGAATTTGTGGAAAGGCATTCTTGGAGAATGATGCCATTTTTTTAATTTTTCAAGAAAAAAAGATAAAATCACTTCAAAAGTATTTATTTTCAAATATTTCTATTTCTTTCTGATAGCACGTCATCAGATTTTTTTTACACTACAACAAATACTGTTTATAGCAACGTTGAGGCAATGGCCGCCAACGGCAAGCTTTTTTCCGAAATTTTTTAATAACGAAAAACACATGCCGTTGGAATATTGCCGTTGCACGCCGTTGGAAATACGCGACTTACCTGCAGATCAATCTTCTTCCTCCTCATTCTCATTCCACCCGAAATCAAAACCAAAAACCCTAATTTTCCCACCCTACAAAATTTCCAACCCCATTTTATCTCATTCTACACTTTCTAGCATCCCCATCTTCGTTTACAAACTTCACAACCTCCAAAATCAGGTGTTATTTGTTAAAACCCTAATTTTGTTAAATTTTTAATTTTATGTTAAATTGGTAATTTTTGTGTATGTATTGTGCTATTGTTTATGTAGTGTAGTGTATTGGACCTTAATTATTGTTATTAAACTAATTATTGCATGTTTAACCATGATTTGTTAAATTAGATTTATTATTAAATTAGTTTCAAACTTAATAATTGTTACTAACCTAAGCATGAACCCCACTTGTTATTATATTGGTGGTTGAATTGCGTAAAAGCGTACGTAAAAAGTGATGATATTGACATATAAATTGTTCACTTTTGACATGTTATGATACGATATATACGTGATACATTTTGTGCATGACTGGATGTGATTTGTGATGCGATTATATGTATAACATTGTTTGTTTATTTTATACGTTGCGCACACACACTGAATTTTTTTTTAGGAAAAAATCATTATATATGCGTTGATTCAACAAATTGTTTATTGGTATAAAAGTTTAAATTTTATGAAAATAAAATTTAAACTTTTATATCGCTAATTTTAAAATTTAAACCTTTAGAGCGTTTTTGGCCCCGTCTAATAAGTATTGTATATGATCGTTGTGTGGATATTCGTTTTTTTAACAGAACGGACATCTATATTCATCGTATACAGTATATGTTGGATTTGTCCCTGTATTGGACAAGTTACAAAAACAATAACGTAATTAAATCTCGTAAATCATTTCAGTTTAAACGGTTCGTAAAATTTCGGCAGCGCTTCCCTTTATGTTCCCTGTGTACACACAATTGTGTACTGTTCAGGGAACTAAAGCGAAGTGCTGTCGAAATTTTGTTAAATCGTTTAAATTGAAATGATTTATGCGATTTAATTACGTTATTGTATTTGTAATGAGAGGTAGGATGACCCATCAACAAAGTGTCAATGATCAATTAATATCAAATTCGCTAATAAAATTGTTTAAATAGAATATAATGTTCATTTCAAAATAAGCTTTAAGTATTATTTTAACAGATATAACAAAAACAAGAAGAATGTTTATAAAATTGTTTTAATAAAAAATGTCAATGCAAATTTATATCGTACCTTTTAATTATATACGTAGGTAAATGGACAATTATTTTACTGATCGGAGCTGGATGTACAAAAAACGAAGGGTCGATACTGAAGGCTCAACAAGTGAACATTTTAATAATGGTGTTAGCGTATTTATGGATTTTGCTTTACGTAATAACGGAAACTACAGAGAAATCCGTTGTCCATGTAGTAAATGCAAACTGTTAAAGCATTTGATACCACAAATGGTTAGAGTTCATTTGCGTCAGTACGATTTTGTGTCGAACTATTTGATTTGGGATCGTCATGGGGAACAGTTAGCATCTAATTCTGTACAAGATGAGGAGGTGGTGAGTAATGAAATTGGTACGACAAATCTTGTAGAACATATGGTTGAAGATGCTGCACGTTCAATGTTTCCTGTTCCTCAATTAACCGATGACGATGGTAATGCTGAAGAAGAACCAAATCTTGTACGTCATGATTGTCATGTTATGATGGAAAATTTGTTACCCGTCGCTTTTAAAGAACTGTTGCCCGTAAAAGTTTGGACTGTTGTAACAGAACTTAGTCTGTTTTATAAAGAGATTTGTTCAACTACATTAAAAGTTGATCGTCTACGTAAACTTGAGGAAGAAATCCCGATATTGCTTTGCAAACTGGAAAAAATATTTCCTCCAGGTTTTTTCAATGTTATGGAGCATTTACCTATTCATCTTCCATTTGAAGCACGTCTTCGAGGGCCTGTGTAATATGGATGGACGTATCCATTTGAAAGGTATATTAATATTTAGTTTATTACATATTGGTTTAATTAAATGTATAAAAAATTAATTTAAAATAATTTTTGCTAGGTATTTAAATCATCTAAAGAAAAAAGTTAGACAGAAAGCTCGAGTTGAAGGTTCGATTTGCAAATCGTACATCGAAGAATAAGCTTCGTTTTTTCTCTCACTATTTCAGCGACCATGTGAACATATCATTTGAAAGTGCTACGCGTAATGATGAAGGCATTGATGAAGATGATTGTCAAGCGACTTTATCTATTTTTAAAAAAACTGGTCGGCCTGCTGGTAAATGTGTGGAAGTATGGTTGGATGATAGAGATTATCAAGTAGCACACACGTACATTCTTCTCAATTGTGCCGAAGTTGCACCATTTATTAGGTAATATATATACACATACGTCTACACATGCATATCATCTACACATATGTATACATAAATATGCACACATGTATTTTAATCATAATGCAACATTTGTTCTATAATTGCAGTATTTACGAATCACAACATCCAAACGACGATATCGGTAAAGAATTTGCTGCTTGGTTTTCTAACTACGTTTTTGATACAACAAATTGTGTTGTAGATGAAGGATTGAAACATTTAGCTATGGGACCAAAAAGGATAGTCAAGACATATCCAATATTCTTTGTCAAAGGATATAAATTTAATACCAAAGAATACAGTGCCGAAAAATCAACTAACAATACTGGTGTATTTTTCAAAGGCAGTGATGATCCAAATGATCACATAAATGACTTTTATGGCGTGCTGACCCAGATTTTGCAGTTGGCATATTTCACCCGACCCGCAGAAGAAGTATTTTGTTTAAATGCAACTGGTTCAGCAACGTTTCAGATTCTGGAATAAACGTGGATCCAAAATATAATCTTATAGAAATAAAACATACTTCGAGGTATTATAAGTACGATCCTTTTGTACTTGCCAAACAAGCTCTTTAAGTTTATTATGCTCCTTACCCATCTTTAAGAAGAGATAAAATAGTTTGGTCGCCTGTTTTTAAAACCAAACCAAGGTTTACATTTGATGGACGGAATATTCCTGAACAACAAGCTTACCAAGCAGATATCGAGGAAAATAGAGGAATAATAGTAACCGACGATCAAATAGATTTTGGACCTCTAAACGATGAATCAAATGCATTAATTGAAGTATTTGAGAGTATAGAGGAACAAAATATAGAGTGCGAAGAAGAGTCTGAATCCGAAAGCGATGAGGATTGATCACTAATCAATATTTTGAGAAGGTAATTTTTTTTCATTTTTCTGTTTCCAAAGTAATTTTATATGATATGTATCACATAGTCTCTTTTATGTTACACCATAATGTATGTTACGCCATGTTCATTATTCTGACACCATTTGCATATTAAATTAATCAATGTTACTCTTGCTTTTCTTTATACTATGATTTCATATAGGTATGTCGGGACGCAGACGTTCACACTCCGGATCTTCCAGCTCACAAAGAGGTGATGATGCTGGTCCTTCACAACCGGGTGTTCGACCTATGGTATGGTTGAAACCCAAAGCCGATGGCAGGTAAATATAAAGTTTCAAAAGTAAATTTTATTCCATACAATCTTTTATCAAATATATATAGTAGTAACGGAATATTAAATGTTTTTTTCCTGTTTTACACAGCGGTGGGTTTTCGTTGGAGCCTTTCAACATAGCGCTCACGATCTCGCGACGGGCGTATATGGCTCGTATGACCTCGTGTTGGCCGGGGTGGACTGCGATACTAGAGGAGGTGCGGGAGGCTATCTGGCAGGACTTTTTGGTATGTGTGTTATATCAATTATTGCATTATGTAGTCATATACATTATGTCAATTCATGTTTGTACTATTTATAGCAACTGTATAACTCATATTTTTTCAAACGTGCAGAGGGAAGTGGACTTGGCTGATTCTGATGTTTCTGTTGTCCGGCGCCATTGGAGCAGCAAAATTGCAAAAAACTATCGCGAAACAATAAACAACATCAAAACATCAGGAAAGAGACCTCATTGGATGAGTGAAGCTGTCTTTGATGAGTTTGCCACCTGGTGGAGCAACGAGGATTTTGTGGTAAATCTATCATATATTTAATTTAAATTGTTTGAGGCAAATAATATATAAATAATTAAAACTGTCAAAACAATTTTTGTTTTCAATTTAAATTTGCAGAGGCAGTCCGAGAGGAATTCTCAAACAGGAGCAGGAACACCGTTACACATCGCGGTGGTTCCAAGTCTTTCCAGCATCACCGGGAAGATTTGGTATAATTATTAAATAAGATAAATAGGTAATTATTTTAAGTTTTAATTTGTTAAAATATAAATAATGTATATTTATATGTGCAAATTTCAGGAGAGACAACGCGGGAGGGCTGTTAGTTATGGGGATGTGTTTACCCATACACATGCCTTACCTCAGGTCGATGATTCCGGTGCAGTTTCTTACTCTTGGGACCACGATGACAAAGCGCGTGCTGCCTATGTAAGTATAACATAAGTAACTAAAACTTACAAGTTAATTGAAATAACGTTAACTAAATTCAATTATATTCTGCATGACAGCAAAAGTTCCAGGAAGCGCGGACAGCCTTATTTAAGGATACGGGACGAGCTCACTTGACCCCCGATGAGGAGGACGCCATTTTTGAGTCTGTCATGGATCCAGTGACCCGTGGCAGACACTACGGATATGGAAGCCAATCGGTAATTTTAAGTTAAATTTTAAAATATATTCTGATTAATTAGTGTGTTAATCATATGTGTGTGTTAAGTATTAGTGTGTGTTAATCCAATCTTTAATTGGCTTGAATTCGGGTTTAAGTTAGTAAATATCCTTATACTAGTGTATTCCATTCATATCTTGAACTATCATGATTTAGTTTGTTTTATGAATTTGTTAGTGAATATATATAGGTTTGTTAATTTGCAATTATTTTAATACTAATTTTTTAGTGTAGTTGATAATTTAAATTTGTTTACAGGTTCAGACAGCCCAAAGAGAATATCAAAAGGCTCAAGATAAGGAATAGATTGCGCAGCTACGAGCCGAGCTTGCCGAGATGCGGGAACGCAATTTGCTGCATGAAGCAAGGACGGAGGAGATGAACCGGTATATGGCGGAGTTCATCGCACAGTATGGACAGCCTCCTTCATCTGGTGGTTCTGGTGCGGAGTGATTTAGGTATGTTTTGTTATTGGCATGTATATTTTAGAGTTGGTGAGAATTTGATACATTCTGATGGTTTCTGTGTATATTTGGATTTGATACATTCTGATGGTTTGGTTGTGGATGTTGGTTTGGATTTGTTGATGTTGGTTTGGATTTTTTTATGTTGGTTATGTTGTGTTATGTTTGGATATTGGTTTATGTTGAAATATATGCATGATTTGGTTATATATATGTTTGGATATATTTTGATATAGTTGTTATATATATATGCTCGAAATGGAGCTTTTTTGATATAATTGTGGTTGTGTGTGGCTGGAAGCAAGCACTGCTGGTTTTATAAAAAAAATATACTCAGATTTCCAACGGCTTCCAACGGTGACCAATGGCCAAAACGTCTGACGGCTTCCAACGGCGACCAACGGCCAAAACGTCCGACGGCTTCAACGGCAAATTACAACGCATTCCAACGGTAGTTTGGTCAACAAGATTTGCCACGTTGGCAAACTTGCCGTTGGAAGCCGTTGGTATAACCCCGTTGATGCCGTTGGAAGCTATTGAAATGTATACCAACGGCCTTTCCAACGGCCGCCCGCCGTTGGAAAGAGCCGTTTCTCTTGTTGTGTTAATTTATATCATTCAAACAAATTTTCTTTTAGCCAAAATGTATTAAAAAAATTTAAATTTATATGTTGCCAAATGTAAATTTTAAAAAAATGGGCAAGTCAAAATTTTCTAATTTTAACCTTTAATAAATAAATATAATGTATAGTCAAAAATAAAAGAAATGACTATATATATGTATGTATAGATTTATTCAAATATTTTTATTTTTATTACTGCAAATAAATTTATTTTAAGTATTTATTTATATGCATATTAATTTTCAAATCATATATATTGATATATTTATGTATATGTTTTATAAAATATTTTTAGTGGCTGATTAAAAATAATATCATTACTTACTTATTGCTCACCTAAGATTATTTATATTATATATATATATATATATATATATATATATGTTGTTGTGATATTCGTATTGTGAATATGAATGTCATAACATTTTAAATATAAATTAATTTTATTAAATTATTAATAATATTATTTAAAAATTAATAACAAATAAATATTCTAAACAATGTAATTAAATTAAAATATCACAAACCTTTCTTATTATTCAAAATACTCGATTTAGTTTATTCTAATTCAGCAAAGTGCTAGCTTCTGAACTAATGACCACGGGCCATCGAATAACGATTGTTGATTTGTGCTTGGAAATAAAGGGAAGGACGAGGATTATTTTTTGCCAGCAATAAGGTAGATGGAGGCTCGAAAGGTAGAAAATTAGCATGGTTGAGATGCTTATATAGAGGAGAGAGTGGAGAGATAAGTTAGGATCAAGATCCATATTTCTCTCTTACCCATTCTTTCCTAATCAAATCAAAACCCTAGTCTTTTTTACCATCATACGACCGCCCCTACTTGGTCCATTCACGGTTGAAATATACATGCTTCTATATGGGATTCAGACCCATTTAAAGCTCGAACAAAATATGTTGCATTTAAATCATATTTAAACGCATATCGATATCGTATATCGATTTATACATTTATAACTATTATAGATATATCTATTAATATTGTTCATCAAATCAAAATAATTTTTTTATAATTATATTAAATAATATTAATTTATTTAATTAATTTATAATAATTACCAATTAATCAAATCATTTGGTTAAAGGAGTATTTGATGTTTCGGTTGTGTGAATCTGTAGGTGTAAATTTGGTCAACGATTAATATTAAACTATTTGAAAATTAACGTTCATACGCCACTTAGCAAGGGTATGAAATTTTTACCAAACTTATCGCTTACTTGGTTTTGGTAAAATCACATTTTACTTTGTTAAGCGTTATCCGATTATTACTATTATTCATATCAATTCTCTTCAACAAAACTATATCACTTTGGGCTTAAAAAATTTGGTAATGGTCAAAATTCCAATATCATCCATATTTAACTCTATAATCCAAACACAAAGTCCTTGGTTCAATAATAACTATTATTATTAATTGAATTGCTCTGGTCAGAGACTTTGACTTTGAGCTGACTTCAGTTGACCATGATACTAATCTCATATAACCATGGAGACGAATCCTCTCTTGAATAGTGTTTCACTTTCAATGCTTCTACACGACCTACTATAGTCGTTCGATGGATGTCGTGCTATGATTTAATTATAATCAGAGTGGAGCTTCCATATTGAAGATCAACACTATTCTAAAGTCAAGAGAACAGTGTAATTTTGTCACATCGATATTTTATGTTTGACCTTAGTTATATCAACCAACATAAAACTGTCGAATGAGTCATTCCATAGTTATCTAATAACTATTAGTACGTAACCCCTTGATGCCCTTCGTAGTCATGAGTAATACACTGTCCAACGTTTGAAGAGCATCACGTACTCTAGACTCAACAGATGTATCAATATCCAGTCTCGACATCTTGACTAGGAATATTTAAAACAGTGTATTTTTTTATTATAATATTATGCTTATGGTTACAACGCATTATAACTACTATCACAAAACATACAATTTATGGATTTTCTATTGAATATACTTTTAATTAAATTAATTAATAAATATTATATTAAGCATATAATAGAAAGAAATCATTTTTATCAAGATTGATTATCGAGTTAGATATATGTAGCAGTTACATAATTTCCTCTAGGACATACCCCTAACTCTGTCACTACTAATGACATACCGATTCATCAACCATATTGAGAAAATATTGAAATATTTTCAAATGAACAAAGCATATCCACTTGGTATGCTTATGATTGTCAAATCTTTAGATATTTAAAGGACGCTTACCGCTCAAAAGAAGATGATAAAAATGTACTTGATCCAGAAGTACCACATCTTAGTGTCATTGGTGCACTATTATATTTAGCACAATACACGAGACTATATACTGCATTTTCAGTAAATCTTCTAGCAAGGTATAGCTCTATACCAATGAAAAGACATTGAAATTGTATAAAACATATTATGAGATAGCTTCGTGGAACAACTAATTTAGGCTTTCTTACATGGGCAATAATAAAAATTTAGTTGGCTATGCTGATGTAGGAAACTTTTCTAACCTACATAAAGCAAGATGGCACACTAAGCATGTATTTAACAGTAATGCAGCTATTTCATGGTGAGTACGAAGCAAACGTTGGTAATAACATCATTCAATCACTTTGAAATACTAGCACTATATGAAGCAAGTCAAAAATGCATTTGGCTAAGATCATTAGTTAAACATGTTCGAAATACATGTCAACTCTATTCATCTACATAAAGATCACTTATTAACTATGAAGACAATGTAGCTTGCATAGCTCAGATCCACATAGATTGCATCAAGGACGATAAGACCAAACACATTTATCCTAAATTTTTCTTCACCCATGAATTACAAAAGGATAATAAGATAAAAGTGAAACAAATCCTGTCCAAAGAAAATCCGGCACATCTATTCACGGATGTACTTCCGAAATCAGCATTTCAGAAAATGATGTACAAAACTGGCATGTGTCGGCTACATCAACAGACTAACTGAATAACACGTTACAAATCATGGGGAACATCTAGAAGAATGTTATAATGTACTCTTTTTACTTAATTAATATTTTTTTCACTGGGTTTTGTTAGTAAGGTTTTGATGAGATAATATCTTAATTCAAAGTATCAACCATCATAATAACATTATTAAACATGTTACCCAAAAATTAAATAAAATAAATTGCACTCATTTTTCCTTACGTATGGTTTGTTCTTATTGGGTTTTCATAACATACTTTTTTAATGAGACAATTATTCCTGTCATCTTTAGATACACATATTCAGTGAGGAGTGTTGTAGTATATATTGTAAGGATGAATATGATATATGTTAAATGGACATTATTATAATCTTCATTCTTCATCTTGAGTTTATTATAGAGCTCATTTGTATTGTATTGAATACATAATTACAATAAATGAAATTTTCTATCTCTCTAATTTTGTTTAGGTGGTTCTATTTTCATCATACTTTCGTCCTTTAGTACCCAATTCAGTTTGAAACAATCGTAACACTCCATTTTTTTCTTTCACTCCATAATTCATATCAAAAATGCCATCACTTTTCTTAAATTACGTTCAATTATGATGTGGTTAGTTCACAAACTTCGTCGCTTGGCCCAAACGAGGTTATTATACAAACATCGCTCGACCCTAACTAGGTTATTATACGAACCTAGTAAAGTCAGAGCGATGTGATCATGCAAACCTCGCTTGGACCGAACGATGATTGTACATATCTATAACCGTTTCTGATCAGTTGTCGTTTGAAAATAAAGACCATTTTAGAATATTAAAAATTGATAAAGTAGCGAAGTGTGAAAGGAGTAAATAAGATCTAAAAAAACCTTTTATTATTTAAAAAAAATAGAACACAAATTTATTTAACTCTACGCTATTAAGTATCCAAGTATTTTCAGTTCTAAATGGCATTGTTAATTACACTTCATATTTGGATAATATGAAATCAAATTTAAAAAGGACTCCACATAAAATAAAATTACTCGAAGATGTACACATAATATTAAAACAAACTTACTTCTACCAACTCTAGCTTTATCTCCTTCATTTTTTTTCACTTTAGTTTTGTACTTCTTCCCCTTTCTCCGCTTGTCCTCTTCATAAAAAAAGAAAAAATGACGAGACCGAACAATTCATCTCACTCATCCATGTTTGATCCAAAAATTGTATAACGTGCTTTGGTCAGGTAATAATATTTCACCGCGTTCAAACTAGTGTTTCGTTTACTGTGTAATTTAAGTCGATTTTATAGTTCGTTAGCTAGGGATTTATGTTATCGTATATTATTTAGCAGGCATGTTCCGTATATATTTGTTTATTCGGCCTGTGTGGTCGATTTTGTAAATATGGTAAGGTTTAAGAACAATATATATTGCTCGGCAGAGGAATATCGATTTATATATTTTAGTTCGATGATAGACCACTATATTTGTAGTTCGGCTGGTGATGTCGGGTTTTTTATATTTTTTTGGTATAATGATTTCAAAGTACGGTGGTTAGAAAATTGAACATTAGAGGGGCGACTATAATCAAATGAAGTGAGCAATTTGGTCAGACTGATTAAAATTTCAAAAGAGATCTGATTTCACCGTATCTCTCGTGTTAAAAAAAATAATTATTAAAAAAAAAAAAAAAAACCCACCCCTCGTGTGTTAAGAGAATAATTATTTTTAAAAAAGAACCCCGCTTGAGGGTTATTAACAATTCCCGTCCTAAATGGTCCCCCCCCACCCCCCCCCCCCCCCCCCCCAAAAAACACAAATCCCCATACACACCCCCCACACAATTCAGTGGCCGCCGCTAATTTTCCTCCCATACTATTTTTTCACCATTTTGTTGCGCGGCCGCCTTTAAGTTTGACCTTCCACGTGCCCCGCCTTCAATCATGGTTCTCCGCCCCTCCGCCCAAGCTGCGCCATCCTATCACCGTAATCACTTCTCTTCTCTCTTCCAATCTTCTGATTCAACTCAAACTATCTGTTCGAAGTTTGAAAACAACCAACGAAAATTACTCTCTTTTTCGCTCTCCTCGTATAGCAAACCAATGCAGTCAGTCTCTTGCAATGCCTCATCTCAACCTAATCAGAAAGACTCCATCTTTAGGTACCCTTCTTTCTTATCGTTCCCGTTCAAACATTGTACCAAACAGTTTTGTTTTTTGTTTTTTTGTTTTTTTTTTGTTTTTTTTTTTTTTGTTTTTGTTTTTTTTCATGAACATTTTTTTTTTCCATTTTGAATTAGTAGTTAATAAACCAGCGGGATTGCAAGAAATTCATCATTGTTTTTCATTATAATTGTTTTTTCTTCTATAACTGTATCTCCGAATATTTCATCAAACATAATATGGTCACTATAAAAGTAAGATTTTAAATTTATTATTTTTATACAAATGGTTATTGGCGTATAGAGAAGAAGGGTCGTGCACACGCGGAGTATCTGAAACAGTAGTTGGAATATTGGGTGGCGGCCAGTTGGGAAGAATGCTGTGCCAAGCAGCAAGTCAAATGGGTATAAAAGTTATGACTTTGGATCCGCTCGAGAATTGTCCAGCTAGTTCTTTGTCTTATGAGCACGTTGTTGGGAACTTTAATGATGGTCATGCTGTTTGCGAGTTTGCTAAGAGGTCTGTAATCAATATTTGATCTGCTTTCTTTTCTGTAAATGTTAAAGGTGCTTATATGGTTTTCTTGCAATGTAGATGTGAAGTGTTGACGTTTGAAATCGAACATGTCGATGCTGATGCTGTAGAGAAGCTTGAGAAACAAGGAGTTGACTGTGAGCCAAAAGCTTCTACTATAAGGATTATCCAAGTACAGTGCTCATTGATTTTTCTTTTCATTAAGATTATAGTTTGCAAATCTTTGAATGTTGCTAACACAATCTTGGCAGAATGTGGGTATCGAAACAATTTTCTAATATATTGATATCAGATCCTGGTGTCATGTGTATCCTCCAAGTTTCTGCATTATATATACATCATATAAACACCATGATTAATGTTTTTCTTTCCCTCCTCCACTCAATTGTTCAACTTCATCTCCATTTGTAAGCGAGAAATTTATCTTTCTCTTTGTACACCAAAGTATGAACCATGTTTCATTTGGTACTAACATTGCTGGTAGAAGGGAGAGGGCTGTGATTAAGTATTTTGTTTAAGATAATCAAATTTGCTTATTTGTGTTCTCTGTATGCCCGGAAACAGCCTCTTCGCAATGCGAGGGAAAAACTGCATACATTATCGACCTCCCCAGAGCCCGCTATCGTGCGAAAGCCTCGTGCACTGGGTTCCACCTTTTTATGTTCATTGTATGCATCGTTTGCCTGTATATAAGCTCAGATATCTGCATTTGTAGTGGCACTTGTTTGGGATTATCAGCATTGTCTGTTTACAGATTTTGAACCTAACTAAAGTTGTAAATTTCCTTTAAGTCAATGATTGGCTTATATCTACTAAAACAAATAAAATTGAAACTAATTTTATTATAGTGGCATTCTGTAACATATGAGACCCTTATTCTTCCAACTTATTATCACCTATAATGCCAGCTTGTAACCGAAAATTTTCCCTCAAGTGTTGTATTCAGAAGTCACATAATTTTGGAACCTTGGCTGCTAAGTAGTAAGTATTAACTGGGGCTGATGCGCAACAGAAGTATATCAAATCGGGTGTCTCTAATTTGAATTAGCTCATATTTTAAATTATCCAGTACTTGTATTTTGGGAGTTAGGCCCTTACTCTAAGATTGTATTATCTAATATTTGTATTCTGAAAAGCTCGTATAATCATTTTAGAAATTTTGGTGGGTTGCTATTCTGTACAGTGTACTAAATACTGATTACTTGTTGGTTATATACATTGCAAGAACACATGATATTTTTCTCTCCACCTCCAATGTTTAAAATGCTTTGATTTTTCTCATTTTGCAGGACAAATATGTTCAGAAGGTTCATTTTGCTCAGCATGGAATTCCAATTCCAGATTTCATGGAGGTTTCCACACACTTCTCTGCTAGTATGTATTTTTTTACTGTTAACTTTAATTTTGAAGTTAAGTAATGTGAGAAAGTTGTATGAATACAGATTGGTAATTTAGAAAGTGCTGAAAGAGCTGGAGACCTATTGGGCTATCCTTTAATGATAAAAAGCAAGAAATTGGCATATGATGGGCGTGGAAATGCAGTTGCACCCAGCAAAGAGGGGCTTCGTTCTGCTGTAAATGGTATGGTTAAATATTACATATTAATAGTTTTGAATGTTCATTGCATGCAAGCATGCATCTTCCTATGAAACCTTATAATTTTGTAATTTTATCTTTAACTTCATTTTTTTTAACATGGTTCATTAACAACAAGTGTTGATATCGGGGATCAAATTCATGACTTTTAATCTCGTAGTCTAACTACCAATCAACTTAGCCAACCCTGTTGGCTTTGAACTTCACATTTTGACAATAATGTTGGCTTGTATTGTATACTTGGTTAGTCTTTAATTATTCTTTTTCCCTCTCTAACTCGTGAAATATATACTGACATGAACAAATTATCGAATAGGATATCTAATGCTGAATGTTAATTACAGTTATTTGCCAAATGTTATGCTGAACCAGTGAAGTTTTCTGAGGTTATTTGATTGGGTTCAGGAAATGATAATTATATCTCATTTAAAGTTAAAGTAAATCGTACTGACATGCATTATATACAAAAAAGAGATGTGGGTAACCATAGTGTATATACATCACTCATGTCCACTAAGCTGACCAAAAATCCAGTCCTAACCGCTAGTGAAGCTCTTACTCATACACCTTCTTAGTTGCATGAACAACCATCATATGTATCAGTGAATTTTCTAATGGGAAAATGAACCAGATAACACTAAAAAAATGCACTGTCTTATGCTTACTTGAGCTTCATTTACTGTTTTAAATATCCACTTGTCAGCTCCATTACACCCAAGCATTGCATAGCATTTTAAAAAGTTGTATAAACACACCTAAGTATATTTTCCAAAATGGAAATACTTCAAATTTTATATGCATGAAAAGTCCTCGATGAAGCTCACCACAGAAATATCTTGTAACTTCACTTATTGAAATCAATTGCAGCGCTAGGAGGGTTTGATCGTGGCTTATATGTAGAAAAATGGACAAAATTTGTGAAGGTCAGTGTTTCTTTCTTTATATTTTTAAGGGTTTTATTTGCTCTTTTCTTCTTTTCATCTTTCCATGGTGCTTATGTTTATCCATGAGTTATAAACAGTTGCTGTTATACATATTTTAATGACCTTTATTTACCTTCAAGATACTTATTCTCATTGTTGTCTAAATCTTAAAATAATCCTACGTTTAAATCCCTTATCTTTCCTTTTACAATTCGCTTTACCTTCTGATTCAAACTCGGTTAAAACCGTGGTAGGGAAAATTCGTTCAATGCATATTGATTTATTCACTATACTTATTTTGGTCGACAATTCCTATTCTAAGTTTTCTAAACAAAAGTAGGTTTAGATGTAGAAGTTCAAACATCAAATCAGTTTTAAAGTGTGTACAAATCTTAAAATATGGATCTTTTGAATCTTCGATTGACGATTTAAATCCTGTTTCGATCTAAATCTATACTTTACGATTTGAATCTCATTTTAATACTTATTTAACTCAGTTTTTCAATTTTATTTCCTCCACTCTCTTGATTTACCATGGTGATAGGCAACACTTGGTTTGTATTCATATTTATGTACTTATTTACTTAATTGCTTATTTTGTATATTTTAGGAGCTGGCAGTCATTGTAGCAAGAGGAAGGGATGGTTCAGTCTCATGTTATCAAGCAGTTGAAACTATTCATAAGTATGTTGTACTATGTTTTGTCTTTTCATATCAATTACTTGTCATGAACAAAGAAATATTGTATGTGCAGAGATAACATATGTCACATAGTTGAAGCTCCTGCTAATGTGCCTGAAAATATAAGGGAACTTGCAGTTGACGTTGCTAAAAAAGCCATTGCCTCCTTATATGGAGCAGGTGTTTTTGCTGTAGAGTTATTTGTAACAGAAGACAATAAGGTTTATTTATCTTAACCCACATGGTTTGTAAGTTACCAATGCCCATATGGTTGAAATATATAACATTGGCTATTCTGTGATAGGTTCTTTTAAATGAAGTAGCTCCTAGACCACATAATAGTGGTCATCACACAATAGAGTCTACCTACACTTCTCAGTATGAACAACATCTAAGAGCTGTGATTGGTCTTCCACTCGGCGATCCATCAATGAAAACCCCTGCTGCGATTATGTACAATATTCTCGGAGAAGATGAGGTATTGTTTGTATACAGTAATATTGACTATCAAAGCTATAAATTGTTCGAAAGAAGGCCTAACATATGTCATTTGGATATACAACATCTCCAAAGCAACTTCCAAAGGTTGATTTTTGATTGCAGAGCACTAATTTCTGTACACGGTTGGATGATCTCCTGCAATCACCAATTACCATTGCTACAGTAATAGAAGCAAGCTGTGATACTAGTATTTGTTTTGATAAAATGGCTTAGAATTCTATAATTTGGAAGAAACCTGTTGAGATATTTAAGATGAATGAAATTGATTAATGCATATACTATGAAAGAAACGTGACAGTCTGATTTTTTGCTAGTAACAGTAACTTTCTTAACTCTTAAGTATGCTGCGACTGTATACCATGGTCAAACAATTGATAAGTATGAAAGATATCAACCTAGCAATTTGATCTAGACATTCAATTTCTGCTAATGCAAAACTAATTTCAATATTAATATTAGAGGCATTTTTTGTCATGGCCGATTCAATCATGATGTTGGATAAGTATTAATTTCAGGGAGAAGCAGGTTTTCAGTTAGCAAATCAGTTGATAAAAAGGGCATTAAGTATATCTGGTGCTTCTGTTCATTGGTATGATAAACCGGGTAAGCTAATTGTCTAAACGCTTGTAAATAATTTTACATTCATTATTCTCAAATAACTCAATATGCCAAATTTGTAGAAATGAGGAAGCAAAGAAAAATGGGACATATCACAATTGTTGGCTCTTCGATGAAGGTAGTAAAAGCAAGATTGGATAAATTGTTAAATAAAGAACACAACGAGGATCAAACTTCAGGTTGCTGATTATTATTATTTTATTGTTATTGAACGTTGTATTCATTTTTAACTTGACATCTGGAACCTCCATCAGGCAGTGTCTGATAAAGGGATTAGCATTAATAGGTTGGTGCATAAAAGAATTTCCAACCTGCTTTTTTTCTACATGAAGTATTATATTTGTAATCTTTTTACATACTGAATTGCTTTTATCTCAGTTAAGTGTAAGCTTCTTTTGCATTTAATATTTCCCTGATTGATGTGAATTACCTGAAGCATGTTTTGTGCTTTGTATAAAAATCTGTTTAAGTAAATTTAAATTAACTAGCAGATTTATCAGTAACCTACATCTAATAGTACTTTCTTGATTTGTCTAGCCACCCCACAAGTTGCTATTATAATGGGTTCAGATTCGGATCTTCCTGTGATGAAAGATGCTGCTGAAGTGTTAAAAAGTTTTGATGTTCCATTCGAGGTTGCTCTTCCTCTTTTTTTTTTTTTTTTTTTTTTTTTTTTTTTTTTTTTTCTTTTCAAATATTGCTTCTGATGTATCTGCTAATTTCTCAAAGATTCTTCAAACAACTCATGGCATTGTTTATTATACAGTTAACAATTGTATCAGCACATAGAACGCCCGAAAGAATGTACTCATTTGCACTATCTGCCAAAGAACGAGGAATTCAAACCATAATTGCTGGTGCAGGTGGTGCGGCACATTTACCAGGTTATCTGCTTACATAGATCATTTATGAATATGTAATAACAACTGTTTGGCAAAGAACAATGCTTAGGAGACCTTTGCTCTCATTGGTTCGTTGTTATGAGTATAATTCATAGATTTGGACCATCTATCATACTGTTGTCGTGTGCTAATGTAGAATGCCAGTATTTACAAATGATTGACAGCTGAATCAAGAACTGCAACTATTAATCAAGGTGACGGCCAACTCATTTTCAAATGTTTTGACTTGCTGCAGGCATGGTAGCTTCATTGACTTCGTTACCCGTGATTGGGGTGCCTATAAGAACTGCTTCTCTTGATGGAGTCGACTCCCTTTACTCGATTGTGCAGGTATATAGCACTATTTCAAATATCAAAACTAACTGCTATTTTGAAGTACGTAGATTATGTAGCATATGTCTTTATGTATTTAAAGGGGTCGGCTATTTGAACACAAAATAAAACACGAAAGATTTGCACCATTGGATCCTTTTGTTTTTATTTGAGAGGTGGAATTGATGAGACAATCCAACGGTGGAGATCCATCGTGTCACCAATTGTGTCATTAAATTGTGTCCGGATAGACTTACCCGTACTAAAATCAAGGTATGAAATTGATTGAAAGAAGCAACAAATATAAGAAAGGTTTGAAATTTGCCATCAATTTTTGTGCATGCGTGTATCCTTATCCCCTTTTGCATCACTGCACCTATACAAGTGATTGTGCAAGCATGTGATGGTGAGCAATACACGTGCACATGCACATCTATGTGTATGTCTACATTTGAGTGTGTAGTGCATATTTGGATTTGCATTTGTGCATGTATGTACTAGTGGGTGGGCAGGGCGTGTATATGACTATGTATGAATGTGCACGTGTGTATCGGAAGTTTCTGATATATCAAGAGTCGTACAAGTATTTTGGAATTGTCATTTATACTAAATTAAGAAACTGTGTATTTCAACGAGAGTGGTATTATCCACATGCCGAACTTAACTTCCATGCTTTGCTCATACATTTCATAGGAAGAAATTTCAAAAAAACTAGAGTGTATAGTGAAGATTATTTTACTTCTAAGTGCAAGATCATGTTTTGAAACATGTAATTTTAATATATGTTATAGGCTACAATTAACAATTTATTTGATCTGTCCTTGTAATTTCTTGATCCACTATTTTGATGACAAGGATATGGTTGAACCAAAAGGATTTTACGCCTTTTAAGGTTGTGCTATTTCGCTGAACATGCAATTTTGAATGACACACAGAATGACTTGATTGTGGTGCAGTTTGACTTAAGATTTAAATCTAAATGTTTTCTCCTTTAAATTTACTCAGATGCCAAGGGGTATCCCAGTGGCAACAGTTGCAATAAATAATGCAACTAATGCAGGCTTATTAGCAGCCAGAATATTAGCGTCTACAGATTCTGATCTATACGAGAGGTATTGGAAATCATTCTTATCGTGTAAACGATATGTTTTGTCTCAATTCATATTATTTATTATTTGTTTGTTATTCTGGATGTATAGGTTGATTAAGTATCAAGAAGCCATGAAGGACACTGTACTGGCGAAAGCTGTGAAGCTTGAAGGAGAAGGATGGGAAAAATACTTGAAATCCTGACTGCCCTTATGTCTTGTGGATTTTTGTCTACAAAATTACTGTTCTCTCTCAAAATTGCAGACATGCATTGCTGCTAATATTGTTTTATTTTGGATTGGGGAATGGTAAAACTGACTAATGTGTAACCCGTGCGTTGCACACGGTATATTGTGTATATTGTGGGAAAATAATGTTATAAATATTTTTGAATAATATAATTTATTAAGCAGTTTGGTGAATTTGTTAGGATGAGTTATAAATTGAACTTATTATATTTCTAAGTGTGTAATTTTTATTATGAGATTTAAATACTTTCATAATAAATAAAAGTTAAAACATCATTTTTGTTGATAAAAATAAATTATGTATTGATTTATTTTTTTGGATCCAATATTTGTTAAGCAAATAAATGAAAATTCGTATTCTTGGTTATTTTGAAATTGATATTCATATAAAATTTTATGGATAAACATGTATGTACACATGTTTTGAAATTGACATTAAACTTTTAATACATTTTGACTAAAAGGTAAATGAATATATAGTTTGAATTTCAAATATTACTTGAGAATTGGTGTAAATACCTATAAATGAAAGTATAATGCTAATAAATCAAAATATTTTGTGCATTTAAAGTTTTTATAGCGCATATTTATCAAAAATAAGTATGTGATAATATCAAAGTAATAAACAAAATATTTACTTAGCTACTAAAAGAAACATCTAGTGAAAATAAGACCTTTAACGTTATGACTTACACCGTTATCTTAATTATGTAATTTTTTTTATTCCAGTGTTTCATACCTCGATAATTTTAATTTATCATAAAAATTTCAAAAACTATTTAACATTTACTTCTAAAAGATAATAAAACACAAAAGAAAAATATTTCTATCAAAATATGCCATATTTTTTGTTTGTTGATTATCGTATACTAGGGATATGAATATTTAAAATGTAATTTTTTTTACAAAAACGTTCTAACTTTAAATATTCATTATTTTTCAACATCGTAGAATATAATCATTCATCGCTTATCATTAAATGCAATGTCAATTTTCACAAAAATAAATTTTATTAATGACAGATAAACCACTTGATGTACCAAATTTGGAAAAGAAAAATGTTATATATCTTTGAGATGATTTATCAATTTTAGAAAGAAAAACCATGTGTGTGCTTGTATGTAATGAAGTATCTGTTGGAAACTGGAGTATCTACAACACAATGTTGGATCTTAAGGCTATTCAGCCACTAGAAATGGTGAAATATGTATTAACTACTTACTTATGAATATAAAACTGTATTTACTCAAATTGCAAACAGAAAGAAGTAATCAGAGAATAAGTAAATAATAAAGTAAAATGCAGTAATGTAAATAACACCCGGATTTTTCTACTGGTTTGGATTAACCAATCCTACATCTAGTCCTGCACTTTATCGTGCAGAATTCCACTATAATCGTTTGCTTTCCACGGATGACAAGAACACATTTACAATCTTGGTTTTACGGGCTACAAGACGCTACAAGACACACCCTCTTGATTTTACAGGCTATAAGAATGCCTTCTCCTTATCACCAACTACAAACTATGGCAAGTAGTCGTATCTTCAATACAGATTCTTGTAGATTCGATATAATGATCCTATAGACCTCCAATGGCAATATATCTTTGAATTATGTAAGGAATATGATAAAATCAGAGAGAGAATGATGTGAATTCAAGTACAACTCTATGATATTGTGTGATATGCAAATCGGTGAAGAATTAGAGTGAAATAGTATCGATTTTCAAGGAGATTGAAAAAGTATACAATGGATTTCTTTTGCAAATGTTTGGAGGAGTAAGAGAAAATGAGAATTCTTGATGTTAAAATTCGTTTTTAGAGGCTTTTATATAGTGGGTGAAGAGACGTGTCTTTTGGTGAAGGGGTGGAGGGAAATGTCTCTTCATTTAAAATTTGAAATTCTAAAAAATGATTAACATGTCGACATCATAGGTACACCCATGTCGACATGGGTGTCTTGCAAAATGAACAGCAACATTAATAAATTTTGCAAATTTTCAGCATTTCAAATTACCTTATATTTATGGATTTTTATTATTCGGTTGAGGTCAATGGTTGATGATCTTCAAGTATAATTTCCATGAGATCTTTAACAAGATATTCTAAGGTTCACCCAACTCCCCATCACTTCAAACACCTTTATCCTTCAACATTCTTCTCTAATTGGGTTGTGTTCTTCAATTGCTCTGATTAATCTTCTTTTATAATTCATTTTCTTCCACCGTATTCTTGTTTATCTCTGTAAATGTCTCCATAATATATCTGATATGACTGCATATCTCGGAGATACGTTAGTAGTAATATTTATGCGGTTGTTGTCATCAAAATCAATACCTAGGGTATTAACAACCTCCTCATTTTGATGATGACAACCATATAAATATTTATACCTTTTCTCCTCTTTTGTCATCAACAAAATGAGCGAAAAAAAGTCGCTTAAATCACTGCTAGACAATATGTAGAGTTTTATATAGAGATAAATGCATATAAATAAAACACATGAGGGGAAACCAAATCAATTCAAAACATGAAATAAACTTATCAAATAATAAAATGAGTTTTAGAGTTGCTGACTTTGCCGATGCCAATAACAAATCCTTTTCATATTTATCCAAAGTTCAATAGATTTCTTGTCATATGCTTCGAGCATCCGCTATCCGGTATACATTGTTTGGTACTTGAAAAATTATAAAAAATGTTCACTGGTACGCTTTTTATCTTGGGGTCTATGGGGTTAAGTTTTGGGATGCCATACCCATGAAGAGTTTGAATGTCCTTTCAAAATATAATCATTAAATGAATGAACCTTATTAATAAAGTTATCAATATATTTTTCTTTTTCAATATCATCCAACCATTTTGGAACCCATAAATTAATGAACCTATTTGAAGGTTTTAACTTTAATTCCCTAGGTTTTGGTTTGAACTTGGTAGCCTTAACAAACTTAGTACTTTGAGTACTATTTTTCTTTGATTTAGCCTTAGGGGTGTATCCAAGTCAATGTTTATTCCTAGTGTGTTTAGATGTAGATTATAATTTTTCTAGATTATCCTTCCCTCTGTTAAATTTATCAATGTCAGTTTTCAGTTTGTCAAAATCCTTATTACGGTTAAGAATAACATTGTTCAGAGATGTTATTTTGCCATTCAGATCGGTGATCTGTGACTTCATTGAAAGATTTTCTGATTTAAGGATTCATTTTCACTTTTTAGTTTTTCAAAACTTCCAAGTGTCAAATCCTTTTCATCATTATACCTATTAAGTCTTTCAATTTCATCTTCTAAACTTTGTTTTTCTTCAGTTAACTTTTCATTAAATATTTTTAATCTATTTATCTTTGCCAAACTATTGTTGTACTCTTTTCTAAGTATTTTGTATCCCCCATACATATCATTCAAAACATCAGTAATTTCTTTATTAAAACTCCATACCTAGTCATCCTTTTCCATGAAGCACATGTTGGTATTTTCTGTTTCCGATTCACTATCACTTGATGATGTATCTGAATTATCCCATTTTGCATTGAATTCCTGTTTCCTCTCCTTATTGAAAGGGTCTAAAAAGTACTTTGATTTCTTCAGGTTGGGACTGCCTCTTTTCAAATGACCGGGTTTATCACATTCGAAACAATTAACACCACTTCTATTTCTAGAATTATTGTCGTTAGTTTTTCGAAGTTTGTTTGTTATCTAGTACTTCAAGAATTTTTTGAACTTCTTGGCCATAAACTCGATATCACCATCAACGACATCATCATCTGGTTCATAATTGTCGATCATAACATTGAGTGCCAGTCATTTCTTCTCACTTGCCTAATTCTCTTTTCTAATCTACAACTTTACTTCACATGACATTAGGTTACCAATTAAATCTTCTATTTTCATAGTACTAATATCATTGGCTTCTTCGATTGCCAAAGTCTTCTGATCCCATTCACTAGGAAGTGAATTCAAGATCTTTTTGACTTGGTCTTCTTCAGTAATTTTCTTTTCTAATCATATTAAGGCATGTACTATATCTTGAAATCTAGAATACATATTAGAAATAGACTCATTTGGTTTCATTTGAAAGAGTTGAAACTGGTTAATTGGCACAGATTTCTTTGTTTGTTTTACTTTATTGGTGCCTTCATGTGTGATTTGCAGCGTTCTCCAAATTTCATATGCAGAATTACAAATAGACACTCGGTTAAATTTATGTCTATCTAAGGAGCAAAATAAAATGTTCATGGCCTTAGAGTTACTGAGTGCTTGTGTCTTTTAGTCTACTGTCCATTTTGAATATTCAGTTTTGAAACTCTATGTACTCTATTTGGGTAATGTTTCAAATATCCAAACCATTATACTGCAAATAACATTTCATCCTACAAAACCAATATACATAACTATTGGCATCAAATAGAGGGGGTCCAGTGGTAGATTTTCCTTCTACAAAAGTGTTAAAAAATGTGTTACTAATGTCATTAGCCATTTATACTTTTCAAAAACCAAATTATGAATTTTCGAAAACTAGTGCTCTGATACCAAATGTTAGAAACTGAGATGTTGGTTTTGATGACAACAACCTTTTTAACTTATCTTATTATAAAATATATACTAACACTATTGTCTAGATAGATATGTATATGCAGGAACTATGTAGGATACATACATACATACACACACACACATATATATACATATATATACATATATGTATATACATACATATATACATATATATATAAATACATATATACATACATATACATACATATATATATATATATATATATGCAGGTATTGATTACAAAAGGCTGATCAGTATAAAGACTCAAGATTCAGGATTCAGAATGGGGATATCATCATTAAAAACTCTATAGTAACAAGATCAAGATTTCAAGATAAGTGTCTAGTTTTTGTTAAAACTTCATAATAGCACGAAAATCTTCATTCCAAATTTCATTTGGGATGGAACCCATTTCTATCTTCTTTGTGGCATACAAACCCATGACAAGTAGCTTACAAACATACGACAAGTGGCTTACAAACCCACAAACATCCTGCTTTTGTACAAGTTCTCGAGTCCTAATGTGATGAAATATTCTACAGGAAGAAGCTTACAAAACTACTTCAAAATGGTTTTTTAAAAATGATTTTCAAAACTATTTTTTTTTAAATGTTTAGCTTTAAAAAATTAACTTTCCAAACGATTTTCAAAAAGATGTTTTAGCCTTAAAATATTCTTTGTTTTTGTTTTTAAATAAACTCTTGTTTTAAACTTCGTTTGTTTTTAAACTATCTTATGATTTTAAAAAATTCTTTTATAATATATATATACTTGAGATTTAAAATCAAATACACACACACACACACATACACATTCTAAAAATATATTTTTCTACTCTTCCTTATTTTAAAACATAGGAAAATTAGTTTATTTTACTTCAGAATCATTTCATCTTGTTTTCGTTTCAATATCATTTTCAAAACAAATTTTACATAGTTTTTAACTAAGGGATGTCGACAACATGGGATATCCCATGTCGACATGGTGGCCGTTAAATTCAAAAGTTTTAATTTTCAAAAGAAGTGTCTATTCGTTTAAATCTCTTAACAAATGGTTATGACCGTTACTGGACTATAAATAGCCTTCACAAACGAATTTTTCAACTAACTATTTTCTTATTTTCTTCACTCCTTCGCCACAAATACATGTTCTAAAATTTTCATTTTTTTAAGATCGTGCCGAAATTCTTACGAATTCTCAAGTGAATCAAATTAGAATCTCATTCTAGTTTGATTCTCTGCCCTCTCTTGAAGATCAAAGTACTATTCAGAGTTATACGATCAACTTATAATCAAAAGTTTATCGAGTCTCTCTATAAGGTGTGTTTGTGCCTGAAAATAAATTGGGTGATCTTGTGTCCCGTGAATCAAGAGAGTTTGCCCCGAACTCGAAGAAAGGAGGGTATCTCAAGGCCTTTAGAAATTTAAGATTGTAATCTTGACATTGGTATAATAAAAATCCGTACGAGATGTTTTTCTTGGTACATGACTGGATGTAGGGTAACTCCAAACCAGTATAAAATCCGGTGTGTTCTTTCCTGTTACCGTTTTTTATTTACTTTCTGCGTATGTGTTTGATTCTGAGATTGTTCTGTGATTAAGTTCTGCATTTGTTTGTGTCAATTTAGTCCATATAAGTTTTAGAATCCATTGAACACTATTCACCCTCTCTCTAGTGTTAAATTAGCCTTAAGCCTTAATCGCACTCCCTTTCAATTGATATCAGAGCAAGATTTTCATAGTTTTCATAATCTGAAACTTGAAAAATTATTTTAATGGCTAACAACACTGGTAATGTCAACTCTGGCACTAGTTCTGTTAACACTAACACTAGTTCATTTATAGAAGGTCAGCCTACTGTCAGACCATCATTTTTCAATGGCAGTAATTATGCATATTGGGTTTTAGAATGAAAACTTATTTACAATCAGTAGGATTAGACACTTGAAATATCACACAAACTGAGTATGTTGAACCATCTACCGATTTTGCCCAGTGAACTGCTGAGCAAAAGGCTGTTGCACAAAATAACTCAAAGGCCATGAATATATTATTTTATTCACTAGATAGGAATGAGTTTAATAGAGTGTCTGTTTGTAAGTCTGCATTTAAAATCTGAAAAAGTTTGCAAGTTACTCATGAAGGAACAAGTAAAGTTAAACAGAGTAAAATTTCCATATTAACTAATTAGCTTCAATTGTTGAAAATGCATGGAAATGAGTTTATTTCCGACATGTATTGTCGATTTCAAGATATTGTTCATTCACTAATTGCACTGGGAAAAAGCTCTTCGAAGGAAGACCAAGTCAGAAAAATTCTAAATTCACTCACTCCAGAATGGGATCAAAAGACACTTGCAATTGAAGAAGCAAATGATATCACTCTAATGAAAATAGAAGAATTAATTGGGAATCTGATGTCTTATGAAGTTCAACTGCAAGGAAGAAAAGAAAACAAGGCTACAAAAAAGAAGTCATTAGCATTCAATGCAACAACTAAAGATTCGGAACCAGACAGTGATGAGGAGATTACTTTCATGACAAGAAACTTCTGGAAATTCCTAAAATATAGAAAAATGAATAATTACAAAAGAAATGATCGGCGGAATTCCAGAAATAACACGGAGAACGTCAACAACGATAGATGCTACAATTGCAATAAAATCGGGCATCACAGGAAAGATTTTCCGTATCCAAATAAACAGTTGTTCCCTTCAAACAATGATTCGTCAAGGGAAAGAAAGAAATCATACACAACAACTCTTGATGACTCAGACTCATCATCCAGTGACGATGAAAAGAAGACGGATAATTCAAATCTGTGTTTCACTGCTCATCAATCAGACGATGATTGGAGTATGGATCTAAAAATAAGTACGCATTTACATTATTTTTAATTTTTCTTGTTTGAATGGATGCTTGTTTGTTTGCTTGATTTTTTTTTTAATTCCTTGAATTTTAAATTCAAATTTATCCTTTGAAATTTGAATTTTAAATTCAAAAATAATATTATTTTAATAATATTTTAAATATTAAATTATTAATATTTAAGTGTTATTATATTTAATGTTATCATAGGAATTATACAAGTAGAATATAGGATATAATATATACATTTATTAGAAATTAGGAATAGACACTTGTCCTTTGATTCAATAGGCACATGTCGACATACCTGGATACCCCATGTCGACATGCCCCTCAGAAATTTGATTTCAAAATTTGAATTCAAACTTTTGAATTTTCCTCCACTCTTTCACCAACTTCAATGCTCTGGAAAGATGCCTCTTGACCAGAGAGCATGTCTATAGAATCTCTATTTAATTCACCCTCTTTATCATCAATTTTCACTTTTATTTCAAATTTCAAATTTATCTTCATTATCTTCAACTCCTCTCAAACTTCTTCAATGGTCTCTTCAAGCACTCCTAACACCATTAGACTTCCTAAAGTAATCAAAATCTTTCTTTTCAATGACCCGGAAGCTATCAAAGCTTACATCAACTATGTACATTTTGGTAAAATTCATACGGAGAAATTTGCTATTTTTGAAGATTTTCATTCTTATGAAATTGAAAATATTTTTCAACAATGTTCTATTCTTAGTGTAGTAGATAATAAAAAAAATGATTTTGTATGTTATCCAAATCTTGTTAGGATGTTTTATGCGAATTTGAATCGTGGTTTTTATGATGGGCAAGATGGACAAACTTGGAGTAGTGTTAAAGGAACACAAATAGTTTTGGATTGTGAAATTTTAGGAAGTATTTTGGGATGCAAGTATACCGGAATGAATCTCTTGGAATTTCAAATAAATGAAAATGATCGAGAGACATTTCATCACATCTTTGAAGGGGATGAAAATTTTGAATTCAAAAATCGTTATTTTTGTCCAAAAGCAAGAATCGTTACCCTTCTTATTCAACACACCTTATACCAAGATCGAGAAACTACAACAATCCAACTTTGAAAGTTTGAAAAGCTCGTTTTGCAATTTTTGGAAATTATGATATCGGTTGGGCTCAAGATATTTTGGATGAGCTAAGGCCTAAGAATTTTATTATGGGTGAAAATACATTATATCATGGAGTTTATCGCACTCGGATTTTTAATTATTTTGGAGTTAATTTCAAAAGAGAAGAATTTATAACTAGAAACGTGTTCAACCATGGAAACATTTTCCTTATGCAAATTCCATTAGTGTTTCAACCATATGAAACACTTACGGAAAAAGAAGAAAGGCTTGCTCACGAAGAGATGGAAGAAATGGAGGAAGAAAAAGAAGATGAGGAAGAGTAAGGAATGGAAATTGAAGAGGAGGAAGAGGAAGATCAAGAAACTTCCTTAGAGAGTATTTAATATCCTACTAATCCCGCTAATCCATCCAATAAGACCATTCTCAATAATCAAAGAATTATAGTGGAAAATCAAAAGACACTCAAAAGATCAATGAGTAAGAAAATGGATAAGATTTCCTATAAAATCAACAAGTTCTTCGGAAAAGTTAGTAGAAAATTTGGACTATCATCTTCTTCATCTTCGTCTAATTAGTTTTAGTACATGTTATCTTGTTTGCTTCAAGTTCTATCCATGTATTTTCCTTTATTTTAGTTAATATTATATTATTTTATGTAATGTTGACTGGAATCATTAATGAAATCTTTTATTTTCTATTATTCAACTTCACTTGTCTCTGTAATTGTTTGTTTTTATATTATACAAATTTTAGTTGCATAGATTTGTTCGTAATATTCAAAATAATGCAAATTGTCACTTTAGGCAGAGGCACGTTGACATACCCCATCCCCCAATGTCGACATGCAACGGGCAGAAAGTAGTTACACTTTTAAATTTTAATTTCATGTAACTAACTTGTGTCTATTCATTTTAATCGACTTCCTACCCCCATTATACCTGTTTCTTCCAGAATAAATTATCAAACTTCATTTCTAATCACTCCCTTTCATATTTCTTCCTATTTCTTGAATTATGGCTTCTCCGATTAAGAATCTAAGCTCTCACTTACTTCAAGAATATCCTTACATTCATACTTCATAATCAGCGCTACTTAGAATTCAGTCAAACGCAGATGATCAAGAAGCAAGAGAGGCATTTCGACGCCCTTCGTTGGATGATCTCAGCCTCAACAAGGACAATCTCGAAGGAAATCCACCAGTCACTCTCAAAAAAGATAAAGAAGAATGGGATTCCATCAAAGTAGACCTTTTCTTTGGAGAAGATAGATAGGTGAAAGTACCAAGGAATGTCTAGTCATTCTGTATGATATTTGTTTGATTTGATCGGTATGTTTTAAACTTGATTAACTTGACTTATTTGAAACATTTGGTGTGGTTTATATATATGATTGAATCGATTAATTATTGTAATATGATTGAATGATGATTGATTTACTTCTGGATTACACTTATGATCACACTCATGATCATATTTCACATTTATGATCACATTTCATACTTATGACCACACTTAGTGTTTATAACACTCATATATGGATTACTCTATTGTATTATGGTTGATTATCTTATATCAAGTTCAGGGAATTTAGTAGTAAGAAGTTTTTGTTGATGACAAATGGGGAGAAGTTATAAAATAGTAGTTGGCTTGGAGTAAGGGGGAGTCATTGAGTAAGGGAGAGTTATGATAGGAGTTATGGTACGGTAAGTATTTTTTATAAATACATGTTGTCATCATAAAAAAAAGTGAGATTGTTAGGAACTAAGATGTTGGTTTTGATGACAACAACCTTTTTAACTTATCTTATTATAAAATATATACTAACACTATTGTCTAGATAGATATGTATATGCAGAAACTATGCAGGATATATATATGTGCAGGTATTGATTACTGAAGACTGATCACTACAAAGACTCGAGACTCAAGATTCAGAATGACGATATCAAGATTGAGGACTCTAGAGTATCAAGATCAAGATTCCAAGATAAGTGTCTAGTTTTTGTTAAAACTTCATAATAGCATGAAAATCTTCATTCCAAATTCATTTGGGATGGAACCCATTTCTATCTTCTTAATGGCTTACAAACCCACGACAAGTAGCTTACAAACTTATGGCTTACAACCCACGAACATCTTGGTTTTGTATAAGTTTTCGAGTCCTGATGTGATGAAATATTCTGAGGAAGAAGCTTGCAAAACTACTTCAAAATGGTATTTTAAAAATGATTTTCAAAACTGTTTTTGTTTAAAATGTTTAGCTTTAAAAAAATTATCTTTTCAAATGATTTTCAAAAAGATGTTTTAGCCTTAAAATATTCTTTGTTTTTTTAAATAAAATCTTGTTTTAAACTTCGTTTGTTTTTAAATTATCTTCTGATTTTTAAAATTCTTTTATAATATATATATATATATATATATATATACTTGAGATTTAAAATCAAATTTATATATACATTCCAAGAATATATTTTTCTACTCTTCTTCATTTTAAAACATAGGAAAATTAGTTTATTTTACTTCAGAATCATTTCATCTTGTTTTCCTTTCAATACCATTTTCGAAACAAATTTTGCATAGTTTTTAACTAAGGGATGTCGACATCATGAGATGCCTCATGTCAACATGGTGGCCGTTAAATTCAAAAGTTTCAATTTTCAAAAGAAGTGTCTATTCGTTTAAATCTCTTTACAAATGGTTATGACCGCTACTGGTCTATAAATAGCCTTCAGAAACGAATTTTTTAAGTAACTATTTTCTTATTTTCTTCACTCCTTCTCCAAAAATCCATATTCTAAAATTTTCATATTTTTAAGATCGTGCCGAAATTCTGCCGAATTCTCAAGTGAATCAAATTAGAATCTGATTCTTGTTTGATTCTCTGCCCTCTCTCAAAGATCAAAGTGCTATTCAGAGTTATAGGACCAACTTATAATCAAAAGTTTATCGAGTCTCTCTATAAGGTGTGGTTGCGCCTTGAAATCAATTGGGTGATCTTGTGTCCCGTAAATCAAGATAGTTTTCCCCGGACTCGAAGACAGGTGGGTACCTCAAGGCCTTTAGAAATTTAGGATTGTAATCTCAACATTGGTATAATAAAAATCCATGCGAGGTATTTGCCTTGGTACATGACTGGACGTAGGGTAACTCCAAACCAATATAAAATCCGGTATGTTCTTTTCTTTAACTGCTTTTTATTTACTTTCTGCATCTATGTTTAATTCTAAGATTATTCTATGATTAAGTTCTGCATTTGTTTGTATTATAATTTTAATTTAGTCTATATAAGTCTTAGATCCATTAAATACTATTCACCCCACTCTAGTGTTAAATTAGCCTTAACATCCTTAATCCGCACTCTCTTTCACAAAATGTTGGAAACTGGAGTGTCTACAACACAATGTTGGATCTTAAGGCTATTCAGACACTAGAAGTGGTGAAATGTGTATTAACTACTTACTTATAAATATAAAAATGCATTTACTCAAATTGCAAACAGAAAGAAGTAATCAGAGAATAAGTAAGTAATAAATAAAATGTAGTAATGTAAATAACACTCGGATTTTTATATTGGTTCAGATTAACCAATTCTACATCCAGTCCTACACATATCGTGCAGAGTTCCACTATAATGGCTTGCTTTCCACGGGTGACAAGAACACCTTTACAATCTTAGTTTCACAGGCTATAAGACACACCATCTTGATTTTACGGGCTACAAGAACACTTTCTCCTTATCACTAACAACAAACTATGACAAGTAGTCGTATTTTCAATACAGATTTTTGCAGATTCGGTATAATGATCCTATAGACATCTAATGACAACATACCTTTGAATTCTTTGAGGATTAGGATGTAAATTAGAGAGAGAATGACGTGAATTCAAGTACAACTCTCTTATATTGTGTGATTTGCAAATAGGTGAAGAATTGAAGTGAAATAATATCGATTTGCAAGGAGATTGGAAGCGTATGCAATGGATTTCTTTTGCAAATGTTTGAAGAAGGAGTAAGATAAAATGAGAATTTTAATGTTAAAATTCGTTTTCAGAGGCCTTTAAATAGTGGTTAAAGAGACGTGTCTTTTGGTGAAGGGGTGAAGGGAAATGTCTCTTCATTTAAAATTTGACATTCTGAAAAACGACTAGCATGTCGACATCCTAGATACCCCATGTCGACATGAGTGTGTTGCAAAATGAACAGCAACACTATTAAGTGTTGCAAATTTTCAGCATTTCAAATTAACATATATTTATGGATTTTTGTGATTCGGTTGAGATCAATGGTTGATTATCTTCAAGTATAATTGCCATGAGATCTTTAACAAGATATTCTAAGGTTCACCCAACTCCTCATCACTTCAAACACGTTTATCCTTCAGCATTTTTCTCTAATTGGGTTTTGTTCTTCAATTGCTCTGATTAACCTTCTTCTATAATTCATTTGCTTCCACTGTATTTTTGTTTATCTCTATAAATATCTCCATCATATATCTGATATGAATGCATAACTCAGAGATACGTTTGTAGTAATATTTATGCGATAGTTGTCATTAAAATCAATACCTAGGGTATTAACAATCTTTCCATTTTGATGATGACAAACATTTAAATATTTGAGAGAGAAAATATAGTACTTTTATATTTTGACTAGCCCTAACTCTATGTACTCCCCTATCATTTTGCCAAATATATATAAATTTTCTCCCCCTTTGTCATCAACAAAAATGACGAAAAAAAGTCGCTTAAATCACCGCTAGACAATATGTAGAGTTTGTATGTAGAGATAAATGCATATAAATAAAACACATGAGGGGAAAACAAATCAATTCAAAACATGATACAAACTTATCAAATAATAAGATGAGGTTTAGAGTTATCGACTTTGCCGATGCCAATAGTAAATCCTTTTCATATTTATCCAAAGTTCAATAGATTTCTTGTCATATGCTTTGAGCATCCGCTATCTGGTATACATTGTTTGGTACCTGAAAAAAAATATATATATGCATATCGACATCCTTTTTATTTTGGGGTACATGGGGTTAAGTTTTGGAATACCAAACCCATGAAGAGTTTGAATGTACTTTCAAAATATAATCATTAGATGAATGAACCTTATTAATAATGTTATCAGTATATTTTTCTTTTTCGATATTATCCAACCTTTTCGAAACCCATAAAGTAATGAACCTATTTTGAGGTTTTAACTTCAATTTTCTATGTTTTGGTTTGAACTTGGTAGCCTTAACAAACTTAGTAGTCTCCAAACGTACACATAAGCTCATAAATGCTAGATTTACAACAAAGCTTCATGCAACTGCAGCCCACAACAGAGGAAATGGCAACTCACAAGTCAGCCAACAAAGCTTCATGCAACTTTTCGGATAGTCCGCCGCAACCCATATAGGTGGGCTCCATCACAGTGCAACGACGCTTGAGGCTTCCAGAAGGCCACACTCCATGTCGCAAAGCTCAACTCCCCAATCAGATCTTGGGAACAAATTATCATTGGAGAACAAATCCCAATTTCGACCCCTTTATGATACTTTTTCCTGAGTTTTCAGACTAAACATTACGCAAATATTACAACTACATCTAAAAATGATGTGAAAAAGAATTGGGAAAATTCTACTGTCATTTATGTTGTCGGAAGTAAACCCTACTATATATTTCAAATCATTCATTGTAAGAGTTTCAAAATCCTTTGGGAATTTTAAGATATTTTCCAAAGAAAATGGGTTTTATATGGTTAATAAAAGGGACTATGACAAAGTTCTAGAAGGAGGGTCATATTTCTATGACGGTAGATTAATGATGATCAAGCGATGGATCCCTAATTTGAATTTAAGGAAAGAATCCTACAAACAATTCCGGCCTGGGTGAAATTCTTAGGGCTTAGGATGTAGTTCTGGTTTGAAGAAGGTACGAGCCATATCGCATGTGCATTAGTTATTCCTATCAAGATGGACATATACACTCAAGGGATTATCCGAATATCCAATGCTAGGGTTTTAATTAAAATCGACAACAAATTGAATCCCAAACGAAGTAGTTATTTTGGATGACAACGATTGGTTTTTTTACGACCAATGCAGTATAAATGTAAACCCATAGTCTGCCAAAACTGTGAATGCTTCGGGCACTCTCAAAAATATTGCTCGGTAGAGAAAAATGGTACAAAAACAATCAACCAATTCTAACACAATCTCGATTAGTGCAGGCAATAATGAACAACAGACAAATGTTGAGCAACTTATAGTTTCTACTCATGAATTAAGCAGCATGGATGCAGACTGTCCTATGCAAGATCACATAGATATTTGCATTCATGAAAATGTACAAAATAACATTGATTGGACATAGAATCATGATAGCCAAATAAATAATAGTCCAGTTACTACAGGTGAAAACAAAAACAGTCCATCTATTAATTTACATTTTACACAGCAAAGATACCAATTCTAGGCATATTTTAACATCAGCAAATGAGATACAAATTGAAAATTCCTCAGATTTTGAATGGAGTATCAACAGCGAGGCTACTGGCATTGGATCTATATCTATGGCATGCAATGTAAACGAACTTCCGAAGAGAGATGACACAGCTTTTTCTCCTAATGCTGGTCCAGATAATCAGACTGAGGATATATTAAAGAGCGAAAGTCCACTACTGGCAAATTCAGAGGCTTCCGTAGGCTTCGAAACAGTTGCTGCATTACCACGTAACAGTCAAAAAAGAGATAGTACAAGACAAACAAGGAAAACTCGAACTAGTAAGGACTTGTTTGAGTATAGTGCTTTGGAGAATCCTGATGTTGTTGCGAACCCTTTATGAGATGCATACACTAGTCACCTACTCTTAGCAACTCCAATGCTGAGAGAATAATTGTTAATTATTGTTGTTTTTAGTACGGAATGTGAGGGGATTTAACACCCCGTAAGGAAGTTAGATGTTAAACGGCACCTAGTCTCCTACAACATTGATTTTATGGGGATTGTTAAACCTAAGCTGTCTGATGACAACATAGACAAATCCTGTAAATATATAAGGATTGGAGGGTTACTCGTAATAATGATCTCGATCCTAGAGGAAGGATATTGTTAACTTGGAACTCTAATATTAAGTCAATAATTTATCTAAATCCGATCAACGTTATTATTACTAATAAAGGGAATGTTAAGAGTGTATTAACCATAGTTTCTGCTAAACATTTAAAATAAAACGGGAACAACTCCGGGATTACTTATCTAGTGATACAGTAAACGTTTCTTTGCCTTGGATGGCAGTCGATGACTTCAACTGCATTCTCAACCACTATGAGATCCTGGGCCAGGAACTCCTTACAACTGACATTGACTTCCAAGCTTGCATCGACAGTACTGGACTGTCGGAAATCATTGTCAGCGGCAATCAATTAACTTGGAGAGGAGGTCTAATTAAACTGCTCCATAAATAGCAAACTGGATGGATTTAATAATTACTTAAATAGTACTTTCCACACCTCTCAGCAGTCACTCTAAACACTCTACTAGCGATCACTCTCTAGTTCTTATTAAGCTATTGAAAGTATTAATAATTACTTAAATAGTACTTTTAAGTTTAATAATGCTTAGATACTCCAACCAGGCTATCAGGAAGTTACACAGGGCCGTTTAAGCTTTAGTAGTATAAACAACCCGGTTTTCAGCTTTTTGGGTAAACTAAAATATGTTAAGCTGTGTTTAAAAAATGGAACCGTAGCGGTATCACTGTTAAACAAGAATATGACTCCCTAAGAGAACTGCAAACTCCCTTTATCTACACTTGATAAATGATCTTAATAACGAGGACATCATCCAAGACTATAAGAGTTGTTTACATTAACTACAAGACACCCTACATGCCGAGGCAGTGGAACTGCGACACAAGACGAAAGTAAACTAATTAATCTATGGAGACCAACCTACTAGTTTTTTTTTTCATGCAATGATGACAACAAGGAAAAACAAATTGCATCTCTACTATTAATAGAAAATTCGTTAAACTAATTTACTGGTGTCTTTTTAGAATTTCAAAAATACTCTTACTTTTCGTTTACATATTTATGCTCAGATAAAATATCAACGTATACAATAACACAAACAGCCCGTACGCGAAGCACGGACCCATACTTAGTATTCATAATCTAATAAATGACAATGGTGACCGGGTCTCAGACCTTGATAAACTTAAGAAGGAAGCAGTTAATTACTTTACAGATCTATATTACACTGAGACAACTATAACACAATTTTGACAGCTTATTTGTAAAAAAAATCCTCACAGTGATGCAAAAGGAAAGCTAATTCAACCGATTGACTTGGAGGAACCGAGGAGCACAACATTTCAGATTAAAGATACAAGTAGCCCAGGGCCCTATTTGCCACGAATTATATTCTTAATAGAGGGAAGTTTCAAAAAGAAATTAACCATGCGTTTATCACTTTAGTCCCAAAATCCTCTGATGCTAACCATATTAGTGATTAGAGGTCTATATCTTGTCGCAACATGTTTTATAAAATCTTGACAAATATCTATTACAGGATATAAGGCCTTATGAAAGACTTCGGACCCGTTTGGTTTCATTTTGTATTTTGAGTTTTGTGTTTTCAACATGCACTAAGGAATAACAAGAAATAAAAGTAGAATATTTATAATTTTTAGCCATTGCGACGACCAACGGACAACGAAAGAGTTGGATTGTTCTCCGTGCTTTCGTTATCTCTTGAAACACGCAAAACAAAATAATCTTGGTTTCTATTTTGCATGTTAATTTCATTTTTCAAAATTGTTTGTTTTTCAATAATACATACAACGAACGCACTTTTGTATAAATGAAAACACAGAACTAAAAACGACAAGCCAAACAGGGCCTTCATTTCTGAAAATCAAAACTCTTTCGTTTCGAGTAGAAACATGGTGGAATGCTCCTTGTTGGGGTATGAAATGGCAAGAAGCTTCAATAGGAAAACAAACAAAAACATCGTGCATCAAAGTGGACTTGCAAAAGGCTTACAATAAGATTAATAGAGAATTCATCACTCAAGTCATGGCAAACACGAGGTTTTCTCCTCAATTTATTTCCCTCATATATTGGTGCATTTCAACCCCGACCTTTTCGATCATCGTCAATAACACTCCTCAAGGTTTTATTTATAGCAGCAGAGGTATTAGGCAAGAAGACCCTCTCTACCCTACCTTATTTTCAATTGCTATGAAATTTTTATCTATTAAAATGGAAAGTGAGCATCTCTTAGGAAACATCAGCCCTATTTACAACATAAACCCAATTTTAAATCATTTGATTTACGCTGATGACCTGTAGATATTTTCTAAAGTAAATATTACAATGCAGTTTCTGTTGAATCTATTTTTCGTGGGCTTGAATATTGTGTTGTTTTGACAGCGAATACAAGTAAAATCAAATTCTAAATACCCGTCCAAATAGCATGCCTCTTAACAGTAAACACCGTGTAACGATCCATCATTTCGAACCATTCAAATCGACAATAATCCACGCATGTCAGACTTGAATTGCTCAAAACAACAGATTGTTAATTTATATTTGGCAAAACTTAGCATATACAGTAAATAAATAAGTCACAGAATCACAGACACAGAGTATTACAATAATATGCAGCGCAGTAGATAAATAGTAGTTCGTGAAGCTACTACAGAATCATCAGAGTCTGAAATAAAATACAACAGAAATCTCAAATTACAAAGATGTCTCTAATACATAAGCAAATGACAAGTCTGAACATAAACAACTGGAAATAACTAAAAAGCTGAATAGATAAAGATAGATCTCCAAGTAAAGCTCCAAGCTCTAAAGGCGAGCCCCAAATGTTGTGACACTCAGTCTGACCCGAGCATAAAGCAAAACATAAAACGCTCGAGTCAAGATTAACATTCTTATGCAAGTAAATCAACTCAAATGAAATGTCCAAATGAAATGCAAGTAACTTAAAGGATGCTTAGGATTCTCATCCTTTAAGGATCTGTGGAGCTATCTACATACATAGTACAATACGCTAAATAGATATTTCTACAATAAAGTAAAATATTAAAATAGCGTTAAGGCGTTACTCATATCTCTCTTAACACGTTTTTATATTAATGTCGTAGTCTATATAGTACCGTAGTTCCTCCGTAAACTGGAGGGCTATCTGAGGGCACTTCATAGTGAACAACACAAACCAAACTCGTAGTGGACGCGATAAGGCATATGACAAGGCACGCGAGGCAATGCTAGGGTAGGATTCTACCATTTGCACTCCCGGACTGGTGGTAACGGATAATAGCTACTACCTTCCACCTCAGAACACACTCCCATAATCAGATCGAAGATGGCCACCAAATCAATTACAAAGTAACAAATATGGTATCGATGAAGCACGTCCGATCGGAGTAGCTATCTCACTTGTCCCGGGATAGCTCCTGTTTTAGTCATATCAAGTTGACCCGAAGGGGTCAAGGCTGCATTCATACCTTGTACAGAATCGTTCCCCAACCATCCTATTTCGTTCTAGATTCTCCATCACGTGCACAGTTGTTAAAGTGATTTTCGGTATTGTCAGAGAGTATGACAATATCCGATCTCCGTCTCTTTAACAACCAAACGCTTATTTTACACCATGGTTATTTTATTTCAAACAGTTCATACTTCATATCAAAATATCATACTCATTTTAAAATCATATCACTTTCGAAGTCATTATTCACTTTAAACCATATTCATTTCCAAAATCATAACCACAAAATAGATTAAACCATCATATCAAAGTATTTGCATTTAAATCAACTAAATATAAATCATAACAGCTCCAACTTAAACAGTTTGAATATTGAAACTTGTTTATATTTAAAATAGGTTATAGATTTAAAATAGTTTATATATTAAATATATAGTAAAAAGAGTTTATATCGAAAATAGTTTCAAATTAGAATTGTTTCTTCCAATTTCACAAATCAATTTAAATCAACTTTAGTTCCAAAATTCAGTTTAAATCAATCTCAGTTCAACATTTCAATTAAAAAGGTTAAAGGTTCAATTCAAATTCTCATTAAAACCATTTTTCATTATATCGATTTCATATCTAGGTTTGAACTACAAATTTAAAATCCTTTTAATTCAATAGGCTTCAGGGTTGAAATATTCAAATAATTTACAATAACTCAATTTGATAAATTTCATTTATATTTCAAAATTTAACTTTAAATTTTATTTAAATTTGAAAATATTCACTTAATCATTTTTAATAACATTTAAATAAAATCTCAAATTATAAATTTAAATCGATATTAAATATTCAATTTTAGTTTTATTTAAATTTGAAAATATTCATTTAATCACCTTTAATCAAAATCCGATTATCAAGTTATAAAATTGTATCCTTCAAAATCTCAAAATCGATAAGTTTCCAATCAATTCTGATTAAACATAATTCTTGAACAAATTAAACTACAAATCAATTTCAATTTATCTTTCCAACCTTAATTTATTAAAGTTGTTACAAAATCTATTTTCAAAATATCAATATAAATTTCAAATAAATATTTAACACACACACACACACACACACATATATATCTACCAAATTAAATTTGATTAAATTAAATTTTATTGTATAAGTTATTATTAAATTAAATCTTATTTATTAAATATATTTTATTTTGTATAAATCTTATTTTATATAAATTTATTAATACTAAAGTTATAAGTAAAATTTTATAATTTACATTTTCAAAACTTAACTTATAATTTTAAAATTTTCAAAACATATAATTTAAAATCTAAATTTTACGCACGCATTAAAAATAAAAATCTTTATATTATATTTTTAAAATCAATATTTATTAAAAAACCATATTTTTCAAAAAATTTGGAAATCATTTAAAAAAATATACCAAAGTTGTCCGTATATAGTTTTCCATTCTATGATCAAGTAATACAGATATTTATCATTTTAATCCGTAATAATTTAATTTTTAAGGATATATATCATTTCAACCCGCAATCCCAAAAATTTAATCAATAAAATCGATTGGATTTATCAATTCAACCCATAACGATTTCCCTAATATATAAGATCGTTCTGGTATGTATCATTTCAACCCATAGTGATTTTCCTAACTAATATGGAACTTGCAGTGTGAGAACAATAGAATAATAATGTGAAATGACATACATATCAATAACAAGCATATATCATAATTAACAATTTAAATATAATATATACAATAGGTTATGGTGTCATATGTCATAGATAAACAATTTTTAATGATAACATATCATACTTAACAATTTAATTACTAACTAATTAAATTTTTAATAACACATTTTAATCGTCATTTCATGTGAAATAAATTTACTAAACATAAGAATGTTAATAGTGAGTGATCGCTTACCTTTTGAGGCAAGAGAAACAACTAGAACGAAGAAAGTGATACGAATACGCACACAGAACAACGACAAGCCAAAGAGCTGCTGCGACAAATTCGACAGCGACAAAGCAAAGCAAGCTAACTAGATTTGATGAAAACAAATCAGAGCTAGCTTTAGATGGATGGAACAATACACACACACACACACATCCCTTTCTTTTTTTATATATAATAAAGAGGAGGCTGTTGTTTCTTGATTCAAGCAGAAGGCTATGAGGATAGGTTCGATGCGAGGCGGCTGCTACGTAACAGGCTAGAGCTTGGTCGGAGGGAGGGAGAAAGGTGGTTCGCTGATAGGCTGCTCAGATCTGGTGGCGATTGTGGGTAGGTGGCTGGGTTTCAGTTGTTGTGGCTTCGGTAGGTGGGTCTGTAGGGTGGTAGTTCTGTAGGGTGGTAGTTCTGTAGGGTGGCGATCGGTGATAGAGAGGAGGGCGAGGTGGAGTGTGGCGGAGATGGCTGTGGTGGGAGGGCGTGGTTGCAAGCCGGCGACGAATGAAGGAGGATGGATGGCCGGAGGGAGAAAGGATGATGGTTTTATAAATGAAGGAGGATGGATTCAGTTTCAAAGGAAGGAGAGGAGAAATATATATATATATATATATATATATCACTTTTATATATTTTCTTTTATGCCTGAATCAGAATGAAGAGAGAAGAAAGGAGGGTAAGAGACAAATGAACGAACCTGAGAAATAAAATGAACCAGCAAATATATTTTGAAACCAGGGAATATTGAAAGTAGCAATTGAATCCAGAGAATATTAATAACTAGTGGCCATTTGTTTTCAGCCGATGGACAAACGGAAGGACACCAGGAAATCAAAAGGCTCAAATGCAGAACCGATACGGCTAATTGTTTCGCAGATTTCATCGTGTACCGGACACTAAAATGCACAAATAAATATATTGCGGAGATCCACGCAATGAGACGAACAAGATGGTACACAGGTATGACAGATATGACTTACCTATCACAACGAGATATTCGCTGCCAAAATCCTGCTAAACTGCCGAAAATAAGATAAACGGGGCTATAGCAGTCCGAATTTGGCGAAACGAATTATGACGTCTCACTTGGAAAATGATTTACATTTTTCTTATATGAAAATATTTAAGTTTCAAAAATATTTTATTACCAGTAAATTTAGCTGATTCAAAATTTTAAATCGAAATTTCACAACCAAACAAACTTACATATTTTTTGATGAAAATCTGGCATTTGCTACGTTTAAATAGACGTATTCCAAATATCAAATTTTCATTGCTAACATTTTATTTGTTTATTCTAGTGAAAAATTTAGTTAATTATGTGTGACGCCCCACCTCTATACCCACGCTAGCCCAGAACACTACGGTGTAGTGTTGTCAACTAACACGGAGAATAAGGCTGTTGAGGAGCGACCATCCATGTGATTTCTTATCACACGGTGGCTATAAATAATCTTCGGAAACAAACATAGAAATAAGCATAATACAAATCAGTCACAGACATCCATATCACAAAGGCGGAAGAAGATATGAATATATAACTAACACATGAAAGTGTACAGCAGAGTAGTGGTCAAACAGATCCACAATAATACAAAAGAATAGCAATGCGTGCTATACAAAAGAATACATCTATGAGTCTATATCTCAAGTGTAAATGACAAAAACTGCTAATCTAAATGGTCAGCCAAAAGTCAGAGTAGTAAATCCCTGGGGGAAAAGTCAAGCAGAAGCACCTGTAACATCTCAGTCTGACCCGAGTATTATTTATAAGAAAATAATAAACGGATCAGTCTAGATATAAATATCAAATAACATGATATAAACAATAGATATGGCAAGAACATATAGTAACCATAAAGACATACTATGATAAGCATGTAAATGAAGATCATCAAGAGATCAAACAATATCAAAAGAATCTTCTAAAAGATCCAAATTCACCTAAACATAAAAGCTGGAAAATCATAACAATGAAAGTCATGAAAATAGGTAAAGCACAAATTCCAGAAGACTACACAAGAAATCCAGAAATCACAATATAGGAGCATGAAAACTCACAAAATGGGAGTATGAAAACTCACCTACACATGTAATCACAAAGCGAGACGCTATCTCATGGTTGCAAGCCATTAATTTTGACACACGAATGGCCCGAAGACCGTGGGGCGCTACTCCACATATGTGATGGCGAAACATCACACAAATGCGATGGCGAAACATCACAAGAGCGGGGTCTAGTCTCCCTCGCAGACAAAGAGACATCGCACAGTTGCTAGTCTAAAACACAAAAATGATCGTCATGATCATCAAGAAGTGTCAATTACACTAAGTTCGTAAATATAAAAGTTTAGCTTCATGACCCATAACCACTTGCTTAACTCAAATATTTACGAACAAACTGTAGATCTTCACTAGAAAATTGTCACAAAAGATTCAATCGCACAAGTCCAAGAATTAACCAACGAAGTAAACGCAAGCGTTTCATACCACTTGTTTTACTAAGTCGTTTAATTAGATTTCTCATACGAGTGAGGTAAAGGTTTGTATATACTAATAGATTGGAAAACGGTTTAAGGAAAAAGCTTTGTAGTAGAATAGAGTTAAAATTGTTTTGATGAAAGAGTTTTGATATTTACTACTAGTATTGAAAACCTTTATATTTTAAAGTGACAAATCATAGAAGTGATTGTAGAAACAATCAATCATAAAAATTCACTTTCGAAGACGTGAATAAAATCCAAAGAAACCGATAATGAATCCATCGAAATAGATATTCAAAAATCCATAAAATCGACCGAGAAGCCCAAGATAGTTTGTCTCGAAGAATGGTCAACTCAGCATCTCAACAAAGCAAGTTCTGTTGAATGTTTTTCAGATAAGATCCCCTACAGAGGGAGGGTCCGGGGGGGTGGCAACCCCCCAAGGTAGGGGTGCGGGGGCAACACCCCTGCTACGGGGTTCGACCTAACACTCAAACGACCTAAAGAAAATAAGAGGCCGAGCGACCTATAAGAAGCAACGACTTAAATAGAATCGAGGTCCAACGACCTACGGGTTAGGTCATGCGAGTTAAGGAGGTCAACGACCTAACAGAGACACGCGACCTAATAAAGGAATGCGACCTAAAGGCACGCGACCTAGCGACCTAAGCAGGAAACGTGACCTATGAGGGACAGCGATTTAAGTGGGTCAACGACCTACGGAATATAGGTCACGCGACCTAACTGTTTACAAGGTCTTGCGACCTAACTGGAAACGTGGTCTAGCGACCTAGTGGTTTAAAGAAGATGGGTCACGCGACCTAAGGAGATAAGGCCTAGCGACCTACGAGCTAAAGGTTCAACGACCTAACAGGATGTAGGTCCAACGACCTAACAGGTAAGAAGATCACACGACCTAAAATGCCATAGGACTTAACAACCTAAGGTCATACGACACCTAACGACCTAAGGTCATACGACCTAGCGACCTAAAGCCATACGACCTAGCGACCTAAGGTCCATACGACCTAACTCCGAAGACGTTAGAAATGGCTAGAACGACCTACAACCTAAGGTCCATACGACCTACGACCTAAGGTCCATTCGACCTAAAGCCCAACGACCTAGCGACCTAAAACCAAACGACCTACGACCTAATTCCGTGTGCCGAGCGACCTAACGTTGTAGGCCATTTTAAGGTCGGAAACGAGCTATTTTGAGGCCGAGACTTTTCCACGCGAATGACCTAGCATAGGCAGAACGACCTAAGTGCAGTTTTTTTTTACCAAAAACACTAAAATTTGGGGTTTTTGGCCAATCCAATCCAAACCAAATGCAAATGTACATGCAAACATGATAGGGATTCATTCCCAACACTCCAAGATAGTTATAGGTTGTGAGATAAAAATCACACCTTTTCACTCAAATGGATGAAGATGAAGCTTGAAATGCTATGGAAGGATCAACCACTAGCTTGAATCAATGTCTTCACTTGAGTTTTGGAGTTGATGTTGAATTAGCAATGAAGACTTAGCTTTTGGAGTTTTAGTTTCTCTTTCCACTCACCATTAATGCAAAAGCTTGAGTTGGTAGGAATTTATGAAGAGTGAAGAGAAGGAGGGGGTTTGGGCTTGAGTTATAATGGCTAAGCTAACCCAAAGTCCAAAGCGGGAAAAGTTAGTGAAATTCCACTAACTCCCAACCTATCAATGTTTATACTTAAAAAAGTTGTAAACGGCATATCGAACTCAATGGAAGTGGTCTCGAGTCCTAATTTGACCGTTTGCAAAAAGTAGCTTTCGGACCAATATCCGACTAACGACAAAATATTTAAATAAAATATTTAAATATAAAATCGATAAATATGCGGGTTGTTACATTATGTTATTTAAAATCGTTAAAATTTTTGAGTCGTCACACTCTCCTTCACTCAAAACTTTTCGTCCTCGAAAAGGAACGAGATAGGTGAATAGAAGCAACGGAAAGGAAAGATAAATTCAAAATACGTAGTATCAGATGCAGCAATTAATTCAAGACCCTATAAATTTCATTTTTTGGACATCTTATTACCTACATTTATATTGTATGCTATTCAATTACATATTCACATTAACTCAAATTTTTCCAGTAAGTTTTATTAATGTTTTAGAATATAATTGAGTATTATACAAATAAATTTATCCTAGTTCAACTGTTTCAAGTTGTTTTCATTTCTCATTTTAGACACTCAAATTATTCAAAAAATTTGCTTCATTTCAATAATTGAAAACCATCACTTAACATAAAACTTAAGAGTTAAATTTTTGGTTTCACTTCAAACCATTTTGAAATAAATACACACACACACATATATTTTGTACATCAAATCATACTCAAGAAATTCAAATCAAATCCATTTTCCAAAACAAAAGTGTAGCAAAGCTACTAAGTGGTCTCCCTACTTTGAGACTCGAGAATAAATGTCGATGTTGCTACAGTCATCATTGAAATTATTTTCCAATGACATAAGAGGAGTGTACCGATTTACTTCTTTTTAAAATTCTTTGAAAACAATTTCCATTCAAAAATACTTTCAAATAGTATATTTTTGAAAACTTTGGAAACCAAAATTTTGAAAAGCACTGAAAATTAAATTCTCATATTCTCAATTTAAATTCATTTCATTTGCGAATCAGATTTATAAACCATGTTTATAAAATTTCATCTTCTTATAACATACAACAATAGTCAACTATTTAGGAATGTTGACACAACAATAAATGATAATCTAATACTATCATTTCTAACGACCAATTCATTTAACTATCTAATTTTAGAAAATTATACTTTTATATATAAAATATAATCATATGTAAAATTATTTCGTTTACCAATTTCAAAAACAATATTGTGTCAGTTTGTTCTGTTCAAATTTTTTGGAATTCCAATCGATAGCATTAGCTAGACGAATCGATCGAAACCCAAAATTCAAACTTAACAACTCAAGCAACACAATATAAAACATTTTTATATCAATTACAAATACGATCCTCATAGGATGATTCAAGAATGGATTTTAGAACAATGATAGAGATTCAAATTTAGAGGGACCTTAATCACATAGAGTTCTAACCAAGAAGATAGGCTCGAAAGGAAGATGATAATTTAATCACAAAAGAGGAAAGATGGATAAACTTATATTAATCACAGTGACCTTAACTGGATCAACCGAGGCTCCATTTTCAAAAATAATATCCCAAGGAATCAGATTTCATCCCTTCAGAAATAGCATTTAGAAAATTTGGCTGAGTTTGGAGAATATAGCTTAAATGAGATTCATGTTCCTTCTCTGACTTAGAAAAGGTGAGAATATCATCAACGAAAACTAGGACAAACTTGTTGAGAACATTGCGGAAGAACGTGATTCATGAGATCAACAAAGAAGGCAGGAGCATTGGTTAATCCAAATGGCATGACTAACCATTCATAGAAACCATTCTCCGTTCGGAAAGCTGTCTTGGGTATGCTCTCCTCAACTACACGAAGTTGGTAGAAACCGGTAGCAAGATCAAGCTAAGAGAATAATTTAGCTCCGTAGAGCTAATCGAACATATCATTGATACAAGGCATAGGATATTTTCTCTTAAGAGTATGCTTGTTCAGCTCTCTATAATCAATACACACCCTCAAAGAACCATTAGATTTGGTGAAAAGAGCATAGCTGCTCCCATTCAAAAAAACTCTGCCTAAACAAACCTGTAACGACCCGCCCTTATGACCGCCCCTAGTCGGTAGTTAAACCAACATGAAATGTTCAAAACAACGGATTGTTATTCAATTTATAGAGTTTAAACAGAATCAGCCACAGAAACATAGAATAATTATATTTCACATAAATGAATTTCTTTTTTTTTTGTGTACATATATCAGAGTTTATACAATGAATTAAATTTATACAACGGAATATTTCTTTAAGTACGAAAATAAATCCCCGAAAAGCTAAAGTGAAGCGTTATCCCCCTCTCTCTCTAACTTCGCCGCCCGAAAATCTTCAAGCTGCAAAATACTGGGTCTGACCCGAGTATTACATTCAAAAGAAAATAATACACGGGTCAGTCTAATTCAAACTCAGTTATTAGTGCATAGAGGCAATAATAATCAAATAACAATTAGACGACAGTCACAATAATTCTCGTCTATCTGACCCTTTTAACAAAGAAATCGGATAACGTTAAATATAATACTTATCAGTGTTAAACAATAATTTAGTAGGTTCAAAATTATCAACGAAGATAGATGAAGGGATTATTAATGAAGATAATTTTAGAAAAACATCAGAATTTCCTAAACGACAATTAACAACAAAATCATCAAATTAAACCAAATCAAACTGCGATTCAAAATATATTGAATTGGCAAGATAAAACAATTTTCATCAATAGAAAACATCAATTAGAACATCAGATCTAGTTGGGCTGCAGTACACGCACGTGTGCACGACCTCGCCACATTTAAAACATTAACTCTGTGTGGCTGCAGTTCACGCTTGCGTGCACTGCCTTGACAATATAGTGATGATGTACCCAAAAGATCAACGAACCGAAATTTATGAAGAATCAAATATCGATGCAACGCAAACCGACAAGGCAACTGCATAAACGAATCCCAGGGCAAACTACAACAATAAACTGCAGCCACCAAAATATCAAATGAACAGGCAATAAAGGAGGAAAACAAGTGATGTACACATGAATGCAACAGTGGTCAATACAAGTGTGGACATGATGAAGTCAGTGCCAACAGCGAATGACAGCAACTCAATCAATATGATTTACAACCTGGACCACTTGAACTCCATATATACATGAATACTATAATCACAGTATACATATACACACGTCGTCCAGGCAACAAACAAAATCAACAATGGCAATGCGAATTTTCTCAAAGAATGATACCAGTATCCAAGTGCAGGAAGACTACAACAAGTACAAAATTCCCAAACACTCAAGACTGCACACTTCCATAAGTACAAAACTTTATATAAAATGAAACTGCAAAGCCAAACCATTAACAAGAATGCAAAGGTCAAGTCAGTGACTCAACGCAACTGCAACACCAAAGCACAAAGCAGTAGTACAACAATTCAATGAACAAGTAAACATAAAGGCTACAGGTTCGACACCACCAGACAGTGGCGCAAACACACGAACACATATATAGGCAGTGAACATGTGAAAATCAGGCTACAGGAGCAACCCAGTATCAAATGCCATCAAGTAAACAAGACTCTAGATAGTACAAATCCATTAATATATGCATACACACATACAAATATATGTATGCCTATATATATGCAGACTTGAACAAACATGCGACAGATCAAAGCCACCATTTAAAACAAATTGACGCAGCAATAATGATTCAAGTTCGAATATACAAGTATAGCTAGCCAAATCAAAATGGACAGCGGCTACTACACAAATGCAAGAAGGTCAAGCCACTTGACTCAACACAACTGCAACGTAAAGAAACTGCAACCACCACAAATGTTCAAGGGTAGAACTGCAACACCAACGCAGCCACCACCTGAATACAAGGGAACATCAACTACAAACTGCAACTTCAAGGGGAGTGATAATATATGATGAATCTGAGGCCACAGTGGCACTACACATGACAAAGAATACAAGTGCACTAGCAAAATAGAAATAAGGAGTACTGCTGCAGATTAACAAATACCATATAAAACTCGAACACAGTGAAGCCAACATTCAAATGGTGCAAGAAAATGACCAGAAGCAATAGCAACTATATATATACATACATGAATGCATATCTATATACATGATAATGGAAAGACACATATATGTACAAATGAAGACACAGCAAGGCTACATGAACCCCAAATTTTCACAGAGTAATGTAAAGCACTCTGAATCAAATGCCAGCAGATAATCAAAGCACGTAAAGGCGTCAGGGAATACGCAACCTGATCATCTAAGTGCAGACAAAACGAAGTCGAGGCCAACAGTAATGGCAACAACTCCATCAAGTCGTGGTTCAAACCCAAAATGCAAGAAAAATCAAAACCAGGGAATGCGCTACTGCTACATAAACGTATAGGCAACTACGTGAAAAACTAGCAGTAAGCAGTGCCAAAGAACAACAACCCAACTGTACAATTTTTTTTCCATAAACCAGAACAAGTGGCCGAAGACACGGAGGTCGAAATCAATGACCAATTCAAAACGAGTCAAGGACATAATGGCCAGAATCATAAGACAGCGAGATACAAGTGAGTGTATCTGTAAAAATCCAAGTAAACTCAAGTAAAATGTAAATGTACAGAGACTTCAAGCCTGCAGCAATTCAAACTCAAAGCAACTCCCACGTGCAAATTTCAACTACCAAAAATGTATGCACATAGTCAGGCCAACTAAAGCACAAAACAAAACAAGTCGATATAATATGATCAACAGCAGGTCAAAAAAATTGAACAAAATCAAGTTAAAGCCGAGGCTATGGCACAACAAAGTGATCCACCAAGTTCGAACAATATCCAGCATGTTAAGAAATCAAAATGGCCAAAGTCATGAAACCCCATACTCAAAAATAAGACCGAAGTCACAGTTCAAAAATCATCAAACTCAGAAATCAAAACCAAGGGTATCAATCATTCAAACAACGAAAATCACAGATTTGAATAAGCTAAAAATCAAGTAAGAATTTTTTTTACTAATTTGAATTAGATGTGAGTGATAGAATCACTCACCTTTGCCTGACGTGGTTGCGAGCGAAGAGGAGGAATCAAATCGAGGCAAAGGAAGTGTCGATCGATCAAATTGAAGCCGGCGCCTTTGATTCAACCAAGCCCTAGATTTTGGAGACGAACGAGAAACGAAGAGGAATACTCGAGGCCGCCATTAATTTTCTTATTTACTCGTTTGATTTTTTTTCTCTAAAATGATGGAGGAAGGGGAACAAGGTACTTAAAATAGAACGAGACATACTTTACACGATTTCTTTTGTGATTCTCTGCGTGGTTTTAGGAGTATGTAACGGCGTGATTTTAGAATGCTGGTGAAAAGAATATCATATTATTATTATTTTTCATTTTCAATCCATTTTTTTTCATTATCTTCTTTAGTAAGCTTCATAGATATATAAACTTTTTGAAGTTCAACTATCAAACATCAATTTATATTACCATGTTTTACAATTAGATTTTTATACTTGTATTTTGTATTGATAAAATTCATTCCATTTTATTTAAGTTAAAGAAAAATGTATTAAAATTAACCATCAATCTATTAATTTACATAAATAATAATTCTTAAATCCAAATTATTTTTCTAAGTCATTAGTTCGAATTTTAAATACAAATTTAATATTCAATTTCAAACCTCAAAGTCAAATTCAAATTTTTATTCAACTTTCAATAGATTACATTCTAAAATTTAATCGCCAAATTCATAGTTATATTGAAAATTCAACTAAACCATCATCCAAATATTTAAAATAAATTAAATATTTTCATTTTAAATTGTTCCAAATTCAGTATCGTTACAATCTTCCCCCCTTAAAAGAATTTCGTCCCGAAATTATAAGTTAGGAAAACGATTGTTAAAATCTCACCGATATTTATACCCTACACAATTTACCAAGTTCAAAACTTATTAAAATAAATAAATATAGGATTCATTCCATTTATTTTATCTCACTAGCTTTGTTCATTATCTCCTTTGTTCATTGATTTCTACAATCAAGACACAAAAGTCTTTTACCAAAATTTTCGACTTACAAAACTCAGATTTAAGCTTGAAACTCTTCATGTTAGAGATTTGCATATTATATCTTTTCCAAAAGCTGTGGACTTTCAAGATATTTAAAAGATCTTCTTCCTTAATTCATTAGGTTGGAATTATGTAATTCTAATTTCAGACTATTGATTTGCTATCTAAAGTTTTGAAAATACTTGCTAACTCGAAGTTTAACAAGTCTATCGTCGTTCTTACAGACATTAGGCATACGCTGGCCAGGCACAGGACTAAAAATCTCCAAGTACTAAATATACTTGCTTCAACTCCCAGTGAAAATACTTAAAAATCTTTTAAAAATGGATAAGGAAAGCACGTTCCCCCATGGATCACATTTTACCCGGCGGTTACGCTACTATTCCAGTAGAATCGCTTGTAATCTGTAGATTTCATATCTCTTGAATTTCGCCATGGTTGTTGCCATATATCACGGTTCACACGGCGGTTGCGCTACTATCCCAGTAGAATCGCTTGTGATCGTAGGCATCTCGCCCCTTAAATTACGCTTTGGCCTCTAGATCGCAGTTTACACGGCGGTTGCGCCACTATCCCAATGGAATCGCTTGTAACTATAGGCATCATGCCCCACGAATTACGCTAGCATACATCATCATCAATTCACATGATCCCATCACGATGATCCATCATGAGGGATTCTAATCCAAATGGACATTCCAACTTATGGAAATTCTACGTAGCTACGAATTTCAAATGGACACTCACACCGAGTTCCAACACCTTCACAAATTTTAAATGGAAGGTACTTGTCCATATCCTCAGTTTAGAAAACATAATATCATACACATATAGTACATCGTTTCACATTTCGTACATATCATACCTATGTAAACTTACGTAGGATTTTCATAATAATGACTTTCCAAACTGATGGTTTTCGAATTATTACATTCACATATATAAGTTCCGAAAACCACATATCCACATACCCATAACAAATAGAGGATTTCTAAATTTTCCATCTCGTTACCGATTTAAAATTTTCCTCTAAATCAATTTGAAAATTTAAGGTTATCTCAAACCCAATTCACATTCATAATCCAATTCATTATTGACTTCACATTCGATTTGGATTTCGCGTTACATCGTCAATTCTCAACACATAATTGATGTCTATCAATATATAACCTCTAAGCTCGTACGTCTCAGAGAAGGGTGTATATAGCTAAAAGAATAAATTCTCCGCCCACTAAACAGATATATATTTAATAGAGATCAATTGCTATGTCATCAATTCACAATGTTAGACATACAGTCCCAATCGACTATCCAAAATTCAAAGCTCAACTTATACTGTTTTTGGTGTCGAAGTTAAACTCAATTTAACTCAAGATTCAATCTTTTTGAAAAAAATTCAAGTTGAACTAATTGTTCAAATTTTCCAAAAATATCTTTACAAGATATATATAATTTTCCACACTTAACCATTTGAAACAAATTTCACATATTCATTTTTCAATTTATCTTTAAAAGATAAAATTTCAAACCTTCCATTGCATATTGGAAAATATTTCCATACTTATTTAATAATAAGTAATTCACAAATCCATTTATTTTCAACACTTGGAAAATACTCAATATACTTAAATCATAATTAAGTATATATTCCATTCTTTAAGGAGCGTTCTTTTAAACACATTTATTTGAGTCAAAACGAATGTTGCGTAAAACATTGTTACGACAACTCAAAATCACTAGTATAGGGATTCGAATGTAAGATAGATATATAAATCCCAATACTATATAAAACATTTCCTTTCGGAAACCATTTACTATAACAACAGTGTTATAGTCCACCGTTTCCTTCTATTTTTCGAAAACATCTATTTCAACAATGAATGTTGAAATCTATGTATTCGATAGTTAATACATTTTAAAACATCTTTTAAAACAATTAACTTCATTCTTTTAAATTTCACTTCTCCAAATCATACCCGTTTATTCAATAATATATTCACTGTCCAAAATCATGAATATACCTTATTTACCCAATTTAGTATTTCCACACTTTTATCAAAAGATTATCCACTGCCCAAAATCGTGGATATACATTGTTTACCAAATTCAACACTTCCTCATATTCAATTAAAGGATTTTCCACAGTCCAAAATCGTGAATATAATTCCTTTAATAAGCTATGTTCACTTATCAAATTTATTTGATTATGGATTTATAAAACAACATTTATAAATTCCATTTCTATTTTATAACTACTTCGATTTATAAATCTCCTTTAATAACCATTAACTTTTTCAACTTCGACTTAATTCATAGTTTGAATTCCGCATACTTTTCACAATATTGGTTTTAAACCGACTTCAAACCTTTCAATATTAAGTTTTTCACTTAACTTAATTCTCTGATGTTTAAATTCAAATTCATCACTGAATCTATTAAACCTATTATGGATTAGCATGTGGACAACTTCAAATTTGAAATCTAAATTCCATTTGAACTTTACATTTGCTTTCTATTTCCAAATTAATCAACTAATTCTTTAGCAAGCCATTCATCGACTTGGTTCCATTAGATTTATATCTCCACATTAACTATTTTAGGCATTAGTTTAAAACTTGAAATATAAGCTTTACATCAAAACTAGTTTGATTCATATAGTTAAGTCAACAAATAGATTTCCTTCCTAAGGCGCTATTATACTAAAATACTTCTTTCCGTACAAACTATCCATAGCTTAATACTTTTAAAATACGTACATAGAAGATTTTGGATTACAAAAGATAGTATTACAAAATATATTGATTGGTTTAAGATTCAGAATTATTGAGAACTATCGACTTCCTGTCCGGTAGTACGCATCTTTGACAAACTTCCCTCCCTGGTTTACGCTATTTCAAGTTGTATTAAAGGAGGATTAACACATTCAAAATCAACATGTCCCCAATTCCTACATTTCCCGCAAAAATATGAGATGTTTCCATTCTTATCTATCATCCTTACACTTTTCGCCCTAGCTGGTCGGGCTATAGCTTGCTTTCCATGCTGTCTTTCAGTGCAGTTTCTGGCTATATGTCAAGTCTAGTGACAATGGTAGAAGATTGTCAATCTGTCGACGGGTAAATCGAGTGCGCGCTTCTTCCTTTTCACTTCAGGGCAATGACTAAGAAAATGCCCTACCCCTCGACATTTAAAACACACAATCTCAGGACGAGCGAACCGGACATCCACATTCCTTTTCTTTCTCTTCTCTCGGCACATAACGGCATAATGTCCCTTTTTATGACATCGATAACAGATAACATCATCATAGGGACCAGGTGCTTGCCTTTCATTGAATTTCCTTTTGATTTCCGCACGTGCCACTTCTGCTTCTCTACGGACAATTGCTCTTTGTTCACGGCGTGCTGCTTTTTGTGCTCCGGTTTTCGCCATTATAATTAATAAGATATTTTCGAAGTTTCCTATTAAAATTTGCAATCTTTATTAGCAAAGGTTGGATTATTCAATCATTTTCCCAAGACAATCTGCAAATTTACATTATCCTGATATATAGGATTATTATTCAACCAAACTTGAGATTCAACTCCGGATTTTATTTCAAACATTTGAAATATACATATATATACATTCTTGCGTATTAAACTTTTCTTCAAACATAAAATAAAATAAAATTTTATCTGATTATTTTCGAAAATATTTTGAAAAATTACTTGAAATTTTTTCTTCATGTATATACTACTAGTATTATTCTTCAAAACATTTGAAATCAATTTTCAAAAGAATTCAGAATCAAATTTCCAAGTTATAGTTCAATGATCCTCTTGGCTATAACTAAATTGACATATCATTTTATTTCACAATTATTACTTTAGAGATATTCAAAATATTTGATTTAAACCAATTCATTAATTCACTTCACTTTACATTTTATTTTTCATAATCTCAGCAATTCGATAATGGGTTTTTTTCAAATGATCGGGACTCAATTCTAAGGAGACCTTATCGAAGAGAAACTATCGTAAACCTAAATTTAGAGAGGAATTTCCAAAAAGGATTTGAATTTTCAAAATACCTTTTATTTTCAAAAAAAACAACAATTTTTTTGTACTTCATTAGATTTGAAAAACGTTTTCTTTAAAATGATTCCAGTAACTATTCATATTAAACATCATAAACTGAGCTTTGTATAAACCAAAGCTCTGATACCACTTTTGTAACGACCCGCCCTTCTGACCGCCCCTAGTCGGTAGTTAAACCAACTTGAAACGTTCAAAACGATGGATTGTTATTCAGTTTATAGAGTTTAAACAGAATCGGCCACAGAAACATAGAATAATTATATTTCACATAAATGAATTTTTTTTTGTACATATATCAGGGTTTATACAATGAATTAAATTTATGCAGCGGAATATTTCTTTAAGTACAAAAATAAATCCCCGAAAAGCTAAAGTGAAGCGTTATCCCCCTCTCTCTCTAACTTCGCTGCCCGAAAATCTTCAAGCTGCAAAATACTGGGTCTGACCCGAGTATTACATTCAAAAGAAAATAATACACGGGTCAGTCTAATTCAAACTCAGTTATTAGTGCATAGAGGCAATAATAATCAAATAACAATTAGACGACAGTCACAATAATTCTCGTCTATCCGACCCTTTTAACAAAGAAATCGAATAACATTAAATATAACACTTATCAGTGTTAAACAATAATTTAGTAGATTCAAAAATTATCAACGAAGATAGATGAAGGGATTATTAATGAAGATAATTTTAGAAAAACATCAGAATTTCCTAAACGGCAATTAACAACAAAATCATCAAATTAAACCAAATCAAACCGCGATTCAAAATATATTGAATTGGCAACACAAAACAATTTTCATCAATAGAAAACATCAATTAAAATATCAGATCTAGTAGGGCTGCAGCACACGCACGCGTGCACGGCCTCGCCACATTTAAAATGTTAACTCTGTGTGGCTGCAGTTCACGCTTGCGTGCACTGCCTTGCCACTATAGTGATGATGTACCCAAAAGATCAACGAACCGAAATTTATGAAGAATCAAATATCCATGCAACGCAAACCGACAAGGCAACTGCATAAACGAATCCCAGGGCAAACTGCAACACTAAACTGCAGCCACCACAATATCAAATGAACAGGCAACAAAGGAGGCAAACAAGTGATGTACACATGAATGCAACAGTGGTCAATACAAGTGCGGACATGATGAAGTCAGTGCCAACAGCGAATGACAGCAACTTAATCAATATGATTTACAACCTGGACCACTTGAACTCCATATATACATGAATACTATGATCACAGTATACATATACACACGTCGACCAGGCAACAAACAAAATCAACAATGGCAATGCGAATTTTCTCAAAGAATGATACCTGTATCCAAGTGTAGGAAGACTACAACAAGTACAAAATTCCCAAACACTCAAGACTGCACACTTCCATAAGTACAAAACTTTATATAAAATGAAACTGCAAAGCCAAACCATTAACAAGAATGCAAAGGTCAAGTCAGTGACTCAATGCAACTGCAACACCAATGCATAAAGCAGTGGTACAACAATTCAATGAACAAGTAAACATAATGGCTACAGGTTCGACACCACCAGACAGTGGCGCAAACACACGAACACATATATAGGCAGTGAGCATGTGAAAATCAGGCTACAGGAGCAACCCAGTATCAAATACCATCAAGTAAACAAGACTCTAGATAGTACAAATCCATTAATATATGCATACACACATACAAATATATGTATGCCTATGTATATGCAGACTTGAACAAACAGGCGACAGATCAAAGCCACCATTTAAAACAAATTGACGCAGCAATAATGAGTCAAGTTCGAATATACAAGTATAGCTAGCCAAATCAAAATGGACAGCGGCTACTACACAAATGCAAGAAGGTCAAGCCACTTGACTCAACACAACTGCAACGTAAAGAAACTGCAACCAACACAAATGTTCAAGGGTAGAACTACAACACCAACGCAGCCACCACCTGAATACAAGGGAACATCAACTACAAACTGCAACTTCAAGGGAATGATAATATATGATGAATCTGAGGCCACAGTGGCATTACACATGACAAAGAATACAAGTGCACTGGAAAAATAGAAACAAGGAGTACTGCTGCAGATTAACAAATACCATATAAACTCGAACACAGTGAAGCCAACATTCAAATGGTGCAAGAAAATGACCAGAAGCAATAGCAACTATATATATACATACATGAATGCATATATATATATATATATATATATATACATGATAATGGAAAGACACATATATGTACAAATGAAGACACAGCAAGGCTACATGAACCCTAAATTTTCACAGAGCAATGTAAAGCACTCTGAATCAAATGCCAGCAGATAATCAAAGCACGTAAAGGCGTCAGGGAATACGCAACCTGATCATCTAAGTGCAGGCAAAACGAAGTCAAGGCCAATAGTAATGGCAACGACTCCATCAAGTCGTGGTTCAAACCCAAAATGCAAGAAAAATCAAAACCAGGGAATGCGCTACTGCTACATAAACGTATAGGCAACTACGTAAAAAACTAGCAGTAAGCAATGCCAAAGAACAACAACCCAACTGTACAATTTTTTTTTCATAAACCAGAACAAGTGGCCGAAGACACGGAGGTCGAAATCAATGACCAATTCAAAACGAGTCAAGGACATAATGGCCAGAATCATAAGACAGCGAGATACAAGTGAGTGTATCTGTAAAAATCCAAGTAAACTCAAGTAAAATGTAAATGTACAAAGACTTCAAGCCTGCAACATTTCAAACTCAAAGCTACTCCCACGTGCAAATTTCAACTACCAAAAATGTATGCACATAGTCAGGCCAACTACAGCACAAAACAAAACAAGTCGATATAATATGATCAACAGCCGGTCAAAAATATTGAACAAAATCAAGTTAAAGCCGAGGCTATGGAACAACAAAGTGATCCACCAAGTTCGAACAATATCCAGCATGTTAAGAAATCAAAATGGCCAAAGTCATGAAACCCCATACTCAAAAACAAGACTGAAGTCACAGTTCAAAAATCATCAAACTCAGAAATCAAAACCAAGGGTATCAATCATTCAAATAACGAAAATCACAGATTTGAACAAGCTAAAAATCAAGTAAGAATTTTTTTTACTAATTTGAATTAGATGCGAGTGATAGAATCACTCACCTTTTCCTGACGCGGTTGCGAGCGAAGAGGAGGAATCAAATCGAGGCAAAGGAAGTGTCGATCGATCAAATTGAAGCCGACGCCTTTGATTCAACCAAGCCCTAGATTTTGGAGACGAACGAGAAACGAAGAGGAATACTCGAGGTTGCCATTAATTTTCTTACTTACTCGTTTGATTTTTTTTCTATGAAATGATGGAGGAAGGGGAACGAGGTACTTAAAATAGAACGAGACATACTTTACACGGTTTCTTTCGTGATTCTCTGCGTGGTTTTAGGAGTATGTAACGGCGTGATTTTAGGATGCTGGTGAAAAGAATATCATATTATTATTATTATTTTTCATTTTCAATCCATTTTTTTTCATTATCTTCTTTAGTAAGCTTCATAGATATATAAACGTTTTGAAGTTCAACTACCAAACATCAATTTATATTAACATGTTTTACAATTAGATTTTTATACTTGTATTTTGTATTGATAAAATTCATTCCATTTTATTTAAGTTAAAGAAAAATGTTATTAAAATTAACCATCAATCTATTAATTTACATAAATAATAATTCTTAAATCCAAATTATTTTTCTAAGTCATTAGTTCGAATTTTAAATACAAATTTAATATTCAATTTCAAACCCCAAAGTCAAATTCAAATTTTTATTCAACTTTCAATAGATTAAATTCTAAAATTTAATCGCCAAATTCATAGTTATATTGAAAATTCAACTAAACCATCATCCAAATATTTAAAATAAATTAAATATTTTCATTTTAAATTGTTCCAAATTCAGTATCGTTACAAAACCCTTGGAAAACAAGTTTCAATCTGCTTCCTTAACTCGACCTTTCTCTAGGTACCATCCATCTGGGAGGAAGTACAACAGCTCAAGCTTCAGGAATAAGATCGATGTAGAATTCAATTTCCTACTTAGAAGGTAGAGAAGTGACTTCATCAAAACATTAAGATAATCCCTGACTATCGGGGTGGAATCAAGATCACTAGGCTAAGAATCAACCGAAAAGATAAAATTGCCTGCATAATCCCGAGGCATTCGACATTCCATCACAAGAGAATTAACCTACTCATCTACTAGAGAAACGGTTCGGGCTTTGCAAGAGATAACTTCATCCTAACGCTTTAACCAATCACCCCAATTAAGATATCAACTGCATCAAAACCGAGGACATAGAAATCTCTAGTGAATCGACGCCTATTGCAAAAGGAGTTTCACCCTTTTACGAATCATACTAAGGTTGGCGGGACCGCCACTAGGATTAGTCATACATAGGGATGAAGCTGCCAATTGAGGTTGCAAGAGTGTTCAAAATTATTACAGAGATCAACAAAAATAAAGCTATGATTTGCTACAGTATAAAGAAGAACACGAACAGAAAAAGACATGAATGGATTTTAGAACAAAGATAAAGTTCCAAAATTCAAAAGAAATCCAAATCAAAGAGGATCTTAACAAAAAAATTCAAGCTCGAACGAAGATGATTCTATGATTAATTCTACTCATTCTATGGTATTACTACCCCATCTCTAATGAGTTTTTACTTCATATGCTAAGTTTTTCCTAAAACAGAGCTCTGATACCACATGTAACGACCTGTCATTTCGAACCATTCAAATCGACAATAATCCATACATGTCAGACTTGAATTGCTCAAAACAAAATATTTTTAATTTATATTTGGCAAAACTTAGCATATACAGTAAATAAATCAATCAAATAATCACAGACACAGAGTATTACAACAATACACAGCAGAATAGATAAATAGTAGTTCATGAAGCTACTACAGAAACATCTGAGTCTGAAACAAAATACAACAGAAATCCTAAAGTACAAAGAGGTCTCTAATACATAAGCAAATAACAATTCTGAATGTAAACACTTGGAAATAATTGAAAATATGAATAGATAAAGATAGATCTCTAAGCAAAGTCCTAGCTCCAAAAGTCGAGTCTCAATTGCTGTGACACTTAGTCTGACCTGAGCATAAAGCAAAAAATTGAACACTCGAGTCAGGATTAACATTCTTATGCAAATAAATAAACTCAAGTAAAATGTCCAAATGAAATGCAAGTAACTTAAAGGATGATTGGATTCCCATCCTTTAAGGATCCCTGGAACCATCTACGTACATAGTACAATACGCTACATAGTTAATGTCTACGGTAAAGTAAATATTAAAATAGCATTATGGCGTTATCTATATCTCCCTTAACACATTTTATATAAATGTCATAGTCTATACAGTACCGTAATTCCTCCGTAAACTGGAAGGCTATAAGAGGGCATTCTAAAGTGTACGACACAAAATAAACTCGTAGTGGGTACGATAAGGCATATGACAATGTACGCAAGGCAACGCTAGGGTAGGATTCTACCATCTGCACTCCCGGACTGGTGGAAACGGATAGCAACTACTACCGCCCATCTCGGAATGAACTTCCATAATCAATTCAAAGGTGGACACCAAATCAATCACAAAGTAACAAATATGACATCGAAGAAGCATGTCCGATCGGAGGAGTGACCTTACCTGGCTCAATATAGCTCCTGTTTTAGTCATATCAAGCTGACCTGAAGGGGATAGGGTTGCATTCATACCTCATACAGAATCGTACGCCAACCTTCCTACTTCATTCTGGATTCTTCTCCACGTGCACAGTTGTTAAAGTGGTTTTCGATATTGGCAGAGAGTACAAAAATATCCGATCTCGGTCCGTTTAACAACCAAATGCTTATTTCACACCGTGGTCATTTTCATTTTAAACAGTTCACACTTCATATCATAAAATCATATTCATTTCAAAATCATATCACTTTTGAAATCATATTCACCTTCGAAATCATTATTCACTTTAAATCATATTCATTTCCAAAATTATAACCACAAAATAGGTTAAACCATCATATCAAAGTATTCACATTTAAATCAACTAAATCTAAATCATAACAGTTCAAACTTAAACAGTTTGAATATTGAAATTTGTTTATATATTGGAATAGTTATACATTAAAATAGTTTATATTAAAATAGGTTATAGATTTAAAATAGTTTATGTATTAAAATAGTGTGTATATATATATTAAAAAGAGTTTATATCAAAAAAAATTCAAATTAGAAACATTTCTTCTAATTTCGCAAATCAATTCAAATTAACTTTTGTTCCAAAATTCAGTTTCAATCAATCTTAGGTCAATAATTTCAATTAAAAAAGTTAAAGGTTCCATTCAAATTCTCGTTAAAACCATTTTTCATTTATATCGATTTCACATTAAGATTTGAACTACAAATTTAAACCGCTTCCAATTCAATAGGTTTCAAAGTTTAAATATTCAAACAATTGACAATAACTCAATTTGATAAATTTCATTTATATTTAAAAATTCAATTTTAAATTTTATTTAAATTTGAAAACATTCACTTAATCATTTTTAATAACATTAAAATCTCAAATTACAAATTTAAATCAATATTATATATTCAGTTTCAATTTTATTTAAATTTGAAAATATTCATTTAATCACCTTTAATCAAAATTTCGTTATTAAGTTGTAAACTCATATCCTTCAAAATCTCAAAATCAGTAAGTTTCCAATCAATTCTGATTTAAATATAATTCTTAAACAAATTAGATTATAAATCAATTCCAATTTATCTTTCCAACCTTAATTTATTAAAGTTATTATAAATCTATTTTCAAAATATTAATATAAATTTCAAATAAATATTTAACATATATATATATATATCAAATTAAATTTTATTATATTAATTATTATTAAATTAAAATTTATTTATTAAATATATTTAATTTTGTATTAAATCTTATTTTATATATTTTAAAAATAATAAAGTTATAAGTAAAATTTTATAATCTACATTTTCAAAACTTAACTTATAATTTTAAAATTTCCAAAACATATAATTTAAAATCTAAATTTTACACACATATTAAAAATAAAAATCTTTGTATTTTATTTTAGAAATCAATATTTATTAAATCCCATATATTTCAAAAAATTTGGAAATCATTTAAAAAAATATACCAACAACGTCCGTATATAGTTTTCTATCCTATGGTCAAGTGATATGGATATTTATCATTTCAATGCATAATAATTTAAATTTTACGGATACATATCATTACAACCCGCAATCTCAAAATTCAAAATCAATAAAATCGCTTGGGTTTATCATTTCAACCCATAACGATTTCCCTAATCTATAAGATCGTTTGGGTATATATTTTTTAACCCATAGTGATTTTCCTAACTAACAGGGAACTTGCAGTGTGAGAACAATAGAATAATAATATAAAATGACATACATATTAATAGCAAGCATATATCATAATAAATAGTTTAAATATAATATATATAAAAGGTTATGGTGTCATATGTCATACGTAAACAATTTTAAATGATAACATATCATACTTAACAATTCAATTACTACCAATTAAACTTTTAACAACACATTTCAATCGTCATTCATGTGAAATAAATTTACTAAATATAAGAATATCACCTTTCGAGGCTAAGAAACAACTAGAACGAAGAAGGAGACACGAATTCCATTTCAATGGCAGGAGAGGAGCAACATATATATATATATATATATATATATATATATATATATATATATATATATATCAACTTTTATATATTTTCTCTTATGCCTGAATCAGAACAAAGAAATAAGAAAGGAGGGTAAGAGACAAATGAACGAACCCGAGAAATAAAATGAACCAGCATATATGTTTTGAAACCAGGGAATATTGAAAGTCAACAATTGAATTCAGAGAATATTAATAACTAGTGGCCATTTGTTTTCAACCGATGAACAAATGGAAGGACACTAGGAGACTAGAAGGCTCAAATGCAGAATCAATATAGCTAATTGTTTCATAGATTTCACCGCTTACCGAACACCGAATTGCACGAATGAATATACTGTGGAGATCAGCGCGATGAGACGAACAAGTGGTACACAGATATGAGCGATATGACCCTCTTATCAAAACTCAATATTCGCTACCAAAATGCTGCTAAACCCCTGAAAATAAGATAAATGGGGCTATAATAGTCCGAAAGGAATTATGGCATCTCACTTAGAAAATGATTTACATTTTCTTATATTGAAATATTTAAGTTTCAATTTTTTTTATTACTAACAAACTTAATTGATTTAAAATTCTAAATCGAAATTTCACAACCAAATAAACTTACATATTTTTTGATGAAAATCTGACACTTGCTGCATTTAAATAAACATATTCCAAATATCAAATTTTCATTGCAAAAATTTTATTTGTTTATTTTCATGAAAAATTTAGCTAATTACGTTATTTATAATTGTTAAAATTTCCGAGTCGTTACACACCGTCTCTCATAACAAATGAACAATGATAACACCTCGTTCTCAATATAGTAGACTCGTCCCATTATTATTTATTCAAACATCATCGATTTGCTTTGGATAATACAAATTATTTATTTATTACTTACTACTCTAATATAATAATATTTTGCTTCACATATCTGAATGTCTTTTTTTAATTATTTACCCCCAAATAATGATATTAATTCACTTGAAATACTTTAAAATCATTATGTTACTATATTTTTAAGATTAATAGTAACTATTATAAACTCTCTTCTGAAGCATATTATATACATTTTTCGAAAAAATGACAATTTTCCATAAAACTCCTTTTTAAATCACTTTATTCTTTTTAATTCAAAACAATAATAATACCAATTCTAATTTAGTTGTTTAAGAAATATAATATTTCAACTTTAAATTTTCAAATGAAGTTATTATCTTTCTTGAAAATAATAATAAATTAACTATAAAATACTTTTGAAAATTTATCTTTACATTTTCTAAGTACCTCTCATTAATTTGAATAATAATATTTTTATTCCCAATAATATTCACAAATGTAGTCATATATTATTTACCCAAAAATGGTAATAATAGTTATTTAAATTTTTGAAAAGCTCAATATTACTATTTATCTCGAACAACGTCAATTTATCCTCAAATTTCGTTATATTTAATTATTACTGTAAACATATATCAATTTGCCAAAACCATATGACTATTTATTAAACCCCACTTTACTATATATAAAATAATATTTTATCAAACCTGCTTTAAAATAGTTTTTATGACATTATTTATGAATTTCCCTAGAAATTCATAATAATGACCTTACCAAAATATACAGATTAATTTTAATGCTGTTTGCCAACTGTGATTATCCATAGATATTAACCTTGGAGTTATCAAATAATATAATTAAATCCTAATCCCCGTTACAACTCATCTTAGTTAATCAATTATTTTCTCCAAATATATAATTAATTACATAAAATATTCATCATACAATAATACCATAATATAACAGACCAATAACTTAATCAGAGCACTCACCTAAAATAACCAAATAATGATCAAAAGAATATACTGGTATCTTGAGAGCATAAATATCAATGAATATCCATTTAACATCTAAAAATGTAAACATTCCGACCCAGCAAACCATCTGCTAAAACATCTAAAATCATGCCATGAACCCAGTGCAACAAACCATGCGTGAAATGGAAGTTGCATGCAAAAGTTACGGAAATCAGAAATCATAGCGTTCATTATTCTGTTTGATATTAAATAAGGGCAAAAAAGTAATTTCACCTTCTCTCCTATTCAAGCTACAAGCATGCTCAATCCTCCTTGCTCTAACCAATAATGGAAAATGTCTTCGTATATGTCACCATGCCAAGATTATGATCTCACCGAAACGCCATGCCAACTCACACACCCTACACCGTCACCCTACTGGCCCCATAAACTCCAAACCATAATCAACGTTTTTGGCCATTGCACCTTTCGACCACCACTAGGGATGCGCAATGCTCGTCATTGATGTCCCAAAAATACTAGTGTAGCCTTTCCTTTTTAACATCTCACTGTAAAACACTATGGACGGCATTTTCTCCATTTTCCAACCACCCGAGGCATCATTTCAAAAACGAACATTTTTCATCCCTTTGCCTCATCGAGACGATCAATTTGATAAAGTTTGAATACTTTGAATTTTTGAAATTGTCTTTAATTCGAGAAAATTGTCCACCATTAAAATGCAATTAAAAAAATATAAGCTTGGAGAGGAGAAACTGTTCTAGTGGTGTCTAGGGTTGGGGTAAACTCATATTTATAGAAATTATAAATATTTGAGTATTTTTGTATCCAAGTGTCGGGAGTTGGCATTGTCTTGTCGTTACTTGGATGCCAAGCAACAGAGTGGGGAGATGTTATCCACGAGGCTTGAAGCTTTCACCGATCGATGAAACATTGCGAAAATGGTTCCGGATCAGTTTTATAAGGCATTAGACCTTTGTAGGTTGGGGAGTAGAAGGTAAACAAGCTATTGGGTTGAAGGTGATATTTGTCGATATATGTTACGCATGATTTCGTTGTTGGACTTTGGACCTAATGGATTCATTTACACTGAGAAAAAACGAGCAAGATTTTGCCCTCAAGTTTGCCTTTATGGGTAAGGTCATACTTGTCTTATTTGTAAGTAATTTGAATAAATATGTTTCGTACTGCCATTGAATGTAGCAATTTATTTATCGAGGCTGATTCGTAGACATGACATTGATATAGCGACGCATTTGATTAGAATTCAGCGGCTCAGATTGCTTCCTGCATATTTCATCTAATGGTTGAGATCGAAGACTCGAATCTATAAAAGGAAGGGGAGATGTTCTTCATCCTATTTAGGAATCTTTATGTAACACCTCTTAATTTGAATAAAATCGTAATTATAGATAAATGGAAAAATAATAAATTTTACGTGGGTTGGAATAAGGTTTTCAAACCTATTCTATTTTGTCCAGAATGCTGCTTCGTCTAACCTCTTAACAAAATCAAACCCACTCCGCATCGAATCAAAAAGCAATATCAAAATATTATAAAGCAATCAGCTTTGAAATAAATCAAGGTGAATTGAGGAGGAAATACATTAGGAAAGTGAGGAAGAAGTAGAATCCTAATCGATTGGACAAGCAAAGTGAAAAAAGGTGAGCGAGACTCCTCCCATTTGGGTATATATTGATAAGACATAATAATTCACTTCTTATGGTCTTAAATCAAAGTGTTAACGGTGGAAGTGGATAATAGTAATATTAAATTGTAATCAATCGTGATTAGGATATATATGCCATGGTTATATAGTTAAAAGGATGTTTTTTCTAAACTTTAGTCAGATAAAATTTGGTCTCTCCAATTAAAGAGTGAAAAATATAAAAGTGTTCTAAATTCGACATATTATGTTTAAAAATTTTAGGTCTTGACGACATGCGCCCAGTGATGGTGTTCATCTATCGATTGGATGTACGGATTAAACAGTAAATGCATTGGAAGTTCGAAAAATGTGTGTTGTACGTTTTGATCCAACAATGAAGCAACAACGATATGGTATCAGGAAGTATTTTGTGTAAAGGAGGTTAAAAAGGTTCTTGTGCTGGTTGTCGATCAATCCTGATTGATGTATGGTCATCGAATTTTACAATTAAAGGCAGCAGAGGAGGTTGTAGAAAAGGACATCCAGAAGTTAAGGTGGTTATGCAAGCTTGTCCAGCATGATGAGGTAGCATTATGATGAGGTTGGACCGATTGCACGGTGGCTCTAGTGGTGACGGCGAGTGAAAAGGCATGGTGGTTGTGGTTTTAGTGCATGCGATCAGGATTTTATGATTACTGTAGCCGATGCGGAAAATATATATAACTAAAATAAAAATACAATAGTTATTAAATCATTACAATAATACCTATATACTTCAAATGCTTATAACTCTTGCACACGACCTTCATTTCATGGGAGGTTCACAGCATAGGGATTGTGGCGGGACAAGGAATGGTTTTTATTGTTTGGGAAACTTTTGAAAAGTGTTTTAGCTTGATAATTATGTTATACATTATCGAAATTTCATGATATGATTTTTCAACAATGGGATAAGACATGTAGTTCCTTAACAGCGAGTCACTTACGATTTGGAAGTAATAGCATGAGACATATAGTTCCTTTGTAGTGAGTTGCATACAATTTAGCAATAGTGTGCTAAGACATATAGTTCCTCGATAGGGTGTTGCTTATGACTCGGCAATAGCAGGCTGAGATATATTGTTCCTCAAGCACAAGTAACTTATGATTCGATGATACAATACATTTGGAGGAGTTGGGTCCTTGGTGTATGATTTGGTGATAGTGGCTTGAGACATATAGTTCCTTAGTAGCGTGTTGCTTGCTATAATGATAGCGGGTTAAGACATACAGTTTCTTAATGTAGAGTCCTATACATTTTTCAGCAATAGCGAGTTTCTTAATGTAGTAGTCGGTTTTAGCATGCAAATTAGGATTTTGGGTTCAACCATGTGCATACGTTTCAACGTTGGCAAGTCTGGACATTGTGCTCCATCATGTTACAGTTAAATTTCAGTATGCATGTTAGGACTTTGAGCTTAGTTTGTGCATATGATTAGTATAGGCTAGATTCTAGTAAGACCTTAGTATATCGTGTCACATGGTATTATACTATGTTAGTTGTCTTATTGGGTGCATGTGACACATGTTAAGGTATAGTTTTCAAGTATAAATGTTGCTTTACTAGCTTACTAGTACTATACACTTATATAATGTGTATCACTCACGAGATTTTTACCCCTTCTATTCCTTTCTCCTTTTTGTTTACTTGGTTGGTTGGTAGGTTGAGAGGACTGGTCATGATTTTGAAGATGCAGTGGTATGATGGAAACGTGTATTTACTTATCTATCAGTTATCTACTATTTACTTATTTATCTGTTTATTTACTAGTACTATACACTTATATGTTGCTTTAGTTAGTTAGTTAACATCGACATGGATGTATGGATTCCAAGATTTGTTTGTATGCACATCCTTATTACGTGTTTTGGTTGTTATGGTTGCTTTGTTAAGTCATACTGGTTTAGTTCATACCGCATTGGCTTGTGTGTATGTACATATAAACCTATGTGAAATACCTATATTTATAGTTGTTGTTACTTTATTCCTCGTTATAGACATGGTTGTCCACTTGCACTTGGATATGGTTGTTGCATATGGATGTATGGATGCACGTATAGAAATATATATACAAACATACATACACACGTACACACACACTTTTATATATATGTGTGTGTGTGCGCGCGCGCGCGCATATATTTGGATGTTTGGATATATTTTTGGTTGTCACTGTATACGCATTCATATTAGTGGCCGATCTAATTGCATTCACACTCATATCACATCATATCATTTTTATTTTTATCTATCATGTATATTGTACACTCCTGGTTGTGGTTGTGTACATAGAATGTATTCTAGATGGATGTAAATATGTTTTTTTTGTATATTTGAGTATTTATGAGTTGCATTGTCAATATCTTGTAATTTTGAGCATAATTTTTTTTAAAGAGAGAACATAACACCTCATAAGTATATGTAATCAAATAATTAAATTAAATTAGTAATCGAATTTTTACGTAAAAGGAAAACTATTAAGTTTCTATAGAAAATTGATTAGGCTTTGGGGCTATTCCATTGCATTTGAATTGCCCTTTACAGTTAGAAAACATATATAATGTACCAATTTTGGTCAAACGTGCTAGAAATTAGAAGAAGTCAAAACTAGTGGAATTTTCATAATATAATAATTTCAACATTTTTTCCTACATTAATGTTACTCCAACCTGTAAATATAAATGTAAACCCTATTTCCTAATCCTACATTAACATAAATGCCTTACCACTAGTATCCATAATTTAATCTTTGTAAAAAATCAAACCAAATCCATGTCAAATCAAAATGCAATAATAAAACACTACAAAACAAGAAACTTCGAAATAAATCAACATGAATTGAAAAGGAAATACATTAGGCCAACAAGGAAGAAGGAGAATTCTGATCGGATCAGAGAAGAAAAGCATCTAATCGACGAGCTTCTCTCTTCCTATATGGGTATATAATGATTAGATGTAGTAATCTCCCCTTATGGTCTTAAATCAAATTATAAACGATGAAATTGGTTAATAATTACATTATACTGTTATAATTGATGAAGTAGTAAGCCATGGCTAAATAGTTAAAAATCTGAACTTTTTAATTATAATTACACAACGTTTGATCACTCTAATTAAAAAATGTAAAAGCACGCAAAATTCAAAATATTATATACAAAATTTTATTTCTCAATGACTTGAATCCACTGGTGGTATTCACTCATCGATTTGGTGTATAAACTTAATGGTAAGCGCACTGAATGCTCGACAAACATGGGTTGTCCATTTTGGTCCAATAATGAAACGATGTTGATATGATGATCAAGAAGTATGGATGTGTAGAGGAAGTCGAGTTGTGCTGGTTGCAGATCAACCCCGATTGACCATGTGATCATTGGATTTCACAACTAAAGGTTGTATCACTTATAAGAAAGGATGACCTAAGGATAAGGTAGTGTTGTAGGCTTGCATGGCTCGCTGAGTATTCTAATGAGGTTGTATTGGTGGCATGATTGCCATGGTAATAGTGGATTTTCCTTCTACAGTAGCCGATGCAGAAATACATACATACATACATGTATGTGTATATATAGTAAACATATAATAATGATTAAATAATTACAATATCTTTATATTTCAAATACTTGTAACTTTAGCATATAACCCCCATTTTATGTATGGTTCGTGACATTAGTATTGTGGCGAGATAAGGAAATTGTTTATGTTGTTCGCTATTTTTTGGGACCTCTTAGAAGTGCCTTAGCCTGATAAATTTGTCCTACATTGTTCAAAGTTTGGCAATATAATTGACAATAGTAGGTTGAGACCTATAGTTCCTCATTACGGAGTCAATAACAATTTGGCGATATGGGACTAAGACATATAGTTTCTCGGTAGCGAGTCGCATGCGATTTGGCAACATCAAGCTAAGATATATAGTTCCTTGGTACCGAGTCACTTACGAATTGGTAATGATGGGATGAGACATATAGTTCCTTAGTAGTGAGTCACATATGATTTGGCGTTATCAAACTAAGACATATATTTCCTCAATAACGAGTTGCTTATGATTTGGAGATAGTAGGCAGAGGTATACAATTTCTCTTCAACGAGTCGCATATGAATTAGCAATACCAGGCTAAGACATATAGCTTCTCAATAGCAAGTTGCTTTCACTTCGATGATATAGTACATTCAGAGGAGCTGATCACTTGGTGTATGATTTTTCGATGACGAGCTGAGACATATTTTTCCTTAATAGAAGTCACTTACGATTTGGAGATAAGTGGCTAAGACATATGGCTCCTTAGTAGTGTGCCATGTATGTTTCTCTATAACATCGAGTAGGGACTTTGGACTCAACCGTATCATAGTCAGTTTTCGGATGCGAGATGGGACTTTCGGCTCAATCATGTACACACATTTGGGGGACAACGAGTCATAACTTTGGGATCAATCATGTTGTAGGGGATTTTCGATATTCAAGTTAGGACTCTAGGCACAAATGTGTGCATACGATTTGGTATAAGATAGATTTTAGTGATTGTATAGCATATAATGCTACTATAATAGTATATTATGTTTAGCCAACTTATTGGGTGCATGAGACATAGATTAAGGTATGGTTTTCGAGCACAAATGTTACTTTACTAGCTTATTAATACTATACCTTTATATTTTATGTATCATTCGCAAAACGTATGTCTTGCAGCCTCTATTCCTTTCTCATTTTTATTTACTCTAGTAGGCAGGTAAGTAGGATTAATGATGATTCCGCAGACTTGGTGATAAGATGGGGACATGCATTTATTTATCTATTTAGTTATCCACAATTTACTCATTTGTTGTTTTCTTAAACATTCGTATTATTTATTTTTTAGTATTTATAGCTGTTTTGTAAGGGAAACTATTAGTAACTGTTTGTTTTAATTTTATGGGTTTACAATTTTTTACTATTATATTTTTATTCCTTCCGTGGTGAGATTCAAATAGTTTTGAATATTATGGATAGTTCATTGATCTATTATATATATATATATATATATTACATAAAAATGATCTGCTGTCAGTGGCTTCTGCCATGCCAATGCTTCTTTAGGGCATGAATGGGGACATCTTAGGTGGTGGGTTAGTACACTTTGTATCCCAAACCTCCATTAACTATCTTCAATCTTTCGCATACACAAGCTCTCCAATCTTATCACCGACCTTGACTTTTAGCAAGAGTCAATATTTCTTCCTCCCTTATTTTGTTATATTTTTATGGTTTTATCAAAGTTATTTATGCCAAAATTTCTATGTTTGCATGTTTCTCTTTTCATTTTGTTTTTCTCCAACCTTTTATGACTCAAACTATAGTTTGCTAAAACTTGGATGGTGGTTGATGGACATTGATCATTCGATGTTGATCGGTTAGTATAGAGCTACACTAGGTTTTTGTTAGAAAAAAAATCAATAAAAGCATCACATTACCGAATTGCCCCTTCCCTTTAGGAAGAAGATGGTAAGTTAGGTTTTGGGCTTAGGCTTGTTAAGCTATTAGAAAAACATGCTTAAGTAGAAAGGTCATGTGCTATATTTTAAACATTACATAATAAAGTTAAGTATGGCGGTCGTTCTTGTGCTTGCGGGAAGCCTATACGGACGTGATGAAGGGAATTCATTTTTCCCTTAGTCTAGTGTATCGCCTTAACTTTTTGGTAGGATGGTTTTGTGACTAGGTTGTATTAAAATTTACATATGGTAAAGGTAAAGAAAATTGTTGCTGAGGGAATTATCAATTATGGTCACCTATTCCAGGGCATCCGATCCTAAATTGGGGAAGATAAAGACCATATAGTAGAATTCGTTGCAAGCATAGCATGCTAGGCGTTTCCATGGTGTACCCATTACCAAGGACAGGCGAATAGACCTCACTTGGCTTCTTTTCCTGGTCGCTTCTTATATTGAGCGTGGGCCTGTGATTCCCTTCACTTATACTTCGTCGGCTTCTTGAACATGCATTAGATGATGCCAGCTCAACTTGTCCCTAATAACTTAGCTTATTGGGTGCTTTAATGTATTTTCAATGCTTGGGCCTTATAGAGCCCTCCCATCTCTTCATTCAGGCCACATATAAGCTCCAAGACTCGCCATCTCTTTCAAGGAGTAGTATTACTTCTTCTAGAGTCGGGTTACTCGGGATGTAATTTTTGATTTGCCAGACACGGTGGCTGACTATTAAGATAACTTCTTATTTTTTACTTCCATTAACTCTAACCTACATGTTGGAGTTATGACTCCAAGTAAAACTTCTTTGCATATCCCAATTCTATTATAACTTTTTCTTCCACTTTTACTCTGATATAGTTTTTTTATCACCTCCTTCTCGATGGATCTGTAGATGGATCAATCTCAGTTTGTTAGCAGGGTTGATACTAAGTGGAGCATAAAATAGAAATAGTGCTTATTTTTGGGTAGGCTAATCTACATCGGGTCGAGTTACCGGGTCCTAGGTAAAGCTTGTTGAGAGAGTGTGTGAGGGGTCCAAAACCCTAGAAGGTGAGGGAAGTGTCAACCCTATTGTCTAGGCAAGGAAAGGTAGCGACGAGGTTTGCTAAAGGAAGGCATAAAGGTCACAGAGGTCGATCTGGGACATGAAGCAAGGATAATCTTAGTGGTAAGTGGCTAGGATAACGAGAGTGATTTGCCAGTGTAAAATCCTCGATTGTATGCCATAGTTGAAAAAGGAGATACTAGGGTTTTCCATTGGGCATAAGGGCCTACAAACAGACGTTTGAAATATTGAATGTAATGTCTCTTGGTGTTCCTATTACATAAGGACACCCGAGACTTTAGAAGTGGAGATGACTTGGGAATTGATTAGAGCTCCAGACATCTCAGAGAGTACGGACTCCTCTGAAGAAGTCCCTCCCCCTATAGGTTCGTTGCCCGACACTTAGCCTTTCCTCCTATTGCTTGTTCGTCTAATGGGCACCAAATGTCGATAGTGATCCTAAGTCTCTTTGCTTGGCCTAATTAGAAAAAAGGTGTCAGCCTCAAACTAATGGAAGTTAGAATTTTACTTTCTTGTTTCTGCTTGTTTGTAATTGCTTTTTCTCACACTACTTTACATACTACATTTTCTATTCAGTTATTCATTTTTTTCTAATCAATTATTAACCTATCCTTTTGATCTATTCTATAGTAGTTCAGCTACAATTCTCGACCATGGACGATGCCGCCAAGAGCATGAGTGTAATGGGGTCAGGTAGGTGGTAACCCAAGGGACTTTAAGAATTTTTTATTTATGTTCCTATCCTACAATCCAAATAATAAATCATACTCTCAGACAATCTTATGCCCACACTCAACAAAGGGTACTCAATAATCCATGTGTTCAAGCAGGCATGGATAGAGGATGACCATTTTTTATGAAGGAAGTATAGTTTTGTGGCTGGCTATAGGACCTCTATCGACATTGCCTGCATTTCCTTCATTCAAGAGTTCAACGAGGGAAGACTAAATAGGCTATGCACATAGTGACCATGACTATGGATGGGATAGGGGATAGACTGCACTGACTAAAGTCTGGGTGGCTTGGTATTGAGTTTAAAGCCATCCTTAAGGCTAATCTCTGGGTGGGAATCATGGTAAAATTTGAGAAACCTTTCTATGTGCTTGCATTCAAAAAAAATAATTTTTTGTAAGGTCGGGACCCATGCCTCTGTATGGTCAAGTAGGAGGTGCTCATGTTGAAGAATCAGACCATAGAGGAGGTAAAGGCATGAAGTATAGAGGAATAAAAGAGGGTGGCCACTGTAAAATAACTAGGAGAGGGGGTGGTGATTAAAGAGATTGATAAGGTGGTCTAGGAAGTAGCAGAAAAGGATCTAACAGAGGAGGTCTCTTACTACTTGCAGATAGAGCGAGAAGTTCAGGAGTTGAAAAATCGGCCAGGGGAGAGAACGTTACAGTTTGACGACCTCAAAGTTTCCCTTCTCTAGCAACATTACTATGTGATTGTTAGAGCCTGCCAAGGAGTGATGAAAGGGGAAGTGAAAAAACAGAGAACAAGTGGAACACACGGCTAACCACTATGTTGAAGTAGTTTGTTGCTGTTAACTTCCCTTTACTACTTGTATGCGACTTTCTTCCTACTTCGGCCTTTACCTAGGTGCACGAGGAGGTAGTGGAGGACATGATAAATGGTGGCCCAATCCTCCTACTATCCTTGACAGTTAGGTCCCAGTCCTCGAGATTACAAAACAAATGATGCATGATGATGAAAGCCACGACATGGGGTTTCTTAGTTTATTTTTTTGTCTCTTTTTATGACAGGGGCGATCCTTTTGTACAAGATAAAATTTAATTATCATTTTCACAAAAAAAAATTTCAAATTTTGAGTACAAAATGATATTTGTATTTTACTATATTTTCCTGTATCTGATTTTGAACTCTCAGTGTCGTATCCACTTTTTAGTAGCAATATATATAGCGCCCAAATGTTTATCTCATTGGTTGAGAGTAGATACCAAGATAAACATGAAGTTATATGAGATGTTTGCACATGACTTTTAAAAAAAATGAATTGGGTATGATATTTGAACATAGCTTGGTAGTTCTTTCCTATCTTTGTTGGGGTGAGTATCGACGATAAACATTGCTTAGTTGGGCTTATGTCCCATAATTGGTCAAACAACTTATTGTCCATAAAATCATTCTTGAATGCATAAGTAGGAATTTTTAATATTGATGTATTTACCTACCCAAGGTGTTTGTTTAGTGCTAAGCCTCATCATGGTGAAATCACTCTAAATGGAGGAAGCGATGAAATTTTTTGTGTCAAGGCCCATTATGGTAGGGCCGCTCTGTAGAAGAGAGTAGAAAAATTATGGATAGCGTAGCCCCATAATGGTAGGGAGGCTCCCACTAGGCAGAGTGTGCAACACTACTGAACAAAGAGTCGGGGCTATAACATGGGTAATCGTGACCATCTTTGTACTAGTGCCCAGTTCTGCTCTTTGAAGAACGAGTAGTATCACTGGTGAAGGAACCTAGGCCACTACGTAGGTCGGTTTGTGAGTTCCCCTTTCCACTGTTAAGAAAATGAGCAATACACCATGAAGCATGAATCGAGACCGCTCTTAGGTGGTTTTACCATCTATATGTTGGTGACACCAGAAAGGGCTTGATTGTAGGTGATATTCACCTAAGGGTGTGTTCTTGACCATGGGCACTATACTTGCATGGTGCCAACATAGTTATCTAGAAGATTCTTATAAGAATTTTTTAATATGCATGGGAATTACAAATGCCAGTCGCCATATAAGTTCAGCTTACAAAAATATTTTAGGATTTCCTTATAGCTTCGGTTTATAAAACTATTTATACATAATAGTGCAGAGGTGCTTCGAAATCCATGTTTAATGGATATTGGTGCCATCGGGATGAGTGAGGCAGTGTGCTCTATTTGTTAGGGCAACACGGACCATGTACGAAACCTCCCAGTTAGGCCCCCGAACAATATTGCTTGCATTTTTCGTGTTTGCAAAGACTCATTCGAAGTCAAGGTAACTAATTATGAAGTTACTTTTCTTGACCTTAGAGTTTTAGTACTTAGCGACCTTTCTTTTATAGGATTTGGTTTCAAGCTCTATCTCCATTTTCTGCTAATTGAGGGGTCAAGACTAAGCCGCAACTATTCTTCGTTTTGGTTGATAATATGACCGAGGCATCTTAGTGGGGGGACACCCACTCAATTAAAAACATTTCTTCATACCCATAAGCTAAATAAAAAGCTGAATTCTCCATTGATGTTCAAGCAGAAGTTTTATATCACTAGAAGAGACCCTCAACCCAGTTTCCTTTGGCGTTGGCTAAGCAGTTCTTCAAAGTTTATTTGATTTTCTTATTGACTACCTTCAGCTATCCATTTTGTTAAGGTCGACAATGGAGGAGAAGCACTTATCAATCTCATTCCTTTCATGGAATTTTACATGATAGCTACTTTCAAATAGGGTAACATTGTCTATGATGATCTTCTTTGTGAGACTGAAATAGCATATAATTTTCTTGATAATGTAGTCGAGGATCACGGACTTGGCTACTACAATGAAGGGCTCCAACGAAACCCATTAGGTGAATTAGTCAATAACAATGATTTCATGAGTGTATCTTCCCTTTGTATTTTAGAGCTTCTCGATTAGGTTGATCCTCCATATGTCAAACCGCCATGGGATGTCAATGGAGCTAATAAATTAAACTAATCTCTAGGTATTTTTGTGAACTGTTAATAGTGGTTACATTTTTGTTATAATACATTGAGTCTTTGATCATGATCATCAAGTAGCACCCCTATTGAGAAGCCTTTTTTGCAAGGATTTGACCCCGATATGATCTCTCCAAAAGCGCTCATGTAAAGACTTGTTTTCTTTTGCCTTGGGAGATGTTACCTTGGAGCGGGGTGGACTTGGGAGATGTTACATTGTTGCCTTGGGAGATGTTACATTTGACCCCGATATGATCTCTCCAAAAGTGCTCTAGTATAGCTTCTTTGCCTTCATTAAACAACTCTTCGCTCACTAAGTATTTTATGTGTGGAGTCACCCAACTACCTTAATGATCATCATCGATTTCTATGGCAGTTTTCCCTTGTTCAATGCATGGGGAGCTCTAGATTTCCAACGATACCGAAGAGGTGTCCATTAATTACTTACCATCTTAGCTAATTGGTCGGCATTCACATTTTTTCGTTTTGGTATCCACTCTAGCTTGACATCAAAGAAAGCACCCATAAGTTTCCTTGTTTCAACGATGTAAAAGGCAAGAGTTTTTCCCTTTGCTTGAAATTGCTTACTGATTTGGTTGATGACGAATGAAGAGGCACAACACACTTTGATTGCTTCAATTTTAAGTTCAAGCACAGTCCAAAGACTAATTAGGATGGCTTCATACTCAGCTTCATTGTTGATGCTTTTGAAATCTAGTCTTAAAGAAAAAGAAATATCGTGTCCATCCAGGATGACAAGGACCATGTAGGCTCCCACCCCTTTCTTGTTGGATTCCCCGTCAACCTATAGGTTGTAAGAGCATTTTTTGATAAGTGCTTCATCATCACCGCTATCCAGACTAGAGCATTCTATAATGAAGTGGGCCAAAACCATTGGCCTTTGGTGGAGGTATATAAGTGGATGGTGATATGGCGTTGGCAAAGTTCCACCATTCACTTTAAGTGGTGCCCTACTATATTCGGATGATTTCGGACTTGCTTCAAAGGTGGATTTATGAGGATATTGAAACGTGAGCCTACAATTACCAGTGGATTTTGCATGCAGGATTGAGAAGGTAATATGCTAGTTTTTTTAACTTGTCGTATCTTTTCTTCGGGCCCTTCAACCTTTTACTGATATGATATACCGACTATTGAATGCATTCATTGTCTTATAATATGTAACATTATTTTCATGGTCAATGACTACTCACAAGCTTTGTAAGCAAAGATGGAGATACCTCGCCCATAGGCTTTTGAAGGATTGAGGGTGCTACTATATGATGCTTCATTTCTTCAAACATACTCTAGCATTCATCTGTCCATGTAATGGATTTTCCCTTCTTTATCATGTCAATGAAAGGGATTCACCTATTAATTGTCAGGGATATGAATCAGTCGAGAGCGAAGATCATTTCGTTTTGGCTTTGTATACATTTGAGGTGTGAGAGATTTGTATCTTGCAAGAATAGTATCTTGTTGGGGTTGGCTTCAATCCATTTGGCACTCACCATGTACTTAAAATTGTTGGAATGGACAACAAAGGATCTATAGCTTCATGTTATATTTCAAGAGCATTCCAAAGGTCTCTACAAGGTTCCACACATGGCCCTTGCTTTTTTGGATATTACCTATATGATGTTGATATAAACTTTTATTGACCTCTTAATTTTCTTAGCAAACATTTTGTCTTCCTGACTTTATTAGGTTGCCTTTGCATTCTGAAGAAAGAAATGGACCATTTTATAATAATATTGTCTTGCTTGGATAATAAATGAAGTGTGTTCCATGTTGGTACCATGCATATCAATTTGATTGTGCTTGGAATAGTCGTCGATAAAGGTTAACATCTCATGCTCATTCGTTGCACCCACGAGCTCGTTGATGCGAGGTAGGGATAAGTTGTCTTTCGAGAATGATCTATTAAGGTCTAAGATATCAGTATATGTTCTTTAGATCCTATTAGCCTTTCATAGTAGGGCCAGGTTGGCCGACTATACTGAATATTCGGATTCTCGAAGGAACCCATTAACGAGAAACTTTTCCTCCCTCTCTTTTAATGCTTTTTACCTCTTAGGGTAGAATGGTCCTCTTTTAGGAGAACAAAGTAAGATTTAGGGTTGATCTTAAGGGCATGGAATATGATGAAGGGATCTATGTCGCTCAAATCTACATGCCCATAGGCGAGCATGTTTGTGCTCCACCTGCATAAGTTTGTCTACTCTGCTCTCATCACTATGTCCAGTTCAGTGCTAATTTGGACAATCCAATTCATGTCATCACCATCTAATTTGACCCTACAAGTTTTTTAGTCGAGCCACCATCTTGTTTGATATTCTCCATGCACGGGGCGAGATGGTTATTGTTGTCACTTCTCACGTTGAGCTCTAGTTCGTATGGTCCAAAATTTTTAAATATACAAATAAATATTTGTAAAATTGATGTTATCTAATTTAGAGCTCATGGCACAAAAAGTAACTTTTTTTTTTATAAAATAATTTTTTAGATAAACAATTGTAATAATTTAAAAACCGATCAAAATTAGTTATTAAAATTGTTTAAAAATATTTTTAAAATCTAAAAATTATGTAATGTTATCAAATAAAATTTATAATTAATTTCAAATTATATTAATATATACTTATTTATATGTTATCCTGTCTTTTGATCAAGGCCGGGATATCAACAAATAGGCTAAAAAGGATGAAAATCGGCACTAGAGATCGATTGGAAACAAGGCTATGACCGATACCGTCAAAACTTGACCGAGCTCCAATCAAGACGGTATCAACTAGGAATGATGAATAGGGCTAGGAAAGGCTACATTTCAAATTTCAAGTCAAACGGAGCTCGTATGCTCGAGATATGGATGGATCAACATTGGAGAGGAACGGTTTGATATCAATATTTCCGTGTCTGTGACGACCCGGAATTTCTGGATATTTGAAATTGAAATATTGAATTCATTTTAATTATTTGAAAGTTAGTTTAACTTGATTTTCAAATATCACTAATTTTTTGGCAATTAAATTTTTGAATTTAATTATTGGAAGTTGGGTAAAATATTGAATCTTCAGTTTTATACTTCTTAAGAACATTTCAAAGGGCTTATAAAATTTATATTAATAGTAATGAAGATAATGAAAGCTTTAAAATTGAAATTTGAAGTGTTTTGTTAAGTTTTGAAAATATATCGTTTAAATTGATATTTAAAAGTAGCCTTCCGAGGCACAGTCTTGGAATTCGACGAAACCAGTTCCATTGGATCCGTAATAGTGTATTATTATCGACTTTCAAATTTCGGAGCATTTAGAGTTGTCATGTGATCGTATGATATATAAACGCGCTGAAATTTTATATCGAAAATTTAACATAATAACTGGGTCCAAAATGCTATCTTCTCCATAGATCGAATTAGGACTCGGAACCTTTCCATTGCGTTCGAAATAGGGGTATAACATTGTAAACGCCTGGCAGCATGCTTCGATAGGAGGTCGAGATTTTGAGCTACGATTTCGAGACAATTTTAAATTCAAAATTTAAATATAATATATATTATTTGACTGGTCAAAATTCCCTTCACATCAGAACTTTTTTCAATTCACTGTAGACAATGTGGTACACATAAGGAATCAAATCATGTCCCCCTTTGTCTTCTGAAGCAGCCGTCCCCTCAGCTATAACTCATGCACCCCTATCCCTTCTTCTTTTCAAAATCAATCGGCTGTTTTAAAAAGAATCAATCGGAGCTAAAAATGCTCGCGAGCCACTCCTCCAATTTCTCAGTTTTGTTCGTGATTCTAATCAAATCAGTCATATGAGGTTTGCTCTCGTTCATCGAGTTTGCAATGGGCGCGAGGCCGTTGGGTTGTGTCGACGAGTCAGGAAAGCATGGTGTTCTTGCGCGAGCGATGGTGACGCGGTGAGGCACGATGGCAAGGGATCAGAGCTTTGATCTGATGGGGATTTGAGCTGCTGAGGCGGACGATTTTTGTTGAGGGTGTGGCCTAGGGTTACGCGAGCACGAGTGAGAGGCAAAGACGAAACGAGTGGTGAATTCGCCTAGACGTAGGGAAGTGGCGGCGAACGAAGGGAGGAGCTCGCATGGGGGTGCTGTGACGTCTCGTTGATGAAGTTTTGGGTAGTTCGGCAGTGAAGGAGGCAGTTACGTATAAGGCAGTAAGGTATAACCATTCTATCTTTAATTCAATGCATATATATATATATATATATATATATATATATATATGAAAAAAGTTATTTATACAGTGAAATATGTATGCAGATTCTTTCAATTTATATATGTATGTATAGAAAAGATTTTTTTGATGAACAACAGAAAAAAGAATTAAAGGCAGTTTTGTTTTAATTTAACATATGTTTTTAAACAGAGAAACAAGAAAAAAAAAGGAGCTTACAGTAAGGGTGGAAAATAGTTTTGTTTTTAATCAAGTAACATGTACATATAGGTGAAATAGTAAATAAATAAATATATATACACACACACACACACATATAAGGTTTTGGAAAAATATAGGGATTTTAAAATGTTTATATAAATTAGACTTTTATGAAATCTATAAAAATTATTCTTATATAAGTATATATTAAGTTTCAAAAATAAAATAAATATACAATTGCATATTTTAATTTACTATATATTTTAAAATAACGTATTATGGCAGAGCCAATTCCAATAGACTTATTGAACGTTCCCATTGGTGTGCATCCAGCGGGAATTGAACCTATGAATTTGCCAATTATGAGTTGGGTGCTTTAACCATTCGGCCTTTAATTAACATATCTAAATTATTTTAGTTACTAAAGAAAATTAATTAAAGGAAAGTTAGTTTAAAATTAAATTATTAGTTTAAAACCAAACTATTAGGTTAAACTATATAAATAAATAGTAATTAATTGTTCGATCAATTCAAATATTAGTAAACCGTATGGTGTTTATATAAGGTCCAAAATCAAGTAACAACCCGAAATGGAAGTGGGTTGGAAACAAAGTCAAAGGTGAGGTAATCTTACTCATTTGGATTACTATTTAAATTTAAATAGTTAAATTTAAGTTATTGGCTGAATGATTGAATTGACTAGATGTGATATTATATATAGTAGTATATATATATTGGAGTGATCGATTTCCCGTATTATATAGCAGATGAGACCCTATGCGCTCCGCATAATAGCAGATGACCCTTTATACCGCGAAATCCACTTCAAAGTGGGATTTGTATTTTATATTATGCTAACATCTATGGATGCAGGGACAAACAGGTTGGAGGTATCCTACGGGATTCCTCAAAATATTGAATTTGTTTTAATAATTTGTGATATGATTCATTGATTATCTGTGATAGATTATTGATTTTATTGGGAATTGAAAATATTAGATGCTATGGTTTGATTGAATATATTTGGGTATATTGAGTTATCAAAAATATATGGATTGGATTTTTAAAGGGAAATAAAGAGAGAATTTTTAAGTGAAATAATTATAGAGAATTTGGATTAATTAAAGAATGAATTGGAAAAGGATAAAAGTTGATTTTTAAATTCTAATAAATAAATTCCGAGTATGAGAATGGAGATTTTTGTATAAATGGGAATAAATGAGTTTTTAAACTTAAGTTATATTATTTAAAGAAATAAAGGATTTATTTTAAAATTCAAGGTTAAAATAGTTTGGGAGAAATAAAAAAGAATTTTGGAAAAATATGAACATGTATATTTTAAGTTTAAATAAGATTTTAAATCATAATAAAGGTGTAAAATTTTGAATTAATGGGTTTTGAAATAAAATTTACTAAGTAAAGGAATTTATTTTAAAATGGAATAAATTTTGGAAATCGATTTGAAAATTGATTAAGTGTTTGAAAACTGTGATTTAAAAGGAGGATGAGACTATGGAATTTATAAACTGGGTTTATAAAGTGAAATAAGATTTCAGTGGATATTTAAAAGTATAAATTCACGGTGGAAATTTATAAAGGAATGGGTAATTTGTTTAAAAATAAATAGTGTTTATATTTTTAAAGGTGTGAGAGGTTTGAGACGTAAATTAAATTGGGATAAATCGAGAAGGATTTATTAACCGATTAAATGGACTATTTTGGAATGGAAAGTGTATTTTCCTGAAAAGTCGAGTATGTTTCAAAGAAGATTTTTAAGTATAAGTTAGAAGTTTTAAAGTGGTTTTAAAAGAATGTTTTGGAAAGAAATTATTACTTAGTGGTTTTAAAATATTAAAAGGAAATATTTATTAAGTTAATTATATAAGTAAAGTATTTTAAAGGTTTAACTAGTATTATGATTTAAAAGATAATTATTTAATATTTATACTTTATAGAATAACTTTTATTTTAAAATTATTTTTGGTTTAAGTTTTACATGAGAATTATAATAAATTTCATAACTAGTATCTTTAAAAGTGTTTTAAGTAGTTTTTATTTTAAGTGTTCACAGTATATATTTTTGGATAAAGTGATTTAAATTATTTAAAAATCTAATGTATTGAGACTTAGTGATTTTCAGTGGGAATAAAACTTGGGTGGAAATTTATTCCACGAGAGAAAAAGTAATTTGAAAACTATTTTCAAAGGGTTGAAGTGTAGGAAAATATCTTGCGAAGATATTTTGAAATAAATAATTTGGAAAATTATTAAGGCCTGATGATTGTTTGTGGACGTTATATGATAGTTAAATAATCGATTATCAATATTGGCCCAAGCGCTGGTTGTTTCGAAGAGATCGAGATCAGTATTAATTTCTCGAAAACCACTTATATCTGGTTTGAACGTTTTCGTGAGGAAGACAAGAGATTGGAGTCGAAGATGGAGCAGTAACGTGCAAGGGCTAATCACTACTAATCCAGAGGGTGATTCCAAAATGGATGTAGTAGGAGTTGTGCCTTCGGTTTCGTTCATACCGGAAACGGACTTGTATGGACGAATGCTATCAGAACATCGTCAGGGGGACGATGAGCATTCTAAGTGTATGTGTGCTAAAAAGGTAGCGCACAGCCTCAAGCCTCATCAACCGGGAATGGCATAAACAGGGGAGGTGCAGCAAGGCTAAGTGGCTAGCAACCAATTAGGGTAAGGTCATACCTGTATAGATGTCCCTTTTTATTCGGCTATGTAGGCGGTTGCTGATCCCAACCGTGGGGTGATCTTATTCCGACTATCCAGTAAGGGGTAGCTTCAGTCATGTGTTGTAGGGGATCAGGGGAATCCTCGGTATGCTGATCTAGACCAGGTACTATGACGGGCGGTACCCCAGTAGTCCTGCCATTGTATAGAACCCAATCTCCAATAAGCGCCTGTATGGTTTTGATTGTGCCCAACTATTGCTGGAACGCGAGATGCAAGCATTTCAGCTAGATTCTATTTTACTTTCAATAGACACTGTTATAATATCAAACGGATTTGATAAAAGTGTTTTGATTATCGTAAGGTAAAAACCCGACATGTTTATTTGTGGCGTGGTCTTACGACAGACCTTTGATTTCAAAGGATTTTGGAAACTTTAATAACGCAATTGAATGTGTTTTCTCATGCTGGTTTTCCAGATTGAATTGGGTGTTATTTTACTATAGTGCTCAGGTCAGACCGAGTATTATAGAGTACAGATTTTGGATGGACTGCTATGGAGCTCAGGGAATGCGCTCGATGGCGAGACGTATCACGTATCCATCTTATTTCCGCTATGTTTGGTATGCTGTATATTCAGCTTTGTGCGGACAATTTGTCATAACTGTCTAGTGTTTTGTTGTTGTTTGATGTTGTACTCTAATGATGTAATGTATAAAATAGTTACAGTTTCTTTTGTATAAAAATCTGTTGTTATATATTATATGTTGTTCTGCTGCGTTTGTGAGATTCTGATTTTGTTTTGTTTTCTCTTCTTCTAACTCCTTCTTTCTTTCCATAAGTAATCTGTCTTTTCCGACACTCGATCGTCGGCATATTATACAGTGGCGTATTTATGTCAATTTTCGAGGGTCGAGAAGGGTGAGTCGTCACAGTGGTATCAGAGCTGAAGGTTAAGGGAGAACCTTGGCTCTGGTGGGGATTACTCATTAGAAATAGAGTCGGTAGTGCTCCAAGAATGAGTTGAGTGTATTAATAGATATGAGCGTGTATTTGTTAGTGAATATAAAATTGTTTTATATTGTGTTGATTGGTTTGTTGAGTGGTTTATGGATTCTGTTCAATACGAGTAATTAACGTTATTGATAGAGATCTCTAAACACTTGAATAGAACAATTCGACGTAGTATCTTTTTAAATGGGGTAAATGAAATAATTTTGCCCAAATTATTTTTATATATGAAAGAATTGTTTTTCAGAAGTTATTATAGATATATATGGTTGCTTGGTTGTTAGTAAGTGATAATATTAAATTATTATCGTGGTAGCGTGGAAATTGAATAAGAATTGAAGTTATAACAAGACAGAGCTTTTAAATATGAATTATAAAACGTGAATTATAAATGTGATTTATAATAGAATAAAATTCCAGAGTGATATTTGAATAGGGATTTGGAGGGATTTAGAAGGATTTGGAATTCGAAATTTTGAAAATTAAATTCCTTTGAGTTTGAAAATGATTTTCAAAGGTTTTTGAGAAATAATAGTGATATTATTTCAAAAATATTTTTTTGACAAGATACGAAATCTGGTGAGATTTGGGATTACAAATATTTAAAATTGTTTTTAAAGAGATAAAAGCACTAAACTCTTTTCGATCATTATAAAATAATTTCGGTGATGACTGCACACTACACCAGAAAAGCGATTTTGCCACGGCTCAGAGCCGTGGCAAAACAGTTTAGCCACGGTCCTGAGCCGTGGCAAAATTTGCAGTGGCAAATATTTTGCCACGGCTCAGAGCCGTGGCAAATTTATATATTGCCACGGCCCAGAGCCGTGGCAAACTGAAACTTTGCCACGGCTAAGGGCCGTGGCAATATATAAATTTGCCACGGTTCTGAGCCATGGCAAAATTTCAATTTGCCACGGCCCTTAGCCGTGGCAAATTGAACTTTTGCCACGTTTCAGGGCCATGGCAAATTCCCAGCTTATACCATTTTAACCACAGCTCAAATTCATTCCCAAATGCAGTTTCATTATACACGAACATTCTACATGCAGTTTCGAAATATATATAGTACATGGAATAAATAACGTAAATACAAAACCAGTAATAGATGATAAACCCAATTTATACTACAAGTGCTTGATTACAAACATACAACTTTAAGTTCATAATACAACTTCATAGTGAAACCATCAGTTCATAGAAAAACAAGTAAACAACATCTATTGTTCATGTAAATACTAAACAACAAGAAAGAAATGATTTCTGAATTCGTCAAGCATATACTTCATCATAGTATAACGACTGCAGTTCTTAGTGAAGCAATGACAACTCCAAGCTAACTGTAGAATCTAATATATAAGTGAAGGCAACAAATTGAACTCAATAGCCCACGTGCAGACGCAAATTAAAGATATTTCAGATGCTTCTCTCCCTAACGAAACTCCCTAGCTGCAAAATAAACAGAAAATATGCAGAAAGTCAACAATGGAAAATAAACACAAATTATGTTAGTGTACGTAAACAAAACCTTAATAATTCTCTAATTCTGCTTTAGCGTATTAAAAATAAATAAAAACAGAATATGTCTAATGAATCAGGGAAGAATAGTCGAAGCAAGAAACACGCTCATGCAAATACAAACACCCGTATCAACTAGTTTTGATGTTAACAATCCTCATTTGAAAGCGTACATAAGAGCTCAGGAAATGCTTCGAGAACTTGAAACCAACTTTACTAGTAAGAATAATTAATTCTCTGTTCCTCACTTCTTCTTACTCAACCATTTCAACGCTACAATGTCAAACCCATATAAGCTACTCTGCTCTTACTTCATATCAGTTTCCAACAACTTACATTCATCTCTGTCACCCTTCAGACCGACTTCAACCAACAACAACACTTTCATTCACCAGCAAACTGCCTCATATACATACACATCAAACTGCCTAGCACACCACATCAATTCCTCAAAATACACATTGCACCATCACCTGCTAAAACTGCACAAACTATTGCACAAACTACTCTACCTCTATCGCCAACTTCATTCACACATAGTGCACCTCTACAAATCATTTCTACCATACCAACCTCTCCCAAACAACAACTTCGGGCCACAACAGCCACACCACATACTATTTCCACATTCCTTACAGCATACCATTAACTAGTGCACTTCAACAATTCATACTGCTGCAATCAACCATCAAACATTCTCCACAATTCAAAACCACCATCATCATTGCAATATCATTTCATCACAACCACCAAGCACTTCAGCCATCAATATCTTCACCTGCCACTGCCTCCTGCTACGCACATCCCTAACTTCACACGAATCACACCTCTACCGTAAATCACTACAGCAACCACTTCCCTGAACACATCTTGCCACCACTACAAAACTGCAACTACACCAAAACCACCATAAAACAAACCATTACTTCCGATCCACTGCCACCTCTGCATCTCCACAATAACTGTCAACTGACTTACTTCAACTTACACCTCTGACTTGCCATTCGCCATGCACACACATTGCTATTTCACTGAACCCAGACGAACAGCAATCAAACTGTCCTTCCCCCATCAATATGCAAACAACCCAACAACCATACCTGCCATCGAACCACCTCCGACCCACAAATCCCTAAACCTATTAACACCACCAAAACCCAAGCAAAACAGCAACTTCCTCCACCCGACCCCACTTCATCACCGCCCTCGATCTCCACACCAACATCGCATCTCTATCCACTCAATCCCGCAACCTCGTCTCCGAGCCAAAAACCACGACCTTCAAATCAACTAACCGAAATCCCCTAATCGCCGATTCATCGAACTCGAACCTACCAGCAACCCTAATTCCCTTGTCGAATTGCGCTTTCGACTTTGTATTTAAAAAAAAACTTTAATTAAGAAGTGCATTGAGATAAAAGTTGTTTTGATTTGTTTACGAAGTCAACCGAAAAGTTTAATTTTCTCCTCTTTTAATCAGGCCGGGCCTAGTTAGGTTTTTTGATAAAAAAACAAGTTTTATTTTATTTTATAACAAGTAGTTTTGTTTTAGTCTTCCTTTAAGCCAAGACCCCGTTTGACCTGAAACCCAAATTCACAAGCGAGCATCCCAAACCCACAACATTACAACCTGCCGTTCAAACACACCACTGTCATCACTTCACTTCAACCCAAAACATCGTTCTACTACCATACTTCTTTCAACTCCAATTACAACCTGTGCACTCTACATTCATACCTGTGGCATCTCTGTGCATCACAAAATATACAGACCACACTTCAAAAAACATCCCCTGCATACAACTGCTCCATACACACGTAGCCACTTCAAGCAACTCTCGCCAAAAAATACTTCTGCACTACGACCATTACTTCTCGAAACTTCCACTGTCATATACCCAAACCTCCACACTTCAAGCCTTGCCTACCTCCTTCACCATTTCTCACTGCATTAACCACCTACAAACACCACTGCTCTCACCACAGTCCATCTACTCACTTCCATCAATACAGCAGCTACAACTACTGTGGAGACCACTAGCCATCTCTGCACAGTCAACATAACCAGTGCCGCACTTGTCACAATTCCTCACCACTAAAACAGAAAACTGATCACATCAACTACCCTTACACACCTTCACAATCTCCCGATCACAGAAAGAACAGAAATTGTCGTGGGTTTACTTTTCTTCACACAGAAAGAACAGACGGAAAGTTCCAGCAATGTGAACATATTTTAAAGCAAAAGTGAAGAAGGGTAAATCGTTTTAGTTCTCTTTTCTTTAGGGACAATTAAATTGTACTAGTACTTATTAGTAAATAAAAAAGACATTACATCAGAGCTCTAATTAGCAAGGGTTTTAGTAAATAAACAAGCAGTATACATACCTAGTTAAAATTGCCAAAGTATAATAATACATACGTACCTGTTTATGAGTCTATAGATATCGAATATTAGTCTTTGGATGACACACATAACCACCGATTCCAACTTCACCAAAGGTCATAGCAAGAGGATGATTTTATTTGCATGTTTTCTCTTTTGGTAGCAGTATATTGTCCACCACTAACTTCTCATGTGTTGGAGGTAATGATTTTCCGTGTATAATGGATGCTGTCGAATCTTTACAGACGGTGGCTGTTGCAATGACCTCAAGGTCAATGTTCAGGATTTCACATTTTTGATAGGCTAAACCAGATGAATTCAATGAATTTGCCAACTCATTATTCAGCATTCTTCCAACACTTCCACATGGTGTACCACTTCCTCCTTCATTTGAAGCAATGTCCGGTAAATAATTTCCTTGACCTGCATATTGTCCCTTCAACAAGTCGACCAACGACTTCAATGTACCTTCCATATTATCCATTCTAGCTTTCAAGTCTTCTGTGCCTCCTTGAGCCTTTTTGAGTTGTTTACGTGCAATAGTACAAGCCTTAACTTGAGTTCTTGATATTTTAGCTCCAATACTTCGAGTCCGACCTCTTTTTTCCTTCCCAAACACTTGTGATAGGATATCTTCATCCAATGGCAAGTCTTCTTCATCACTACTGATGATTGATTCCTTTTCTTTTGCAATTTTATCCTAAAATATGGTAATACTTAAGATTTTATTTACTACAAAGACTTTATAGAATAGCTGAATTATTATCTGTTTAACTTACGAAGTACGTAGAAGCCGAATCTGATATGGTACCGTCTTTTTTGGTGTGAGTCTTCTCCCATACTTGACGCCGTGTGATTTCTTTTGTCGGATTTGCACCGGCCTACAACAACAAAAGAGCTCTAAAGTTGAATAGAAGACATCTAGGATAGAGATACATAAACTCAAAGCTCAACTTAAGACTACGTATTTAAAGCAGATATGGTCTCGTACTAATATGGTCTCGTATCCAACATGCATAGCATTTGTATTCTTTTTAGTAAATTGTAACTGAACTATATTAGAGGATGCAACATATATGTTGCAGAGGATGCAGCATAAATATCAGAGTAGGTGCATAAAACGAAAATGAAACATAAGCAAACATAAATAGTGAAGAAATTCTAAATTCAATCACACTTGAAATTCAACTCATTTCAAGTAAGAAATACATCTTATATTAACAAATGCATTTGGTAAGGTTTTCTAATTTTTTTATTGTCTCCAAAAGCTGATTGATAGAAAATAGGAAACTCGGTCTCATCCACAGTTGTAGTCAACCGTTTTGGTGTATGCAAAACCACAAACCATCCGCTATTTTTTAAATCTTTTGAGTAAAACACTTGATTCGCTTCCGATGCAAGAATAAATGGCTCATCATTCACTCTATCTTTGGTCTTTAATTTCTCTAAGTTAACAGTAATCAAGTTTGAAACGGGATCTATCTTACAACCATTGATCTTATCTTCGACCTTTACCCAATCACAATAAAAAACCGTTTGTTTGAAGTCAATATAATCCAACTCAATTATCTGCTGAATAACTCCATAATACATTGTTTCCGCTTCCTTGTAATTTTTATCCTTCCCGCTCGCTCTAAATTTTGTAATTGCTCTCATACAAACGCCACTATCTTGTGTTACCATCCGTTCTTCATAATTTTTTGGAGAAAATATGAATCCATTCACTAGGTACTTCGTATAACTACACGCCTTGAACTTCGGCCCGTTCACCAACCGCCAAAGAGTTGAATCAGCTTCATTTGTCTTGACCAACTAAAAAAACATAATAAGTAAAAAAAAACATGATCGTGATGGTGTATGATCCACTTAAATACACATGAATACCTAAGAAGATGTAATACCTCATCACGTAACCATAGAGTGAAACTTTGACAAGTTTCCACGAATGCAACCCTACTTCGAGATTTAGATTTAGTACTTTTCACATAGATATTATACCTCCTACGAAAGACATTTCAATACGTATATGAGTTAATTTATTTTACAATAATGGGAATTCAGGATAAATTGTTGAACTTACTTCTCCCATTCATCCAATCCATCGTACTTATTAAGGACCCATCTACGAACTTGTTCAAACTGCACTTGGGTCAAAGTTATATCTTTACCACTGTCTAGAGGCATCTCACCAGCAAACTCATCATCTTCGTCTAAAAACGCTTCACAGGTATGTTTATGAGTGTCATCACCTCCTCTTGGCATATACTCCATGCAGTAATAACTAGCTTCTTGTACAATATATCCTTTTGCAATACATCCTTCAATATATCTTTTATTGCGCACATATCCTTTATATGTTTTCATCAACCTATGTAGGTAATTAATTGAAATAGCTGGTAGCTATTTAAATCAAATGATGAAGAATAAAACAAAAATTAGTAATTTACCGTTCAAAAGGATACATCCATCTATATCTAACAGGGCCACAAATCAATGCTCCATCAACTAGATGAACCATAAGGTGGATGCTGATATCAAAAAATGCGGGTGGAAAATGTTTTTCTATCACACACATTGCTTCTACCAAACTAGCCTTTGCTCTTAAAAGATGTTCCCTATTGATTACCTTTGAGCACAAAATGTTAAAGAATAGACTTATACGGTGTATAGCATTATGCAGATCCTTATGTTGTGGATAAGAATGTTGAAGCAATACTGGAAGTAATTATTGCATTATGACATGATAATCATGTGACTTCATATTTGTTAGCTCGGGGGGATTGATGCTCACATTGTTGTGGAAGTTAGAAGAGAATTTGCTAGGTACTTTAAGGTTTTTCAAAATGGTGCAAAATCGAACCTTTTCTTCTTTGCTCAAAGTGAAAGTTGCTTCTGGTATAGTTATTTTATTCGTTTCATGATCTTCCCTCACCCACAATTTTTGTTTTATACCCATGGTTTTCAAATCTTTCCGTGCATTGATGCCATCTTTTGACTTGTCTTTATGATCCATAATTGTACTGATGAGATGCTCAGTGACATTCTTCTCTGTATGCATAACATCAACATTATGTCGGACCAAATTTGCTTTCCAATATGGCAAATCAAAGAGAATAGACCTCCTATACCATGCAGGAACATTGATAAGGTCTTCATAATCGGTTTTCTTTTTTCGTTTTCGACCAATTTCTTGTTTGTTTTTACCAACTTTCATCTTGATATTAACACCTTTTCTTCAACTTGATAACCATTCAATGGCCATGGAGGACGACGATATTCTTGTTCATTATTGAAGTTTGCCTTAACGTCTCGAAACTTGTGTTGGGAAGGAAGAAATCTTCGATGTCCCATGTAACACATCTTCTTACTGTTAGGAAGATAATAAGAACAAGTATCTTCCGCACAAATAGAACACGCAAAATAGCCGTGAGTTGTGCACCCCGATAAAGTACCAAGCGCAGGATGATCATGAATTGCCCACAACATCCTAGCTCTCATTGTGAACTCGGAATTATTAAATGAGTCAAACGCATTGACTCCTTCCCATAACTGCTTCAACTCGTCTATCAACGGTTGTAAATAAACATCGATATCCTTCCCTGGTTGTTTTGGTCCGGAAATCAACAATGTCAACATTGAGAACTCTCTTTTCATACACATTGATGGAGGAAGATTATATGGTACTATAATTACTAGCCAACAACTATAACGACTGGCTAGAGACGCATGTGGATTGAAACCATCAGTTGCTATTCCAAGTGTGATATTTCGTGGGTCAGTAGCAAATGTTTTATCAAAAGAATCTGCAGCTCTCCATTGAGAAGTGTCACGTGGATGACGCATCACATTTGAATCGGACTGGGCACGAGCATGCCAAGTCATAGCATCTGCTATCCATGGTATGGTATACAGTCTCCTCAATCTAGAAATCAAAGAGAAATGTCTCAGCGTCTTTTGAGGTACTTTGGTAGCTCTTTTCTCTTCGTTGAATGTTGTCTTATATCTTGGTTCGTTGCAAATTGTACAAGAAACTCTGTTTGCGTCATCTTTCCAATATAACATGCAGTCATTAATGCATGCATCATAAGTCTTATAATTCATCCCAACTTGTTTAATCATCTTCTTCATGTCGGGGTATTTTGTCGGTAGTGTGTTACCTTCAGGGAGTAACTCCTTTAAAAATTCGAGGAGTGCAGTCACACCATTGTCGGAAAAGCCGTATTGAGTTTTCAAGCTATTCAGTTTCACAATGGCATACAATGTTGTTATACCTTTAGAACATGAAGGATAAAATGGCTCTTTTGCACTATCAAAAAGTGATTTGCAGTTCTTTCTTTGATTGGTCGACCGATCAACATCAACCATGGACGGTTCTCCAATATTATCGGGCAACAGACTGTTAGGTTGAAAATGATGAAATCTATCAGCATCATTGACCAAGTCCTCCATCCTAGGATGTTCAGCCTCATTAGTACTTACGGCTTGACTAATAGATTGTTTTTTCTTCTCTGTCGATTCTTCTCCATGAAAATGCCAAACGGTATATGATTGGACAATTCCCCATCTGAGTAAATGATAATGAATGTCATCTACTTTAATCTTCATTTTCATATTTTTGCACTGTGTGCAAGGACAAGAATAGATTTCCTTATCACCACCATTTTCCACAACGAATTCAATAAACTTCTGCACTCCTTCTATATATCGTGTGGTTCTTCGATCGGATTCTTTCATCCATTGTTTGTCTATACTAGACGACATATTGCCCTGCTATATCATACATGATATATAACATTATGAGTGTAAACAATATCATTTCTTATTTTACACTACGAAATAAAAAAACAAATTAATCAAAACAACTTGCATTTAGAAACTGGTCGAAACATGTATCTATTTTGTAAAGTTAGGCTCCATATTTCACTAGTTGCCTACATAAAATGGTTTATCTCCATATTTTGTAAAGTTAGGCTCCATATTTCACTAGTCGAAACATGGTTTATCTACATAAAATTTTAGTTATAGCAACCAGTAATTTTAGTTATAGTGTACAGATATTCAAATAAAAACAATTTGCATAACCTTGTCAGGAAACTTTTAAACTTACTATCATATATTGCAAATTGGTATTGTTATATCAAAACAAAAGACCTAGATGATATTTTATGTACGAGGATTGTTTGAATTCAATGCAACAGAGTGTGGAACTTGTGTAGGACAGTGGCAATGATGCAATTAGGGAAAAGCTAGGCAAGAGTTATTATTATATCATAATAATAAAACTTATTTTAAAAGACTTCACTGCGCATAAACTTCTTGCTGTTACTCCATCTTCCCACTTCTACAACCATACTGACTTTCCTTCTGGCTTGACCACAAACCAACTACCAGCAGCCTACCACACAGCAATCATTCTTCCACTCCACCTGCCTTCTCACTGCTAAATCCCCTGACCTAACCATCTCAGACAATCCCACCGCAGTGCTTCTACATCAGACATACCTACCCATTACTTCTTTCACCTTCACATTCACTTCAACTACAACAACTTACCATTCACCATTCAATTGCCATTCACTATTCGACACTATCAACACTACATTACAACCACCAGCAAGCAAATTCTAATATATTATCACTGCTGACATCCTACTACAACATAATCTCACCCACATTTCCACCCTCTCTCTACAACATACAAAAAAAATCTCTACATACTTTCACCCTGCCACTTCCCACCAGTCTGCAACACCACCATCTTCAACATTGCCAAAGTGTAGTTGCATACATCAAACAAGCACCTCTGGCCATAAATCACTGTTGACATTCTACAACCAAAAACAGTTGACCAGTCTTCCTCACTCCTTGCTGCCATCTCCAATTCATCTTCAATTCCAACCATCATCAACCTAAACTGCAACACTGTCTTCCTTGCCACTGCCGAGCACTGCTACCCTCTGCTGCAAACTACATCAACCAATCCTACATCTTTGTTACAATACTCCCCTTCGCTCACCACCCCACAATCATCAAAACCCCACATCATCCCCCTGCTGTCGACGACCTCTGCCACCTTGCTACCTAATCAGTCTACTACTACATCACTGATACAAAACAATTGCCATCCCTACTTCGACTTACCACACCAGAAGCCTACAAAACATTCATTACCAGTGCCCCTCACAAAAGATGGGAAAACGGAAAACAAAAACAAGAAAACAAACAAACAAACAAAAAATTGTTGAGGTAATTGTGCACATAGCGAGCGCATACAAGCAAGTCCTTGATAAATTCAAGTAGAGACCAAACTTCAGTAATAAGCTATATAATACGAGACTAAAGTCGTCATGAATTAAGGCTTGTGTCAATTTTCTGCACCAAATTTCAATTGCTGCTAAAGAAGTCATGAATTAAGGCTTACGTCAAGGTAAAGGTCTGTATTTCAACATGAAAAATATATTAGCAAAATAACAACCAAACGGATTTAGCTACTAAGCCTGGAGACAGAAATGCCACATGTTGATGAACACACAAAATAAACTTGTACTCAACAAATCCTCAAACAAATACAGCCAACATACAAAGAAATACATTCGAAATTTTACAGGTCAGATTCATGAACAATCAAGATGATCTTCGTTAACTTTTCAATCATTCGAAACAAACCAATTCATTCAAAACTATGACTCATGAATCAAAAGGCTAAAATATAAAACTAATATTTAGCTAATTTTAACATGTAGTGTTTCAATGTTTTTTATTTTATTTTATTTGATAGTAAAAGTTCACTAGTTCCCTAGCATCAGGTTTAACAGTATTTAACGCTCCATCTATTAATAAACTTTACACCCCCTCTATTAAACCACAATAAGATAACTTGCTGATTGGACTAGTGATTCCAAAATGATCGTATATTTATAACAATAGCCATCAACATTTATAAGAAGACAAAAGCACCAAGTTCCTTAAATCGTAAGCTAAGAAATTAAATACCAATGTTAGCAAGGAAAAAAAAATTTCAATAACAAACCACTAAAATTAAATACCAATGTTAGATAATAATAGATGAAGCCATTATTTAAATCAAATCATTCGAAAATCCAATAACAAACCACTAAAATTATCTCAATTTACTACAATTTCAATAAAATACATACCAAGCGATGACGATATCAATATAAAACACAAATTTGATTTATATAATTTGATTTATATAATTTATAAAATTATCTCCTCAACCAATTCCACCAGACCTTCTTCCATCATTTGGCTGCTCCACACCCTCCTTGACCATCCCCTACTACCATCATCTCCAAACCAGTAACCCCAACCACTGTCTTTACCTCTTAAACCTGCCTGCAACATGCCATCAACTTCCTACAGTACATCCCCCACGACCCTATACTTTACAACATCAACTGTTGTCACAACACTTCCACTCCACATTGTTGCATATTGCTCATTCACCACTACAACAAACCGATCATACCATCACTTGCTCAACAACAACTATGCACATTTCAACCAAAACACTGCTCAACAACAACTTCTAACCAACATTCGGTGCAACTCTGAAATATCCACTTCCAACCACTATCAACTGTGCATCTCAACTAACATTCCTTCCTCTAGCCTCTACAACCTCCATCGCATCACCAGCAAACACCAATCAACTACCACTTATACAACACTTCAGTGCAAACTATCACTTCAGTGCAAACCAGCAAATAGTACATCAACATTGTCAACACTGCAAACAAACCATATGTCACTACCATCTACCATCCTACAGCACAAACTGCCACCAGCCACTTCAATCACCACAGAACAACTATTCTATCAACAAGGTAATGTAAACTTGTGTATTTATATCTCTTATATAGTTATAACTTTAAATTTTGTAAAAATAAAAAATAGAGAAAAATCTTGGAATTAATAATGACGCAACTTCTTTTCATTAATTCTCCAAATCTGAAATACAGTAAAAACAGTGGAAATTAGACAAGGAAAACAAGGTAATATAAGTACAAAACATTAATCCTGTCGTAATAATACTGTTTCGAATGTAATTACTAACTTGAATATGACCTTAACATAATAATTCAGTCATTAGACAAGGAAAACAAGGTAATATAAATCCAAATTAGCAGGTTGTAGATTCTCCATGTATGTTATCAAAAATTGCAAGAATAGCCGCAACAAATGCTTGATCGTACCCAAAAACAAAACGAACGATGATAATAAAAATAAAAGATCATCAAAATCTTGGTTAAAAATAAAGATAAAATACCTTGGGAGCTGGATTGAGGTCGGCCGATAGGAAAATCTTGGGAGCGATGACAAGAAAATCTCGATATTGAGGTCGACCGATTCAGGAGCGACGCTAGGGCATGGGAAGTAAAAGGGAATTATGGAGAAGGATTTGTGAACTTCAGTGGGAAGATGATTAGGGAACGCGTGGCCGTTATTTTAAGAAAGAGAGCGATTTGAGTTGTATTCTGTACGCAAAATGGGGGTGAAAAAAATTGGACCAATTTTACAACGGCTTAAAGCCCTTCCAGAATTGCCACGGTCCACGATGCATATATATTTTGTTTTACCACGGTTTGAAACCATGGTAAAATTGCCATGGCTCATGACCGTGGCAAAATTTCCGCATGAGGTGTGGCAAAATTAGCAGTCTGGTGTAGTGGCAGCATCATCGATATTCATTTTCAAGTTTTCAAGAGAGGAATTGCTACCTAAATGTTATGAATGTTGAAGTTGGGTTGGTAAAATTGTTTTGATTTTGGAATTTAAAATGATTTTGATATAGATGATTTCAAAGGTGGTTTTGAAATGTTGAGGAATTGCTTAACTTTGGAAAATTTATTAAAAATGTTTATGGAAATAACAAATGGGTTTGATAACTTATATAATTTGAATTTTGATAGAATAAAATTTAACTTGAATAATAGTAGAAAATTAAAATAAGTATGAAAACGAAATAAGTTAGAAAGTAAACTAATTAAATAAAGAAAATTTTAAGGAAATGAATCTAAGTAAGTTAAATAAAATAGACATTGAAATAAAAATTTATAAGTTGGAAATAGATTTGTGAAGGAACAAGTGAATTTACATTTGTAAGCAAATAAATTGGAAATTGAGTATCGGAATCAATTTAAATTATGATGAGTAAAGTGGAATTGAAAATTTTAGTTGAATGGACTAAAAGAATGAAGTTCTAAGAATTAAAATTTATTGGAATTTGTAATAAATTAGTAAACGGGACTAGTTTAAAATGATGATGTGGATCAGATATGAATGGAAGATAGTTGATAGAATTCAATATTTAAAAGTGGAAGGTAACTTGAATTCAAATGGAAATTGAATAAAATGGGTATAAAGCATAAGTGGTGAACTGAAAAAAATATATAAAATATATAAAATACTTATATTGAACTTAAGAAATGAATGGTGAATTTTTTAAGTAAATTTGATTTCGGGAAAAATATTCTATGTTAATAATTGAATGAAGATTAAACTGGAAGTTGTGAAATGGGAAAATTGTGAATAAGTGGATAGAAATCAAAATAAATGTAAATAAAAAGAAAATTGATATAGCAAATAATTAATTGAGATAAATACGTAGGATGTACGTATATTGTTTTATTCGCATAACGATTGGATCCAGATTCGATCATAGAATTTCATGATAGTTATATCGATTCGAGTTGGGATTTTTCACTCGATTTTCGACGGCGAACCTTGGATATGGATTTTTGATTGGTTCTGGGAATTCTCTATCATAGTTTGTGGCTATGCAAGGAGAATGATGGTTTCCGATCAAGAACTGAGTTCGCACTAGGAAGTCGGGTGGACGATATTAGTTTGGAAGTGAATTGTGTGATCGAGTGAGCGATCAAATTTGGTATTGCATACAGATGATATAGGTACATCGTACGAGCTTGAATGAAATGGATATTGAAAATTTTAAAAGGAAATGAATAAAGTTATTTTGAATTCCGTGGTTGGATATTATTGCAAAGTAGGGTGTACAGGTGTCTTAAAAGCAAAAAGAAATTGATTATTTTGATTTCAGATGATAAAATTGTATGGCCCGACAAAAAGTTATGTATTTTAAATTGTATATGAAATTTGATGATTTTCTGGTCTAGCCACTTGGTTATTGTTTTCTTTTGAAATTTGGGGCCCATAGAGGCAATTTTGTTGTCGTACCGATCTAGCTGCGCAAATGAGAAGCTGGCGAAATTTTTTGAAAATTTAGGGAGTTAGAAAAATTTTGAGAAAATTTTGATAATTTAAAATTAGGTTTTAAATTTAAATTTGAATTGTTGAGTAAATAATATTGTTTGGAAGTTATGGATGAGTTTAGGAAGTTAGTAAGAGTGATAGTGTGATTTTAATAAAAATTGTTTTGGAAAGTTGTTAAAAACTATTTGGATTGGGAAAATAGTTAACGGGTTATGTACCATTCTTCTTAACAAGTAATTTCGAGAATGAAATTCTTTTAAGGGGGGAAGAATGTGATGATCCGAAATTTCTGGATATTTGAAATTGAAATTTAATTTATTTTAAATATTTGAAAATTAGTTTAACTTGAATTTCAAATATCACTAAATTTTTGGCAATTAAATTATTGAATTCAATTATTGGAAGTTGGGTAAAATATTGGATCTTCATTTTTATGCTTGTTAAAAATATTTCAAAGGGCTTATAAAATTTATATTAATAGTACTAAAGATAATGAAAGCTTTAAAATTGAAATTTGAAGTGTTTTGTTAAGTTTTGAAAATATATTGTTTAAATCGATATTTAAAATAGCCTTCCAGGGCACACTCTCAGAATTCAACGAAACTAGTTCCATTGGATTCGTAATAGTGAATTATTATCGGATTTCAAATTTCGTAGCATTCGGATTTGTCATGTGATCGTATGATATATAAACGTGCTGAAATTTTATATCGAAAATTAATAACTGGGTCCAAAAAGCTATCTTCTTGAATATTCTCCATACGATCGAATTAGGGCTCGGAACCTTTTCCATTGCATTCGAAATAGGGATATAACATTGAACGCCTGGCGGCACGCTTCGATAGGAGGTCGAGATTTTGAGCTACGATTTGAGATAATTTTAAATTCAAAATTTAAATATAGTATATATTATTTGACCAGTAAAAATTCCCTTCACATCAGAACTTGTTAAGTTTCGAAAATATATTGTTTAAATCGATATTTAAAATAGCCTTCCGGGGAACAGTCTCAGAATTCGACGAAACCAGTTCCATTGGATTCGTAATAGTGAATTATTATCGAATTTCAAATTTCGTAGCATTCGGATTTGTCATGTGATCGTATGATATATAAACATGCTGAAATTTTATATCGAAAATTTAATATAATAACTGGGTCCAAAAAGCTATCTTCTCCATACGATCAAATTAGGGCTCGGAGCCTTTCCCATTGCATTCGAAATAGGGATATAACATTGTAAAGGTCTAGCGGCACGCTTCGATAGGAGGTCGAGATTTTGAGCTACGATTTTGAGATAATTTTTAATTCAAAATTTAAATATCGTATATATTATTTGACCAGTCAAAATTCCCTTCACATCAGAACTTTTTTCAATTCGCTGTAGACAATGTGGTACACGTAAGGAATCAAATCGTGTCCCCCTTTGTCTCCAGAAGCATGTCGTCCCCTCAGCTACAACTCACGCACCCCTATCCCTTATTCTTTTCAAAATCAATCGGCAGTTTTAAAAAAAAAGCAGTCGAAGCTAAAATCGCTCGCGAGCCACCCCCCAATTTCTCAATTCTGTTCGTGATTCCAATCAAATCAGTCGTACGAGGTTCGCTCTCGTTCGTCGAGTTAGCAATGGGCGCGAGGTCGTAGAGTTGTGTCGACGAGTCAGGGAAGCGTGGTGTTCTTGCGTGAGCGGTGGCGATGCGGTGAGGCACGATGGCAAGGGTTCAGAGCTTCAATCTGATGGGGATTCGAGCTGCTCAGGCGGACGATTTGCTGAGGAAGTGGCCTGGGGTTTCGCAAGCACGAGTGAGAGGCAAAGGCGAAACGAGTGGCGACTTCACCTAGGACGTGGGGAGTGGCGACGAACGAAGGGAGGAGCTCGCGTGGGGTGTTGTGACGTCGTTGATGAAGTTTTGGGTAGTTCGGCAGTGAAGGAGGCAGTTACGTATAAGGCAGTAAGGTATAACCATTCTATCTTTAATTCAATACATGTATATAAGAAAAAAAAATATTTATACAGTGGAATATGTATGCAGATTCTTTCAATTTAATATGTATGTATAGAAAAGATTTATTTTATGAATAGCAGAAAAAAAAAAGTATTAAAAGTAGTTCTGTTTTAATTTAGTACATGTTTATAAACAGAGAAACAGGAAAAAAAGGGAGCTTACAGTAAGGGTAGAAAATAGTTTTGTTTTTAATCAAGCAAATATATACATATAGTTGAAACAGTAAATAAATAAATATATATACATATAAGGTTTTGGAAAAATATAGAGACTTTAAAATGTTTATATAAATTAGACTTTCATGAAATCTATATAAATTATTCTTATATAAGTATATATTAAGTTTCAAAAATAAAATAAACATACAGTTGCATATTTTAATTTACTAGTCATTTTAAAATAACGTATTATGGAGATTTAATTGTTTAATTAACATATCTAAAAATTTTTTGTTACTAAACAAAATTTATTAAAGGAAAGTTAGTTTAAAATTAAATTATTTTTTTAAAACCAAATTATTAGTTTAAACTAAATAAATAAATAGTAATTAATTGTTCGATCAATTCAAATATTAATAAACCGTATGGTGTTTATACAAGATCCAAAATTATGAAACAAACCGGAATGGAAGTGGGTTGCAAACAAAGTCAAAGGTGAGTTAACCTTACTCATTTGGATTACCATTTAAATTTAAACAGTTAAATTTAAATTACTGGTTGAATGATTGAATTGACTGGATGTGATATTATATGTAGTAGTGTGTGTGTGTGTGTGTGTGTGTATATTGGAGTGATTGATTTCCCGCATTGTATAGCGGATGAGAACCTATGCGCCCCGCATAATAGCGAATGACCATTTATACCGCGATATCCCTCTCAAAGTGCGATTGGTGTTTTTATATTGTACTAACATCTGTGCATGTAGGGAAAAACAGGTTGGAGGGATCCAACGGGATTCCTCAAAATATTGAATTTGTTTTCGTAATCTGTGATATGATTCATTGATTATCTGTGATAGATTATTGATTTTATTGGGAATTCAAAATATTGGATGTTATGGTTTGATTGAATATATTTAGGTATATTGGGTTATCAAAAATATGTAGATTGGATTTTTGAAGGGAAATAAAGAGAGAATTTTTATGTAAAATAATTATAGAGAATTTGGATAAATTAAAGAATGAATTGGAAAAGGTTAAAAGTTGGTTTTTAAATTCTAATAAATAAATTCTGAGTATGGGAAAGGAGATTTTTCAATAAATGGGAATAAATGAGTTTTTAAACTTAAGTGATATTATTTAAAGACAAAGGATTTATTTTTAAAATTCAAGGTTTAAAATAGTTTGGGAGAAATAAAGAAGAATTTTGGAAAAGTACGAACATGTATATTTTCAATTTAAATAAGATTTTAAATCATAATAAAGGTGTAAAGTCTGGAATTAATGGGTTTTGAAATAAAATTTAGTAAGTAAAGGAATTTATTTTAAAATGGTGTAAATTTTGGAAATCAATTTGAAAATTGATTAAGTGTTTGGAAACTGTGATTTAAAAGGAGGATGAGACTACGGAATTTATAAACTGGGTTTATAAAGTGAAATAAGATATCAGTGGATATTCTAAAGTATAAATTCACGGTGGAAATTTATAAAGGAATGGGTAATTTGTTTAAAATAAATAGTGGTTATATTTTTAAAGGTGTGATAAAGAAATTTACGGGTTTGAGATGTAAATTAAATTAGGAGAAATCGAGAAGGATTTATTAACTGATGTAATGGACTATTTTGGAATAGAAAGAGTATTTTCCTGAAAAGTCGAATATGTTTTCAAAGCAGATTTTTAAGTATAAGTTAGAAGTTTTAAAGTAGTTTTAAAAGAATGTTTGGAAAGAAATTATTACTTAGTGGTTTTAAAATTTTAAAAGGAAATATTTATTAAGTTAATTATATAAGTAAAGTATTTTAAAGGTTTAACTAGTATTATGATTTAAAAGATAATTATTTAATATTTATACTTTATAGAATAATTTTTATTTTAAAATTAGTTTTGGTTTAAGTTTTACGTGGGAAATTATTATAAAATTTCATAACTTGTATCTTTAAAAGTGTTTTAAGTAGTTTTTATTTTAAGTGTTTCAAAGTATATATTTTTGGATAAAGTGATTTAAATTATTTAAAAATCTAATGTATTAAGAGTTGGTGATTTTTAGTGGGAATAAAACTTGGGTGGAAATTTATTCCACGAGAGAAAATGTAATTTGAAAACTATTTTCAAAGGGTTGAGGTGTAGGAAAATATCTTACGAAGATATTTTGAAATAAATAATTTGGAAAATTATTAAGGCCTGATGCTTGTTTGTGGATGTTATATGATAGTTAAATAACCGACTATCAATATTGGCCAAAGCGCTGATCGTTTCGAAGAGACCAGGATCGAGATTAATTTCTCTAAAACCACTCCGATCCGGTTTGAACGTTTTCGTGAGGAAGACAAGTGCTTAGAGTCGAAAATGTAATAGTGAAGTGCAAAGGCTAATCGCTACTAATCCTGAGAGTGATTCCAAAATGGATGTAGTAGGAGTAGTGCCTTCAGTTCCGTTTGGACCGGGAACGGACTTGTATGGACGAATGCTATCAGAACATCGTTAGAGGACGATGAGCATTCTAAGTGTATGTGTGCAAAAAAGGTAGTGCATAGCCTCAAGCCTCATCAACCGAGAATGACTAAAACAGGGGAGGTGCAGTAAGGCTAAGTGGCTAGCAACCAATTAGGGTAAGGTCATCCCTGTCTAGATGTCCCTTTTTATTCGGCTGTGTGGGCGGGTGCTAATTCCAACCGTGGGGTGATCTTATTCGGACTATCCAGTAAGGGGTAGCTCCGATGTCACGACCCATTTTTCTATCTCCAGAAAAACGCATCATGAATTAAGAAAGAAAGGGATAGAAGAAGAAAAAATAAGAAAGAAGAAACTCAACAACATCAGATACTCACAGCGGAACAAACGAAATATAATATATCACATAAAATATTACATAGTATCATATACATCAGAGTACACAACTTATACAACACATATTAGACAGTTATAAACATCTGTCTAACTATACAACTCAAGATACCACAAGATACATATATCACACAAACACAGCGGAACCATAATATATCTACACGCGGAAGCCTCCTGCTCCATATCTCCTCCAGAGTTCGTCAAGCTAACCTGAATCCCTCGACTACTCATACATAATATGAGTACCCAAGAGTTTAATAAAACAGAAAATAAACACTCGGGCCAGACAGGGGTCTGGTGTGAGTAAACGGGTTAAAATTGCTTAACTTTAAAAAATTCCTTTGAAAGAAAAAGGTATCACGTAAGACTTCCCACACATAAACATGGAAAAGTTTTTACCTTACGCTAACCAAAACATTTGATAGGAAATCCAGTGATATTATAATAGTGTCTAGGGTTTTCAAGTAAATAAGAAATAGCCGAAATTGTTACATGATTAAATTCCAGCTACTAGCCACAAAAGTGGGCAATACAATCAAAACCGTAGGGTCTCGTAGGAAGAATGGGTTTCCATCAATGGCAGGGCTACCGGGGTACCACCCGTCACAGTACGTGGCCTAGATCACTGTACCGAGGATTACTCCCAATCCTCTGCAACACAAAGCCGGGACCATTCCTTACTAACAGTCCCGAGTAAGATCACCCCGTGGTTGGCGCGACCAACCACCCACTAAGCCGAAATAAAAAGGGACATCTAGACAGAGATGACCTCACCCTGAAATGGGTGCTACCCACCTAGCCTTGCTGCATCTCCCCTATTTTAGCCATTCCCGGTTGATGAGGCTTGAGGCTGCGATTACCTTTAGAGAACACATCTATCTTAGAATGCTCATCGTCCACCTGACGATGTTCTGAAAGCATTCAATCCATACAAGTTCGTTCTAGGTTCGAATGAAACCGAAGGCACTATCTCGTTGCACTCATTTTGGGATCACCATAAGAGTCAACGACCATAGCCCTTGCACTCTAAATCACCATCTCGAGCCTGAAAGTACTATTTCCGTCAAACTCATCACGGAATCACCCCCAGAGTTATACTGACGGATAGTTCTTACACTTCGAGTCTTCACTAAGCTCCACTTGGATTCACGACCTAACGTTTAATTTGGATCGATGTGATTTTCGGATTATCCAAATATGGAAACCTGATCCCGGTCTCACTGAAACCAAACGTCATTTTAATGTCCAAATTGTTTAAGGGTTTAAACATTTAAGCTTATATTCAGGATAACATAAACAGATAGATGAATCACATTATCACAATAGATAATTCATATCAACCATTCATCTCATAAGCAGTATATCACATATCAGAGATATCACACCCAAATCATCCAACATCATTCAAACATCCAATATCAATCATCCAATATCAATCAATCAATATCAATCATCCAATATTAATCAATCATCCATAAGCAGAATTGATTAACTCTTAATCAATTGGATTACCTTAGTCCTTCTTCATTAATTAATTACAAATTAATTATTAATCATCTCTTAATGATCTTCCTTAATTAATCTTTCTGATTAATTATTCTTTAATTACATTCAAGTAATTAGCCTTTAATCCTTTAAATTAATTCCACAAATTAATTATCCTTAACCATATACAGTAAATTAACCTTTAATTACTATCATTAATTACAATAATTAATGATCCTTCATTTACTTCCATTAATTAATCAACTATAATTAATTACATTAGTCCTCAATTGATTACAATTAATTAATCACACTTAAATTAATCACTTCCATTAATCAATCTTGATTAATTTCATTAATTATATTAACTAATAATCCTTATTAATTAATAATTTCTTTAATAATTTGTAGTTAACCATCTTATTAATCATAAACAGTAATTAATAACTTGTAATTACTTATCTTAATTAACATCTTAATTAATTATATTAATCTTTGATTAATTATTCTAATTAATTAATCTTTAATTACTTCATTAAGTAATTATTAATCAATTAAATTAATTAATAAATCCTTAATTAATTACTTTATTAATTAATTACATTTTTAATTAATTACACTTAGTAATTAACCTTAAATTAATTACATTCATAAATTAATTAATCACATTAATTAACTAAAATTAACTAAGTAATTAACCCTTAATTACTTACATAAGTAATTATCTTCTAAATACTTTCATTACTTAATTACTCTCTAATTAATTACCTTAACAAGTAATTAATCCCATCGTTAAATAACCTTAATTCTTTAACTAATTAATCACTCTTCAATTAATTAACTTCAAATCAATTATATTAATTAATTCCTTAATTAATAACATTAAGTGATTAACCCTTAATCACTTCACACAATTACTTTCATAAGTAATTTCCATTAATTACTTCCATAAGTAATTTCACTTCTTACTTACATCCAGAAGTTCACCATTAATTACTTCATTACGTAATTGCACTTAATTAATTAATAATTAAGTGATTATTTGAAATTAAATAAACAATTAACTAATCATTTAAAATTAATTAAATAATTAGTTAACTTCTTATATTTAAAAACCCTTCATTAATTAAGAAAAACATTAATCTTAATTAAACTTTTACTTATTAACAAATCATATTTATTAGGTACTTTAAGTTCATAACAAAAATACCCTTATTTATCTTCATAAGTTAATTATTTGAATTAAATCAAATTTCAATAACTTAAAACAAACTATTTTATGAGTTTACAAATTTATAACTTTAACTTTATTTGAAAATAAAACATTTAGAAATCATTTGAAATTTAAAACAATTTAATCATCAAATTTAAACTTATTCATTTTCCATATAATTTGAAAACTTAGTTTTTAAAACATTATTTTAAAATTTTACTTAAAAATTTGATTCAATATTTAAATTCAAAACACTCTTTTAAATTGAAATTCAAAATTTTCTTAAGATAGTTACTTTCAAAAGAAATCGCCCTAAAACATTTTAAATTTGAGAATAAATTCAATTTACTCTTTTGAAAGTTTGATTATCGTTACTTCAAGAGAAACTTTTATAAATTTGTTTCCTTTTATAAAAAATTAAACTTGATTTTATTAATTTAAAATAACAAGTTTAAATCTGCAATTTAATCTCATTACACAACTAACCAGAAAATCAAACGACCCTAAATATTCGAGTTCGAGCGCTCAACCACTCGAGCCTACCCTGAGACAAAACCCAGCACCCTTCTACTTCGAGTCGCCACCTTGAAAACGCGAGAGCAATCCCGAGTTCAACTCGTCTTCTCGAAAACACAAATTTCCAGTGCACAACGTACACGCGTGCGCCGACCCCATCGCCTCCGGCCACCGTAGACCATCGCAACTATCGTCGACGTTCATACGAGCCCACGCGACCTCGATCGTGCACCCAGATCACACAAATAACATGCGGATCAAAATTGACCCCTATTGCTCGATTTACTGAAGAAATCACAACCACAAAACCCCCCAACGCCGACAAATCGCGACGCCGTTAGACCTCGTCGACCTCACCATCGAAACACCTCGTCCACGAGCATCACCTTCCCCTAAGGCGATCGAACCCGATCCACTAACCGTGATGCAAACGCCTCGGCAACCAAGACGAACAAAACACAATGTAAAACCCTAGATTGATCGAATCTAAACAATTCGACCATAGGAAAAATTCTAGAACATTTTTCCCTACATCAACAATTCACAAGCTAGCTTCGATCAAGATTTCAACTCAAATTATCGCGTTGATCATCGGCAATTCACCAAATTGCCGAAACTGTTCATCCCCAAATTCCCAATTGATTATCAAATTAAAAATTATGAATTGCATGTTAAAAATCAACATTTTTAACTACAAATCCATCTATACAATCCAAAGCAGAAACTAAAGATATCAATTTTTGACATGCAACAGTGTTTTACTGTAATTTCCATTTTGAAAATTATTTGTAAATTTAAATTTTCAGAAACTATTTTTAAATTTACCATCAAACATTAACATGCAACTTTCATTTAATCAGCAAGGCCAAATATTGATGTTAGTGGGAGATTTGAATTAATTTGAATGATCAAAACCTGTAATTCAATAGAGCATATATATACAGTCACATACATACATATCATCTTTGTATGCAAACATGCAGTCATCTTCACAACACATTTGTAACTAAACTACTATATAAATCATCACACATGTCTGGTTTATAACAGGTTCAAATCTGTTTTTAAAATGAAGATTTACTCACATTTCTTTGAAGAGGCAGAGCAGTTTAAATTCTTTTTTCCAGGCTTTGAATTTTAATCTGAAAAAGGCTTTTGATTTGCTTGCTGTTGAAGATCTTTGCATGCCTTCAATTTGATGTTTAAAGGTTGAAACTAATCTTGATCTTCCCTTTAGTTGCAGGTTGAAGTTGCAGGTTTTTAATTGATGTGAAGAACTTTGTTTTGCAGATTTAATTTTGCTTTTGGTTACAAATTTCAGGTTTTATTATTTTATTTTCTTTGTTCAGCTGAGAATAGGAAATAGATTGAAGATAGGAAGAAAAGATGAAAAGTTTATTTTAAATGAATTATGTTATGGTTTTTTAAAGTTAAAGAAAGTAAATTTTAAAATGAAGACACTTGTAAAACTTGACTAACATTTGTCACTTATCTCTTAATTTTTCAACATATGTTTTTGAGAGGTGCTAATATGTTTACAAGTGTTAAAGATATTTCATCATTTATTTACAAGTGTTAACTCCATTTAATTAAATCATTTAAATTTTATATGTATTTATGAAATATTTATATGCATTTATGAAATGTTTTTATGTAAATAAACTTTTAAATTTTAATAAACATACAAGTGTGATATTTTATAAACATTTGTTTTATAAAAAGCTTATGTTTTTAAAACAAATAAATGTATTATATGTTTCCTTATAAATTGTGAATTTGTATTTATATTTATATAAATGTGAATTTGGTAATTTATTTATTTATGTTTACAACTATTCCAATTTAAGAGATATTTAAAAAGAAAGTTTATTTATAACTTTATACATATATTTTTTATAACCATTTTAATTTAAGCATTTTAAAATAAAACAAAATAAAGCTTTGATTAATCCTTTTAAAACCATCATATTTAAAAATAAATAATTATCTTATATTTTGAAAACAATTGAATTAATCTTAAGTTATCTTTTAAAAAATATTGAGTTTTAAAACAAAGCTTCAAAATATATATATTATAAATAGATTATATTAAATTTCAAAACAATTCCACATTATAACATATACATGCATATATATATATATATATATATTACAATGTGAAAATTTATCTTTATTTAAAACAAAAGATCTTCTATTCACAATATATATACACTAGATATGTATATTATAAATAGAATAAAATTTATTAGCTTTGAAAAATAATTCTTATCAATTTTAAATTGTTAGAATAGATATTGACCCATATTACCAGATTAGATATTTATTAACCTTTAAAAGATTTAAATTTACCAATCTAAATTAAAATTATAAAGGAAAATTATCAAATCAATTTAATTATTAATACAGATTATTAAATTGATATTGCCTAAAATTCCGGGTCGTCACATTCCTCCCCCCTTAAAAGAATTTCGTCCCTGAAATTTAAAAGCAAAGATAATTTAATAACCCAGCAAAGATTTCAATTTCAATCAGCAAAGCATTCCTATTATCCAGTAACTAACAACCATAGCAACCAATCAACAAACAAACCTAACCAATTATCTGACACAAATCAGGATAGATCTTACTAACACTATTTAGAGTTTCCCAAGGATAAATCACTGGGAGACTCGCTTTACAGAAGCTAACAATACCACTATGATCCAGAGCTCCTCTCGTCTCTAGATCCATCAATCTGAACAGAACATCAGACTATACCCAAGTCCAGCACAACTTCCAAAATCCAACTGAACTGCAGATTCTACAACCAACAATGAATCATACACTTACTCCCTCAGAGATACGGGAAATACAATGAGTTCCAGCTATCCAAACTGGCTATTCAATCTTATAGACAAAAGAACTTATCCTATCAAAACACAGATAAGAAATCTCAAATGCCTCAGAACTAGCCATCCAATCTTACCCAATTACTGCTCTCTTAACCAGAGAAATCTTAACAACAATGAAGACTCCAACTTCGAATTCCAAACTCCTTTTCTCATATCTGCATAACTCAATAGACAATCCTGGGCTGCCAATCTTCTTCCTGATCAGCTCAACTTATGCTGATGCTTCCAGAAACAACTAGACCAAAGCAAACCAGTTCCTGGATCCCATCTAACAGAAAGGTCTTCCAAGATCCGTCGAAATCCAGAACACAAGCTCTACTTCCCAAGCAATAGCAAACTGATCTTGCTTCCTCGCTTCCGCTGCACAACTCTGATTCTGAAATCGATGAGAGTACTGTTGATGAACACGAGTACAAACTTATCCAATATATCCGGGGAACTTTGTTCATCAAATCCATAAAATCTTAGTGACTCATCCGACTCGGTCACACAACCTTACAGCAGAAATCCAAACTCAAAAACTAGATCTGACTAATCCAAACTCCAAAAATTTCTAAGCTGCTACACCAACCTCTCCTTCTTCAAGAAGCATCCTACTACCAGGCTAACTACCAGTATCGCTTCTGGAACCAAAACAATATGGAACTCAACTCCAGATGCTGACAAACTTCTGATTACATCAGTAGCTCCTACTTCTACATGAGAACCCTCAGTCTCAAACAAAAGATTGCCCAAGAAAAATTCCCAAATTAATCGCAAGCCACTTTTACGATCCAACCTAGTTCGGATTCCAAAGAAACTGTCATCTCTTTACCAATTAGAACAGTTTTAAGATTTTCCAAACAAGGTTAACTCTTCAAGAAAACTTTCACCATCTGCCCGGACTGCTGAAAGAAGAACCACTAAGATTCCCGAACCATCGGAGAAACGTCCACACTGCTGCTTCCAAACTCTACCTCGATGATATTGCAAAGCTAAAAGACCTTCTCGCCAGCACACCGAACACTTCGAGCTGCACTGCTACCACGGCTAACCAAAGACTTCTAATCCAAAGGCTTATCGAAAACCAAAATAATCAACAAACCACCCAAAAGACCTTCGAGATGGTAGACATCCTCTCAAGAAATTCGGGCTTCAAACCAAGCATCAACATCTCGCTCACCTTAAGGGATGACAAATGAGACCATGCCGAAGCGAAGCAATTCATAAACCTTAGTCTCATATTCCAAAATAGCCAACCTCCTTGCTAAAGATCCAGACAACTTCTACATAGACGAGTCTTCCCTGCAGTAGGTAAAGACTACTCCTCAACCACTTCTAAAACTGCTTCAAGAGCAAACATCTTCTGAAATATCCATGGGTACTACATCTCACCACGTAGCTATCAAGATACCATCACTTACTTCTACACTTCTGACAGATCCAAACTTTAGAAAATCCGCTCACCCGAGCGAAATCCAAACTTACACTTCAAAGATGAACTCCGAATCTTTAAAAGATTTCCTTCGGAGATCAAAGAAATCCTTACTCCAAACTACAAATCTCACTCGAGACGGTATTAGGCCTGCAGTCTCGACAAATATACTTCCAACTTCAAACATATGGACCTCTTCCATCAGGGGTAGTCGTGTTACACACACACACCACTACTCCATCTACCTCTAAAACTTATGTTGGAAAAACCCGAACGGATAACCCAACAAATTTAGGTAGATATATATATATAGTTATATATAAAAATTACAAGTACGCTCTCTTAAGAATGACACCACTCCAGAGTCTAGGTATTCACTCAACCTAATGCTCTGATACCAAGCATTCATGACCCGTTTTTCTATCTCCAGAAAAACGCATCATGAATTAAGGAAGAAAGGGATAGAAGAAGAAAAAATAAGAAAGAAGGAACTCAACAATATCAGATACTCACAGCGGAACGAATGAAATATAATATATCACATAAAATATTACATAGTATCATATACATCAAAGTACACAACTTATACAACACATATTAGATAGTTATAAACATCTGTCTAACTATACGACTCAAGATATCACAAGATACAAATATCACACAAACACAGCGGAACCATAATATATCTACACGTGGAAGCCTCCTGCTCCATATCTCCTCCAGAGTTCGTCAAGCTAACCTGAATCCCTCGACTACTCATACATAATATGAGTACCCAAGAGTTTAATAAAACAGAAAATAAACACTCGGGTCAGACAAGGGTCTGGTGTGAGTAAACAGGTTAAAATTGCTTAACTTTAGAAAATCCTTTAAAAGAAAAAGGTATCACGTAAGACTTTTCACACATAAACATGGAAAAGTTTTTACCTTACGCTAACCAAAACATTTGATAGGAAATCCAGTGATATTATAATAGTTTCTAGGGTTTTCAAGCAAATAAGAAATAGCCAAAATTGTTACATGATTAAATTCCAGCTACTAGCCACAAAAGTGGGTAATACAATCAAAATCGTAGGATCTCGTAGGAAGAATGGGTTTCCATCAATGGCAGGGCTACCGGGGTACCGTCCGTCACAGTACGTGGCCTAGATCACTGTACCGAGGATTACTTCCAATTCCCTGTAACACAAAGCCGGGACCATTCCATATTGAACAGTCCCGAGTAAGATCACCCCGTTGTTGGCATGACCAACCACCCACTAAGCCGAAATAAAAAGGGACATCTAGACAGGGATGACCTCACCCTGAAATGGGTGCTACCCACCTAGCCTTGTTGCACCTCCCCTGTTTTAGCCATTCCCGGTTAATGAGGCTTGAGGCTGCGATTACCTTTAGAGAACACATCTATCTTAGAATGCTCATCGTCCACCTGACGATGTTCTGAAAGCATTCAATCCATACAAGTTCGTTCCGAGTTCGAATGAAACCGAAGGCACTATCTCGTTGCACTCATTTTGGAATCACCCTCAGAGTCAACGACCATAGCCCTTGCACTCTAAATCACCATCTCGAACCTGAAAGTACTATTTCCGTCAAACTCGTCACGGAATCACCCCTAGAGTTATACTGACGAATAGTTCTTACACTTCGAGTCTTCACTAAGCTCCACTTAGATTCACGACCTAACGTTTAATTTGGATCGATGTGATTTTCGGATTATCCAAATATGGAAACCCAATCCCGGTCTCACCGAAACCAAACGCCATTTTAATGTCCAAGTTGTTTAAGGGTTTGAACATTTAAGCTTATATCCAGGATAACATAAATAGATAGATGAATCACATTATCACAATAGATAATTCATATCAACCATTCATCTCATAAGCAGTATATCACATATCAGAGATATCACACCCGAATCATCCAACATCATTCAAACATCCATTATCAATCATCCAATATCAATCAATCAATATCAATCATCCAATATTAATCAATCATCTATAAGCAGAATTGATTAACTCTTAATCAATTGGATTACCTTACTCCTTCTTCATTAATTAATTACAAATTAATTATTAATCATCTCTTAATGATCTTCCTTAATTAATCTTCCTGATTAATTATTCTTTAATTACATTCAAGTAATTAGCCTTTAATCATTTAAATTAATTCCACAAATTAATTATCCTTAACCATATACAGTAAATTAACCTTTAATTACTATCATTAATTACAATAATTAATGATCCTTCATTTACTTCCATTAATTAATCAACTATAATTAATTACATTAGTCCTCAATTGATTACAATTAATTAATCACACTTAAATTAATCACTTCCATTAATCAATCTTGATTAATTTCATTAATTATATTAACTAATAATCCTTATTAATTAATAATTTCTTTAATAATTTGTAATTAACCATCTTATTAATCATAAACAGTAATTAATAACTTGTAATTACTTATCTTAATTAACATCTTAATTAATTATATTAATCTTTGATTAATTATTCTAATTAATTAATCTTTAATTACTTCATTAAGTAATTATTAATCAATTAAATTAATTAATAAATCGTCAATTAATTTATTTATTTATTAATTACATTTTTAATTAATTACACTTAGTAATTAACCTTAAATTAATTACATTCATAAATTAATTAATCACATTAATTAATTAACTAAAATTAACTAAGTAATTAACCCTTAATTACTTACATAAGTAATTATCTTCTAAATACTTTCATTACTTAATTACTCTCTACTTAATTACCTTAACAAGTAATTAATCCCATCATTAAATAACCTTAATTCTTTAATTAATTAATCACTCTTTAATTAATTAACTTCAAATCAATTATATTAATTAATTCCTTAATTGATAACATCAAGTTATTAACCCTTAATCATTTCACTCAATTACTTTCATAAGTAATTTCCATTAGTTACTTCCATAAGTAATTTCTCTTCTTACTTACATCCAGAAATTCACCATTAATAACTTCATTAAGTAATTACACTTAATTAATTCATAATTAAGTGATTATTTAAAATTAAATAAACAATTAACTAATCATTTAAAATTAATTAAATAATTAGTTAACTTCTTATATTTAAAAACCCTTAGTTAATTAAGAAAAACATTAATCTTAATTAAACTTTTACTTATTAACAAATCATATTTATTAGGTACTTTAAGTTCATAACAAAAATAAATTACCCTTATTTATCTTCATAAGTTAATTATTTGAATTAAATCAAATTTCAATAACTTAAAACAAACTATTTTATGAGTTTACAAATTTATAACTTTAACTTTATTTGAAAATAAAACATCTAGAAATCAATTTGAAATTTAAAACAATTTAATCATCAAATTTAAACTTATTTGTTTTCCATATAATTTGAAAACTTAGATTTTAAAACATTATTTTAAAATTTTACTTAAAATTTTGATTCAATATTTAAATTCAAAACACTCTTTTAAAGTTAAATTCAAATTTTTTCTTAAGATAATTACTTTCAAAAGAAATCACCTTAAAACATTTTAAATTTGAGAATAAATTCAATTTACTCTTTTGAAAGTTTATTATCATTACTTCAAGGGAACAAGTTTTTAACTTTTATAAATTTGTTTCCTTTTGTAAAAACTTAAACTTGATTTTATTAATTTCAAACAACAAGTTTAAATCTGCAACTTAATCTCATTATAGAACTAACCAGAAAATCAAACGACCCTAAATACTCGAGTTCAAACGCTCAACCACTCGAGCCTACCCTGAGACAAAACCCAGCACCCTTCTACTTTGAGTCGCCACCCTGAAAACGCGAGAGCAATCCCGAGTTCAACTCGTCTTCTCCAAAACACAAATTTCCAATGCACAACGTACGCGCATGCACCTACCCCATCGCCTCTGGCCACCCTAGACCATCGCAACTATCGTCGACGTTCACAGAGCCCACGCGACCTCGATCGTGCACCCAGATCACACAAATAACACGCGAATCAAAATCGACCCATATTGCTCGAAATACTGAAGCAATCACGACCACAAAACCCCCCAACGCCAACAAATCGCAACGCCGCTAGACCTCGTCGACCTCACCATCGAAACACCTCGTCCACGAGCATCATCTCCCCCTAATGCGATCGAACCCGATCCACTAACCGTGATGCAAACGCCTCGGCAACCAAGACGAACAAAACACAATGTAAAACCCTAGATTGATCGAATCTGAACAATTCAACCATAGGAAAAATTCTACAACATTTTTCCCTACATCAACAATTCACAAGCTAGCTTCAATCCAGATTTTAACTCAAGTTATCGCGTTGATCATCGGCAATTCACGAAATTGCCGAAACTGTTCATCCCCAAATTCCCAATTGATTATCAATTTAAAAATTATGAATTGCATGTTAAAAATCATCATTTTTAACTACAAATCCATCTATACAATCCAAAGCAGAAATTAAAGATATCAATTTTTGACATGCAACAGTGTTTTACTGTAATTTCCATTTTGAAAATTATTTGTAAATTTAAATTTTCAGAAATTACTTTTAAATTTACTTTAACATACAACTTCATTTAATCATCAGGGCCAAATATTGATGTTAGTGGGAGATTTGAATTAATTTGAATGATCATAACCTGTAATTCAACAGAGCATATCTATACAGTCACATACATACATATCATCTTTATATACAAACATGCAATCATCTTCACAACACATTCGTAACTAAACTACTATATAAATCAACACACGTGTCTGGGTTTATAACAGGTTCAAATTTGTTTTAAAATGAAGATTTACTCACATTTCTTTGAAGAGGCAGAGCAGTTTAAATTCTTTTTTCCAGGCTTTGAATTTTAATCTGAAAAAGGCTTTTGATTTGCTTGCTGTTGAAAATCATTGCATGCCTTCAATTTAATGTTTAAAGGTTGAAACTGATCTTGATCTTCCCTTTAGTTGCAGGTTGAAGTTGCAGGTTTTTAATTGATGTGAAGAACTTTGTTTTGCAGATTTAATTTTGCTTTTGGTTACAAATTTCAGGTTTTATTATTATTATTATTTTCTTTGTTCAGCTGAGAATAGGAAATAGATTGAAGATAGGAAGAAGAGATGAAAAGTTTATTTTAAATGAATTATGTTATGGTTTTTTAAAATTAAAGAAAGTAAATTTTAAAATGAAGACACTTGTAAAACTTGACTAACATTTGTCACTTATTTCTTAATTTTTCAACACATGTTTTTGAGAGGTGCTAATATGTTTACAAGTGTTAAAGATATTTCATCATTGATTTACAAGTGTTAACTCCATTTAATTAAATCATTTAAATTTTATATGTATTTATGAAATATTTATATGCATTTATGAAATGTTTTTATGTAAATAAACTTTTAAATTTTAATAAACATATAAGTGTGATATTTTATAAACATTTGTTTTATAAAAAGCTTGTGTTTTTAAAACAAATAAATGTATTATATGTTTCCTTATAAATTGTGAATTTGTATTTACATTTAAGTAAATGTGAATTTGGTAATTTATTTATTTATGTTTACAACTATTCCAATTTAAGAGATATTTAAAAAGAAAGTTTATTTATAACTTTATACGTATATTTTTTATAACCATTTTAATTTAAGCATTTTAAAAGAAAACAAAATAAAACTTTGATTAAATCCTTTTTAAACCATCATATTTAAAAATAAATAATTATCTTATATTTTGAAAACAATTGAATTAATCTTAAATCATCTTTTGAAAAATATTGAGTTTTAAAACAAAGCTTCAAGTTACAATATATTCACACATATATATATTATAAATAGATTATATTAAATTTCAAAACAATTCCAAATTATAACATATACATATATATATTACAATTTGAAAATTTATCTTTTATTTAAAACAAAAGATCTTCTATTCACAATATATATATACACCAAATATATATATTATAAATAGAATAAAATTTTATTAGCTTTGAAAAATAATTCTTATCAATTTTAAATTGTTAGAAAAGATATTGATCCATATTACCAGATTAGATATTTATTAACCTTTAAAAGATTTAAATTTACCAATTTAAATTAAAATCATAAAGGAAATTATCAAATCAATTTAATTATTAATACAGATTATTAAATTGATATTGCCCAAAATTTCGAGTCGTCACATCCGGTCTTGTGTTGCAGGGGATTAGGGGGAACCTCGGTACGCTGATCTAGACCAGGTACTGTGACGGACGGTACCCTAGTAGTCGTGCCATTGTATGGAATCCAATCTCCAATAAGTGCCTTTACGGTTTTGATTGTACCCAACTATTGCTGGAACATGAGATGCAAGCATTTTAGTTAGATTTTATTTTACTTTCAATAGACACTATTATAATATCAGATGGATTTGATAAAAGTGTTTTGGTTATCATAAGGTAAAAACCCGACATGTTTGTTTGTAACGTGGTCTTACGAGATACCTTTGATTTCAAATGATTTTGGAAACTTTGATAATCCAATTGATTGTGTTTTCTCACGCTGGTTTTCTAGACTGACTCGGGTGTTATTTTACCGTAATGCTCAGGTCAGACCGAGTATTATAGAGTACAAATTCTGGATGGACTGCTATGGAGCTCAGGGAATGCGTTGGATGGCGAGATGTATCACGTATCAGTCTTATTTCCGCTGTGTTTGGTATGTTGTATATTCAGCTTTGTGTGGACAAGTTGTCATGACTGTCCAGTTTTTTGTTGTTTGATGTTTTACTCTTATGATGTAATGTATAAACAGTTACAGTTTCTTTTGTATAAGAATATGTTGTTATATATTATATGTTGTTCCGCTGCGTTTGTGAGATTCTGATGTTGTTTTTTTTCTCTTCTTATATCTCCTTCTTTCTTTCCCTCACCAATCTATCTTTTCCGGCACTCGATCGTCGGCATATTATATAGTGGCGTATTTATGTCGATTTTCGAGGGTCGAGAAGGGCGGGTCGTCACAGTATCGATGCAATTCATATCGATTAGGGCAGAGTTGGTCATCTACTTTGGATCAATAATCTTCGTATCGATGCAATGCAAATCAACTAGATGGATGCATAAGTGCACTTCGTACCGATATAAAGGATAGAACTACCAATGGATGCAAGGTAATGACTGCATGGATTAAAAGAGTACTTTGTATCAGTCGATACTGATCGATATGAACAAGGCAGCATGAAGAACGGGGAATCGATACAAAAAAATTTCAGGCATATGTGGATCGATACGAAGGAGGGTTTGATGGATGGATATGAATAGCGTATAGCTATGGATACGAAGACTATAGACTAGTGAATGGTATATGACAAATACGAAACATTGAAGGATATGAAGAAGGGGATCGATATGAAGAATGGAGCACATCAAGTTGATACGAATGAGAATATGTTACAGAGGAAGACTCGGTCACTCGACATAAAAAGTGGATCGATCCAAAAAGTTAGCGCCACGTCACCAGGCATCACATGTCCAGAAGCGATGCGATCAGATCGATGCGAACTCAGCAGCCTTCAAAAAATATAAACTTGCATCGATCATAACTCAAAATCTACAAGCCCAAATGCTACCAAATTTTCATAGGAGCTTGCGTACACCTCAGGAATGTTGATGATCGATCTTGGTTCGATTGAGCAAGATTTGGATCAATACGCAACTCATTCGTATCGATCATGGATCGAGTGGAAATGACCAAGGATTGATCACTTGGGCCCCCCCACGTGAGAGAAGGAGTCTACCGAGATCTGAGCGAGATATTTGCAGACTACGCCTATAAATAGCAGTCCAAGAGCTTCAGAAAAGGGATATTTTTTGGTTCTTCTATGCCATTACTCTATAGAACTCCATTGTAACTTGAATATTACCATCTATGCTCTTGTAACCAACGAGTGATAATCAATAAAACAACAAGTCCTTCAAAGTGGACGTAGGCTACAACGCCGAACCACTATAAATCTTGTGTTTCTACTGCTTTCCTTTTAATTTTTCAGTGTTATTTACATTTATATTCTCTGCATTCTTGCTATCTATGATCTACGATTGTAAACGAGTGCTTTCATCGTCGATTGGGTGTTTGTGACCAATTTTGATGCAAAATTTTTGGTCCTTTCACTGAGAGGGCTAGCTTTCAAGGATTCTACAACTTGGACTTTGGATCTAAAGGCTTAAAGACTTGGATCTAGAAAGCTATGACGAAGCAATCAACAAGGAGACAAAGAGCAGAAAGAAGCTAGTGTGAAGGAAGTTAGGAGGTTTCCTCAGGAGCGAATCAGGACTCAATCTTCATCACTCGAGACGAGATGGAGATGATGATGGAAGCTATGTAGAAGGGAATGCTGAAAAGGCAAGAAGAGATGATGCAGAACATACTCCAGCAAATTGTACAAGTTAGAGTGTAGAATCAAGAGAACACCACTGCAAGGGGTGCTAGAGATTGGGATCGAGAGTATAGAACAACTATGATTCAGAATAGAACAGGACTATCAAGAATCCTCTAGGTTAGGAGGCACTCCCTCGAAGCATGTCAATCTAATCCCAGGCAGGATACCAAGAGAAACTGTCCAACACGACATTGATAGAGGAATGTATGCTCGTCCAAGAGAGCAGATTTCAGAAATCCCTCATGAACTCAGGGGCAGATTGGAGGCAACGGACAAGGACTGCAGCTTGGCGACAACGACAGATAACGACAGATTGGTGGAGATGATTAGGCGAGCCATGAGAGGCGGATTGGTGAATAGAGGCTTGGAGGATGTGAATAGGAGTCCTCTTGCTCCTGCAATTAGGCAGGCCAAGAATCTACCAGAATACAAGCTACCAACACTAGAGACGTACAATGGAAGAACGGATCCCGCTGTTCACTTGACGAGGTATATGAGGCACAAGGAAGTGTTGGGGGCATCGGAGAAGGTCATGGCGTGATGCTTCCCTTTGTATTTGACAAATATAGCAGCATTATGGTTCAGACAGCTGGAGAGTGGCTCTATCGTCACATGGATGGAGCTGGTAGAAAGGTTTATGAGGCAGTTTCGGGCCCACGTAGTCCGACCCAAGAATGTGATGACTTTGACATCGATGAAACAATGGAAAGAGGAGTCTCTTAGGAATTTCTTAACTAGATTCAATGCAGTGGCAGCTTCGATAGATCGACCTGATCCGTCAATGGTTTTGATGGAGGCAGTTTCAGGAATTGCAGATAATTCGAATATCAAGATATCATTGGAACGGAACCCACCGATGGATCTCAAGGAGTTCTACTATGAAGTGGAAAGGTTCCGAAGGCAGGAAGATGTGCAATCTAAGAGAGAAGGAAGAGAAGCTGAAGCTTATGTAGTAAGGGATGGAGGTCCACCCAGGGAAAATCCAAGCAAAGACGATAAAGGCAAAAGGAAAATGAATGACAATGGTAGCACTTCGAAAAGGTCACGGAGGGAGTTAAAGTTTTCTTCTTACACGGATTTAACTGAAACTCTGGAAAGGATTTACTTAGATACTCGAGGGCGCCTCCAATATCGAAGGCCGACAAGAAAGGAACCCTCTGAATATGAGCGGGCATCAGAAATGCATTGCCTATTCCATGAGCTTAATGGTCACAACACGAACGACTATAGGCATTTGAAGGATATCATTGAGGTGCATATAAGAAACGGTCATCTACAACAATATGTAAGGAATCGAGCTGTGCAGTGGAATAGGAGCGGCCACCTCCCACCATGAACAAGGATGCCACTATGTCTAGGCATCGACGGCTTGTTATTAACTAAATGGATTTATGACTTTAAATAAGTAATACAACTTGAAGTAATACGACTAAGTCACTTATACATGTACGGGATCGAGGACGGTCCCCAGGCATGCTCTGAGACAATGATAAACTTGTTACCCGAGTCAATGAAACCCTGTTTTTCTTTTCGTTTTCCTAAAAACTTTGGTTTATCCCTTGGATGTACATACATTAATTTGGTTTTTCCTGGCTGCCAAAACTTTTATTTTGAACGATTTGATTTGCATTAATGTAATAAATAATACAGGTCTCGCAATTACGGTCCCGACCGGAGAGAAGGGGCAGTGATCGCAAGTTACGAGTCTCTTCGTCGGAGAACAATGGAGTGGACTCGAACACAATATAAAAGCCCTTGGCCGGAGAGATGAGGCCGGATAATATAAAATTCCTTGGTCGAAGAGCCAAGGCCGGAAAATATAAAATTCCTTGACCGGAGAGCCAAGACCGGAGAAAATAAAAGCCCATGGCTAGAGATTCGAGGTCAGAACAGGATAACACAACCCAAAGAGGTCATGGATTCGGATTTCGGCTTGGGATAAATAGACCCAGAATGGTCCTGGATTTGGCAAAATGCCTGGAGCGGTCCTAAATTTGGATATCAACCTAGAAAGGTTATGGATTTGGTTATTGGTCATTGGATACTGACGAATTATGACTCGGTAAACAAGTTCAGATAGCTATGGAATTGGCTAAGGATTTGGTTACTGGACTTTGAATCAGACATCGACTCGGAGCAGTCGTGGACTTGGATACGGCTATGGCACTTGGATAGGATGGCTTGGTAATAAATTGGATTATGAATCGGATGGTATGGCTATGGATGGAATATGGACTTTGGATGTTGGATTCGAAGCTATTCAAAACACGCCCTCTTACCACAAGGCGTGTGTTGGGGGGCAAATGTTATCCATCCTTTTGGTCAAGGCCGGGATATCAATAAATAGGCTAAAAAGGATGGAAATCGGTATTAGAGATCGATTGGAAACAAGGCTATGACCGATACCGTCAAAATTTGACCGGACTCCAATCAAGAAGGGATCAAACAAGGCTAGGAAAGCCTACGTTTCAAATTTCAAGTCAAACGGAGTTCGTATGCTCGAGATATGGATGGATCAATATTGGAGAGGAACGGTTTGATATCGATACTTTTGTATCGATCAGGGCGGAGTTGGTCATCTACTTCAGATCAATGATCTTCATATCGATGCAATGCAAAACAACTGGATGGATGAATAGGTGCACTTCGTATCAATATGAGGGATAGAACAACCAATGGACGCGAGGTAATGACTGCATGGATTTAAAAGAGCACTTCTTATCGGTCGATACTGATCGATACGAACAAGGCAGCACGAAGAACAGGAAATCGATACGAAAAGAATGGAAGACATGTGTGAATCACTACGAAGGGGGGCTTGATGGATGGATATGAACAGCGTATATCTATGGATAAGAAGACTGTAGACTGATGAATGGTATATGATAGATATGAAACATTGATGGATACGAAGATGAGGATCGATACGAAGAATGGAGCACATAGGTCGATACGAACGAGAATATGTTCAAGAGGAAGACTTGGTCACTCGGCATAAAAAATGGATCGATCCAAAAAGTTGGTGCCATGTCATCAGGCATCACGTGTGCAAAAGCGATGCGAACAGATCGACGCGAACAGAAGCTATGCGAACTCAGCAGCCTTCAACAAACATAAACTTGCATCAATTATAACTCAAATTCTACAAGCCCAAATGCTACCAAATTTTCATAGGAGCTTGCATACAACCTCAGGAATGTTCATGATCGATCTTGGCTCGACTGAGCAAAATTTGGATTGATACGAAACTCATTCGTATCGATCATGGATCGAGTCGAAACGATGAGGGATCGATCATGTGGGCCCACCCACATGAGAGAAGGAGTCTATGAAGATCTGAACGAGATATTTGCAGACTACACCTATAAATAGCAGTCCAAGAGCTTTAGAAAAGGGACTTTTTTGGTTCTTCTACGTCGTTACTCTGCAGAACTCCATTATAACTTGATTATTATCATCTATACTCTTGTAACCAGCGAGTGATAATCAATAAAAACAGCAAATCCTTCAAAGTGGACGTAGGCTACAACGCCGAATCACTATAAATCGTGTGTTTCTATCGCTTTCCTTTTTAATTTTGAGTCTTCTTCACATTTATATTCTCTTCATACTTTTTATATGTGATTTGTGATTGTGAACGGGTACTTTCATTGTCGATTGGGTGTTTGTGACCAATTTTGGTGCAAACATATATATTATCAATTTCTAGTCAAATCAATAGTTATATTGTAAATATATATATACACAAATATATATTAAAATAAAGTAAAATATTCTTGCTTAGTTATTGTTATGTAATACCAAAAAATTAGAGATTTTAAAATAATTATTATATGATTTTGGTTTTTAGGATATAATTTATTAATTGATCAAATCATATATATTATTATTTAACTAAAAAATGGTAGGTGTTTATTATTAGGTCATAAGTTTAATTAGAGCAAACATACAAAATACGATTTATATTTTATTTTAATATATAAATGAACCAGTATATTAACCATCCAATATGTGACAGAACATCGATATACTAGACTCGTAATATAATATAACAACATACAAAATATTACAATAATAGATAATAATATTAAATGAATTTGTAAACATGTTGAAAACCTTTCACCAAGGCCTAGAGATATAACCTTTAAATGACGAAAGGACTCCTTGAATCCAATTCCACGTTCTAGAGTCGTAGGCTCCCAAACTGCTTTACCATCGACAATTAAGTCAAAGAACTTTGATGTCATTTAAGCTTGGATTTATTTTGGGTTTAAATGGCATTTATTGTTCGATATTTATAGAAGAAAGAAGAGAGAAAAAATCTCAAAATAAATAGTGTAGAGAGTGGCATATAAATAGGAAGTCGGATGGAGAGAAACGTGGATCACACTCTTATCTCTCTCTTACAAATTCCACTCTTCTAAACCATTCAAAAGCTTCTCTTTTTGCCAACATTTAGTCGACCTATTCAAGCTATTGCGTCTGAAAATTACATGCCCCGTATGGGCCTCAAAACCAATTCCAACTCAAATAATGACCATTGAATTTAAATCTAAATTTGAACAAATATCGATATTGTATATCGATTAATATATTTATAAATTTTATAAATACATTGTTTAATGTTGTTCAACACATTAAATGCAAAAAAAATTAATTAATATTTCATGAATACTAATTAATTTAATTAACTTATAATAATTACAAATTAATTAAATTAGGTGGTAAAAGGAGTATTCATCGTTTTGGTTGTGTGACTCTATGTGTAATTTGGTCAAGGCTTAATATTGAACAATTCGAATATTAACGATCACATGTCACTTAGCAGACGGTTTTACATTATGATTAAATTTATCTATGATTTGGTTTCAGTAAAATCTACATTTACTTTATTAAGCATTGCCCATTTATGACAATATTTTACACAAATCCTCTTCGTCAAAATTATACTACTTTGGACATATGGAATTTGGCAATGGTCAAAATTCTAATATCGTCTTTATTCAACTCTATTGTCCAAACACAAAATTCTTGGTCCAATAATAACAATTCTTATTAACCATACTACTTCTGCCAGAGACTTTGACTTTGAGTTGATTTCAGTTGAACGTGATACCAACCTCATATAACTGAGGAGATGAACCTTCGCTTGGGTATGGTTTCACTTACAATATTTCCATTTGATCCAAATATTTGCTCAATGGACGCTTTTCCACGATTTATCTATAATCAAAGTGGAACTTCCACATTGAAAATCAATAGTATTCTCAAGTTAAGAGAACTGTGTAATTTTATCACATAGATATTTTTTGTTTGACCTTAGTTATATTTACTAACAAAAAGCTACGGAGTGATTCATTCCGTAGTTATCCAATAACTATCAGTAGGTAACCCCTTCGTGCCTCTATCGATCGTGAATAATACACTACCCAAAATTTGGAGAGCGTTACATACTCCAGTCTCGATGAATGCATCGATATCCAATCTCGATACATCTTGACTAGGAATATTTAAAATAGAATGTTTATTTTATTGTGATAAATCACTCGTGGTTACAGTGCATTGAAGCACTATCACAAAACATACCATTTATGGATTTCCTATTGTATATATTTTTAACTAAATTAATTAACTAATATATTATATTATATCAAGTATATAATAGAAAAACATTTTTATTTCAAACAAGATTGGTTATCTAGTTTGATATATGTAACATACTGCATAATTGCCCCTATGGTGTACCATTATTCTATCAATCTCCCACTTACACTTGGGGTCAGTTATAGAATCTATACACCATCTCTTCAATCAGTTTGATGACAACTGATCGGGTTTGACTTTTCGTGAATAGATGTATTATGTCGGTATAGTTATCTACTCTATCAATCAACATTCTCTGACATTGACAAACTAACTTTATCATGTGGAACAATTTAGAGTATGCTTCTTCACTTCTTGCAAGCTCTTATTATTATGTTGTTATCATATAAGGATGATTTATTATTCATAATATTTGGAATCACCCTTATCTCACTTATAAATTTGTGCATTTATATTTATAAACGATGTACTTAGCCTTTCATTAAATCAGCCACAGCCTTTCTTTTGGATCATTTCCAACTTAAAGCTTCTAACTAAGGTTTGGACATAAGTTTAATATCAGCATATTATACTCGATAGTGCTTATGAAGTTAGAGTTCGAACACTCTTTTATAAGTAGCTTATTATTTTCGTAAACAATTCTTTACTATTTCATAAATACTCGAGAACACTCTAAACTTCCGTTTAGTGATCTTAATTTTGATTTGACATTTGCTTCATGTGTCGAACACATAAACAAATTACGATATGGTAGACAATATAACATGTATGATAATTCCTATTGCTAAAGCATAAGGAATCCATCTTACATGTTTCTTATTAAACATTTTAATAAGATGTCATTGCTTTTCATTTAGGACATTCCCAATATCCTTTATAATTACTATAAAAGATATAATTTACAAATCCAATATCAAATACTAATCAACCACAAACTCAATATCCACCCTACTAAATTTGAGACTGTAACGATCCGTATTTGAGTCTTCGTAGTTGAATGTTTAATTTATTTAAATATTCGTATTTGAATTTAAATGTAATAAAATCTATATTTCAAATAACTGCCCAATTTTTTAATGACGTATTTTTAATTGAATTTATAGGATTTTTTCATAATTTTTAATTTTGAAAGTAATTAAATTTTTATTTGATGTATTTTTCGACAAACGATGTTATTTTTGAAATTTCATAGAATAAGCTTACCATTGTATTTTATTATTATCTTATGATCGTATCGCATTGTTGTGCATGAACATGTTTTTACTTCTATTGTTCACGACTCGTACGCGAATAGGTTATTATGTAGTAGTGTACCACAAAACTAATTTTTTTTAAAAAAATTAGTTAAAAAATTTATACATACGCACAGCCATTTTTTGTTATTGCATCTTGATTGCTTGTTGATGTGATGAAAGTGTGTAAATTTTGGTTTGCTTTAAGTAAATTAGTTTACATATATGTTCACGTTCACCCAAGAAAGAGACACAATATAATGCACGCATGAACACATTTTCATATTTCTTCGTTGGATATGCATGACCATGGCAAAATATTCTTTTGTTTCAATTTTTTTTCCAATAACTACCACTTCACAAAGAATTAGCTAAAAATTTCTACCGAAAGCTATAGAGGATGAAGCAAGCTACACCAGTTCACATTATACTCAAGATGGTGGTGTATGGAGGTCATAATGGCCAGGGTGGTTTCCAAGGTGGAGCGGGCTGTATTGGGTGAGAGGTAGAGTCGAGCTTGGGTTAGTTACGTGCATCGTGGAGAGGCTGCATAGAAAAGTTCATAGCATTTGACGGTTCATTAAATAGTGGAGAGGGGAGGGAGATAGGAAGAGAAAGAGGAGATGCGTGCATGGAGAAGAGCAAGCTTCTGGCCTTGGGATTTTGTTCCTGATATGGAACTTTTGCATGGATAAAAGAGCTATATATATCTCTACTATTATTTAAGAGCATTCAATCAACATGATTTACACGGTGATTTTTTGAAATTCCAAAATTACCCCTATTCGTTAATGAAATCTCACCACCTTTTTCAACTACCCACCAACAGAATTTTACTATCGATTTATCATCGTTATCACCAACAAAAACAACTTCAAATGTGTTATGATTACAAAAATATTTGCACTTAAAACACACATCCATCCAAGATAAACAAACTTTGGATATTAGATGCACGAACGAGCGTTGTATACTAGTATGTATGAAGTGGCTTTCGTTGGAGGCACATGGAAGCATTGTTGTGTGCATGGTTGTGGGAGTTCAAATTTGTGTAGGCGTTGGAAGAAGGGGAGTGTAGGCTGGAAGTTGTGCTTCCTCTTGTGTTGTTGGACTTTGGGTTAGATACTTGGTTTATTTTTTTTAGATTTAAAAACTAAGTGTCAACTTTGAAAAACTATATCTTCTTCATTTTAAATATGTTCGACTCGTGGATTTTGCATTAGACACATATTATCGAGTACGACATTATGATATAACTTGTTGATAGTTTTAATGAAGCATAAATTTATGATAAAATAATGGTGATTGAATTTAATTACGTTGTTATAAATAATAATGTGATTAAATTAATTATACTTCATTGGTGATAACTATTTGGTCAAATAAAACACCTTATTAAATTGAATTGAATATATTATTATGGACATCTATTGAGCAAAATAAATCACCGTTCTATGCTTGCAAAGTAAAAAGATAATTTATGAAATTAATTAATATGTGGATTAATTAATATTAGATGAATGATGAGTTAACTATTGACTGTTAATTGTTGAGTGCCAAAAGCTTGGTAGCCTGACCATATTGGATATAACATTGATATATGTTAAAGTTGATTCTTTTTAGAATAAAAAACGATGTCATTGTTTAAGTGTTATGGTAGCCTTGGACCTCATTATAGTATTTTGAAAATAAAATGATTTGTTTCTTTTGATTAAAAAGGGGTTTGATTCAAATAAATAAGATTTCATAAATAATAGAATTGATTTATAAATGAGATTATATAAATAATAAAATTGATTTATAAATAATATTTTGTAAATAGAAAGGGATTTATGAATGATATTTTACAAATATAATAGAATGGATTTACAAATGATATTTTATAAATAAATAAAATGAAGCTTAAACTAGTTGTTTTATAAAAATCAAGTTTAAAAGTAATGGTCTAAACAGCGATAGTCGCTATGGATGCAGTTTGGAAATTTATGATTTTAAAATATAAAAAGCTATTTATTCTGGATATTTTGTAAATTCTTCTTGAATATGGCTTATATAGGTTTAAAAGAGATTTGAAATTTAAAAGATTTATTTTGAGGTATTTAAATAAGTGGTTTATTCGAAGAATTTTATAATTATGTTTGAAGAGTTATTAAAGGAGTTTACAATTATGTTTGAAGGTTTATTAAAGGATTGTATAATTATATTTAGAGATTTATAAAAGGAGTTTTATAAATAATCTTAAAGATTATAGAAGGAGCTTTGTAAATATTTCAAAAGAGATTTATAAAAAAAGTTTTACAAAAGGAATGAGATTTGATCTCCATAAATAATCAGTTTAAATTATAGTAGTTTCGAAAGTATCCTTTTCATACCTAGCATCAAATTTCGAAGAATGGGAACTCGTCACTATCCTGAAAATTAAAAATGTCGTCAAGTCAAGGTCTGAGAGGTAATGATACCCTAACTTAAATGGTATTAGTGTTAATCGAGAGATAGTATTAGTTTGAAATTGAGAAGTGGTATTAAGTACTAATTTCTATAAGATCCATTTACCTACACCAAAAATGTTTTTGGGTTTATTGTCAGTAATGTTTTTAATTAACATTTGTTTAAACCCAAATAAATATGAATTTTGAAAATAATTTTTTTTATAAGTGTTTGTGAATATACTTATATTGTTGATATAAGTATATAGATATATTGTCTAAGTATTGAAAATGTAGTGTCTTGTGAATATTCTTATATCGTTGATATAAGTATATAGATATATTTTCTAAGTATTAAAAGAATAATGTTTTGTGAATGTACTTATACCATTGATATAAGTATATGGAAACGTTTTTACAAGTATGTGCCAAGTAATTTTAATTAATGAAAATGTCAATTAAAAAGGCTTAGTGGTTTCATATGTGTTTAATCATGCTTGGTTTTATGTTAAATAAAATCTCAGATTTGATTATTTAATAGTTAAATAACCGACTACCAAATATTGACCAATTTTTAAATTTGAAAATATCTAAAAGAAACGTGATAATTGTTGGAGCTGGACCAGCCCATGGCGGAAGATATGGGTGAATTTAAAAAAAAATATTTTATTAGATCATTATTAGCCCTATGAAGTCTAATTTATTTACAACATTTCTAAATTTAGTTTAAATAAAATCAAATATTTTATAAATTCATAAATTGTAGTATGAATTTTATTTGATTTAGTTTTACTTAACATATAAGTATACATATTTATTATATACATATGTACGTGCGTGCATGTGTAACATGATATTCTGTGCAAGGTATAACATGCCCGTATATAGATGCTGTGATTTACATTGCAACGTACACACTAGCTCATTCTATATGTACAATACGTTGTCCAAATAAGTGCATATAAATATATTTATAAATATCTAAGTGATTATATATATGTAAATATAAATATGTCTTATTATATAATAATATTATATATATTATATATATACACACATATAAATATATTTATGGAAATAATTTATATTATACACAAATTAAAATAAACTAATTTTATGTATATGTATGTATATATATATATATATATATATATATATATATATATATATATATATATATATGATAATAAAAAGTCTGCGCTATGTTGGAATGTAAGGGATCTCAATATTGATGCTAGGAAATTAGACGTCTTGAAAATTAGAAATAAGCTTAACCCTACGTCTATGGGTTTTCTTGAAAATAAATGGGTATCAGTCTATGGAATTGTTCGAGCACAATTTTGGAAATGATTGGTAATATCAAAATAACAATTTGTGCTAGTCAACAGGAAGGATCATGATTGTGTGGCATAAAGCAATATGGTCTGCCACCACTACGGACATGGATGACCAGCAACTAATCATTAAAGTTTCTAACGTTGGTGGTCTACATGTGGTGGTATCTTTTGTGTCTGCTCACAATTGGGCGTCTATCAGAACCAAACATTGGAATATGATCATAAGCTTATCCAAATCTACTACCAAGCAATGGATGGTTCTTAGTGATTTCAATGTTGTGCTAAAGAGTAGTGAGAAAAAAAGAGGACTTACATTAAAGTTCTCGCAAAATGAAGAATTCAAAAAATGTGTCATTGTTGCTGGCCTCATAGAGGCCAACCATGCTGGGCTGAAATACACATTGCAAAGCGGAGAGGCTAAAAAGATCACATGCGGATTAGACCGGGTCCTTGTTAATGCAGAACTTAAGGTCATTGTTCTCCCTAGTTCTATAAGTGACCATTCCCCCTTACATATTTAGTTTAACCATCAAAATCAGCAGGTAAAAGGTAAACCTTTTAGATATTCTAACTATTGGTGTCTTATTGACAGTTATAAAGAAGTAGTAGATATCAAAAACATATATTTAGCTGAAGGCAAAGGCTGGTTCAACCTTGTTACGATCATGAAAGAAATCAAAGATATGTTGAAGTAGTGGAAGAAAACTAGACCTAAACTCTCTGACTATATGGAGGAGCTATAAAAAGGATGTGACAATCTTATATTCTTACTATATGATGACCCCTTAAATGAAGCTCTAAATGCTCAATATCATACTGCCCAGAAACAACTTAAGTAAGCTATGCAAATTCAAGCTATGGATGTCAAACAAAAGGCCAAAAATAAGTGACTTACACAAGAAGACAAATGCGCTAAATTCTTTTATACTAAGATATCCTATAGGCAAAATTGCAACAGCCAACTCAACTCAATTGCTAATAATGGGGAACTGGTCACTGACTTAGAACAGTTTGAACAGGAAGCTCTCTTGTACTTTTCTAATTTATATATTGGTTGAAACAATGCAACATCACCTCATTTGAACTACAGGAGTCTGGTTAATGAAGACGGGAAAACCATGTTACAAGCTACTGAGACCGAGCATGAAATAAAGGAGGCTTTCTTCTCCATCCATATTTTTTTGTTTTTTTGTTTTTTTTTTTTTTTGGGGAAAGAAATATATATAAACAAAAACCAAGAGCTGTCAACAAGCCTGACAGGTAACTCAAAAGAAAAGCAGAACAGCCCAGCCTAACAAAAACAAACAAACGCCAGAAAGAAAACAACAAGCCAAACAAAACATAAGCGGCAAGAAGACACAAGCACCTGCCGCCAAAAAAAAGCAACGAGAGAAAAAGCAAGCAGGGAAGAAAACAGATGAGCACCGGAAAAACCACCTCCCATCTAACATCATCATCGAACTCCGTCAAAGCCACCGCCCGATGCCGATGTCAAAATCCAACCAAGCAGAGAAGCAATAGGAAGCAGAACAAGCTCTAAAGAAAACCACGGCTAAACGCCGACAGTCAAAGAACAGCAGACCTGCATGCCTCGTGAATGAACCGAAATCCCAACTGCCAAGCATCAACTAACAGCGCGAGAAAGAGCTCCAGCCCATCCAACAAACAATAATCAGACAACAAAGAACTCGACAAAACGACAAGTCCATCGCCCTCAGGGCAAGATAGAAAGACATCCAATAAGCCAAAACCAACCCGCAGAAAGGAACCGAGAAAAGATCCATCCACAAGACGAAAACCTACAAGCAGAAAACACAAAGAAGAGATAAAAAGAAGGGGGGGGGGAGGGGAGGTCAGGGAGCAAAGGGGAAGCGAACCGAAGGGACCACTAATACTTAAACAGGAGTCCCTGAGCTGGCAATCACCCAATTCCTGCTCTGTAAGAAGAAGGAGAGCATTGAATAGAAAAAAGAGACACAAAGCGACGAGACCGAGCACCGACCGAACCCCGGAAGGGTCTACCACGAAAAGCCAATAAAATATCATCTCTAACCCGCCGAATAACGGATAGGGGTTCCATAGGAACCTCGTCAAAAATAGCCTTATTCCTCGCACACCAAATATGCCAGCAAATCAGACAAGGAATCAAACGAAAGATGATAGGCCGAAGCGATTTTCCAGTACAATCAGACCACCAAGAAGACAGCAAATCAGAAGGTGATAAGATGATACCAACGACTCCCAATAAATGACTGAAATAATTCCAGATGGATCTAGCACACCATCCACCGAAAAACAAATGAGAGGATGATTCTGTTTCCCCATTGCCACAGCACCTGCAACGGGAAACAAACGGAATGCCAATACGCTGGAGGTTATCATCAACCGGGAGCCCAGAGTGAAAAATACGCCACATCAAGAGAGAGGCTTTCGGCGGGAGACGAGCATCCCAGATGTAGGCAAAAAGAGGAAGAACAGCATAAGGAGATCGAATAGAGCTCCAGGCTTTCAGAACAGAGAAAGAGCCACCATCCCAGCCTGATAGACCGCCATGAGAATCGACGAGCACTTTAACCGATTGCATATGCTTCCAGGTTTCACTGGCATAACAAGGGGAACCAGAAAAGCCTGAGGACGCCAGTCTCCGGTACTTAGCATGAAGGAAATTGGCCCACAAGGAATCGTTAGATCCAAACCTGGACCACAATTTGCAAGCGAACGCCAAACACATGTCCCTAGGATGACGCAGACCTAATCCACCCTCACTCTTAGGACGACAGATGACAGACCAAGACACCCATTGATGTCTACGATCATCACCCTTCGAACCCCAAAAGAACGAAGAAGCTAGAGATTGGAATGAGCGAAAGAAAGAGACAGAGGGAGACATAGCTGCGAAGATGTGAGTACCCAGAGAACAGAGAACCGAACGAATAAGCACTAATCTACCAGCCTGAGAAAGAAGAGACCCATTCCAACGGATGATCTTACCCCTAACCTTATCCGTAAGAGGATCGAAGATGGCGTTAAGTTTCCTACCTCGGTATAGGACTATACCCAAATAAGGAAAGGGAAGGGAAGAAGCCTTGAAGCCAGAAAAAGTCTCGACCCACGAAACACGAACAAGGTCCATATCTTTCGCGGGAACGAAACAACTCTTAGCGGAGTTGACCAATTGACCCGAGCACCTCTCGTACAGATGAATAAAACGAAAAAGGCGACGCACAGATGACCGACCACCGTTGGAGAAAATGACAATGTCATCCGCAAAAGACAAAGAGGAGACGAGCGGACACCCGCTCGGAATACCAAAACGCTGAATCTGACCATAAATCGTCAGCGAGTGAATGCCCCGAATGAAGGCTTCGGCCGCAATAACAAAAAGGGAAGGGGAGAGAGGATCGCCTTGGCGGATCCCTCTTCCGGCCTTAAAAAAGCCATTGGCCGAACCATTAATGAGCACAGAGAACCAACAGTTGGAGATGAGCCTCCAAACCAAATCAATAAGGGTCTCAGGGAAACCGAAAGCACGAAGGACCCTAATGATGAAAAACCAAGACATACGGTCATATGCCTTTTCCATATCTAGTTTGAAGACGATGTTAGAACCCCTGACCTTTCGATCTAACCGAGAGATCAGTTCTTGGGCTAGAAGGACATTATCAGTAATCAAGCGGCCTTTAACAAAACCAGCTTGGGAAGGAGATATAACGCGGTCAAGGTAAGGAGCCAACCGAGTGGCTAAAATCTTGGAAATAACTTTGTTAGTAAAGTTACACAGACTGATAGGACGAAACTCCGAGCACGCCCTAGGATTGTCACACTTCGGAATAAGGACCAAATTAGTTGAAGACCAACTAACCGGGAGAGTAGCCCCAGAAAAGAAATGCCGAATCGCCAAACAAAAATCAGTTTGGATAATATTCCAAGTAGAACGAAAAAAGGAACCATTAAAGCCATCCGGCCCACTGGCACTGTCCTTGCTGAGAGCAAAAACACAGGCACGAATCTCATCGGACGATGGCAGGGCAGCCAAATCAACACTGTCCAAATCAGGGACAATCCTAGGAATGAAAGCCAATATGTCCACAACTGGAACAGAAACCGAAGGGGCTCCCAAATAAGACTGAAAGGGGGAGATCAACACCTCCTTGACTTCGGAAGGAGACGAAGCCACAGATTGGTCCGACCTCACAATCTCGCGAATCGAAAGCAAATTTGCTTTCTTACGAATAGAAGAGTGGACGAATCTAGAGTTCGAATCACCCTCTATCACCCACTTGACCCTCGCTTTCTGGCGAAGATAAGAGTTTTCAATACGAAGTTCAGAAGAGAATGACATTTGAGCGCAAGCCCAAATCTCCTTGTTTTCGGCGGAGGGATTCTCGTCGAATAAAGCTTCGGCAAGAATCAGAGACTCTTCAGCCGCTCTAACTCGATCGAAAATGTTACGGAAAACAACAGAATTCCACGATTTTAGGCAAGCCTTAAGGCGCTTCAATTTCCCAGCAAAAGCCCCCATGGGGGCAGCCAGAAGGGGGACAGACCACGATTCCTCAACCGTCTGAAGAAAAGAATGGTGGGAACTCCACATGCTAAGGTAGCGAAATGAGGAAGGACCCGAATAGGAACGCAGTGAACAGCGCAAGACAAGAGGAGCATGATCAGAGCAAGCCCGGTGGAGATGAGAGATAGAGAAAGAATAAGGCAGGTTGAACCAATCAGCAGATCCAAAGATCCTATCTAGTCTAGAAAGGATCCGATTAGGACCTGCCTGATTGTTAGACCAAGTAAAAGAAGAACCAAAGAAAGGAATCTCCGATAACCCAGACCTCGCAATGAAAGAATTGAAATCTGAGACCGAGAGACGATTGACGGCAACCCCGCCGATTTTTTCAGCCTGACTGGCTACAACATTGAAATCGCCACCAACTACAGACAACGGGTAACCGAAATCAGAGAGGGACAAAATGTCATTCCAAAGAGATAATCTATCTACCCGGTCGCACTTGGCGTACACCGCCGAGAAAACGAACGGAAGCGGGGAGAAGGAGGAGCTACACAGGATAGATAAAAGTTGGGTAGAATCAAAGACAGGGCTAATATTCCAGTCTTTGGACCAAAGAATCCAAATTTTACCCGAAACATTAGAAACAGCACCGCCAAAACCTAACGACAAAACCGCCTTTGTGAGCTCCCCGGGACCCACAAAAGGCTCAAGAATCGCCACTAAACCGATGGAATGCTTACGGACAATCCGTCTAAGCCTGGCAGAAGAAGCATCGTTGCCAATGCCACGAATATTCCAAAATAGAAAGTTCGACATGAAGCCAACAGAAAAGGAAACGAGCAGAGAACCTAGAGCAACAACACAGACGGAACTCAGATAAGATACAAGGATGATAGAGCAGATCGACCAATCTGCTCTCTCGCCGCTATAGAGCGAGTACGGACAGTGCGGGGAATGATCGAGGCGCCACGAGATCTGCGACTGGGCGGCCTGCGAGAAGGACGACGAACAGGAGCGGAATCAAAAGAATCACCCAATCTTGCCGACGCAGCAGACGAAGCAGACGAAGAAGAAGATGAATCGGAAAAGAAAGAGTTCTCGGTAAGACGAGAGAGGCGTTCATTAATCAACGCAATTTCTTCGACAGAAAGCATCGGGATGACGATCGATAAAGAGCAAGAGGACGAAGGAAGGGAGCATCGACCAGAACATAAAGCAGTCGAAGAGACAGGCAGAGGCGGAGGAGGAAGAATGTAATGATGATATGTAGGGTAGCGGCAAATACGCATCCCATAATGCTGTAGGAACCATACACAAGCAGGAGTGCCATCGGTAAGGCAACCCCGCAAGATAGGTGTGGTTCGCAAATCGGCCCTAGCAGAGAGATCAACCGACCCGGACGGAACTGGCTGGTAATATTCCAATCTGACCGCATAGAGGACCGCAACAGGGTACACTAAGCAATCAAAAGTGGAACGCCGCCTGAGCCATTCCGCCCAAACAAGGTAATATCTCCATAGAGACATGTAGAGATCGAACATCGAAGAGAAGCAATAAGCCATATACGACACTGACCAGGCCTCGCTATGGCTAAAGACAACAATCCAACACCGTACACTCCGAACGGGGTGCACAGAGTCTAAGTGACCTGATACGCTACCACAAAACAGAACTGTGGCAGTAACAGGGAGCACGTGCCAAAACACGTCATGGCTCAAGAACAAATATACCAAACCACCAAACTCCATACGATCAGGCAGAGGAAACTCATGCTCAAACAACAGTAAAACAAAAACAACCGATAGACATACCTGACCAACCTCCAAAATACCAACCTGAGGAAGAGCGAAATCACCGTCTACTAGCACCAGACAAAGCAAAATCCCAACATCAAGCAAAACCACTGCTGAAGGAATCAACAAGCGATCCCCCATAGCAAGCCTAGTAGGGCAATCAAGGAGAAACTCTGCCACTATCAAAAACAACTGCCTCACAGAGACAAACACTGCATCAATCCCAAACCGCCACAACTGATCAGAAAGCCAATCAGCCATAGCATAGGGGCAGCGACGAGGACAGCAAAACTGCACAGAGAGACAAAAGGAGGCGATCAAATCCCCCTCTGTCATAACTGCTACTGAAAAAACAACACAGCAACACATCTGGGCCAAACAAGACCGCACGACCCCCCTTCCTGCTGCCTGAGGCAAAGGCCAAAAGCAACCAACATCGACCACACGCAAAGAGGGGTGGAACAGCACTGCCTGCGAAGGAGGCAACACAGATAACACAGCATCCAACGAGACAGAAACATCACCCCTCCCAACCACAAAACCATGGGATTCCACAACCTCTTCCAAGGAAGAGGAAGAACAAGCAGAAACACTCTCAATCAAACCACCAACAACACCGCCCAAACCACAAACCGAATCAATGATAACGGGCTGTGGGGGAGCCACCAAAGCCATGGTAGTTGGGGTGATGAAATCCCCTTCCACCAGTGGAACTGCACAAGAAACAAAGCCACCGGCCACCGTACCAAACAAAAACTCTTCAGCACAACAAGGCAGAGCCGCGCAACCATCAGAGAAGGAGACAGAAGGTTCGAAGAGGGAAGCTGAATCCCCTTCCTCGATGGACACGGCCAAAGAACGAGAGCAGCATTCAACCGAACCCACCAATAAATCCACCTCACCAGAAACCAGCGGCTCACAGAGGAAAAGCAAACTAGGCTCGAAACTAGGGATTACCTGACTCAATCCACCAGATCTAGCACCAGCAGAAAAAACCTCAAGCCCTCGATATCGACACCAAGAGGGAGAATAGCACAAAATACCATCATCAGAAACCGGAACCAACTCCATAAAGCAAGAATCAACCCACAAAAAGCGAGATCTCGCTAAAACCCCAAAACTGGAAAGGGAATAAACCCTAATTCCAACAGTACGAACACCAGTCACCACCACAGAAATCGGTCCATCGACCACCGCGCGGATGGCCAGGCCAATAGCAGAAAACTCTGGGCAGCAGCGAACGAAAGAGCCGATCAAGTCGAACTCCCCGTCGCTAACCAACCAAGGAACCATAACCGACAGAAACAAGAATAGAGAACAACGGTAAACCAAAGTCACGAAGAAAAATGAGAAGGAAGAAGAAGCGAGCAGAAAATTCGCGAATCGCTAAAGAGAAGATGCCATGAAAAGAGCCGTTAAAAAAGTTATGAATTTGATGTTCTCCATCCATATTAACTCAAGCCCCGGACGTGATGGATGGAACCCTCAATCTTTAGACACCATTAGTTGGACCTGAAAAGTATGATTTTAGAAGTTGTCTATGTTAAATTTTGGTGATACAAAATCACAAATAGAGGGAAAGAAATATGCAAAAGAAAGAAAGAGAAGATTTTGTTTCCCCTAATTAATAGGCATATTGAGTATGTTTATTTCTTTCTCTAATTGGCTAATCAAATTATTTTTTGCCATCTAATGTTAACTTGGGCATTAAGTAATTGATTATATAAATAGAGACTAGAAGAGAGGGTAAATGTATGGTGGAAAATATATTTGCTAATTCTCTGTTCTCCATCTTTGTTCTTCTTCTCCAATAATTTTAGCCATATAGATATTTGTTCCCTTTCTCAATTTGGTTATTGATTCAATGGTATTTTGTTTATTTTAGCTTTGTTCTATTAGTTGTAAACAAAAAATTTGGTGAATCAATAAAGTGGGTGGTTGGGTGGAATATCTTGTCTTATTACTTTTAATTTCAATTCCGTCTTATTTTTAATCCAAGTTATCTCTTTGTGATTTGGGTGACAAAGATCCGTTGATATAAGCTTCCGCAAAGCGCTGCCTTTTTTTTCACAACAGTCTAGGAATGTTTTAATACAGGAAAGATATTACAGGAAATCGATCACGCATTTATTACTCTGATTCAAAAAATTAACAAGCCAATAAGAGTAGAAGATTACAGACCTATTTCCTATGGTAACTTGCTTTACAAGATTATTACTAAAGTGATTTGCAGTAGAATCATTAAAATCTTGCCTGAGCTTATATTTGAAAAACATGATGTGCTTTTATTAAAGCCATGCATATATCAGAAAATTCCCTACTAGCACAAAAACTGGTTAGAAAATTCAAAAAAAAGTGCTGGTAGGTTTGTATCTAAGTCGATTTCCACAAAGCTTATTATAAGATCAACCGAAAGTTCATTATCCATATGCTCCATTACATGGGATTTACGACTACCATAATCAAGCTGATTGAGGAATGCATTTCTACCCTTACTCTATAATGGTAAATGTAACTTCTAAGAGGATATATGTCTGGTAATAGGGGCTTAAGGCAAAGTGACTCCCTCTCACACTACCTTTTGCTATTGTTATGGAGTACTTTTCTCTCCAGATGGGCCTAGCCTGCCACATTGGTCTCTTCCAACCCCTATACAACTATCAACCTATTATCCATCACTTGTTATACGCCGATGACATTATTGTAGTTTTCAAGAAAAATGTTGTTGCTACTCAATGTATTAAAGAAATATTTGTGAAGCTTGAGAAACATGCTGGACTTCAACTCAAAACCAATAAGTCTAAATGCTACTTCAATTTTTTTTGTAAAGATAGGAAAACTACTCTAGACATCCTAAGGATCCAAGAAGGTTGTCTTCCTATGAAATATCTGGGTGTCCCTCTCCCCTCCAATGTTATTACTGATAAATATTGTTTGAAACTGGTGTGGAAAATAAGAGACGAATTTAATAGTGGAGTTCGATGTTACTCTCATTTGCTGGGGTGGAGCAAGTACACATTGTTACTACCACTAAGGTTAGATTTTGGATCCAAACCTTTCAAATACCTGACTGCTCTATAGAAAGATTAACTTCATATGTGCTAACTTCATCTGGAGGGGAGGATTGCATAAGGTGAGTTATGATGTGTTATGTATACCTAAGGCAGAGGGAGGAGTTGGATTATATAATCTGAAAGATCTCAAGAAGGTTAACAATACTAAGCTGTGATGGAAAATCATCATATCCCAAAGCTTATGGTCAAAATGATTGAGAGCTAAATATTCAGATGATAATTTATGTGTTACGCATATAGACAACAATGCCTCTGGTTCAACCAATTTTGCATCCAATCCTTACCATCCAATATCCAACATACAATTTCTAATATTCAAAATTTAGAAAATCCAGTTATCGCTAAATCTATATCCTTACACCAAAAAAGGAGTTTAAAAGGAGAATTATACATTTCCATTCTTATTTTGGATACCAACTCCATTGTATCTTCGAATTTTCTCTTTTGCCGTCAACTCTTTTCTAGCCTTTTCAAGTACAGTTTGCATAGGGAGGTTTATTTTTAAACTTTAAAACGGAATTATTTACAAAAAAGTTTTGTTTACTATCAACAAGGTATAAATAGAAATTTCAAAGCTAAAACAGCTTTTCCTTTGCTATTATATGTGCTTTGCATACTGCCACCCTTTTCGGACAATAAAATTTGTATTTGCCAACACATTGACCTCCCCTATGCTAAGCTTGTGGCATTTAAAATGCAGAAATTTCTCATGTCCCTTTAAAAATCCTTTTTCCCTTTGAATCAAAATTTTGAAACAGTTTGAAAATTCCATTTTTTAAAAGCATATAAACACACTTTCTCAAAAGCATTTGCCTTTACATTCTTAAAACAAATCAGTCCACATCTTAACGTAACCGGGACTTAGTCAATGAGTCAATGCATACGATCGACCACAACATTTCAAAGTTGATCTAAGATTTATAATACTTCTCTTTTATTCTAAAACAACAACAAACGACACACAAGCATATCTATAAATTTTAAATTTCAAGGCATAAGGATAATGACCAGCAGTTTTGCAATAACCCTGCCCTTCTCTTGCAAAAATTTATTTTTTCCAAAATTTTAGACTTTTTAGGATCTAAACACCCTTTATTTTTGGTTACTAATTTAATTAATGCCTTAAATTATTTTACAAACTTCTAGCCTTATCTAACATCATTGCTAGTTAAATGTCCTTATGAGATCTTATTTATACTGCTTTTCAATATATACAACCCAAATATCCTAAAAGAAACAATTGTTGGAAGCACCCTTCAATGTCCTTTATGTATGGTTTCAATCTCATTATCCCCTCCTCCAATCATACTACTATCTTCTTTCAATGAAAAACTATTGATAATATTTTCAAACTTTGGTATTTACTTTCTTTATCCTTGATATTTCATGCGAGTATACCCTTGGACACGTAAAAGCGTACTTTTGTATTATTCCTATACATTTAGGGGTTATTCTTATGTCGATCACTCATGTATACTAAAACATTCCTAGGTCTATACCAATATTTAATATATTTAATGGGGATTCCTTATTGCTATTCTACTAGTATTCATAGATATTTTATTCATAGCCTTGACCTTTACCCTACCCCTACTTACTCCATATCCAAAAATTGGTTTGGTTTTACCACTCTTTATAAAATTAAAACTTCACAATCATGAAGTACTTATTTCCAAAAATTTATCTTTGAAAATATAAACTTAGAAACCTCATTATTAACTTCAAAAATTGCTTGGTTCCCAAAAGAAGCCATGAAAATTTTCCCACTCTAACCAACTTTCCCTTTTTAAAGCTTTTTTACAGCAGAGACTTGCTTCTTCAAGAGTAAGATTTTTAACTCAAAACATTTATCTGCTTTCAAAAACTCAATTATCATATCAAATCATTTTTCAAAAATATTTTCTGTAACTTTAAACAATGAAAATTGGAGTAGACAAGGGTAACTTCCGTTATATTATCTTCCTACTACTCATGTTATTTCCGCTTCCAACCTTAACAAAGATTCCAATAGCATATGGATGGGCTTTTAAAAAATATGTGTAATTAAAACACATATCTATTGAATTTATACATTTTGCTTTTGTTTTTCTCCTATATTGTTTCTAATTAGATCACTAACCCTATTTTAATATAAACTCATAAAGTTGTTTCTATTCAAATTTCCTAATATTGCTAGTACTAAAATTTCTTCCACCTAAATTGCTTCTCATTACATAGCTCTTTTCCTCTTTTATTGTTTCCTTCATTGACTCATTACAATGCATTCGCATACTACTTTATCCATTAGGCTTTTCTTTATTTACATGAAAAGAGATATGTAAAAGCTATTTCAATTGTTTTTATCCGTATTTTTCTTATATGGAAATATTTTCCTGTCATCATTATCGTTTGTTATTATCCTCCCATCCTCTTTACCCCCATTTAAATCAAGTACCATTCCCATTTATCCACAACTTATAGAATTTAAAATTTTTAAATTTATGAAAAATCATCGAGCCAAACATACGCTCTATTTTCTGTTTACTTTAAATAAAAAATCTATTTACCAAAAACCCTTTAAATTGAAAATTTTCAACCCAATCAGTTTTAAACTTCATAATGAATCTTTAAATGGCCCTTTAATACTTCTAATTTTTCATGCTTTTTCGAAATAATAACTTCTCAATGGTAGGTTCCTTCTATTTTTAAATAAATCCCTTTTTAAAACCATTCAGATCGTTTCAAGAAACATCCACAATCTTTTTATTAAATTCTTTCACATAGGGTCGAACTTAGAAATGTACATTTAGTTGTCATATCCTTTAGACTTTGCTTCTTTGTAATTCATTCTTAACTCATCTTCGTTAAGAACATATCAACATCCAGCTATCATTATGTGGTAGTTGATGTACACCTTTTTCCATGAAATTGATCGATCCTCTTTGACGTCTTACTCCTAGATGCCTACAACATTTAGGTTCTTTCTTCTCTGGATGAAATGTACCTCTTCGATCATCAATCCATCGAAATACACAATCATAGGGCGGTCCAGACCCAACAAAGGTGTCAAGTACCATCTAGCTTCGGAGGTCCATACGAAGCTCATCCTTATCTTGGTTAACGCCTTACGGTACAACCTATACCTCGTGGGGTAATCGAAGTTGTCACATAATTTTAACTCTATTCATTATTCCAACTCATAGTTACCTTATCCATATTTTTGGAACATGGTCACGACTACTTCTATATTCAGAATTCATAGAGTTTGGCATGTGTGTGTATATATATATATATATATAATTATAAGTAAAAATACGAATATGTTCACTCAGCATATCCCAATTGCTATAATCGACTAACTTAAGCTCTAATACCAAATGTAGCAACCCGCACCTTAATTGGCCCACATTTTGGCTAAACCGTAATCAAAGTCCATTAGGGCAAGAATAGTTATGTTGGTAACCTATAATAAGCATAAGTATATCAGACAGCAAACTCATAGCGGAATAGTAGTAAAATATAATAGAACATATATATAGACTAAGGCTACTATCTTGGAATCAGTATTTGGATATGTAATTACATTGTCAGTGCCAAGCATGAATGAGAAGGTTTCTCTATCTACCATTCCCATCTTACACTAGTAGCATGTCCCCCTAAACCTATCATGTGGGTTATGATGAGGAGGGGATCAAAACAATGTTTTGGTGATTGGTAAATTACATACTTTATCCATAACACTAATTTATGCCTACAGATTTATATTTAAGTGTTTTTACTATTCACGGCTTATGTGTTTAATTCCATATTCACATGCGATATATCAAAAAAATTCATAGGAGTGTGCTTGCACATGAACAAATTAGACAATTTAATAGAAAGGGCAGTGATAGAATGTGTATCAAGATTGACCTTCAAAAGGCTTATGATATGATTAACAGGGAGTTTGTATGTCACATATTGAACATGATGGGCTTTCCTTATAGCCTGATCAAACTTATAAGAAAATGTATCACATCCCCTACCTACTCTATCATTGTCAATGGTAGTCCAAGAGGTTTTATTCACAGTAACAGAGGGTTGAGACAGGGAGATCCCCTCTCCCCTTATCTTTTCTGCATAGCTATGGAATTTCTTTCTTTAATGATGTATAAAGCATACAAGGCAGGTAATTTTCAACCAATTTATAATCAAGATCCATGTGTCACTCACCTTATGTATGCAGATGATCTCATGATATTTTCTAAAGCTAAGCTTAAACATGCTAAAGCTATCAAAGACATGATACAGAAGTTAAAAGATTTGACAGGACTAAATATAAACAACTTGAAATCTAAAGCTTATTTCAGCAGAGGTGTGACCAATAGAAATTTTCTGCTCAACATGTTGGACATGAAAGAAGGAACACTGCCTATTAAATATTTGGGAGTTCCTCTATCATATAATTATATTCACTACAATGATTGTGGAAATCTTTTTGACATGATCCAAACCAGAATGAATGGATGGGACTGTAAACTTCTATCTATGGCAGGTAAGATTGAACTTATCCACTCTGTTATCACACCTATGGTTCTATACTGGATGATGACATACCAACTACCTATTGCTACTATCAATAAAATTAACAAGATATGTGCAAATTTTGTATGGGGTGGCAAAACCCATAAAATTGCCTGGGACATCTTATGCAGACCGAAACTTGAAGGAGGGGTGGGCCTGAGAAATTTTGAGGACATTAGAACCGCTACTGCTCTTAAACTGTTGTGGCATTATATACACAACAACAATCTGTGGTCTAAATGGATGAGAAATAGATACTGCAAAGAAAAACACTTCTGGACTATGGAAATTGATAACAATAGTTCATGCACCTGGAAAATTATCCTTAAGCATAGGTAAAAAGGTCTACAACATATACACAGGAGCATAGTAGATGGACAAGACACACTGTTATGGCACGACCCATGGATTAACAATGAATTATTAGTTAATATTCTTGGGTGGGATGCTCTTGGATTAAATGGTGGGGACAATCTGAAGGTCAGCAGTATAATACAGAATAACTCCTTAAGGCCACAGATCCTACATTTTACTAGACAAGTAAACCAAATCAGTGAAGTAAAACTGTCTACTACACATGACTCTGATTATTGGAGCTGGAACAACAAACCAAATGGATTTAATTTCTACTATGCATGGGACAGTTCCAGAATACATTCTCAGCCTAATAATTGGTCTAAAATTATATGGAACTACTGTAACAGCCCTAAAATGAGTTTATGCACATATAAAGTTATTCTAAATAGAATTCCAACCAAAGACAAACGGATGGAATGGGGTTTCTCTGTAGATCCTACATGTGTGTTATGCAAACGCAAACCAGAAAATAGAAATCACCTGTTTTTCCAATGTACATACTCGGCGTATCTCTGGACTCGAAGTAAATTGAAGCTTGGTATGAATCGGAACAGCTCGATGCTGGTTGAAGAGGAAGCGATTGATTTGTACGACTTGTTCAATACTGAAAACCAAATCAAAGACCTCGCCTTTTGCAGTTTTGTCATGATAATATTCCATATTTGGAGAGGGAGAAATGCAAGAATTCATGAAGGCAGAGAGACTGACAAGTTTCAACGATGGAACTATATGGAGATTGATGTTAAATACTTGATGTCGAAAAGCAAGAGGAAGACAAAGAGAACTAAAGAAAATGAGGAAATTATAGAGAGGTGGGGCATTGACTTAGTGGATAACGGTTAACTTCGATTTCTGTTTTACCTGGGTTGATATGATATGTTCTGTATTGTTATTGTATCGGGTGCATTTTCAATTCCTGTTGGGCAGTTTAACTTTGTTTTTGTATTGGCATTGTTGCTGATCTGTAAATTATTATATTCAGTGATATATTAATAAAGCACCGCACTCTTTTTTCCATACTAGGTATCACGTTGATAACTAGTAAGGTTTTTAATGAGGCGGTTTACCCAGTTTCAAAATATATATATATATATATATATATATATAAGCGATGTACTACCAAAATAAAACCCTGGCATGGCCAGTTAATACTTCTTGGGCAAGGAAAAGGTAGACCCAACATCCATTTAAAACTTCAACCCTAAAGCAAGCCTTCCATAATGTAACCTTCAGTCAATCAGCCTTCGCTACGAAGGTCGATGACTCCTAGATATGGCTTTATAATTTAATAAGTCATATTACTAACTATCTCAAAGGTTTATCTAAGGGTTAACCAACCCACCATTGACAAATAAACAATTAATTAAACTTTGAGGTCTTTGTGTATTCCATAAGGATTCTATACTGATAGGAAGAAAAACCCATTAAGGCATAATAAAATTCTTTGCTAATGATCGCTTGATACCGGTGGTAGTCTAAGACTATATGTCCTACTTCTATATATCGATTTACTAACAAAACTGAAATAGCCCGCTAACCCCCATAGCCTAAATCTCATTTAGACTTACCTAATATAAGTCAAGGAAAATGCCCACTCCAGTTACTTAATACCTCTTGTAAGAAATGAAACATACCATATTTCTCTATTAGACACTGTCATAGGCCATTCAAGACTTGATACGTAGAGAGAAGGCAGATCCAATGGTCACTTAATACCTTTCACTCTGAAGTAAACCCCTTGACATTCATAAAGATACCATGCTATTTAATACTTTAAATCAAAAATGAACCCTTGGGATATTCTCCCCCGCAAATATGCTAATGTATATCCTTCCCTATGATCCAGTACGTATACACAACTATTGGTATCCTCTAGGTGAAGGGCAGACTTCTGTTTTATAACTCCATTGACCTCACATCCCAAGACATACTAAACCATGCCATCGATCCTCTTAATATTGGGCTAGGCCTACTAATTCATGCTCGTCCTAAACGTATTGCTTAGGCCATATAATTTACACTAGAAAAATTATATTTATTTATTCATATTCATTTATTTACTCGCTACGAACCTATTCTTATCTTATATGCTTATTACCTATATGCTTCATTTCCTTTTTTAACATTCAAATGGCACTTATTTCTTTACCTCTAGTTAGTTGTCCTTCATAAATGGTCATCATTATTCAAATAGGACAATCACCAGTGATAAGTATTTATTCATTTCAAATCTAATTTATTGTGCCTATTCCATTCTTTTATAAATGTCATGTTTAATTCTACAATTGATCCCCTTAAACACATTTATATGCCCATTTGATTTCTGTAATTTCCTATTAACTACACATTTGTTATCTCTTTACATTGCAATCATTGTTCATAAATATTTGAGTCACTACCTCTTTTTCATTGCAACCTTCTAATCCTATGTTTTACTACGTTATTATTATTTAATCGTCTTAACTGTAACTAATACGAGTACTGATGTATATTTATTTGTTATGCTTTATTATTTACCTTATGCGTGTATATATGTGAGGTTATATGTAACACACAGCGCGCCCGCACACACACACATACACACACACATACACACATACATACATACATACATGTATGTATGTATGTATGTATGTATGTATGTATGTATGTATATGTAACTTGCTAATTCATATATTTAGGAATTTCAAAACATACACTTAAATGTTCATTCTACAAAGAACATTCGTTTTCACATTTGTGGAGCTATTCTTTCCAAAAAAGGATCATCGTTATAACTTTCCATAAACTACCTAAAAGTGTAACGTTTTCACCATTTGAAATTACAAGGAATCATCTCTTTTTATTTCTATTGAAATAGATAATTCAAATTACAAAGAAAGATACCTGTACTTTACATATCTCCTTTATTTAGGTAGATTTCTTATTATTCCAAATGGCATGCTTTTTGTATAAAGTTGTGAATTAGACATTTTATGGAAATTATAAGGAAATAAATACAACTAGATTATAATCTTAACACTACCAATAAATTAGAACATAGAAATTTATATTTCAAGTCAAATTAGAAATACCAAATGATTAGTAAAAAAAATTTACAACCCAATAAACTTCACAATCTTATAAACATCATACTTTAAATTTTTGTGTGACTAATTTTCAAAATTTCCAAATTATGGTGTATACGCCATTCCATCACAATTTCATACCTTACAGAATATGTAGACGAGATTTCACTAAAAATATTCAGTTGAAGTGTACAATTTAACAGATCTTGCATAGCGTAACAATCTAATAAAATTCAATGATAAAAGTTTCAATGTTATATAAATGTCATGTAATTTCACACTCACCTTCCTAGCTTTCCAAATCTTCCAATCCAAATTCATTAGTTTAACTGACTCCTTCTCCCTTTCCCATCCAAAAATGTGTAAAAAGTTATATGCATACCAATTGGAATTATAGATCTAAGAGAAGTTTAAGTTAAGGGTAAACTTATATTTATAAATATAGAGTATAACTTTTTTATAGAATTAATTCACTCCTTCGCTTCTTCTCTTTTATTTTTTGTCCTTCTCCGATATATACATACATATATATATATATATATACATATATATATATATACATATATATATATATACATATATATATATACATATATATATACACATACATAGATATATATATATATTATGTTAATGATTTCTAGAAACATTGGAGAAGAGAATATTACAAAGATCCGCTACTCTATTTTAAAAATATGAGAAGAAAAGCGTGAGGCTATGGTGCAGTCATAGGCGCTTGAATCAATTATATCTATTAGGTATATATTAATTAAATCTACGTCGTTAGGTCGAGGTTCAACCTTAATTGCCACAACCTTAACTAGTTGACCGCTCCCCATAGGAGATCGATCGCTAGTGGTCAACCAACCCAAAAAGGGGGTCGATCGGTGGTGTCTCTTATTTAATTACTTATTTTTTGGCTCCTTTTAAATTATTTTCAATCCAAAAAATTCAAATGTCCACAACTTCTTTGCTTGAACTCTAATCGTAAAACTTTATACATGAAAGTTGCTTTAAAAACCACTACAAACACAATGACATCGGTTTCATAAGAAATTCTAAAGTTTCCTCAAATTCCATTTCTGAGCCTTATTTAATTACTTATTAATCATTTATAATTAATTATTGTTTATTTTACGGGGTGTTACAGTGGCATAGTCTATAATTTCAAAATAATTGCATATAAATTTGGATAGTTATATATTTTGCAGTATATCACAAATACATTTACTATAGTTTAATTTTATAACGAATATTCATATATATTGAAATTAAAATTTCTCTATTTTTCATTCAATGTTGAAAAATAATAATTATTTCATAAATAACGTTTGGTGTGTTTTACTAAAATAATTTTCATAACTTGAAGCGATCAATAAGTGTTATATAACATACTCCCACTATACCTGCCACTACAATAATAGTGTATGAAATATGAAGCTCCATTCATCCACTTTATATATGCTATTTATTTCATTCATTTTTACTGGTTTACAATCGAGAATTTTCATATCAAGTATCTTAAATTCATAGAAACAAACTTCATATAGTACAATTTTCTTCGTGAAAATACACTTTGGAATAGAAATCATATTTCGCATTCCATGTTAAGCATTAACTATTATTTTATAATTCTGGTTTTTGATGTTTCTTTATGAAGCAGAAGTGATAATTCACTCTCTTCATCCTAAATGTGTTTTAGGTTATATCCACTCTTAAAACAGATCGAATTCTTAGATATACCTTTGGCTTATTGTTACATTTAACACGGCAAGATCATTATTGTAATCTATCACACTGAATACAAGATCTCACACTATATTTTATTTGCTTATTGAAATGAACTAATTTAGCCGAGTTTTGTACATTATGAATTGTGACCATTCACCATATATATTAATATGTGATCATATATGGATTAAATATCCTTATTCTTGTATTGCTTTTAGAGTTTGAAACTCAATCAAGACAATACACAGCCCGAGGCAAGTAAACTCATAAGCAACCACGTTACAAATGTATTTAGTAGTTATATAGTTAGGCATTTTCATAGGTCAACATGCAAAAATTCATAGATAAGTAAACCATTAGATTTTATGTTTCCCAAAACCCTAAGATGAAACATAAAAGCATTTGACTTCTCTAATGGGTGTTAGGACTTGTATATCTTGGAAATCCGACCTTGAGGAAAGCTTAACAAATCATACTTGCATATGCAATGAATAACTCCTTATCGGTTGTATCATATACAACCCCTAACTCATGGTTTCTTGTTCATTTTTACTTAGAGGAAGGCTCAAATAAGTAAAAAGAGTTTATTCAGTCATACCCACCCTTTCACGATGGCCTAAGTATACCATATATACCTCGATTTTATGTTTCTCAAAAAATAGATTTTATGTTTCTCAAAAAATAGATTTTATGTTTCTTAAAGCCCTAAGATGAAACATAGAAGTCATTTGACTTCTCTGGTGAGTGTTAGGACTTGCATATCTTGGAAATCTGGCATTGAGGAAAGCTCGACAAATATATATAAGTATCTTACATCGTCTAGTATATACTTTAATACTACACACAACATCTCTAGCTTTAGGAAAGCTCAATAACTAGAGAGTATGCTTGTAATTTATTAATATATAAATGGTAAAGAACAACTTTATATTAAAGATTCATAATCTTCAATATATTATATCAAGTGATATCAACAAATGAAATATTGTATTTGTCATAAATCCTCATGAATCAAGTGTCAGACACCAAAGAAAATCACGGTATACGTACTTTACATATGTATTTATTCCTTAAGCCTATTTATGGTTTCTTTATTGTTTCACCTTTACTTTATACATTTACATTATATAAGTTTTATTATTATACAACTTTTATACTTTATTTAACTTATATAATATTTTATGTATAACACTATATTAATTAAATCTTATTTAATTAATTTAACACATTAACACTTCAAAAAATTATTATATTATTCAGTTATAACATATTATATTGAATATATATATTGTATAACCTTTAGCGTAATACACATATATCTTATACACACACACACTCTGTAATTGATCAGTTAACTTCAATTAATTTATTTAATTAAATTTGATTAATTTTGAAAATTATTTTATGTATACATATATGTATATTTATATCGTCTTAAACATTTCAGAACAACATAAGATATATCATTATATATTATACATGCATATATGTATATTATATAATTAACTTATTCAATTATTTTATTAATGCTATCGATAAAATTATTTTTGAAATTAATTTATATTTATTTTCAAGCATTTTGAAAATTTTATATTATTATAACTTCTATAATATATAAATATCTTATTTTAAATTTCACTTTTAAAAAATGTACATTTTTAATTTTAGAACAATTTTGAAAATTAACCTAATGCCCAATTCAAATTGGGACTTTTCTATAAGGGGAAACCTTCAGGCTTATATAACTGTTCAGCTAGGCCGGTAGCTAGGTAGAGCAAAGTACTTGATTGTCTAAACCTAATTCTTCGATGCTATCTTTCTAAACACACTATCATATAGGACGTGAGCTTAATTAGTTAATCGTAACATGACTAATTTAAACAGAATAGACTATTGGGCTCTGACACCATTGTTGGAATTGGACATACCCATAGTAGAAATAAATGAATTTTAGAAAATTTACCATTTTGGATCTTTATTGGGCCTATAAAGTCTAATTTATTTAGAACTTTTCTAAAAAATATTGATAAAATCCTAATTTTATTTATTTTATAAGTTTTACTTTATATTATTTTGTATTATGTTTGAATGTGCATCATATACACATATATGTATACGTGCATTGCAACATAATAAAGTGTGCATGGTTTGATATGTCCGTGTATAGATGTTAGGATTTACACCGTAAAAGATAGGTTAGCCCTAATAATATTCTATGTACTATCTAAATGAATAGACACACACAAACATACATACATACATACATACATATATATATTCATATTTATATACATAAAATTATATATTTATAAAATACAGTCATATATTTATATATAAATATATGGAAATAACAACTGTAATAATTTATATAAAATATTTAACATGTATTTATACAAATGTTCATTTATATTGAATAAAAAATCATTAAATAAGTAATATAAAATAATTTAAAATTTTTAATTACTTCTACAAACCCAAAAACAAAATTAATTTTTTTTATTTTAATTAATAAACAATTATAAATATACAAACATGTGTTCATATACATATATACATACATACATACATAAATACATACATACATATATATAATTTATAAAATTGATGTGAGCTGAATTGAAGCTCATGACACTAATATTTTATTTATAGAATAATCTTTTTAAATGAATAGTTATAAAATAACTTAAAAACTGATTGAAATTAATGATAAAAATTATACAAAAATATTTTATAAATATAAAAATTATGTATTATTATCAAATAAATTTTATAATTACTTTCAAATTATATTATTACTTATATATATTTATATTTATATTTATATTTATATACATAATCAATTTATAGTTAAATAAATAGTTATATTAATATTGAAAAATATTATATATACATAGATAATAACATGAAGTAAAATTTTCTATCGAATTATTTTTGTGCAAAAACCAAAAGTTTGGAGATTTTAAAATAGTTATTATATGACTTTAGTCCTTAGGATATAACTTATTAAGTAATAAAATCATACATAATATTATTTAACTAAAAAATGTTTTTTTTTAGGCGTGAGTTTAATACTAGTAAAAATAAAAAATAATTTTTTATATATTTTAGTTTTAGTATATAAATGCACCAATATATCCAACATATGTGATAGAACATCGATAAACTATATTCATAATATAATTCAATAACCTACAATATAAATTACAATAATAAATAATAATATTAAATGAATTAGTAAACATATTGAATACCTTTCAACAAGGCCTAGAGATCTTACTTTAAAATAGTGAAATGACTCCTTGAATCAAATTCCAAGTTCTAGAGTTGTTGGCTTCCGAACTGCATTACCATCAACGATTAAATCGGAAAAAAATGATGTGGTTTGAGTTGGATTCTTTTGGGTTTAAATAGGGTTTCCTAGTCATAATTTGCAAGAGGAAGAAGAGAAAAAAGTATCAAAATAAGTGGTGCAGAGAGTGGCATGTAAATAAGAAATCAAATGGAGAGAAAAATGGATCCTATCATTATCGCCCTCTTACCAATTCTACTCTTTTAACCATTCAAAAAGCCTCCCTCTTTTGCCAAAATTTGATCGGCCTATCCAAGCAATTTCAGATGAAATTTGCATTCCCTAGGGCCTCAAAACCAATTATAGCTCAAACAATGTCTGCTGCGTTTAAATCCAAATTTAAACACGTACCGATATCACATATCAATTAATAAATTTATAACTACTATAAATACATTGTTCAACATATGAAATGCAAAATTTAGTAATTAATATTTCAAAATTATTAATTAATTTAAACAACTACAGATTAATTAAATCAAATGATAAAAGGAGCACCCAGCATTTTGGTTATGTTACAGTTAGGTGTAAATTTTATAGGTGATGAATACTGAAAAATTCAAATATTAACATTCAAACGTCACCTAGTAGGTGCTATGACATTATAAATAAATTTATCTTTTGTTTGGTTTTGATAAAATCATATTTTACTTTATTAAGTGTTACCCGATTACGATAAATATTTACATCAATTCTCTTCGTTAAAACTATCACTTTGAATTTATGGAATTTGCTAACGGTCATAATTCCAATATCATGTATTTTCAACTCTGTAGTCCAAAAAAAAGCACTTAGTTTAATAACAACAATTATTATTAATCATACTATTCTAGCCAAAGACTTTGACTTTGAGTTGACTCCAGTTTCCCATGATACTAACGTCATATAACTGAGAAGATGAATCCTATCTCGAATAGTATCTCACTTCTGATGCTTTCACTTGACCCCAACGATAGTTGTTCAATGGACGTCTTGCCATGATTTAGCATAATCAAAGAAGAGATATTCTTCAAGTCAAGAGAACTATGTAATTTTGTCACATCGATGTTTTCTTTTTGATCTTAGTTATATTAAAAAACAGAAAACTATTAAGTGATTCATTCTATAATTATCCAATAACTATCAATAGGTAATCCCTTGGTGTCCCCTACAATCACAACTAATACATCGCCCAACATTTGAAGAGTGTTACATACTCTAATCTCAACTGTTACATCGATATCCAATTTTGAGACATCTTGACTGGTAATATATGAAATGTTATATTTATTTTATCATGATAAATCACTCATGGTTATAATGCATTGTAACTACTATAATTAAACATACAGCTTATGAATTTTTATTAAATATACTTTTAATTTAATGAATATAACATATTATATCAAGTAAATTATAGAAAGCGAACACTTTTTATTTTGAACAAGATTGGTTATCGAGTTAGATATATGTAACAAAATACATAATTGGCCCTAGGACATACGCTTACTCTATCATATATATTTGATAATAAGAACGATACTTTTATCAAGCAGATCCTTATTTTGATGTCCTGGAAGTTCGAACCCACGCCTTCTAGAAGTTCGGCCTAAAGCATCATACCACTTGTCACTTGAACTAGAAGTCCTAGATCTAATATGATATATTTTATATGCACATTGCTTTTTAGTCGCTAAATACATAACATAATTATAATAACCGAATTAGTAATAATATTATTATTGATTAATTCAAATTAGATATAAAATTGAATTTGACCTTATATGAAATTCAAACTCTCCTTTTCCAAATGTCAAGCACCAAATATGATTTAATGTCAAACAACACCATTTATCATCATGCTATAAAAGATCTAATGCATAATGTATTAAAATGAGAATTTTATTAAATTTGCTCTTCCTATCCCACTATTTGATGCACCTAATCCAACGGTGCAATCATCCGTTTGCTCCTTTTTTGAACTTATTTGCATATGGATTTCTCCTCTCCGTGGTACTTTGATGATTCTTGCTAGGTCTTTTAATTATACTACAATTTTTGTTTGTAAAAGTAAAAAAGGTATGTGCTTAGATTGTATTTGTTGATTATCAATATCTTATGTGAATGCATTTTTTGTTAATTCTTGTTGTGTGATAACACTTTGATACACCATTTCGATGAAAGTTGAAAAGGTGTTTGCATTAACTTCTTTTGTTTTTCGTAGATATTAGAAATGGTTTTAATTACTTCAACGACTTTCATTGTTTTTATTTTCCTTTACGTGTGGTATATTTTCTTTTTTTTCTTTTGACTTCCACAGTTCTCATTTTGCATTGTACTCCGATAAACTTCATGTTTTGCATTTTTTGTTTCATGGCAAGGTATACATTCTTCTTTCTCTTATGTGTATTAAAAGACTTAACTCTTAAATTTTCTTCATTTCTCCTTTTCTTTTCTTTTACCATTATCTTTGACTTATTCGCTCTTTCATACTTTAAGTAAGATGGTTACAATTAACCATCAATCACTTAACCAAACTCAACCATTCATAAAATTACCATCTACTACAGCATGGTTACGATAACAGGTAAAAATTTCGACAACTATAGTAAACCTTAGTGGTTGTGCATGATACTTTAATATCATACTATATTTCAAAATAAAGTATTCGCTTTGGTTGAAATAACATGTATACTAATGCTTCGTTGCTTTCATGCACCGATAACATGCGTGTATTATTTAATTTATAAAAAGAAATAAACCACTTCGTAAGAAAAGTTAAAAGTATGTATAAACATACATACACACACACACACACACACACACACACACACACACACACACATATATATATATCAACCACTTCGTAAGAAAAGTTAAAAGTATGGTTATTTATCAATGATAACATTATTTGATAATATATGTATAGAAAAAAATTCTAAATCAAGACAGTTAACCTATTGTAGGGTGCGTTTTCGATGAACGGTAACTGAGTATTTGAGTTGGGTATATGAGCGAGGTATTTGAGCGGGGAAGATTGGTGAACGGAGTATGCATTTGGAGCTACAAATGGGGTAATTGAGTGGGATATTTATTTTTGATTTTTAATTTAATTGATTTATAGTCAATTAATTATTTGTTCTATTGTCTAATATGCGTTTAATTAAAATAAAATAACAGTATAGATTTTGAAATGCATAAAAATTAATTATACAATACCAGTAAATACAGATAAAATGATACAAGCAATCAGTGCAGCCCTGCTGCAAGAATTTCATCTTTTATGACATTTCAAATTGTTACCATTTCATTGCCTACATGTCGTTGTACTTGTTCGATTGCTTTGTTTGATGCAGTTCTCATACTATAATATTACTTCTGGTATTTCTCTAGAATAAGATCGGGGTCATCATCATAAATCATAAAATCAGGATCACCGTTGTTGTATTTTCAAATGAAATTGTGTTAGCCATTGTAGATACAATTTTTATTTGAGTTTCGAATGAGTATGTTGGTTTATTCTTAAAAATGACAAACTTTTTCTTTCATATTTCAAAGGTTTTCTTGCCATATGTAGGCTCGAATGAGAGAAATTAAAATTTGCATCTATCGATTTTGATTGATTTGTGGTTTCACGAAAATGAGGAATATGATATCTAATATTCTGATACGGTGGTAAATAACGAGTTTGAATTGGATATCCTGAATCAACTACATAATAATGTCCAGGTGAAGGTGGGGGAAGTTAGAGTTTTAACATTTATAGAATTAAAAATTATACTACCATGCATAGTACCTTCCTAACCAGTCACAACATAAGTAAACTGTAAATCGAATGAACATGCTGCTAAGATATTCTGTGTAGCATAACATTTTCGTCTTATATATGCAACTACTGATCTGTAAGTAAGTGTATCATTACGTGTGTACCGTCTATAGTATCAAAACAGTTTCTAAAATATGAGTAGTAGCGGTTTGAAGTTCTAATATAATTTGAAACAGTATTAAATTAAGGGCCATCTGGCATGATAATATCTGTAGCGAGTAATTGTACAACATCTAAAATAACATGAAAATAAACTAAAGTTGTGCTACCTAGCTTTTGAAATCTTTTGCTCATTTATCGACCTAAGAGCGCTGCAGTTGTGATGTATACGAATATGGCAATTGGGTCTCTGTTACCCGTGCCTTTTGTTATAGTTGGACCATAATTTTGCAGCATATCACATAACGAGAGAAAACAAAGTCTTTTCATTTGAAAATTTCGTTGACAGCGTTCTTGATGCCCATTCAATATACTTCCACCCATATTAGACTGGTGTATTTTGTTGTGTGAATCCAGATGATATCATTGCTACATAAATACGTTGTTATAGCGATCAAATCTTGTGCATCTTCGTAGTCGAATCTGATTCCGAATTTGATATTGTTGGTGTAGACGGTGTGAAGTAGATAGGAGATGAAGGGGAAGAGGAGGAGAAGATGAAGGTGGACCGGGAATGGTGTGGAGGAAGGTTAGGGAAGGTATGATTTTGTAATTGCCGGTTGGTAATACGTTGGCGTGCGACGAGTCGGATGCCAACGTATTAATTTTTTCCAACTAGGCAATGAAGCTGTGGAAGGTGAATTGAACGTCGGACACGTCGTCAATGGTAACGTGCCAAAAAAGGCTGCGAACAACACCGTAATTTCTATCAATTCCTACTTTGCTTATCCTGCACAATTTCAACTTGATCATTTTCATCATCATTTTATCTTCTTTTGTCATTGATTACGGCATTTTTTTTTTATAGATTTCTTCGAGAACGATAAACAATTGAGATAGGCAGGATCGTGGATAATACAAAGTCATGGCTATTTTTTCGATTTGATGTCGAGATTTTAAAAAGTGGAAATTAGGAAGACGTCTTATTTTCAAAGTGCATTTCTAAAGACATCAGAAAAACTCTTCTACCTATCATAACTAATGATCACCATAAAATTTTTGTTTACGTGCTTACTAGTACCATACATTTTTTTAAAATCAAACAGACGCCAAAATATTGTTCGGTATTTTATCGCCGTATGACAGTGAACGACCGTTGGATATCGAAGTTGCACGGATGTTCATCGCCGTATGACAGTGAACAGCAGTTGAAAATAAAAAACGCATGTTCCTTTAGGGCCAAATGAAAAAACTGAACATGATGTTAGGTACCATATAAAAAAATTAGTATCTATTAAAATTTTATTGGTAGCCATAACCATAATTTTGCATGTCAATAGTATCACATATTTTCAAATTTAACAAACGTCTACATCTTCTCAATACCAGGTTTCAAATTAACCCCTAGAATTATTTTCGCTAATTTTTTTTCATATTTTCCAGAAAATGAAATATGCACTTACCCAGAAGTCAATATGAGCAAGATCAATTATAATTATTATCATACAAATGTAAAATATGAAATTATTTGTGGTTTAAAATATATAGATAATTGATATTCAAACTAAAAATATTTGCAATATTCCAAAGAAATAATTATAGGAGTCGATGAAATCTATTTTGCTAAGGATGAAAGCGTGTTTTGAAATTTACAGGAAACGTTCTTTTTGAAAATATGGATGTCGTATAGTTGTTTGAATAATTTTCAAAAGGATGTTTTCATGTTTTTATAAATTTATTCGCACTAAAAGTTCATAAGCTTACGACACTAGGTATTGCTCAATTAGTTGGTAATGTAGACTGCTAATACAACCTTACAAAGGATAGAAGCTGGCCGTTAGTTTGCATAATTTTTCTAAAAAAAACTAATGTGATTTAAACCATTATGCCAATGTATTAGATGACCCATCTCGTTATTAAAAAATTTCATCTATACAGTTGCCTAATAAAAACTGATCTATAAAAAAAATTCACCTTATAAATAACCATCACACTTATGAGAAATTTTTTAATCTAGGCATTCCACCTGCATGGCTATGCTATATATGATGCATTTCCACTGCTTTGTTTTCAATTAAATCACTCCGTTGTCCTAGGATCTGCACATATCCCAAAAAAAAAAAAAAAAAAAAGAGTAAAATTCAAGTTTTACCTTTTTAAAACTCCGTTAGATATATATCATCGTCAACAGAATTAGCCTTTTTTATTTTATTTTTAAGGTTTTAGGACGATACTAGGCTAGGGGTTAAAATAGAATTAGCCTGTTTTATATCCTTTGTCCACTTTTTTCTCACTCAACAAATTTACCATTGAAAGTTTTATGTCCAGGACCATAGTTAATTAACCGAGCATGAGCAATACTTTGCCGCTGACAGGAGCAAAACAGTGCATGCTAAGATGCTAAAATTTCCAAGGAACCAGCTTAGATCCAAAAGCTGCGCACAAAAATAGGAGTGTGGTTTATGACTACGAATTCTGAGTACTACATATGCGCATTCCAAACATAGATACAACTCACATGAAACAAAATTAAACTTCAAAGATCACCTAATAATACAACTCTCCCGGCGTTTTAAAGATAATACATATATCCATTATACAATAACAAAAAAACATTAATAACATGCTTTATGTAACAAGCCATCCAAAATATAGATGTGATGGTGTTTTCCAAGCAATTGAAAGACATGCATGTTTCACGGTTGCCACATAGTTTCCTGTCTTTCCAAAAAGGGAAGAAGTGCCTTCAATATCATCCAAAAATTGTAACAATAAAGTCTCCTCAAAAACCGAACATCAAGTCCATAACTTTAGAGACATACGACTTAGCTGGAGAAGCAACAGTCCCTGTTACATGATGTCGGTCATTACTTACAGAGCTACCATTCTGTAAAAATTGTGGTCGAGAGGATGTAGCAACTGTGTTTAATCCGGACCTATCCACTGCTGGTTTCGGAGGTTGAATCATGAAACCTGCTCCATTTGAAGTGCCGCTGCCAGTCCTCTCGTTTAAATATTGGCGCTGCATTGGATCGATAGGTTTTACTCCAACTATGAGGACGCTGTTTAGTTGCATTCCATTCTTTCCCAATGCCTTTTGAGCATCATACCGGTTCTATATTGTAGATACCAATATATCAGTTGTTAGTTTCACAAATTTAACTTAGATTTCATTTAGAACCCCTCATTCATGAGTCAGATACACCAACTTGAAGTACAATTTAAAAGCATACGATCATGATCTTTTAAACACTTTAATCTTTTATCATCATGGCATATGAAAACACATAATATCTTTCATTATGCTATAGTGATTTGGTTGCAACATAAAATTAAGGGACTAAAACCAAAAAAACACTACTGTTATGTACACCATTGGCGACAGCAAAATTGAGGTACAATTATAATACCTGATAGAGTACATGCATCCAGTTAGCATCCCTTGGACCAGGAATATGCTTCAATATTACACCACATTTTTCAAACTCACGTAGCACCAAGTTAGTATCCCTTGGAGAAAACCTGAAGTACAAATGAAAAAGAGTATTATATCCGAAATGAAGAAAAAGGAAATTCAATTATTTCTAATTTACTGATAATACAGATAGAGTATACAATGTATAGACAAAAGCTGTATATTTTAACAGATTTTTTTCTAAAATTGTTTCATAGTTACATTTACTCTTGGTCTCAACTAATAACAGATATCCTGTATTTCTACTAATTTATAATATTATTTTTGTGACATGTCAACCATCTTTCAGCATTATTTACATTGCTTTCATGGCTGAATACTTGTACGTTATAATCCTGGTCTCAACATTCTTGTTTTGTACAACTGATTATATTTAGAAATTACCATTGACTTCATTCATCTGAGTTGATCAGTCTAGACCAAACATGGTACCGAAGTTATTATGCTGAAACTGTAGCGTGGACTTGATTTCTTATGGGAAAACACATCACGTAATACTTCCAGTCTTTACAAATATAAAAGTAGCACACAAAGAAACCAAGTTAAAATGTGTGGTTGAACAACCAGCATCCAAAACAGCAAGTTAATCGAGAAACTATCTACAGACAGGAGAAATGTGAGTCTAAGGATCAGTCAAACTGTGCAGTTCTTCAAGATTATAGATTCTAGTCAGTACAGGCTCTACCATACTATATGTTTCGGTAATTCAGGACCAATCTCTTTTGGCCATAATTTGGAAAATTGGGTGTCTGTGGCCCATGATAAAAACTTCTCATAATGAATAGTACACTTAAGCTTTATGCTTCCACTATTATGTCTTCTACATGAACAATTCGTCGTATTCATGGTATTTCCACGCATGATTGTAACAAAATAAACGTATAAAAAATTAGGGCCTATGGTCAAATGCACCAAGCCAGCAAAATATGTTAGCAGTTTGATCAGAAATTTTGTACATAAAAATACATTAATCTTTTTTCAAATTTAATTCCACAAAGCTTTCTTTCAAATATTGGTTTAAGAAAAATCAATGCATTTAATGTCTTTTATGACTTTGCATTTGTAAATTATGTATCTAAATCAGATAAACATCAACTAAACAACTATCCCTACAACTGTTTAGTTCCAAGTTCTTGTTATAGAATTGGATGATGATAGCATTAGCATATAATGAGAGCAGCAGCGAGGTGTTATACATGAATTGGTTAAAATTACAGATGATAGCCAATCAATTGGTTTCAGCCAGATATTTCAAAGTTGTCGTAGAAACCAGATGATTTATGTGTACTGAACAAAGATTGATGACTTATGTCAGGCCCAAACTGCAAAAGGAGGATGCTCGCCTGTTCTAGGTTTAATTTCAAAAATGTTTACCACAACCCTCCTTAATAAGGAACAAGCTTTTGTACCCGTTCTTTTGTAAGTGTTAATGAAAGTAACTCTTTGACCGGCGATATATAAACTGTAAATTATTGGCTTTTCACATAGGTTATAATGATATATTCACACAATAATAATACGAACAAAATCATACATACTATAACCAGAGTATGTAATATGGAATACCATCCACTTGACTATGGCAATGGATTTATCCAAATACTGTTGAGTTGGAAGGTACAAGCAGTGATCAAAGCCACATTGAGCTTACAGAGAGAAGCCGATCCCCCACAAATCATTTGGTGATAAGCATTCCGTGTTTTATTAGTTAAATTGTGTTGTATTAAGCATGTTTTATCGACATTATGATATCGAATTTTGCCTCCCCCCAAATTTTGATACCTATCAAATAGATGGCCCGCCTCTCCTCTCGGTCCAACTCCCTTGAAACTAGCGGATGTAAGGAAATATCAATCCCAGATTGAGAATAACTGTAGCAATGTGTAACTTACAAATATACATGTTAGCTTTATCTAGTTTATGTGCTCCCCATCAATCTAACTAAATTTGCCTATTTGAAGCTTGAAACCATCAAATACTACAATTCAAAAAACTGAAGATGTCATAAAGAATTATGACGCATGCCAACTATAAGGCATAAATAATGTGTCGAATTATTGTTTGCATGTTGAGGTGACACTAACTTACAGTTTATACTATCGTGGATTTAATAATTGTTCCATATCTGCTTTTGTATAGTTTTCAAATTGCGAATGGTTTTCCAGTTTAATCAAATTTTCGATTTAGCTAGTCTAACGGAGAATTGAGTGCTAGCTAAAACAAAATGTGTAAGTTAGTAATAGTAACGTTATTATGTATGTAGGATAGTTTAGCTATGGGATACCCAAATTTAGCTATTATGCTAGTGATCAGCAATAACTTTGACCCTCTAAAATGTACAAGACATACCCACATCAATTAAACACAGAAAACAATAGTGTCATTTGACGTCAAATAGAAAATCAATCATTTCAGTTGGTAAATCAAGGAAAGGACATGGTAGCAAAACGGTTAAGGCATCAATGAGTTTTCAAGGCATTAAACAGACCTACGATATCATCAGCAGAAGTTAACCTTACCCATAAACAGTAACCCACTCCTCTTCGTTAGCAGCTCCACTCAAAACAATGCGGCTATCTTTTCTGCTATTTAACTCTGGCCTCACTGCCTCCCTTGGAGGCGGAAGGGTAATTAACCCCATACTCATTCCACTCCCACCACCACCACTCTTATTATTAGTACTACTATTATTATTCAACACTACCCCATTCACAGGCGAAGAAGGGGAACCCATTTCCATTCCCTTTTCTTTGGTGTCGGGGGTAGAATAGTAATTTCTAACAGGGGTAGGTGTTGAGTCGGGAGTGGAAACGGGGACGGGTTCGGGAGAGAAGTCGAGACGGTCGTCGAGGGTGAAAGCGGGAGGAGGAGGCGGAGATTCGGACAAGGCATCAGGGCCGGATAGTCGAAGAACGGAGGCGGTGGTTGTTTGGCCAGATGTTGCGAAGCGGGTGGCGGTTCGGTTAGTGATGGAGATCGGCGAAGCTAGATCTCTGTAGAATAGAGATTGGCGTGGCTTGGTGTTAGGAGTACTGCCCATTTTCTACAAATTAGGGTTTCCAGAACGGGGAAGAAGGAATTTGAACTTTTAGAAGGAGAAGTGTTTAGGCGTCGGAATTCAAACGCAATAAATACTGGAAATTAGGCCGCTGGGCTTTCTTCTGCCGGGCTTTCTTCCCCTTCTGTTATATTTAAATAGGGCCGTCTATTTCAAAAATTCAAAATAAATCCGTATTCGAAATATTAAAAATTATCCGATGTTCGAAAAACGGATATGAATACGAATATATCTGTATTTGAGAATTATCTATACGTCTTTTTATTAAAATCATAGTTATTTTTCGTATATTTTAGTACATAAAATGATTGTCATTACTATTTTATCTAGGTAAAAAAAATCAGTACGCATAAAAAATCAAAATTTTCAGCTTAAAATTATTTCTCTTAGTGTATTTATTATTTTTTATATTTTTAGCACTGAAATTAATTTATAATAAATTAAAATTTTGTATTTCTTTGTTTACATTTATTGATTGTGAACAGGTCGAATAATATCTGATAAATATTTAATACAAATAAAGAGCTGCATATTCCTGTGTTTAATGTTGTTATAAGAAAAGTCTCTGCAGAAATGAATATGTAAATTTTGTATCTATTTTTTTTTTGAAAAATAGAAAACGCAAGGTGTCTTACACTTTTCTGACAGAAAATGCAAGGTAACTTGCACTTTTCTTCTTTTCTCATTTTGAAAATTTTGAAATTTTCAAAAAACGCAAGTTGATTTATGCTTTTTGTCAGGAAAGTATAAGCTAGTTAACGTTATTTGATTTGGACGTTTTTGTATGAAAATTTTGAAATTTTCGAAAATTTAGAAATATTTGAAACTGCAAATTAACCTGCGCTTTCCATTAGGAAAGCGCAAGCTGGTTTGAGCTTTTTGATTTTGAAATTTTTAAAAAACGCAAATTAATTTGCGCTTTCTATCACGAAAGCATAAGCTAATTTGCGCTTTCTGACTTAGAAAAAACAGACACCTAATTTACATATTCGTTGCTACATGAACTTTTCTTGCAACAACATCAGAAATAATGACATTCTATGCAAAGCCCCTATTCGATATTCGTTTGTATCCACGGAAACGGATATCCGATCTCCAAAAATGATTTCGGATATGGATATGACACTGTATCCGCCCGTTTACAAGCCTAGTTATAAGTGAAGCGCTTTTTCACTTTGCCATTTTAAAGCATTTACTGTAATGTTTTGTCAATGCCTGATAGATATATAAAAAATGGGATTTTCCACATGAGGTTTCTTTTTTTGTGATGTTGTTATAAAAAAGTCTCAGTGTTATTGAATATGTAAATTAGGTCTTTATTTTTCTAAATCAAAAGGGAAAACCAGCTTGCACATTCCTAATAGAAAATGCAAGTTAACTTGCACATTTCAAAAAAAAAAATCAAAATTGTAAAATCCAATTTCTTTATCTGTAAATAGTAATAATTGTTATTTAAGTATAAATTTAGTAAAAAACTACAAGCTATCATTATTATTGAATTTTATAATATAAAAAAAATTTGAAACTACAAATCAACTTGCATTTTCCGTCTAAAAAGTGAAAATTAGCTTGCATTTTTCTTTTTCAGAAAGACTGTATCTGTTTGAACCGTTGTTATTGGTGAGTAGCCCCCATAACTCAAAAAAGCACTTGAACCCACTTTTTTACCGAGTAAACCCTAAATGTTTACTACTCTTTCCTATTGTATCCTCGCCTCCTTTTATACATGTTTTTGACATGCACACAAAACCCTAGCCACTCTAATCTCACATACATTTAAGGTCGGAACTGCAGGGAGGATTGAAACTCGCATCAGGTATTGCACCTAACCCTAATCACAATCTCAGTTTACGACGTCGATTGTTCTTGTAACCCGTAGTGGTTGCGGAGGAAAAAAGAGGCGTCGTGTCTTTCTTTTACCACGTAGCGACATAACGTGATAAATATACGAACCACGCATCAAGACTACATAGTTCTTATTTTTACCATGTTGTGTTGCTGCGTGGTAAAAAAAAACAAACCACGTAGCGTTGCTGCGTGGTTCTAATTTTTATCACGTTGTCCATCTGCAGGATAAAAATAAGAACCACACAACCTTGAAGCATGGTTCACATTTTAACCATGTAGAAAAACGACTTGTTAAAAACAACTAATACATGATATGAATTAACGTTGTTATTATGTTGGTATTTAAACATGGCTTGAAAAGAATGACTACTTCTGGAAGACCGAAAGAATGGAAAGTAGACTAGATGATGGAAAAAGTTTGCTTGAAAACAAGGAAACAAAGAGGCATGTAAATGTTGAAGGCAATGAAGAGTAGATAAAAGATGTTGCAAGGCAAGAGAGGGAAAAGGGGGAAGAGGGCAATGACATAGATTCAGAAGAGAGGGATGACAAAGATGTCGATGTCGGGACAGATAATGACATCGAGATTGAAGATGAAGCCGAACAAGTAGCAAACGATTATGGCAGATCAAGATATAGTGATGTGATCAAAGATTATGAGGCTCATGTTACTTCGATAATATGGAAGTGTGAGGTATTTTGATTTATAGCTTTTGTGATCGTTTATTTAATAATAATGCAAGAGTGTCATCAGAGTGAACTTAATTTGTTGTAGGAACAATCGCCCCTTACATACATCAATCACGCACACAAGGTGGCAGAGTAGTAGATTCCAGAAAATACTACTAAATTCAGAAATATTATTGAATCGTTTGGCGTGTTCCATGTTGTTAATATGTGCTATTGGAGTGTTAAAAAAATTGATATCAACTTTTGTGGAACGATGATGTCCAAAGACTAATACCGTCCATATGTCTTTTGGTGAGATTACTATTACCCTTGATGATATAGCGTCATTATTACACATTTCGGTGAAAGGCTACCTATACAAGTCTTTCATTTGATATGGAACAAGCAGTTAGGATTATTTCTATATATCTAGGCCTTAATGTGGCAGAAGCAAGGTTGGAAATGAATGATAGAGTTGACAATAAATTAAATATGTCCATGTTGTTTTAGAAGTTCAATATTATCATTGATGATTAGACTGATATAGCAATTAGGCAAGCTGCTCGTGCTTTTCTCTTGTTCTTATTTGGCAGCATTTGTTTGCTGATAAAAGCAAGTCGCAGGTGCATATGTCTATTTTAGCCCCATTAAAAGATTTAAATATTGTCAATACTTATTCATGGGGTTCGAGCATTTCTGTATAGGCGGCTCAAATTAGCTAGTCGCGATAGTGTTAAGAAGATTGCAAGTTATCTTTGCTTATTGGAGATATGGATATTTGAGAATTTTTCGTGCTTCCATCCTTCACAAAACTGTACTTCTTTAAAAATTTATCCCATGCTGCTCGATGGAATCCATCTCCAGAGAACAATCTATCAATCACAGATATATGTATATTTCTTGATATTATTTGGATTTATCAGGTAATTATATTCGTTTTACTCTGACGGTAGTAAAACAATAAAGTTCAACAACATTTTCAATTCTTCTCTTCTCAGTTCTTTACAGGTTATTTTCGATCCGTACATCTATGCAGGTGCCTTTCATTCATTTTCTGAAATTTCTTGGTATAGTTGTTGTGTACTTTAATCAATATTGAGGAACCATATCATCCAAACAGAGTCTAGAACATTCCCATACCTTCTATTCCTTCGGTCATTACAATTGCTCAACAAGGAACAACATTGACTATATATACTCTTGTTTATTATCATTTTTTTTAGAAAGTATGAGAGCATTGGTATCGTTATGTTACTATGGAAGGACATTGATCAATTCCACCCAATCAATCTTATTTGAGTTCCACGGATGATTATACTGAGTGGCATAGAGATCATTTGTGTACAAAGGGCTCAAAATCCAGCCATATTACCTGGTAATATCATGGTTATACCATCAAATTTTCAGTCAACTTATGACCAACCGTATGTAGTAAATTTCATTTCATATTTCATCTAAGTTTCATTGTTGGATGAAGCAAACACTCAAGGTAATCCAAATGGAATTGGTAGTGCTAGAGTTGACAGTGGATGCTACTTCTGTGGGCACAACTAGAAGATGATATTATGTAGTGTTTTATTTATTATGTAATGTAATGGTATGCTTTTGTTTTTTGATATGCTATGTTGTATCGCTAATGGTATTATGTAATTGTATTATGTATTTTTGTGATGATGTTTGTGATGTTTAGGTATTATGTTATGTTTTGTTCATCGTTTGTTTTCAATTGTTAGTATTTTGTTTCTGTCAAATGTTTGTCTTCAATTTCTATCATATTTTTTAAAATTTTACACCCACCTCGTAGGATCATTACGTGGAGTAGCTTAGACAATGCGTGGATAGTATTTAAATGATGTAGTGAAAGTACGACCTAGAACTCGAATCACGTATATGTGTTGCATGGTAAAAATACCAATCATGTATTGTTACTGCATGGTTATAATACCTTCCACGTCTTGCCTCTACGTGGTGATGTGAAAGACAAAAAATATTATAGAATAAATTGCTAATACTAAAGAATAGATTACAGTAACAAACTAAAGGATAGATCACCGTTAACTGATTCAAACTACATTATTTCATCCCAAGCTACATTGGTTTAAAGTACATAGATAATTAATAGTATATTACAATTCCATTTCGCAAATTGAGTTCTTTCATCCCAAGCTTGCGTATGATCACCATAAAAAAATTTCCAACTACTTGCCTCCATTTGACAGGCCGTCGACCATTTTTCATAAATATGTGGCACCACATGTTTACGTTCCAATTTTACCTACATTTAAAAAAAATCAAGTTAGGCAAGAATTAATAATTACACAAATAATGAAAAATAGATTGATTGCGTACTTACACAAAATGATCATCATTAACAAATGATATTGCTATTTCAGGATGTTGTATCAGTGGTGATACTCTTCCTTTTAATGGTGGTATCTTTAAAGCGAGTCTTTCACTTATACTAAATACAACGGTATTATATTTATTGTAGCATAGCCTAGCTCGGGCATTATCATCCAGTTCTCTCGTGGTCTAAAGCCATCTCCTTCATGTTGTAGTTTTTTTTGAAACAGTACTTAGATACAACATGTCACTGGGACAACAAATCACAAATCATGTGTTAATAAATGTTCGAATCACGCTACGCAAGTTTCAAACTTGTGACCTCTCGCACGAAAGTTTAATCACTTAACCACTGGCACAATGGTGTTTGTTACTTGTTTATAAAATTATTGATTCTTATAAAACTCATACAAATCGCGACAAGTTTAAGGCCAACAAGATTCCCCCATTCACAAGAGTGCGGTGATACAACAAAATCCACAGTGGTCCTCAGAATGTACATCAATAATATCGGTCACAAAGGTTTAATCTCTGGCGGGATATGATTTATGTACATTCTCGTATCACGACTACGTCTTTCCAATTGCAAAAGGTAAACATGCATTAATAAGGTTGTAATGAAGAAAACAATTTATGAAATAGGTTTCGTATCAACCCGTACTAGTTTTCGGATTTGAAGTTTTTCCTTCTTCGGTTTGTTCATGCTTACTTGACAAGACAGATTTTATGATGAAAGATTTTCTATTAACTTGAAAGAAGAAGGCGTTTTGTTTTTTGAACTAGAAACCGGCTTCTTACTTTCTTTATTTTAGTTTTTACTTTACTTTTAGGTAAGCCAAGAATTGAAGTTTGTGGTTCACAATTTCCATCATTTTTTGTAAATTTGAAGTTGATATGGAGTATCTATTTTCTTAACATCAATCAGTAAAACTTCTATTTATTTCTACTACACCAATATTTTTTTCCCCACCTCTTCCCACTAAACGTAGTCTCGTCCAATGAATATCAATCAATTCAAGAGATATTGGTGCCGATGGACCAAGACGAGCTAATTCATGCACACACGACAGTCCCTGTATTTCACGAATGATGCAACCACATAGAAATTCATTATCTCCAATGGATTTCAGTCGAAGCAGCTCCAAATGAAGTAAGTCAAGAGCCACGGTAGAGACAATACCACATGAAATTTTGAATTCCTTAATGTAAAAACATGTTTGACTCTAGTTATGCTTTGCTCAAATAAAGCCTTTAATTCAGTGAAGGATAACTCTAGCAATGAATGCATTTTAGCCCAATCTTGTTCGAAGTTGCACTGATAAGTAGCAAAGTGCTTATTCAACTTTGAATGAGTTGATTCAGCCCTGCATTTAACAAATAAATTTTTAGAAAAAAATAAATAAATAAGTTAATTTCATATTATGTATACATAAAAAAATGAATATTACCTATTCGATGTATAATTCTCGAAATGCATATATTCATCGGTCCGCATTTGAACAAAACAACCTTATACGGATCAAGCCATTGCTCATGAACATATTTCAATAGCAATCATATTAGCCACACTTTTCATGTAAAAAATGTACATTGTACACAATACTATTTTTGGGCAAACAAGTTCGTTCCAATCACCTAAGTAAGATTTCTTCTCCGCAACACCCATTTCTTTGATATTCCTTTTCTTCTTTATAAAAATAAGTATGTTATTCTTGAGATGCCACTTACATTAGGTGTTTCGACATCACAACTGACCATAATAAACTTCAAACGTTCCAAAACCCAAATATAAATTTCCTTACTCTCCACAACTAAGTAAGCAATGGCAATACAAAATATTTGATCCATAAAGGTTACACTGACTATTTCGAGTAATGGCATCTTATACCTATTAGTAAAATACGTACACTCTAATTTGATAACTCGATGAAAAGTTCATAAAAATCCAAACTAACCGGATTTGCCCAAATATATATCTTTGATAATATCGCTTCCATCTAAAGCCTTTCTATGCCATTCAAATTAGCGAAACTCTTTTAGTGTACTATGCAAATATTGCACTTAAGAGCATCCAAGTCGTTCGATTGTATTTTGAGCTTGAACTACATTATATATGGTTTTGATGGTAGTATAATCTGATGATCATTTATTTTAAATGTATGTGGAATTTCCTTAGCTTTACCATATTTCTATGCATTTCAATCACTGCTTTAATCTCTTTTTGATTAACCTTTCCACATATGAATGACCATTATTGTGTTGTAGCTCGGCATAATTATGGACTCCATTCACAACCATCAAACACCAATTGTCCAAATAAGGAAGTTTCACACCTTTTAACCTAAAAGAACAATTATATTTTTTGGTTCTCGTCAATCTATAATTACTAGGATCTTTAATTTTATTCCTCTTATAAACACCAATGCATTCACAAGTAAACAATATTCTTGGTTTCTTACAAGATGCATCGGCGGCCGATTTCATTATAATGATTACAAGTCAAAAAAATTTCCGATGTTACAAACCCATCAACCAATTACTAACGAGATGGATAATTCTATGAAAAAAATTCATATTATCCAACTATTTACCAAATAAAAAATAAATCACTTGCGTTATATGTTTTAAATTCATTAGTGTAGTCCAACAAGATTTCGTTATTAACATCTTTATCGGTCAAGTATTCTATAATCAACATAAATCAAAACAAATTCAAGGTGAGATGATATTCATTTAACATAGACAAAACACGTGGTAAAATAGGGAGTCGCGTAGAGAGCCTACGACATTGTGTATATATCATGTAATTAAAGTGCATGATTCAATACACTACCACGTAGCAATAATGCATGGATTGACCTACAACCAGCATTACTTATGCATGGTGGTAGAAAAGAACCATGCACAACTTATGCGAAATTATGGTATCAATCTCACAATCGACCTTCTATGAACTAAGACGGTCTAAACAGTTAAATTTAAAAAAATTATAAGATATACCTCTTCGCGTTCTTATAGACTCACTGGATCATCATCAAGATCCATTGTTATAGTTCAAAATTTTGAAATTTAGGCTTGAATTCTTAGAATAAAGGTTTAGTGACAGAAACGAAGAAGAGAGGAATGAAGTGAAAATGGCCGAGAGTAATTTTATCCTAGAAAAAAGGGGGCTACTCAGCATAATAGGAGGTTCAAATAGAATTAACCTGTCAAAAATAGGGATTTATCTTAAAAATTCATTGTTGTTAATGAATTTCTTCACCAACACCTAAAAGGTGTTATAAAAGCGGAATTTGTCAAAATATGCTAGGGCGGCCCTAGGTTAAGGAGCTAGGACGACATAACTTTATTGTCAAATCGGTGATGATTTTAGGTGCATCTAATACCAAAGCTACATTTATGTGGAAAGTCATCAAGTCAATAATCAACCTACAAGTTTGAATAAGGTTGATGTGCCATGCATGTTGTAAGTCATAGACAAGTTAATTCACAAGTTATGAGTCAAAGTCAAGTTGATATATTGATCATGAATAAGAGCTCATCGCATAAAATATGCTATGCAATTGTTCAATGTTCAATCCCTTAAGTGTACAAAGTTCAAGTGTTACAATCGATAAAAATCTCTCAATTGATTTAGGGATTACAATGTTGAAAGTGTAAGAAGTAAGATGAGAATGAATCCTCCTTTTGCGAACCCCAAGGCTCATATTTATAGGGATAGAGCGGCTCCACTCCGCCTCCAACATCTTTGGTAGGCTCAACTTTGGCGACGTCAATTGGCACTAGCTTTGTCGTTAAATGGTATCAATAAAGGATGATACCAAGCATTGATGAGATGCGACATTGACACTGGGCAATGTTGTGAAAGATCGACTTTGTATGGGATACCGTCGAAGTTGATGACTCTTAGTGTAGGCGATTGGGGCTTCTTATTGGTTGATGGAAGTGTTAGATTAAAGCGGCATCAGTTTTCATCCCATCTTCGTGAATGTCGACAATATTCATTATCGATGCCATGAGTATATATTGCGATGGTACACCCAAGGCAGAGTGTTGATGAGGAGCAGCGTCGATATATTGCTGTTTTGATATAAAGCGACTTCTCTTTGTATATGACCGACGTCGGTAATCACATGCCTTGAGATACTCTTGATTGATTGCTAGCGGCGTCATTTGGAGATTGATTTGAATGTTGATGAAGGACGAAGTGAATATCAAGAAAGGGCAACTCAATTATTCTCGACATCAATATCCAATAGCCGATGAAGTGTGACAATGTACATAACATTACTCGTTAGTTACGACGAGCTTATCTTGGTAACAACAGACCAATAGCAGTGCCGGTAGAGTTCAGCATCAATAAAATGAACTATAGGTCCCATCGATACCCATTGATGGCTTACGATGTTCAATTACATTCGATACCATTGCATTCTTTTATCGAGGAAGTGTTGCACTCTATTCTTATGATGCCGACCTATATGTACATTGCTGGTCACATGTCTTCGATGGTAATGATGAAGTGTGACATCGCTTGGACGTGACACCAAAGTGATGCTACATTTACAGTCTATTTGGCTTTAATAATGAGCAATGCAAGACCTATGCTGCTTTGATAAAGTACGATGTCTTTCTTTTTCTTTGTTGATGGAATTCGGTGTCGACGAACTACGATTTGATGATGTGTAGCTTGAGTGAGTGGCGACACTGAAGAGATACAACATCGACTATATACATTATTAATCTCATGTGACACTGTTGATCTTCGACATTGAGCCTAGTAGCATAGTTTCCTTTGCATTGCTGTCACTTGTGGCATTACTTTTGATATTGAAATTATGTGGATAACATTTGTTCCCCTCCGGAGTATAGTAGAAACATTGATTTTCAAGTCAATAATCCTAAACATAGTGCTGGCCGCCTTCCAAATTTATCCATTCATTTACTTTGATAGGGTCCCTCTTTCTTTTATGATTCAAACTTGAAAAAAAGAAAATTTTCAAATTATCGAGATCGTTTAAAATCTTAAATTCCACATATCCGGATTGATACTAATATATGGTTTTCAACTTTATTACTAAGGTTTTGTTGGTGCGTCATTGTACATAGGATAATTTTATGCTAACTATCACTTAAGTTCCTTGGACATACCCATAAATTTATTCACTTATCATAGGTTTATCATTTATTTTTGTTTTTCTAGTCAGCATAAAAGTTAAAGTTTTTCTTACGAATCTGATTTTGGTTATCCAATGGTCACTGACTTTTTGAAAATGTTATTTTATATTTAAACTTTCATAGTTTAGATAATATGCAAACCATCAACGTGCTCTTAATGATGTGCATTCAAATTTGGAATAATATCACCTAGTAGACAGATAGAGAGCTAGGAAAGAAACTCTTCAAGAAGGCTGGTATGGGCTCTAAAATTTTTCCTCCCGAGCTAATTCTTCTTTGGCTGTCGGAGATTGGCTTTCGATATTGAGTTGCTTGTAATCTTTTAGATCAGATTCCTTGTTCGTTCAACTTTTTTCTCTTATCATCTTATGGTAACTTCTATCTCTAAACATGAAGTCTGCTTTGTTGATATGTTAGTGATTTAAGTAATTAGGAATTCATTGGATGGAAAAACTAGAAAATATTTAGTACTGATTTTAAAGTAAAGGTTAGAAAACCATCTGATAATAAAAGAAAGCCAGGAATTAAGTACATCATCTAATAATAAGAAATCCAAAATACCATCTTTTGACAACAAAAAATCCAGAATATCCTATGATAATAAGAAATCCAGATTCCCATCCGGTAACAAGAAGACCAGAAAACCATCTTGTAATGAGAAACACAGAATACCATCCTCTGGAAATAAGAAATCCAGAATACCATTTGTTGATAAGACATCAGATAATAAAAAATCAAGAATCCCATCTGATAATAAGTACATAAATCTATCTGGTAATAAGAAATCTAGAATATCATCTAATAATAAAAATTCCAAAATCTCATCTAATAATAACAAGACCAGAAATCCATCTGGTAATAAGAAATCCAGAATATCCTCTGATAGTAAGAAGACCAAAAAATGATCTGGTAATAAGAAATCCAGAATCTCATCCAATAATAAGGAGACCAGAAAATCATTTGGTGATAAGAAATCCAATATCTTATCTAATAATAAGAAGTCCAAAAATCCGTCTAGTAATAAGAAATCCAAAATATCCTCTGATAATAAAAAACCCAGAAATTCATTTGATAAAACAAGACAAAAAGTCATCTAGTGATAAGAAATCAGATTCCCAGCTGATAACAAGAAGATCAAAAAACATGAATTCCACCAGGAATTCAACAAAAGGTCCATAGAACCAGTCGAAAAAACTAACCCAGCAATTCATTTGTTAAGAAAATCAGAAATTCAATCAAAAACTCAATCAAAAGTTTGTCAGAATTTCATCTAACAAATAGAAACTCAGAAACCCATCCGATGGTAATAGAAAATCATAAAATTTTCCAGTAATAGTAAATTGAATAAACTTAATGCAAAAGATTCATAGTTCCATTTAACACTAATTTTGTAGTCCTACCTAAAATGCTATATCAGAAAATTTTACCATGGACTAATATTTCGAGTAGCAACGGAAATCAATGGAGATTCCCGTTGTTCAAAGGAATGCCCCTTGTTAGGAGATATGTAATTGTTATGGTGTTTATCATTATTATTATATTGAAGCCAAGTAGTTCCGTTTAACCATTCAACCGTTCACCAAAGTAGTTCCGTTCAGCCATTCAACCATTAAGCAAAATAGTTCGGTTCAACCATTCAACCGTTCAACTAGGTAATTCCATTCAGCCGTTCAACTTTTCGACCGTTTGGCAGAGTTGTTCAGTTTGGTTGTTTTCTCATTAAGCAAGGTAAGCTAGGTTCATTCGGCTGTTTAGCCATTCAGCGGTGTAGTTCCGTTCGGCTGTTTGGTCATTCAGCGGGCATAATTAATTTATTGATACATATTTTATTGAATCCTTTGATGATTTCCCTATTTTTAGGTCTAGATTGGATCTATCAGAAGTCTGTTTACATATATTCTTTGAATAAAACTATTCTTACTTTTCTAGTGAGGATTTGTTCTTCGCTTAATCCTTTTGCCTCTCTATTGGATTTCAGATTCCTTCATGTCTTCTATCATTGTCTCCTTTTGGGTTTTGGACATCCTAGTCCCTTTTCTCTTTTCCCCTTCTTGGGCTTTGCCTTTGTTTTGGGCTATGGAAATTTTCTTCCTTTTAACTTTTTCCCCTTCTTTGGTTTTGTCTCTATTTCGAAGCATTATAGCCTATATTTGATTGATCTTCCTCTAAAAGATTACTGGTTGTGCCGGACTAGTTCCTCGCTTTAAGAGGTGCTCCGGAGTGGACATCGGAGGCTTTTGTCCCTTCATCTAGGAGGTGCTCTGAAAGTGCAACAGAGGCTTTTGTCCTTCCCTTTAGGAGGTTCTCTAAAAGTGCATTAAAAGCTTTCGTCCCTCCTTTAGGAGGTGCTCCGAAAGTACATCAGAGGCTTTTGTCCCTTCCTCTAGGAGGTGCTCCAGAAGTGCATCGGAGGCCATAAAGTTTTTCTTTTAGAAAATTTATTTGTTAAAATAGTTTTTGGACAACGCAAATGTTTGTGAAAACCTTTTTGAACATTAAATTTTCTGTCATGAAACTTATTTTTGGAAGAAAGAATTTTCTGTTAAAGGATCTCTTTGATAAATTGAAAAGTTATTTCCTAAAATTAGTCTTTCTTTTCAAAAGGATTTTGGATATTCGAACTTTTTGATAAAGAAATCTCTTCTCAGCATTGCCACTAAGAAAGGTTTTTGGGTCACTCTCATACTAGAAATCCGAATTTCAAATAGAAGACTGAGTGGTCATGATTCATGAACCAACGGTCCCTTAATTAAGAGTAGAGCCTTCTAGGTGCTAATGAGTCTTGGTGGTTCTAAAAAAAATTTCTTTGGAAAATTTGCTTAGGTCTTCCTTTTTGGGAAGCTTTGTAAATGCTTTTATCAGGACATGCCTAACCAAAATCTTTTATGTGCATTTACTAATCTAGGTAATATTTTCGCAAATTTTATAAATTTTTCTTGAAATAGATAAATATTTTCTTTCCCTAATTTATAGGGTAACTGGAAATAATCCATCTGGATTTTTGAAAGTAATTTTTCTTAAGGACACATTCAGTTGATCTTTGGTAGTAAAATGGCTTATTAAAAATAAGACTGGTGTACATTGTTTCCACCTTTATATGATGGATATAATTGCACCTCTTTATGTTTTTCTTAGTGAAAAGGAATGTCTTATTTGCAAGTCTTAAAAGTTATGATTCATGAACTAAAGGACTTTTACGGAAAAAGAGCATGCTTTTTTCTAAGAATCCTCTCTTTTAGGAAAGTTTTGGATATTTACATTTCTCCAAAAACTGGTTTATGACGGAAGATTAATCGTAATTCAAAATCCATAAAAGAAATCCTTTATACTGCATTGATTCAAGCCTTAAGATAGAGAGCCATTTCATCCTTGATATTTGAACTACCATTTCTTCAAAGAAGGCTAGAAATTAGATATGCGTTAATAGAGGAATCCAGATTCTCCCGGATGTAAAAGATTACTTTCGTTTTAACCTGTCAAGAAACTCATTTTTTGTGTCAATACATGATGAATTTTAAGTACAAACTAAACTAGAAATTTTTATGAGTAAAAAAAATCCGCAGTGGGCATTTGCCATAAAACTTCACAGTTTGACTCGAATCTGAATTTGAAGTTGCTAGGCTACTTTTTTTCTTGTAGAAAAAGTTAGTTTTGGGTATTTGGGCTATTCTCTTCAGAATGAGAGGCCTTTTAAGTTTCCTTAATGAATTTCATTAGAAATCCTGACTTAATCATGTTTTGAAATATTCTTGCCAAAATGCGGCATTCGTAAGTTTTATGTCCATTTACTTTATGGTAGACATAATAATCTTTTCCAACGTTTGACTCAGGATGGCTATGTATTTTATAAGGAGTGGGAAAATTCTTATCATCTTTTGCCATGGTGAAGATGTAGGAAAAGGGTTTTCTTAAGTCTATATAATTGGATTCAGAAGTCTCTTTCTGACTTTCTCTTTTACTCTCATACCCTTTCGACTTTTTATTTGGATGACTGGAGTTAGACTTTTCTCCTTTTCTCCTTTTCTCGTTAAGATTTCTTCATGGCATGGTTCATGTCGTCCATTCGAATGAATTTTTCAGCCTAGAAATAGAAGTATCGTAGGTCCTTACGTCCATAAATATAAAGTTCTTTTCAAAAAGGAGGTTGCTCAATTAATCCTGATAGAACTGTAACGACCCGATATTTTCAACCATTCGCATCCATTATAAGTGTATAGGTAGACACTCATGCCGGAATTGAATTGCTCAAAATACCGCGTTGTAATTAAAAATTTGGCAAATCTCAGAATATACAGTAAATAAAAATCACAGATCACAGACATAGAGTATATAAAAATGCAGCGGAAGAAAAAGAGATAGTAGTTCATGAAGCTACTATATAAAATATAAGATACATCAGAGTTAAATAAGATACAACAGAAGAGTAACATGATACATCAGGTACAAATCAGATACATCACTGAACCACTGGATACTGAAACAAAATAGATGGCTGGATCTTCAAGGAAAGCTCCAACGCCGAAGGTGAATCTTGAATGCTAACTCAATCAATCTGACCCGAGCGTAAAGCAAAACACAAAACCCTCGAGTCAGGACATAAATACTTATAAACTGTAAATCAAATCAAGTGAACAGTAACAAAATGCATCAGTAACTTAAAGGATGCTTGGGACCGCCCATCCTCTAAGGATCCGTTAAACTATGTACTATGTAGTAATATACGCTATATACGGTAGTGTCTAATCAGTAAAGTATAATCATATAGAAAATAGCGTTAAGGGGATGGTGAACCTTAACGCGGTCGGATCTTTAAAACCAAAATAATAGTGGGCTCGATATAAGGATATGACACGGCACGCGAGGCAATGCCAGGGTGGATACACCGTTTGCACTCCCGGACCGGTGGTGACGGCAAGCCATCAGATTCCGCCCACCTCGAACAATACCCCCGAATCAAAGTGGCGCCACCGAATTGAATCACAAAAGTAATAGAATAGTTTCCGATGGAGCATGCTCGATGAAAGGGTGCGACCCTTTGTGTAGCCCGGTATAGCTCCTGTTTTAGTCATATATGCCAACTCACGGGAGTTGGGTCCCCGTAACATACCTCGAGAACGTCGCCACCATCCTACTTCATTCTGGAATCTCCACCGCGTACACAGTTGTTAAAGTGGTTTTCGGTATTGTCCGGCTATAAGACAATATCCGATCCCGGTCTCTTTAACAACCAATCGTTATTATAACCCATGGATATTTATTTCAAATAATTTATACTTTCAAGACCAAAATACCATACTCATTTCAAAACAATATCACAATTGTATCATTTCCATTTCAAAAATAATTCAATATTATATCATTCAAATAAAACCCAAATTTTCAAATCATCGGATATTTCTTTAAATTTATTAAACTTGAAATATTCCTTTAAATTATCATAGCATTTTGGAAATGTTACCTTAAGGAATCATAGCATTTTTGGAATGTACTACTTTCCACTTTACATTGTATATAATCAAAGTATTGATAAGCTTAAAATTTTAACATGTCAATTTATCATAGCCTTATAGTTAAATAAACTTTCTTACTGTAATATACAATTTAAACCGAAATTCTTATGTTAAGTTAAAAGCACCTTATTAACTTACATTATTATTACAATAAAGAAACTTTATTATTTTAATCATTTAAAGTATGCCATTCACATAAATTAAAACTTGCTTATCAAATGTACGTTATCAACTTACATTTTATTATTACAGTAGGTAACATTTATCATTTTAATCAATTTAAAATACACCATTACATTGATTAAAATCTACGTGTCAAATGTACGTTTTAAATTTTATATTCCTATTACAATAATGAACATTTATTAATTTAAATCAATACCACACTACTTAAAACTTTACATGTTTCTTTCTTAATTAAAACTTTACATGTTCTTGCATTAATTAAAACTTTCATGTTCTCTCATTAATTAGGACTTTACACGTTTCTTTCATTAATTAAAAACTTATACGTTTCTTTCATTAATTAAAACTTATACCTTTCTTTCATTAATTAGGAATTTACATGTTCCTATCATTAATTAGAACACCATACGTTCTTTCATAAATTAAAACCTATACGTTTCTTTCATAAATTAAAACCTATACGTTTCAACCTATACGTTTCTTTCATTAATTAAAACTTAACATTTCAGATTTATATTACCATTTCACAAATTTAACTAAACTTCCAGTTTATTTAATTAATTTAACATCTTTAGTTAAAACTCAAATTTCACATTTTCAAGTCAAGTTATATTTTAAAATTTCATTTTCAACAGTCATTTATTCAACCACTTAAATTTATCGAAAATCAATAATTCTTTAATAAATCACTTAAATTCAAATATAAATCAATTTATCATATTTACCATTTTCCAAATAAAATTAAAGTCCATTTTATTCATGTAACTTAAATATCATTTTTAGTCAAAATTCCAAATTTCAAACGTAAGTTATATTTCAAAATCCTACGTGTCAAATGTACGTTTTAAATTTTATATTCCTATTACAATAATGAACATTTATTAATTCAAATCAATACCACACTACTTAAAACTTTACATGTTTCTTTCTTAATTAAAACTTTACATGTTCTTGCATTAATTAAAACTTTCATGTTCTCTCATTAATTAGGACTTTACACGTTTCTTTCATTAATTAAAAACTTATATGTTTCTTTCATTAATTAAAACTTATACCTTTCTTTCATTAATTAGGAATTTACATGTTCCTATCATTAATTAGAACACCATACGTTCTTTAATAAATTAAAACCTATACGTTTCTTTCATAAATTAAAACCTATACGTTTCTTTCATAAATTAAAACCTATACGTTTCTTTCATAAATTAAAACCTATACGTTTCAACCTATACGTTTCTTTCATTAATTAAAACTTAACATTTCAGATTTATATTACCATTTCACAAATTTAACTAATCTTCCAGTTTATTTAATTAATTTAACATCTTTAGTTAAAGCTCAAATTTCACATTTTCAAGTCAAGTTATATTTTAAAATTTCATTTTCAACAGTCATTTATTCAACCACTTAAATTTATAGAAAATCAATAATTCTTTAATAAATCACTTAAATTCAAATATAAATAAATTTATCATATTTACCATTTTCCAAATAAAATTAAAGTCCATTTTATTCATGTAACTTAAATATCATTTTTAGTCAAAATTCCAAATTTCAAACATAAGTTATATTTCAAAATCCAGTTAATCCATTCATAAATTACATTTTTAACACATAGAAAAATCATAATTTATTTATTTTAAAACCTTTCAAAATCTATTTAAATAAAATTTCATAATTTTATATTTTTAAAATACTTAAAATATTCAAAGCACTTTATAGAATAACCACGGGTCTGTATATAGTTTTCTAACCTAGGTCAAGTGATACAGATATGTATCATTTCAATCCGCAGTTTAAAAGGTAAAAATCCGGGTTCTATCATTTCAAACCCGCAATCCCAAGTTTAAATAAATAAATAAAATAACTCAGGCCTATCATTTCAGCCCATAATGATTTTTATCCTAACAGGGAACTTGCAGTGTGATCATATACAAAAATAATATAAACAATGTCAATATCACAATATACAGTCATGTATCAGATGTCAGGTGAAAATTAACAGTTTTAACATGGTAATAACATGGTAATAACACGGCATAGCATATCATATGATCATCATTAACTTGCATAAACATTTTACATTACTAAACACTTGTCATCAATCCACTTTTCATAAGTATATATGTCAGAGTGAGAAAGACTCACCTTTTTCAAAGCGAGAGACCAAAACAACATACAAGCACGACTCCAAAGGCACGACAAGCACAATTTCACGACTTTTGATTTGAGTTGAAAGATGGCCAAGATATGATTTTGTATCAACAACCCAAAACAAAACAAACCAGACACTATATAAACATTCAACATAAAATAATATTGAAACAATTTTGAAATACAAAGCGAAATGAACAAGATAGATTGGACCTTGCTTCAACCACTTCGATGCTTGGCCTAAGGGACACTTATGCTTGGCTATGATGATGCTTTGGCTCAGGTATGACATCATATAGGTCAGGTTTAACATCATATAGGCAAGGCAACAAGTGGAGATGAAGGGAATGAGGCAACAATGGTCAAAAACATTGTTTTTAGGCATGTAGGTTGCAATTTGAAGGGTTTGGCCACCATAGATGGCTCGGCCATGGTCATGGTTGGTGGAGTAGATGGTGTTGGAGGCATGGAAGAGATGTAGGAGCATGTGGCTACGGCTATGGAGAAGAGGCCGATCCAAACTTAGAAGAGAAACAAGGCAAAATTGCATAGAAAAGTAAGAAAAGTAGAAAGAAGAGAGGGATTTACCTAATTTTTTTCTTCAAGGTGGAGGCCATGATTTTTAGGGTTTTGGGGCTTCAAAAATTCGTGAATGACAAGAGGAAGTCGGCTGCAAAGGATGGGGAAAGGAATGGCTAAGATGAATTGATGTATTAATGACAGAAGAAACTGCAAAAGAAACGGATAAAACGTTTTTCCGTTTCTTAGCTCTTAACCCTTTCAAATTTCTCATATATATTTATATACATCCAAATAACTGAAAATAATTAAAATCTTAGTTAAAATCAGAAAATATAACAGATAAAAAAATATTAAAAATTAAATATTAATTAGATATGATTAAATAAGAAAAATAGCACAGAAAAATGAAAACTAGACTTAAGAATTAGAAATAACTTCAATACACTTTGAAAAAATTTACTTAAATTTAAATACATGTAAAATGAATAAAATAAAGTAAAAAACAGCAAATAAAAGTGAGTGCATAAAATAAATAAATAAATTTTAATTATATATAATTAAATTAAGAAAATGGCTTAAAATTATAGACTAGGCTTTATAAATTGAAATAAATTCAAATAAACTTTAGAAAAATTATATTATCATTTTAAAAATACTTAAAAGTCAAAATATACATAATATAACATATTATCACATATTAACATAAAATAAAACCAAGAAGAAGTAATTTATACAATTTAAAATAGTCATTGTTAAATAACCCTATATACGCACAATATTGTAAATGGTATAACTTTCACAATTTACATCCGATTTCAACGAAACGAAAAGTGGTGTTCTTAGAATTCTATGTACTTTCATAATAAAAGAAAAAAATTTAAAATTTTAAACTTTTAAAATTTTTAAGTTGAAAGTCACAGTTTGACTATTTTGACCAAAATCAGCATTTCAGGCAAATATTCAACTTACACAAGTTTGGAATTATAACTCATATAAAGATCAAGATTATATTTAAATAATAAATTTAATCATTTCAAATAAGTAAAATAAGTTTTTAAATCAAAATATTACATTAAAAATAATTAAAATATACAATAAAATAATTACAAAGTACAGGGTTGTTACACTCTCCCCCACTCAAAACTTTTCGTCCCCGAAAAGGAATGAGGTATGGAAGGGCACAGAAAAGATAGAGTGAAATAGGATTAAGATAAGATGATAAGAAGATTGAAGTTATACCTGATAACTGTTGTTATAGGTAAGTTTAACAAGGTGGAGGTGATCTTTCCAAGATCCTCCAGAATCAAGAACACAAGCACGAAAAATGTGGATTCAAAATGATTACCCAAGGTATATCAAAGATTATAGAAAGATTTCGAAACAGAAAGATTATAGAAAGATGCCTATACCGGTCTATAGCAAGATAAGGATGCTAAGGACAACCAAAAGATAGTTTGAAAAACAAAATAAGGAAATGAATTTGAAAGCATGGAGATTTCAACTTAAACGGAGAATAAATCTTTACACAAGTTAAATAAATATTAATTATCTCAAATTTCATTATCTTATTATCCAATCATCTAAAATTAACAACTTTTAGAACCATGGGTTTGAAAAATAATCATTTATTACACTCACATTGTACTTAATAAATTTTATTCTTCTTTATTCCTAATCAAAATTAAATTTATTCCTCTCAATATATTTATCACTCATGTTAAATATATTTACACTTTTTTTTATAACTACTCAAATTTTATTTATAAAATCTTTTTATATCGTATATTATCCAATTACATTTTTAACTTCTGAAATTTTGGTAAGTTATATTTGAATGCAATTGTATTATACAAATAAAATTTCCAATTCAATCATTTCAAGCTTAAATCATTTATTCAAAATTTTTTTTTCTTTTTATAATTGAAATTATTCTTTAAAAATAGAATTTAAGAATTAAATTTCCGATTTCTTCAGACCATTTAGAGATAAGAAATAATATATATACATATATAATATGTCAAATCAAATTTCAATCATATATCTATATATATATATATATTATAAATCAAGTCATATTTTAGAAATTCAAATCAATTTAATTTCCCAAAACAAAGCCGTAGCAAGACTACAGAACAGTCTCCTAACTTCGAAACTCGAAAATGAACGTCGATGATGTCGCGATCATCACCGAAGTTATTTTCCAGCGACAAAGAGAAGAGCACTATAAAATTCTTTGGAAACAAATTCTATTTGAAAATACTTTAAATAATATATCCCCTTTTTAAAACTTTAAACACAAAGTTTGAAACCATCGGAAATTAAATTCTCAAATTTCTTTTTCTAAATTCTTTTCAGTTCCCAAATCAATTTATAACTATCTATAAATTCATTTATAGAACAATAAATGGTAAATTAAGTATTATCATTTTCAAATAATCAATCTAAATCAGTTTATTAAGTTTCATAAATTTACTTATATATCAAAATTTATTTCATTAACCAATTTTTTTTTTAAATATATTGTGTCCGTTTGTTCTGTCAAAGTGTTTTGGAAATCTTGTCGATAGCGCTGATCAGACGTATCGATCAGAAACCCAACTCAACATCAACAACTCAAACAACACAATATATAAAACATTTTAATTTTAAATACTAGTTTACAAATACACTATACATGAATAGATTTTCAAAGAAGGATAGAGATTCAATTTTTTTTGATTAACACAAATCAAAGGAGATTATGATTTAAAAATAAGTTGGAAACAAGGATGACATGATTAAATAACAGAATAGGAAGATGGATAAGCTTATATAAATCACGGGCAACCTTAACCGGGTCAACCGTGACTTAAAGAATAAGATCAATGTTGATTTTTCTAGGGTAAATCTACATTCGATCTCAAGAGTTAGAGTTTGAAATAACAAAAGATATTAGCATCTAAACCAAAGATAGATATAAATCTCTGGTAAATCGTTGCAAATTGTAAAGGAGTTTTCCCCCTTTTTTTTATTAAATTTGAAATTGGCGTGACCGCCGACTCACTAGAAAGATCATTCGAAGCGGAGTTATGGAATAGTCAAAAGAAGATGAATAGTGAGGGATACGAATGGATTATGGAACCGTAGGGAATGTTCCAAAATTCAAAGGAATCGAGTCAAAAGGGAGAGATTCAAACTCGAATGGAAGTGATTCTGTAAATACATCTACTCCATATGCTGAGTTTTGCCTAGAGCTACCAAAGCTCTGATACCAACTGTAACGACCAGATATTTTCAACCATTCGCATCCATTATAAGTGTATAGGTAGACACTCATGCCGGAATTGAATTGCTCAAAATACCGCGTTGTAATTAAAAATTTGGCAAATCTCAGAATATACAGTAAATAAAAATCACAGATCACAGACACAGAGTATATAAAAACGCAACGGAAGAAAAAGAGATAGTAGTTCATGAAGCTACTATATAAAATATAAGATACATCAGAGTTAAATAAGATACAACAGAAGAGTAACAGGATACATCAGGTACAAATCAGATACATCACTGAACCACTGGATACTGAAACAAAATAGATGGCTGGATCTTCAAGGAAAGCTCCAACGCCGAAGGTGAATCTTGAATGCTAACTCAATCAATCTGACCCGAGCGTAAAGCAAAACACAAAACCCTCGAGTCAGGACATAAATACTTATAAACTGTAAATCAACTCAAGTGAACAATAACAAAATGCATCAGTAACTTAAAGGATGCTTGGGACCGCCCATCCTCTAAGGATCCGTTAAACTATGTACTATGTAGTAATATACGCTATATATGGTAGTGTCTAATCAGTAAAGTATAATCATATAGAAAATAGCGTTAAGGGGATGGTGAACCTTAACGCGGTCGAATCTTTAAAACCAAAATCGTAGTGGGCTCGATATAAGGATATGACACGGCACGCGAGGCAATGCCAGGGTGGATACACCGTTTTCACTCCCGGACCGGTGGTGACGGCAAGCCAGCAGCTTCCGCCCACCTCGAACAATACCCCCGAATCAAAGTGGCGCCACCGAATCGAATCACAAAAGTAATAGAATAGTTTCCGATGGAGCATGCTCGATGAAAGGGTGCGACCCTTTGTGTAGCCCGGTATAGCTCCTGTTTTAGTCATATATGCCAACTCACGGGAGTTGGGTCCACGTAACATACCTCGAGAACGTCGCCACCATCCTACTTCATTCTGGAATCTCCACCGCGTACGCTGTTGTTAAAGTGGTTTTCGGTATTGTCCGGCTATAAGACAATATCCGATCCCGGTCTCTTTAACAACCAATCGTTATAATAACCCATGGATATTTATTTCAAATAATTTATACTTTCAAGACCAAAATATCATACTCATTTCAAAACAATATCACAATTGTATCATTTCCATTTCAAAAATAATTCAATATTATATCATTCAAATAAAACCCAAATTTTCAAATCATTGAATATTTCTTTAAATTTATTAAACTTGAAATATTCCTTTAAATTATCATAGCATTTTGGAAATGTTACCTTAAGGAATCATAGCATTTTTGGAATGTACTACTTTCCGCTTTACATTATATATAATCAAAGTATTGATAAGCTTAAAATTTTAACATGTCAATTTATCATAGCCTTATAGTTAAATAAACTTTCTTACTGTAATATACAATTTAAACCGAAATTCTTATGTTAAGTTAAAAGCACCTTATTAACTTACATTATTATTCCAATAAAGAAACTTTATTATTTTAATCATTTAAAGTATGCCATTCACATAAATTAAAACTTGCTTATCAAATGTACGTTATCAACTTACATTTTATTACTACAGTAGGTAACATTTATCATTTTAATCAATTTAAAATACACCATTACATTGATTAAAATCTACGTGTCAAATGTACGTTTTAAATTTTATATTCCTATTACAATAATGAACATTTATTAATTTAAATCAATACCACACTACTTAAAACTTTACATGTGTCTTTCTTAATTAAAACTTTACATGTTCTTGCATTAATTAAAACTTTCATGTTCTCTCATTAATTAGGACTTTACACGTTTCTTTCATTAATTAAAAACTTATACGTTTCTTTCATTAATTAAAACTTATACCTTTCTTTCATTAATTAGGAATTTACATGTTCCTATCATTAATTAGAACACCATACGTTCTTTCATAAATTAAAACCTATACGTTTCTTTCATAAATTAAAACCTATACGTTTCTTTCATAAATTAAAACCTATACGTTTCAACCTATACGTTTCTTTCATTAATTAAAACTTAACATTTCAGATTTATATTACCATTTCACAAATTTAACTAAACTTCCAGTTTATTTAATTAATTTAACATCTTTAGTTAAAGCTCAAATTTCACATTTTCAAGTCAAGTTATATTTTAAAATTTCATTTTCAACAGTCATTTATTCAACCACTTAAATTTATAGAAAATCAATAATTCTTTAATAAATCACTTAAATTCAAATATAAATAAATTTATCATATTTACCATTTTCCAAATAAAATTAAAGTCCATTTTATTCATGTAACTTAAATATCATTTTTAGTCAAAATTCCAAATTTCAAACATAAGTTATATTTCAAAATCCAGTTAATCCATTCATAAATTACATTTTTAACACATAGAAAAATCATAATTTATTTATTTTAAAACCTTTCAAAATCTATTTAAATAAAATTTCATAATTTTATATTTTTAAAATACTTAAAATATTCAAAGCACTTTATAGAATAACCACGGGTCTGTATATAGTTTTCTAACCTAGGTCAAGTGATACGGATATGTATCATTTCAATCCGCAGTTTAAAAGGTAAAAATCCGGGTTCTATCATTTCAAACCCGCAATCCCAAGTTTAAATAAATAAATAAAATAACTCAGGCCTATCATTTCAGCCCATAATGATTTTTATCCTAACAGGGAACTTGCAGTGTGATCATATACAGAAATAATATAAACAATGTCAATATCACAATATACAGTCATGTATCAGATGTCAGGTGAAAATTAACAGTTTTAACATGGTAATAACATGATAATAACACGGCATAGCATATCATATGATCATCATTAACTTGCATAAACATTTTACATTACTAAACACTTGTCATCAATCCACTTTTCATAAGTATATATGTCAGAGTGAGAAAGACTCACCTTTTTCAAAGCTAGAGACCAAAACAACATACAAGCACGACTCCAAAGGCACGACAAGCACAATTTCACGACTTTTGATTTGAGTTGAAAGATAGCTAAGATATGATTTTGTATCAACAACCCAAAACAAAACAAACCAGACACTATATAAACATTCAACATAAAGTAACATTGAAACAATTTTGAAATACAAAGTGAAATGAACAAGATAGATTGGACCTTGCTTCAACCACTTCGATGCTTGGCCTAAGGGACACTTATGCTTGGCTATGATGATGCTTTGGCTCAGGTATGACATCATATAGGTCAGGTTTAACATCATATAGGCAAGGCAACAAGTGGAGATGAAGGGAATGAGGCAACAATGGTCAAAAACATTGTTTTTAGGCATGTAGGTTGCAATTTGAAGGGTTTGGCCACCATAGATGGCTCGGCCATGGTCATGGTTGGTGGAGTAGATGGTGTTGGAGGCATGGAAGAGATGTAGGAGCATGTGGCTGCGGCTATGGAGAAGAGGCCGATCCAAACTTAGAAGAGAAACAAGGCAAAATTGCATAGAAAAGTAAGAAAAGTAGAAAGAAGAGAGGGATTTACCTAATTTTTTTCTTCAAGGTGGAGGCCATGATTTTTAGGGTTTTGGGGCTTCAAAAATTCGTGAATGACAAGAGGAAGTCGGCTGCAAAGGATGGGGAAAGGAATGGCTAAGATGAATTGATGTATTAATGACAGAAGAAACTGCAAAAGAAACGGATAAAACGTTTTTCCGTTTCTTAGCTCTTAACCCTTTCAAATTTCTCATATATATTTATATACATCCAAATAACTGAAAATAATTAAAATCTTAGTTAAAATCAGAAAATATAACAGATAAAAAAAAATATTAAAAATTAAATATTAATTAGATATGATTAAATAAGAAAAATAGCATAGAAAAATGAAAACTAGACTTAAGAATTAGAAATAACTTCAATACACTTTGGAAAAATTTACTTAAATTTAAATACATGTAAAATGAATAAAATAAAGTAAAACACAGAAAATAAAAGTGAGTGCATAAAGTAAATAAATAAATTTTAATTATATATAATTAAATTAAGAAAATGGCTTAAAATTGTAGACTAGGCTTTATAAATTGAAATAAATTCAAATAAACTTTAGAAAAATTATATTATCATTTTAAAAATACTTAAAAGTCAAAATATACATAATATAACATATTATCACATGTTAACATAAAATAAAACCAAGAAGAAGTAATTTATACAATTTAAAATAGTCATTGTTAAATAACCCTATATACGCACAATATTGTAAATGGTATAACTTTCACAATTTACATCCGATTTCAACGAAACGAAAAGTGGTGTTCTTAGAATTTTATGTACTTTCATAATAAAAGAAAAAATTTAAAATTTTAAACTTTTAAAATTTTAAGTTGAAAGTCACAGTTTGACTATTTTGACCAAAATCAGCATTTCAGGCAAATATTCAACTTACACAAGTTTGGAATTATAACTCATATAAAGATCAAGATTATATTTAAATAATAAATTTAATCATTTCAAATAAGTAAAATAAGTTTTTAAATCAAAATCTTACAATAAAAATAATTAAAATATACAATAAAATAATTACAAAGTACAGGGTTGTTGCAGAACTGCCATCAACTTTTCTCTATCGGTCACATTTTATGCTTTCATTGCTTTCGTATTAGATCTCTTTAGGTATTCCCCTAGAAATTCCCCTAGCCAGTGCCTGATATTAGCTAACATACTGGAATCCATAGTTAGATCTCTTTATATGCAAAACTGTACCACAAATTCATTAGAAAATTGCTCTCAAGAACAGATGACCCTTTCCTAATAATTCTTATACCATTTACCAGCTGCTCCGTGAAAATTTACGGGAAGAGCTTACAACAAAGTAGCCCATAGGCATTATACTAATCCATTCGGTTTTCAAAAGCTAGAAGGTGATCATCTGGATCAGTAGTTCCATCATACTTTAGTAAAGGAATTTTGATGTGAGACGAAATTCCGACAACAAATATTTCCTCTAACAAAGGAGTTCTTCGAAGTTATTATGTTTCCTTAGGTCTAGGATTTCTTTCTCCTTAAGCATGTCCTTTGTTATTTGGTTGATTTTTCCATTATAATAGTCTCTATTATATTCTTTGATTGAGCAATCCAATTATTTGAGGGGCTTCCTTATTTGACTTTCTTGAGTTCCATTTTATTTACTTATCATAGTCCTTTTATTTTCTTTTGTTTGCAATCTTGGAGAGCATGCGTTGGATACCTCATTTTAGATCTTAGTTGGAGATTTTGCTTCCTCGACCTTATTGCTTGTGAGTTTTATAGAGTTGAAGGTATTCCAACTTCCATATTCCCTAAATTGAAGCTTGGGATGATTTCATCTTCCAAAGTTGTTTGTGATGTAGCCTCTTCATTTAGGATGTTGTCATTATTTCTTACGGTTCTCACCATTTTTTGTGAAACAAATGAACTTTATTCAATTATTTTTTGGAGAAGAGTACAAGGAATCGGAGGTTCATGCCCTCTTTCTAGCGCTAAAGTGTTAGCGAATTTCTTCGTGAACACCTAAAAGTGTTGCAAAAGCGGAATTTGTTAAAATATGCTAGAGGCCCTAGGTTAAGGAGCTAAGATGGCATAAGCTAAACGTCAAATCGGTGATGATCTTATATGTATCCAATACAAAAGCTATATTTATGTGGAAAGTCATCAAGTCAATATGTAAGCCACAAGCTTAAGTTAGGTCTACGTGCTATGCATTCGTAAGTCATAAACCAGTAAAAGTCACAAGTTAGGAGTCGAAGTGAAATTGAAATACTGATTATGAATCAGAGCTCATCACACCAAATATGTTATGTAATTATTCAATGTTCAATCCGTAATGTGTACAAAGTTCAAGTATTACAATTGAAAAAGATTCTCAAATTGATTTAGGGTTTACAATGTTGAAAGTGTAAGAAGTGGGATGATAATAAATTCCCCTTTTGCATGTTGTTGGCTCATATTTATATGGGTGGAGTGACTCCACTCGACCTCCAATGTCTTTGGCAGGCTCGACTTCGGTAACGTCAATTGGCACTAGATTTGTCGTTAAATGGTATCAATAAAGGGTGGTTCCAAGCATTGATGATATGCACCAATTACTGGGTAGCGTTGTGAAAGAGCAACTTTGTATGGGATACCATCAAAGTCATTGACTCTCAATGTAGATGATTGGCGCTTCTCACTAGTTGAAGAAAGTGTTGGAAGAAGCGGCATCAATTGTCACCCATCTTCATGAATGTCGAAAATATTCATCATTGACGCCACAAGTATAGATTGTGGTGGTACTCCCAAGGTAGAGCATTAATGAGGAGTAGTGCTAATTTGATATAAAGTGGTTTCTCTTTGTTACTGTCGATGTTGGTAATCCTATGTCTTGATATTCTCTTGATTGATTGCTAGCGGCGTCATTTGGAGGTGGCTTTGAACATTGAAAAAGGATGGCGCGAATATTGAGAAAGGGTAACTCGATTATTCTCGAAGTCAATATCCAATGGCCGATGAAGTGTGGCAATATACATAGCATTACTCATTAGTTGATACTAGTGATGAGATTGTCTTGGTAACAAAAGATGAATAGCGGTGCCGATAGAGTATAGCATCAATGAAATGCACAATAAGTCTTATCGACACTCATTGGAGGCTTAAGATATTCAGTTGTATTCGATATCATTGTATTCTTTTATTGACAAAGTGCTGCACTCCATTCTTCTGATGTCAATCTATAAGTGCATTGCTGATCACATGTCTTGAATAGTAATGATGAAGTGCAACGTTGCTTGGAAGTGACACCAAAGTGATATAGCATTCATAGTCCATTTGACTTCAATGATGAGCGGTGCAAGACCTATATGGGTTTGATCAAGTACGACATCTTCCTTTATCCTTGTTGATGGAATTCGATGTTGATCAACTATGGCTTGATGATGCATGGTGTGGATGAGTGGCGACACTAAAGAGATACGATATCGACTTTATACATTATTAATCCCATGAGGCACTGTTGATCTTCAACATTGATCCTAGTGGCACCAATTCGTTTGCAATGCTATCACTTATGGCATTACTTTGAAAATATGTGGATAAAATTTGCCCCTTCCTAAGTGTAGTTGAAACATTGACTTTTCAAGTCAATAATCCTAAACACAGTGCTTGCCACCTTCTAAATTCATCCATCCATTTACTTTGATAGCCTTCCTCTTTCTTCTACGATTCAAACTTATACAAAGGAAAATTTCAAATTATCGAGATAATTCAAAAATCTTAATTCCACATACCTGGGTTGATACCAATATATGACTTTCAAACTTTATTACTAAGGTTTCGTTGGTGGATCATTTTACTTAGGATACTTTTGTGTGAACTATCATTTTAAGTTTCTTAGGCATGCCAATGAATTTATTCTTTTATCACAGGTTTAGCATTTATTCATGTTCTTCTAATCAGCCTAAAAGTTTAAGTTTTTCTTACAAATCGTATTTTGGTTATCCAACGGTCATTGACTTATTGTAAAGGTTATTTTATATTTTAGTCTTTTTATCGTTTAGATAATATGAAAACCATCTACGTGCTCTTGATGTTGAGCATTCAAATTAGCAATAATATAACCCGGTAGACAGATAAAGATCTAGGAAAGAAACTCTTCAAAAAGATTAGTACGGGCTCCAAAATTCTCCCCCCCCCCCAAAGCTAATTCTTCTTTGGTTGTTGGAGATTGGCTTTCAATATTGGGTTGCTTGCAATCTTTTAAATCAGATTCCTTTTTCGTTCAACGTATTGCTCTGTCCTCTTATGGTAATTTCTATCTCTAAACCTGAAGTCTGCTTTATTGATATGTTAATGATTTAAGAAATTAGGAATTCATTCGATAGATAAATTAGAAAATATTTAGTACTAATTTGAAAGAAATGGTTAGAAAACCATCAAATAATAATAAGAAAGCTTGCAGTATCCAAAATACCATCTTCTGGCAACAAGAAATCTAAAATATCCTCTGAAAATAAGAAATCCAGAATATCCTTTGATAATAAGAAATCCATAATCTCATTCGATAATAAGAAGATCAAAAAACCATCTTATAATGAGAACCTAAATACCATCCACGGGCAATAAGAAACCCAAAATACCATTTGGTAATAAGAAATGCATAATCTCATCTGATAATAAAAGGACTAGAAATCTGTCTGGTAATGAAAAATCTAGAATATCCTTTGATAATAAGAAATCCAAAATCTCATCTGATAATAAGAAGACCAAAATCCATATGGTAAAAATAAATCTAGAATATCCTCTGATAATAAGAAGACCAGAAAATCATTTGGTAATAATAATTCCAGAATCCCATCCAATAAAAAGAAGATCAGAAAATCATCCGATAATAAGAAATCCAAAATCCCATCTGAAAATAAGAAGACCGAAAATCCGTTTAGTAATAAGAAATCCAGAATTTCCTTTGATAATAAGAAACCTATAATCACATTTGATAATAAGAAACCAGAAAATTGGCTGGTAATAAGAAATCCAGAATCATATCTGATAATAAGAAGACCAGAAACTTGAATTCCACCAGGAATTCTACATAAGGTCAAGAAAACCAGTCGAAAAAACTAAATCCAGCAATTCATTTAGGAAGAAAATCATGAACTCATTCAAAAACTTGTTAGAATTTCATCAGATAAATAGAAACTCAAAAACTCATCTGATTGTAATAGAAAATCAAAAAATTGATTAGTAATAGTAATTTAAGTAGACTTAAAGCAAAAGATTCATAGTTCCATCTGACACCATTTTTTACCCCTTCCTAAAATGCTGTATCGAAAACTTTTACCCTGGACTTATACTTCAGACAACAACGAAGATTCTCATTGTTCAAAGGAATGCCCCTTGTTAGGAGATATGTAGTTGTTAAGGTGTTTATTATTTATTATTTATTATTTTTATTATATTTAAGCCAAGTAGTTTTGTTCAACCATTCATGTGTTCAGCAAAGTAGTTCCATTCAACTATTCAACCGCTCAACAAAGTAGTTACATTCAACCATCCAACCATTCAATAAGGTAGTTCCGTTCAACCATTAAGCTTTTCAACCATTTAGTCGTTCAGCAGAGTAGTTCCATTCAATTGTATGGTCATTCAACAGGGTAGTTCCATTAGGTTGTTTAGCTGTTCAATGGAGTAGTTACGGTCAGTTGTTTGGCTTTTCAGCAAGCCCAATTAATTTATTGACACTTATTTCATACACCTTCCTTCGAAGGTTTCCCTAATTTTTAAGTCTAGGCTAGATCTATCAGAAGTCAGTTTTCATCTATTCTTTGAATAAAACTATTCGTACTTTTCTAGTAAGGACTTGTTCTTTGCTTAATTCCTTTTGCCTCTCCATTGGGTTTCATATTCCTTCATACCTTCTATCTTTGCCTCTTTTCTTGTTTTGGACATCCTAGTCCTTTTATCTTTTCCCCTTCTGTAGCTTTGCCTCTGCTTTGGGCTGTGGACATCTTCGTCCTTTTACCTTTTGCGCCTTCTTCGGTTTTATCTTTGCTTCAAAGCATTATGGCCCATATTTGATTGATCTTCCTCTAAAAGATTACTTTTTAATGCTAGACTAGTTCCTCCCTCTAAGAGGTGCTCCATAGTGAACATAGGAGACTTTTGTCCCTCCCTCTAGGAGGTGCTTCGGAAGTGCGTTGGAGGCTTTTGTCCTTCCCTTTAGGAGGTGCTCTGGAAATGTGTCGGAGGCTTTAGTCTCTCCCTCTAGGAGGTTCTCCAAACATGCATCAAAGGCTTTTGCCCCTTCCTCTAGGAAGTGCTCCAAAAATTCATCGGAGGCAATAAAGAAGTTTTTCTTTTGCATTTTTTTATTTGTGAAATAAATTGAGGTACTATTTCCTAAAATTGGCCTTTATTTCGAAAACGGTTTTGGATATTCAAACTTTTTGATAAGGAAATCCCTTTTCAGCATCGCCACCAAAAAGGGTTTTTGTGTCACCCTCATAGTAGAAATGCAAATCTCAAATAGGAGACCGAGTGGTCATGATTCATGAAATAATAGTCCTTTAATTGAGAGTTGACTCTTTTAATTAGACTATTTGCGGTTCTAAAAAAAATTCTTTGGAAAATTTCCTTAGGTCTTCCTTTATGAGAACCTTTGAAAATGCTTTTATCAGGACATTCCTAACTAAAATATTTTGTGTACATTTTCTAACGTAAAGAACTATATTCACATATTTTATAAATCTTTCTTGAAATAGATAAATATTTGCTTTCCCTGATCCGTAGGGTAACTGAAAATGATCCTTCTTGACTTTTGAAAGTAATTTTTCTCAAAGACGTGTTCAGTAAATCTTTTGGTAATAAAATGGCTTATTAAAAATAAGGTTAGTGTATATTGCTTCAACATTTATTTGATATATACAATTGCATCTCTTCGTGTTTTTCTTAGCAAAAAGGAATATCTTATTTGTAAGTCTGAAAAGTTATAATTCATGAACTAATAGACTTTTATAGACGAATGCATGTTTTTTCTAAGAATCCCTTCTTTTGGGAAGATTTTGGACATTTACCTATCTCTAGAAACCAGTTTATGATGAAAGATTGATGGTAAATCAAAATCCCATTAAAGAAATTCTTTATACTGCATTGATTCAAGCTTTGAGATAAAGAGCCATTTCATCCTAGATATTTGAACTATCCTTTCTTCCAAGAAGACCAGAAATTAATTATGCTTTGACAAGAAAATCCAAATTGTCCTGGACATAGAACATTAGTTTTGTTTTAACCTATAAAGACTCGAATTTTGTGTCAATATATGATGAATTTTCAATACAAAGCAAATTAGAACTTCTTATGAGTAAAAATAATCCATAGTGGGCATTTGCCACAAAACTTCACAATCTGAATGGACTCTGAATTTGAAGTTGCTAAGATGCTTTACTTTCTTATGGTTAGGTTTTGGGTATTTGGGCTTTTCTCTTCAAAATGAGAGGCATTTTATGTTTCCTTAATGAATTCCTTTAGAAATCCCAACTTAATCATGTTCTGAATTATTCCTGTCCAAATGCAGCATTTTTCAGATTTATGTCCATTCACTTTATGGTAAGCATAATAATCTTTTCCAATATTCGACTTGGGGTAGCTACGTATTTTGTAAGGAGTGAGAAAAATCTCATCATCTTTTGCCACGGCGTAGATGTGGGAAAGGGGTTTGCTTAAGTCTATATAATTGAATTTAGATGTCTCTTTTGGACTTTCTCTTTTACTCTTGTCCCCTTTCGACTTTTGTTTGGATGACTGGAGTTAGACTATTCTCCTTTTCTGTTTCATTAAGATTTATTCATAACACAGTACATCTCGTCCATTTGAATGAATTTTTAGGCCTAGAAATAGAAGTGTTGTAGGTCCTTACATCCACAAATATAAAGTTCTTTCTAAAAAGGAGTTTCCTTAATTAGGCCTTTTCGAACTGCCATCAACTTTTTTCTATTGGTCATATTTTCTACTTTCACTACTTCTGTGTTAAATCTCTTTTGGTATTCGCCCAGTAATTCCTTTGGCCTTTGCCTGGTATTAGCCAACATACTGGAATATGTAGTTGGATCTCTATATATGCAAAATTGCATTACAAATTTGTAAGAAAATTGCTCCCAAGAACAAATGGTCCTTTCTTGATAATTCCTATAGCATTTAGCAGCTGCTCCTTGAAAAGCTACGGGGAAGAGCTTACCACGAACTGTCCCATAGGCATTATACAAATCCATTCAGTTTTCAAAGGCTAAAAGGTGATCATCTAGATTAGTGGTTCCATTATACTTTATTAAAGGAATTTGGATGTGAGAAGAAATTCTAACAGCAAATATTTCCTTTGATAACGGAGTTCTACGGAAGCTATTATCTTTCCTTAGGTTAGGGATTTCTTTCTCCTTAATCATGCCCTTTGTTATTTAGTTGATTTCTCCATCGTAGCAGTCTCTATTATATTCTTGGTTTGAGCAATCCAATTGTTTGAGGGGCTCCCTTGCTTGACTTTCTTGATTATGGTTTTATTGACTTATCATAGTCCTTTTGCTTCTTTTTTTTTTGCAATCTTGGAGTGCATATGTTTAATACCTCATTTTGGATCTTACTTGGAGATTTTGCTTCCTCGACCTTATTATTTATGAGTTTTATTAGAGTTGAAGGTTATCCAACTTTCATATTCTCTAAATTGAAGCTTGGGATGATATTTTTTTCCAAAGTCATTTGTGATGTGGGTTCTTCATTTGGGATGTTGTTATTATCTCTTTTGGTTCTCACCATTTTCTCTAAAATAAAAGAACTTTATTCAATTAGTTTATGGAGAGAAGTATAAGGAATCGGAGGTTCGAGCCCTTTTTCTAGCACCAAAATGTTAGCGAATTTCTTTGTTAATACGCAAATGCGTTATAAAAGCGGAATTTGTTAAAATATGCTAGGAGGCACTAGGTTAAGTAGCTAGGATGGCATAAGCTGAATGTTAAATCGATGATGAGCTCATGTGTATCAAATACCAAAGCTATATTAATATGGAAAGTCATCAAGTCAATATGCAAGACACAAGCTTGAATAAGGTTAATGCGCTATGCATGTCGTAAGTCATAGACAAGTCAATTCACAAGTTATAAGTCGAAGTCAAATTGATACACTGATCATGAATTGGAGCTTATAACATCAAATAAATAATGTAATTGTTCAATCTTCAATCCCTAATGTGTACAAAGTTCAAGTGTTACAATTGGAAAAAATTCTCAAATCGATTTAGGGTTTACAATGTTGAAAGTGTAAGAAGTGGGATGAGAACGAGTCCCCTTTTGTGAGCCCCTAGGTTCATATTTATAAGGGTAGAGCGGCTCCACTCAAACTCCAACGTGTTCTGCAGGCTCGACTTCGGCAACATCAATTGGCATTAGATTTTTTGTTAAATGGTGTCAATAAAGGGTGGTACCAAGAATTGATGAGATGCGACATCGACACTTGGCAGCATTGTGAAAGAGTAACTTTGCATAAGATTCCGTCGAAGTTGATGAATCTCGGTGTAGGTTATTGACGCTTCTCATCGGTTGATGGAAGTGTTGGATTGAAGCGACATTGGTTGTCATCCCATCTTTGTGAATGTCGACAACATTCATTATCAACGCCATGAGTATAGATTGCGGTGGAACTCCCAAGGCAGATTGTTGATGAGGAGCAGTGTTGATATGGTTTGTTTTGATATAAAGCAGATTCTCTTCGTATACTGTCGACATTGGTAATCATATGCCTTGAGATACTCTTGATTGATTGCTAGCAGTGTTATTTGGAGATAGCTTTGAACATTAACAAAGGATGGTATGAATATCAGGAAAGGGTAACTTGATTATTCTCTATGTCAATATCCAATGGCTGATGAAGCATGGCAATGTACATAGCATTACTCGTTAGTTGAAATTGACGATGAGCTTTTCTTTGTAACAAAATACGAATATCGATGCCAGTAGAGTTCGACATCAATGAAATGCGCTATATGTTCATCAACACTCATTGATGGCTTACAATGTTAATTGTATTCGATGCCATTGCATTATTTTATTGAAAAAGTGTTGCACTCTATTCTTTCGATGCTGATGAATGAGTATTGTTGGTCACATGTCTTTGGTAGTAATAATGAAGTGCGACGTTGCTTGGAAGTAATACTAAAGTGATACAACATTTACAATCCATTTGGCTTTGATGATGAGTGGTGTCAGACCTTTGCAGCTATGATCAAGTATGACATCTTCCTTTTTCCTTGTTGATGGAATTCCATGCTGATGAAATGTGTCTTAATGATGTGCGATGTGAACGATTGGCAACATTGAAGAGATACAACATCAACTTTATACATTATTGATCCCACGTCGCATTGTTGCTCTTTGACGTTGAGCCTAGTGGCACTAATTCTTTTGCAATGCTATCACTTGTGGTATTGCTTTTGATATTGAAATTATGTGGATAAAATTTGACCACCTCCGAAGTGTAGTAGATATGTTGACTTTTCAATTCAATAATCCTAAACATAGTGATTGTCGCCTTCCGAATTCATCCATCCATTTGCTTGGGTAGCATTCCTCTTTCTTCTGTGATTCAAACTAAAACATAGGAAAATTTAAAATTATTAAGATCATTTGAAATATTAAATTCCACATATCGGGTTGATACTAATATATGACTTTCAACTTTGTTACTAAGGTTTTATTGGTGCATCATTTTAAATAGGACATTTCATATGAACTATAACTCAAGTTTCTTATTCATGCCAATAAATTTATTCTCTTATCACAACTTTAGCATTTATTCATGTTCTTCTAGCCAGCCTAAAGTTTAAGTTTTTCATACGAATCTTATTTTGACAATCCAACGGTCACCGACCTATTATAAATGTTATTTTAGATTTTAAATTTTTATCATTTAGATAATATGCAAACCATCTGTATGCTCTTAATGATGAGCATTCAAATTTGGAATAATATAACCTAGTAAACAGATAGAGATAAAAGAAAGAAACTCTTCAAGAAGATTGATATGGGCTCCAAAAAATTTTCCTCCCGAGATAATCTTTCTTTGGTTGTCAGAGATTGGGTTTCAATATTGAGTTGCTTGCAATCTTTTAAATCACATTTCTTTATCATTCAACCTTTTGGTCTTGTCTTCTTATGGTAATTTCTATCTCTAAACCCGAAGTCTGCTTTCTTGATATGCTAGTGATTTAAGAAATTAAGAATTCATTCGATTGAAAAACTAGAAAATATTTAGTACCAAATTTAAAGAAAAGGTTAGAAAACCATCTAATGATAATAATAAGAAAGCTAGAAATTCAATACATCATCTAATAATAAGAAATCCAAAACACTATCTTCCAACGATAAGAAATCCAAATTGTCTTCTGATAATAAGAACTCTAGAATATCCTCAGATAATAAGAAATCCAGAATCTCATCCCATAATAAAAAGACCAGAAAACTATCTTGTAACGATAAATTCAAAATACATCCTTTGGTAATAAGAAATCAAGAATACCATTTGGTAATAAGAAATCCAGAATACCATCTGGTAATAGAAAATCTAGAATCCCATCTAATAATAAGAAGACTAGAAATTCTTCTGGTAATAAAAAATCGAGAATATCCTCTGATAATAAGAAATCCAGAATCCCATCTGATAATAAGAAAACCAGAAATCCATCTAGTAATAAGAAATCTAGAATATCCTTTGGTAATAAGAAGACTGGAAAATCATCTGGTGATAAGAAATCTAGAATCTCATATGATAATAAGAAGGCCAAAAATCTATCTGATAATAGGAGATACAGAATGTCCTCTGATAATAAGAAATCCAGAATGTCATTTGATAAAAGAAAACCAAAAAATTATCTAGTAATAAAAAATACTGAATCCCATCTGATAATAAGAAGACTAGAAAACTTGAATTCCACCAAGAATTCAAGAGAATGTACAGAAAACTAACTGGAAAAACTAAACATAACAATTCATTTGTCAAGAAAATCAGAAATTCAATCAAAAACTCAATCAAGAGCTTGTCAGAATTTCATTTGACAAACAGAAATTTAGAAACCCATCTGATAGTAATAAAAAATCAGAAAATAGTCTAGTGATAGCAATTTGACTAAACTTAAAGTAAAAGATTCGTATTTCTATCTTACACTAATTTTTATGCCATAAAGTGAATCAAACAACACTGATCACACAACATATGGTAGATTTCCTGTTGTCCTACTTTTTTCACACAACACACGGAAAAATCATCGTTTAGTGTGAATAGCCCATGAAATCTTTCATTTGTTGTCTAAATAGCCCGTGAAGTCTCTATGTATACACTTATTATTCAGGCAACATTTTACATGTCGTCTGATTTGAGTTATCAATTTTTTTGTTTTGGCTCCATCTTTTCCCTCTCAATAATTCCATGGCCGCATTTCTTTGTTTACCCCTTTATATTTTTGTCCCCCTTTTTATTTTTTTCCCTCTTAAATCTTTTTGCCGTCTGAAAAACTCAAGCGTCTTCTAGAATTAGGGTTTCAGCCCTTTGAAATTCATTCAAATCGTCTTGCTCCTTTCATTGCTTGTTGATTGCGTGCTTTGATTTCATGGCTATTGATGGTTGTGGCTCCTTGTTGAGTGTTCTTCGATTGATATTGGTACGATTTTTGCCCCTTTCGATTCATATTGTTCTCGACTTCGATTATTCTACTAATGATGAATTATATTCTTTATATAGGAATTAATTTCGTATATTTTCATATTATATGCTGATATTTGAATTTCAAAGTATTAGCTTGGCCATCTTATTCCCTTTTAATTTCTGCCTCCCTTTCGATTTTGTATTAATCTCAACTTGATTTTCCTATGATGATTTGGGTGTTTATGTGACAATGAAAAAAACTTGGTTGAAGTGCACCGAATAACATGTTTTTGTCATGTACATAAATGTTTTGATATATATATATATCTGTGTGTGTGTGTGTGTGTGTTGTGATGGTGAAAACTTTGGTTACTACTTTATTATTTCATGTCTGAGTTAATGGATGTTTTGAAATTCCATGTGTTTACATACTGTTGCAACCGAATTGTTTACAAACACACAAGAACGGATTTATGTAGATAAGTAAGTGAAGAAAAATTAAATCAAGCTGAGGAAATAATTAAGCTAATAGCAAATAAATGCAGTAATCAGAAACACGGAGATTTATAGTGGTTTGGCGTTGTGTGACTACGTCCACTTTAAAGATTATCTTTATTGATCACTTATAAATCTGAATATAGCAGTAAGAAATAAAGAACACTTGATTATAATAGAGTCTAGAATAACAAGCAGTGTAAAGATCCTCATAATGACCCATGAGGGATGTAGGTGAAGACGACTATCAATTTCTCTGAAACTTCGACTGAAGGGCCTTCTAATCCACATGGGCCCACTAGAGAGATCGTTAGGCTCAACTCCTAATGAGAAGGGATTGGTACCAATCCCTTCATTGGTCAATTTTTCGACAGCAATCCCTATGGTGGCTTCTACATGCTAAAATATGTTTGCACTTCAATTCTCATATCATTTGGAACACCAAAGCTCGATTTATTGTTTAATCTTTGACTTGATATCACTTGGCACCACTAGCAGCCGAACCCTCTATAGGGATTTATGCCGATCCCTCTAAATTCATCCGTATGACGTGCAATCCATAGGGTATGTCCCTAGAGTCCATATGCCTTGCTCTCCAAATTTCATATGCTTTAGACCTATAGATCTCGAGATACTGATTGTTGAATGTATGGATGCACTTGAACTTTGATAAACGCTGATCCCTCTTCAATGTAGCCTGCCAACCTCATTTTGATTGAATATGTTGATCCCTTCCAATATGCCATGCTATGTCAAACCCTTCCATTTGTTGAGCATATTCCATGCTTTGAGCATCCTACATTGTACATCCATCAAATCCGTTCAATTATGACTTCATATGACCATCTGTACTTGACTTCTAGGCCCCACAATCATCATTCAGGAATCATCCTCCTTGACAATAGTCGGATTCAACTCATGCAATCAGTTCAATAGAGCCGGGCTAGAATGCCAGGTAACACTTTCCCCTCAAAGTACATCTTGTGATTAACATGACGTGCTTTGAATCATCGAGTATGAGATAAATGCATTTATCTTTTTGAACAGTTGCTATTCTTTTAGCAAATCATTTTTCCGAGGCGTCGAATTCCTCATTGATTGTCCTAACACTTGATTAATTTCCAATAATATAAATCCAGTGCCATATCCCGTCAACTAGTATATATAAATCCACTTCTACGGGACTAGTAAGCATTTGTTATCTCGTCCAAACTCGAGCTCGAAGGTTTCAGGTTTGACTTTAATTTCTACCGATTTTAAAATTGAACTTTTAGGCCACTCACGTGCATATTCATATACACTTTCATTTGTTGGCTCCCGAACATGTTCCAACATTTACGGTTCATTGCTAACTTTCATAGTATTGTATGGTCATATTCATAGCCAAACCCGCATAACCATTTTTTTCATTTCATTTCATTTTTTATAAGGATCTGCACATGCTTAGTTGATTCCTCTCATTTTTCCTTCTCTTCTCTCTTTTCTTTTGTAGAAAAATTCATAAGGAAACGATCCCTGCTCTCTAATTCTCAGTGCTATAGGTATTTGCATACCTCTTCTTGATCCCTCTTAGTCTTCACATGCTAGCATTTGGGCCGAACTCCTAGTCTACATATATAAAGTAGCATTTCTACTTCTCTCTACCTTAACTTGCTTCATTCTCTTGCCACCCTCCTATTTTCCACAACTGATCTTTCTCCAAGAGATGAACCCTTCCCCTTCACTCAACCATCGCTATAATCAATTAACCCACCTTCTTTACTTAATCTTGGACCATCGTTCCACCCTCCAACCAAATCGTAGCCCAATATTTGCCTTCTATGGTTCATCTTCGACTGCGTTAGGTAAGATTTCCACCTTGCTTTTGATTCAAGGTGAGGCAATATATCCTACTTCATTAATGATAGTTTGATTTATGACGAAGTGGATGATTGTGGACATTGATTGTTTGTTAAAGATGAGGTATAGGAAGGAGTCAGGATCGGTAGAATGATGAAGAAGTAAGAATAAGAGGGAGCGAAGGAAGGGTCGGTGTTGGAAGCTTAGGCATAGACCGATCCTCATTTGTTGATAAGGGATCGGTATTATGGCATGATGAGTGGATGGTAAAGTAGAGGCATTGGCATGATTAGGGATCGACAAACCTATGCTTAAATAATGGGATCAGTGGTTTAAGGAGAGAGGGGTCGGTACGATTTATGGGAGGTAAGGGATTGGGCTTTTTGGTGGAAGATGGTGAAGCAGAAGATAAAGTGAAGGGATCAACATGACTTGGTTAAAGAGAGGGATCTGTAAAGTGGCTTTGGGATAGGGTTTGGTCCATAGGGATTGGCATAAGAACTTGTAGGGTTTCTTTGAACTTTTAAACTAGCCTAACCTTACTTGTTTGATATTAATCAATCCTACAAACTCGGACTGGTGACAACGAACATAAAATATGCATATTTACTACAAAACTCGAGATTGAACAATCAAATCCTCAGAACTTTCAACGTATACTAAAAATTTACAAATGAACGTGGACGACAGACTTCACACTTTGATATACCGATAATCGATCCTAAACTTTTATAACTGATTAATCTCTCTGCTAGTTGTGATGGTCAACGATAATGGTCACTCCAGTCGTAATCCAGAGTCTCGTCGTCTAACTTCATTTTTCTTTTCTGATCTTAAACTACTTATATCCGCCATACACTTCACTACATTGCACTAGCTTACACTTAACACAGACGGAACATGTAAACTTTTCTAACCTCGATTACCTACTGAATATAGCTAATATGGACTACAGATGCTCAAAGCGTTTAGCTGGTATGTCTTCTGAACCGGCCATGCAACATGTTGATCCTGAAGCAAGTTCTACGACTATATCTATCCGGCTTTCCCCCATCCACCAAGTAGAATAGATAAAAGTTTCTGGCCAGCCATTTGACCTTTTCTGATATGTTCTAGTCCTCCTAGCGGAGGATATAAGCCCTGATCCTGATATAATAGAGGGTGCAATTCTTCTAAATAATCTAATACACTGTTAAGCCTCCTGAATTGGTGAGGTTGCCCTTCGCCTCCTGTGCTCTATACATGGAATTCCATTTGTAGATGTCTTGGTTCCTTCAATAAATGGTATGCTTCACTTGCCTCCGGTGAGGTACATGGCATGTAACAAATTTATGTGTTGGGTCGGATGCGTATTGCCTATTAATTTGTTTATTCGAGAGATGCTAAGTTATCGTAGGATAGCTCCCACTCAACTCCATCCAAACAGTTACACCTTCATACGTGGAACCTTTCTGTTATTTATGAGCATTCTATTTCGTCTGCTAACTCTCGAAGGCATAAGATTCATTTACAACTTCAAATGGTGGTCATCAAGTCCTTCCTATGTTTTCCTTAGACCTTTGCCAAACTACCAGTTCTTGATAGGCAATTGGAATAAACTCTCTCTGTTTAAGCATGAGTGGTTTTATGTTCGATGTCCACCTGGCTTCGCGAGGCGATGGTTGGAAGGATGTAAGTGTTACCTTCATTTCATTCTTAAGTCCTTTAATCCAAGTCATATTTTTAAATCTATTAACATCTAATATTTCAATAGGTGTCTGCCCACGTCCTGAAGGTGTTATTTTTTCAAGAGCGGTTGCTAATATTTGTGCTACCTCTGTCGAAGGCAGGAATATCAAACTTCTTATAACCGATGAGTTGTTATCTTTATTCGAGCTATTGGAAGAGGGTCCTAGCATCGAGCTCCCCAGAAGCGTAACATTGCGAAGAAACATTATAGAGAAAAAAAGAGATGCCATCAATCCTGTCATGCCCTCTGCCGAGGGGACTCAGGATGACATTGAAGAAGGTGAGATTAGGGGTTCTTAGGCCGGTGAATCCAAAGAAGTTGACGTGGGCCCGGGCAAGGCACCCGTAAGGCCCATAGTCGAACCATCATAAGGCGCACAATCACAAACACCCATCAATAGAAAGAATAGGCTAGCAAACAAAATGTGTAAATGAAAAACTACTATAGATCCAAAATTCGTTATCACCGCTATTGAAGAAGAATCATCTTCCTAAAAATTAGGAAGTTCACTGAAGGGTTTTCAAATCTCCAAATTCCAGATGATATTATGACCTATGACTTTCCAAATATCAACATCAAAGGGTTCAATTCTCCTATTAAGATTGGTAAAGGCATTCATCCTTCGAATAAAGGAGAGAGAACACCCATGAGCAAGGCTACAGCCGCTAGTATGTTAGGATGGAACATTAAGATACTCACAACTACGTGCACTTCACTACACGCTGTTCATTAATCTTTTGCACAATAATTACTCACATGTTCTCATTTGGTCTTTTCAGGTGCAATGACTTAGTCCCAAGCCTTCGTTCGCTTAAGAGGTTCTTCAACGTGCCATCGATCTAGCCATGACTTGGAATCTGGCCGGTGTAGGGAAAAGGATGATGGATGAAGTAAAAGCTATCATTTAAGGGAATCCTCCTCTTCTAAGCACAAGTCCCAGTCCTAGACATCACGCCAAGGAGATCGGCCTAATTTTCCTCCTTACAACGGAGACCAACCTCCTTACCACAGCCTATAAATCGCCAAATCACATGAGTAGTATTCCGGCTCTTCGAACTCTAAATAGTTTCACGACCGTAGATCAAGAAAACATCCAATTGCTGCTTCTGATCAGTCCTTACCGGTCATTGCTTCTGGCATTTCTACAGTAAATAAACTGGCTGAGCTTAAGGCCGCTTACCCAAAAGCTGCTTCGATGGGCTTAAATTCCTTTCTACGGTATATATGATTTCGAGGCACGCCAAAGCGAGTTCTCTTGCATGTGTCAATGACATGTTTGTGCATCATGAATCGTTTCAACACGTGGCTAATTTTTTTTTGTGAAGTGTCAATTGACCGACAACATGAAATAGATCATCTCAAGCTAAAACTGATACATGATAAAGACATAATCAAATGCCAAGATGTCAAAGTATCGGAATTGACAACAAACTTGTTGAAGTGGAGAAAAGTGCCAAGAAAATGGCAGATGTAACGAGCTATTTTGAAGCTTCTCATAAAAAAGAACTCGATGCTACCTCAATTGCAGCGGGGCACTTGCTTTGGAAAAAGATTCCTTGCAATGGAAAAAATTGTTTTGGCTCGCCGTATGGAAGAATGCGAAGAGCTTCTCGCAAAAAAAGAAGGACAAAATTGAGGCTTAGGAAGAATTGCAAAAGTACTGTGAAGAAGTGTTGAAGCCAAGAGTCTGAAAATTAAAACTAACGAGTAGTTTGCTAAAATAAAAGCTCTTAAAAAGGAGGCTTGAGAGGAAGGCCACAAAGAATCATTAAAAAAATTGAATCCCGGGTGGAGGAGGCTAAAGATTCAGGTAGGAATGAAATCAAGGACTTGTTTGACCGATTGATCATTGAATACAATGAGCTTTCTTAGTGAAGGTTACCTAGAATCACTTGCTGAAGCTCAGAAGCACATCATTGAGATTAAAAAGAGAGAATTGGGCGGAGTCGTACTTGGTGAAGAAAAACTAGCGCGGGAGATCCTCTGCGAAAACGAACCCCTAGATTCGGTTGCCGTGAGACTCTGATACTTTAAAGTTTCCACACCTTTTGACAAAGGGGGACATATTGTCGGATCCTCTGAGGCTAATCCTAAAGGTCCCTCTTCTTCCCAAGCAGCCGGAACATCGGTCTCCTTCGACCCAGAGCGAGACTTGGGTTATAATCCAGATAGGCCAGACTATCAATCCAAAGTGCTGTCCCTATTTTGGAAAGAGGTACTCTAGCAACCACCCAGAGCCAATCGGATAAAAGTATTGCACTTTATCCTCCAATTATGAAAGGTTTTGTTCTTCATGCCTAAAGGTTTTAGGCTTATCTCTCTATTTTGACAAAATTTGCAGGTCTTTAGGGTCCCTGCCAAACTCCTAAAATGCATGCTACTATGGAGAAACAAGAGAAACTAGCAGACGTTCTGACAGCTACTATTGTACTAGCGGCCGATGCTCAAGTTTTCAAAGCTTTTGATGATGATAAGGTCAAAGATCCACTCCTAGCGGATGAATCTGATGATGTTGTGATTACAGGCACCTCCGAACGCACCGATGATATTAGCTTGAAACAACTGTCGAAAAGGAGGAGTTGCTGAAGAAAAAGGCTAAAGCCGAGCCTGTTGGGGTGGACATTAACGATCCACACCTTATCCTACTACAAGTTATTCCAGCCGACGGGTCAATTCCAGTGACCTTCCTCCTATCTCTGAAAGCTCTTCTATAAAAAGTGGCAAAGGATCTAGGAAGAGAACCATCGAGGGCTCAAGCGGCACCACTCCTGAAAAATCCAAAATCGAGAGGTGATCAAAGAAATAGCCATTACTTCAGCTCAGTGTGTATATAGTTTGCATATTCATTTGTTTGTTTTTTCTTTCATTAGTTGAGGTTGTACGGGTATGGGTCCTAGTTTTTTAAAATAACTTGTACTACAATCTTAAAAACCTTTCATGTGAATAAAAGTTTTCATTTTCTGTTGATATTTTATGTGAATTTCAATTTAATTAAGTAGTTAAACTATTACTTTCCATTCAATTTACTTGTAATTTGTTGTTTACTAATTATGGTAACTATTCATTAGCTCTATCCTCAGGCCTCTATGTGGTCGTTGCCTCGAGTTGTATCAAACACTAGGTTTAAGACTTAGCATTACGCCATCGAGTTTAGCGATATTTGAGTAACTATACAACTGCCCCTAATCTTAGGTTAACAGGGCTAGATGTTGGATGGCAGAACTTCATCCTTAGTGAGTTTACACTCCTGTCGATTTTAGGTCGGAGCTCATGAATAGTGATTGGTCGACCTTCTTCTATCTGCTTATGTTCATATTCACACTCTGGGGATAATAGTATATTGATGGGTGGTCGAATCGCACTCTATCGATGTCCATACTCTAGTCTGCACTTTGGGGACTTAGAGTTATTTCGTGGGTGGTCATTCACACCCGATTTATGTTTATACTTCAGTCCATACTCTGGGGACTTATAGTTATTTCGTGGGTAGTCGATTCAAATCCGATTTATATTTATACTTCTGTCCACACTTTGGGGACTTAGAGTTATTTCAGAGTGCAGTAAGATCGCACTCCCCTTAACTGATTGGTTTGCCCCCAAGGGTCTGGGGTTTGATCTAGCGGGTGATCGGTCATGCCACGGTCGCTCTTATATTATAATAGTCCTACAGTTTGGCAAGATTTACTTGATCATCATATGGTTGGCCACATTTATTCCTCATCATGTATTCCATCTACTGGATTATGAACGGGAGTTGTCAAATGAACAAGCAGACCAAGTTCATCTTGTTTAATCCCATCGGGAATTAGCGTGATCGATTAGTTTCAAACTCTAGCAGCCTACTCATACATGTCAGCATCAATCAGTTTCGCTATGTAATTAATACAAAATGCTACAACAAATATAAATATAAAGGAAGTCCAAAACTTTGTTCATTAAATGAAAAGGAAAAACAGAAACTATCTTTTTACACATCTGGAAAATCTTATGCTTTTAGAGCAAATTCTAAAAGCAAATACAACTGAAATGAATAAGAAATAAACTATGTGAAATAGCGTCAGAGATGCTTGCTATTCCACCTCCTTGGAAGTGTGATGCCATCGACAGTTGCTAGCTTGAAAGTTCTTTCTTCAACCCTTTATTCAATGACATATGATCCTTCCCAGATTGGATTCATGTGCGATGGGCTAGAAAAAACTCATTTAGGACGAGACCACAAATTTCAAAGGTTCTAGGTTGGACATTAATATTGTAATACTGGGCGACTCGGTGTCGATGTGTAGCAGCCCATAAATCAGCTTCTTGCGCTTCTCATTTATAAAGTCAAGAGATTCCAAGAGGAGATCTTTATTTGTTTTGGGATTATAGTAAGTCATTCGATGAGAAGGAACTTCAAGCTCGATAGCAATGACGGCTTCGGAACTGTAAGCAAGAGCAAATGGAGTATGGCCAGTCACGGACTTGTGGGTGGTCCTATAAGCCCACAGTGCTTTAGGGTGTTCATCCACCCATCTGCCTCTAGCCTTCTCCAAATGCTTCTTTAGAATGGAATTTATGATTTTGTTTACAGCTTCAACTTGTCCATTTGCCTGAGGGTGAGAGACCACTGCAAATCTCATTTCAATACGATATCTCTGACAAAAGTCTTTGAATTCAACGCTATCGAATTGAGTCCCATTATATGTTACGATGGTTCGCGAAAGACCAAAGTGGCATATGATGTTTCAGACTATAAAGTTGATTACTTTCTTGGTTGTGATCGTGGCTAAAGGTTCAGCTTCAGCCCATTTAGTGAAGTAATCAACTACAACGATAGCGTACTTTGCACCACCTTTAGAGATCGATAATGAGCCAATAATATCTATACCCCACACGGTAAACTGCCATGGGATGACCATTTGTGTAACGACCCGTATTTTTACGGATCGAAACATTTTTAAACTATATGCTTTAAGTCGTATTGTTGATAAGTCGTTGATGTTGTTAAGCTGTATGGAGCTTAGGTTGAGTGGAATGACTTAAGGGATTTGAGTGAGCGACTTATAGGTTGAACGACCTAAGGAGTTAGGCCGTGTAGTGGTTAGGTCGCATGGATGTTGGCTTAAGTCGTATGGCCGAGTTAAGGTAGTAACCGACCTATAGGATTTGGAACGACCTATAGACTTGACCGACCTATAGATACTAGCGACTTAGTGAGGTAGAGCGAGCTAGGGAGTTAGGTCGTATGATAATTAGGTCGTGTGGAAGTTAGCTTAGGTTGTGTGGAAGTTAGCTCGTGTGAGCGACTTAAGAGGTGAGCGAGTTAAGGTGTGGACCGACCTAAGGAATTGATCGAGTTAAGAGGATTGACCGACTTAAGGAGCATGGACGACTTAGTGGAGTGAGCGACTCATAGGGGTGACCGAGTCAAGGAGTTTGCGACCTAAGATAGTGAGCGACCTATAGCAGTGGGCCGTGTCTAGTTAGGTCGTGAGCGACTTACGTTAGGTCGCGAGCTGCTTAGTAGAGTTATGACCTGTAGAGGTGGGTGAAATTAGGTCGTGGGACGACCTATGTTAGGTCGTAAGTCGACCAGGCGACTTAGGAAACAATGTGTTAGGTCGCAGGAAGGTATAAGCGTTAGGCCACGCGCGTTTTAGGTCGTAGGTCGTTAGGTCGGCGAGAGTTAAGTCGCGAACGACTTAAGAGTTAATCGTGGACGACCTAAGGGGGCGGCGACCTAAGGATTTCCAGCCTATAAATAGAGGGGTTTGGTTCACTTTTTGGCACCGGATTTTGAAGCGACGAAGTGCTGCCATTTTGAGAGCTCGACTACAACACTTCGTCACTTCTTTTCTCCACTCTAATCTAGTGATTCCTTCCATCTATATTGAAGATCAAATCGAAGATTCAAGAGCCAAAGTTGAAGATCTTCATCCAACAAAGAGAGATTTCATCATTTGAAGTGGAATCTTGTCGGATCAAGCTTAGTTCTTCGCTGTCCAGATCTGGAGTTAGTTGTTTTTGAGGTGTTTAGGTGATTTGGTGAGTGGTAGTTATCTCTCACACGGACCCAAGGGAGTATATTGGATCGGTGGCTCGTTGTGTGTTAAAGATAGTGATTTCTTGCATTTTCCCTAAGTCTGCATATAGATCCATCATCTATGAAGTATTGATATCCATTTTACTACATGTTAACTTATGCAAGTTCATTCATCAAGTTGTAGAGATATTGTTCATAATTCATGCTTGTTAGGATGCATGTTAGATTTGAACTCTTTATTTACGAAATTGCCATTATTGTTGTAATTGTTTATTTAGATCTTGTTTGAATGATTGATTACTTGGATTAATGTTTGATTTGATTGATTAGTTGATTGATAACTTGATTTGGACAAGTTGGTCGTAGATGATTCAAAAGCTAAGTGGAAAGGCTCTTGAATGGTGAAAGCTGCTTGTGGCATATGAAGCGGATGTGGAAGCTCATATGGATAGATTTGATGATGATGTTGAGATGGGACTTTGCCATGATGCGATGAGGCAAACCATGATGTTGAGATGGGACTTTGCTATGATGCGTTGGAGCAAAGCGTGATGTGAGAAAGCCTTGGTTTAATCCAGACGGGATCATCCCAAGCATGTTGATAACTCGATGATGCGGTTCGAGTTGGTTGATAATGGTGGGCTTGAGAGGCGTTTGAGCTAGTATGAGAATAGTCGTCGAGGAGGATGACTAGGAGGCTTGGATCTTATCGTTATTGAAGGTTCTAGCATGCTCAAAGTAAGAGTACGTTGGGACGGGTCACGATGACGTCTCAGACACGGGTCATGATGACTTGTTAGTACTTTGGGCAGATTTGATAGTCCTAGGCACGGGTCACGAGGATGTACGGAGTTATGTCTAGAACCAGGGTTGCCATTAGCCCTTGACGGAGGCTGAAAGAAGGTGCCGGTCATTCAATTAACGGTGATATCGAGGCAATGATAACAGTGATAGCCAGAGTCATGGATGTTTGATTGTATCATCATTCGGCCTCAAGAGCGGTGTTTTCTGGGTGCTTATCTAATCTTGGTTTAGGCCTTGGGGGTTTGTACTTGGAAAACATCGACCTTGACTCGAGTGATAATTACTTTACTTCAAATGTCTGCTTTGTTATGCTTGTTTCTGCTTAGTGTGTCTGGGGGCTATCACTGTAGAATGAGGTGGAGTGGGATGGTTGAGTTCCTATTCCTTTTATCCTTTATGCTCTTTTGGTATGTTTGATAGTTAATTTACTGCTCACTAAGACTGTTATTTGACTCAAGGTTTTATGTTCAACTCTTATTACCTTGGGCTGTTCATCCATGTTGGGATGGGCAGACTAGGTAGCAGGTGACAGGTGCTGTTCTTGGCTACCAACGCTGTTGATGACGAAGACGAGCTGGAGGCTTTTGCATATTGTTTTCTTACCATATGTACTGGATGTTCCGCTGTTTGCTTTGATACTCTGAGTGTTATGTAGTGAGGCTTGATGTATTGACTATTCAGATGATTGTATAAAACTATTATGAGTTTATATGATGAGACTTCTGTTCTATAGAGCTTCACTATGTATACTTTCTATTGTATTTTATCCATGCGCTGTGAATAATACAATAGAGTTTCTATTTTATCTTACCCCGACTATCGTCCATGGCTGCTTGGCACACCTTTCAGCGCACCATTTCCCTGTTTTAGTGCGGGAGTCATGGGCGGTCGTCACATTTGGTATCAGAGCTTTGGTTAATCGATTTTAGCCAACGCTCGCTGACGTAACTACGTATGAGAGACGTAATTGTAATTTTGATGGATGATTACTATATATAATATAGTAGTTTTGAAGGATTTGAACTCCTTATGTATATGTTTCTCAAGGTGTTCTAAATCATTCCTTTTTGTAGATATTAAGGATGAGTCGAAGTGAGAGACAAGCTGCTAGGGAAAGCCGTGCTGTTGGGGGAGCTACTGACTATGCTGCAATGTTCGAAGCTATGATGACTTCGATCATGAGAAGGATACCAACTTCAGGACCGTCAGTAGATGTTGGAGTTCAAGTTCAAGCTCCAAGACCAGTGGATTTTGCTAAGTTGTGTAAGGACTATACTGCTCTTGGAGGAAAGGTTTTCTTGGGAACAGAGTCAACCATTGAAGTCCAAAGATGGATAGATGCTTGTCGAAGGATCTTTGGTGATTTGGGAATTGAGGATGCAACTAAGAGGAAGCTTGCATCAAGGCAGCTTCAAGGGAGAGCTTCGGATTGGTGGAACTCTATCACCATTGATACTCCAGAGGAAGAGATTACTTGGAAGCAATTCCAAGTCAGATTTGAAGCTAAGTTCATCTCTATGGCTCAGAAATCTGTTTTGTTTAAGAAGTTTGTGGAACTCAAGCAAGGTGGGAGACCAGTTCTTGAGTATGTTTCTGAGTTTGAAGCTTTGTCCAAGTATGCTTGGTCGTATATTGAATCTCCCTACCAGAAGAACGAAAAGTTTGTGACAGGCTTGGATAGTTATCTTGGGAGACAGTTGGTAGATCATCTGGACGATCCATTTGAGAAGCTTGTGGAGAAAGCTCTCAGGCATGAGAATCTGTTTCCTAAGGAAGGATCTGTTGTTGCTGTGACCAAGGAGCAAAGTGGAAATAAGAAGAGAAAGCAGCAGCAGCAGAAAAGTAAGGATGGCCAGAAGAAGCCAAAGGGCGAAGTGATCTGCTACAATTGTCGGCAGAAGGGCCATTTCTCTAGGGATTGTAAGAATCCAAAGGTGCAGTTGAAGTGCCACAACTGTGATAAGCTGGGGCATATCAGGAAGGACTGTCCAGAACCGAGGAAAGATAAGCAAATTGTGCAAGCTTATGCTTTGGGGGATGTTCCATCATCTTCGAAAGCTCCTACTGCGGAAGAGAAAGGGAAGAGTGTGGTGGTTCAAGGTACTCTTTCCATTTGTGGTGTTCCAGTTAGAGTGTTGTTTGATACTAGGGCGTCGCATTCGTTTGTTTGTAATGATCTTGTAGACCGGTTGGGTTTGGAACCGAATATTGTTGATAGGCCATTGGTTGTGACTAATCCAGTTGGGGATTCGTCTTGTTTGTGTATGATATGCCGTGGTCTTGTTTTATCGAGTCATGATTGCTCTTTTGCTTGTGATTGTTTTGTTCTGAACTTTGCGGGGTTCGGAATTATTTTGGGTATGGACTGGCTTAGGAAGTATGCGGAAAAGGTTGATTGTGAGAAACTGGAGGTGACAGTCGGGAATGTGGAAGGGCGAAAGGTTGTGATACGATGTAAGCATGAAGAAGGCGTCTTCATGAGCTTCATGTATTCGCTGGTTGTTCCACGGGATGGACTGTCATAGATGCCGGTTATGAATGGATTTGAGGACGTCTTTAATGAGGTCAAAGGGTTACCGCCGCATAGGGAGATCGAGTTTCGTATCGATCTAGTTGATGGAGCTAGACCAGTTGTGATGCCTCTTAGGCGGATGGCGCCTAGAGAACAGCAAGAGTTGAAGGTGCAGGTTGATGACCTTTTTCGGAAAGGATTCATTCGGCGTAGTGTGTCCGAATGGGGTGCACCAGTTGTGTTCGCAACCAAAGCGGATGGATCGTTGAGGTTGTGTGTGGATTATCGTGAGCTGAATAAAGTGACTAAGAAGAACAAGTATCCATTGCCGAGAATAGATGACTTGTTTGATCAGCTTCACGAAGCTAAGGTGTTTTCTCAGATGGATTTGGCAACGGGATTTCACCAGTTAAGAGTGGCTAAGGATAGTGTGCCGAAGACTGCTCTTAGGACACCGTCCGGTTTTTATGAGTGGCTGGTAATGCCATTTGGATTGACCAATGCACCAGCATATTTTATGGATCTTATGAATAGAGTATTCAGAGATCAGTTGAACAAGTTCGTACTTGTGTTCGTGGATGATATTTTGATTTATTCCAGAACTGAAGAGGAACACAAGACACACTTGTGGATTGTTTTTGAAATCTTACGGAAACATCAGCTGAGGGCTAAGTTTTCGAAGTGTCACTTCTGGAAGAGTGAAGTGAGGTTCTTAGGCCATGTTATCTCTGGAAATGGAATAGCGGTTGATCCCGCCAAGGTGGCAGCGATCCAGGATTGGGTTAGACCTAAGAATGCATCTGATGTGAGAAGTTTTCTTGGATTAGCAGGATATTATCGTCGGTTTATCAAGGACTTTTCCAAGATAGCTGCACCATTGACAGAATTGACGAAAAAGAATCAGGTATTCAGATGGGATGATAAGTGTGAGCAAGCTTTCGGAATCCTAAAAGAGCGACTGACAAGTGCTCCTGTTTTGACTATTCCGAGTGGGAATGATGAGATGGTGGTTTACACCGATGCATGTGGTACTGGACTTGGAGCAGTGCTAATGCAGAAGGATAAAGTTGTTGCGTATGCAAGTCGACAACTGAAGCCGCATGAAAGGAATTATCCGACTCATGATTTGGAGTTACCGACAATTGTATTTGCTTTGAAGATGTGGAGACATTACCTATCGGGAGTTCGATTCGAGTTGTTTACGGATCACAAGTCGTTGAAGTATATGTTCTCCCAAAAGGACATGAATCTTCGACAGCAACGGTGGCTAGAGTTCTTAGCATCATATGATTTTGGTATAGCCTATACTCCAGGAAAAGGTAACGCAGTGGCAGATGCGTTAAGTCGAAGACATGCAGGATTGGGAGCCATGTTTTCGGAAGGGAAGATTCTTGAGTATTTGGCTGGATTTGACTTCAGGCCTAGATGTGAATTGGAACTTGAGATGTTGGCAAACTTATCAATAAGACCTACTCTTGTAGAAAGAATTGGCGAGAGCCAAAAGCAAGACGATAAGCTTGTCAAGATTATCCGCGATTTGGAATCTGGATTGAATCTAGAAAAGGATAAAGGATTTGAAGTCGATCGAGAGGGTTGGCTTCGGAAGCAAGGACGACTAGTTGTTCCCGAAATAGATGGATTGAGAGATGAAGTTCTTAAGTAAAGTCATCACTCGAAGTTGACAATTCATCCAGGTGGAAATAAGATGTATCGGGATATGGAAAAGGACCTACTACTGGGAAGGTATGAAGAAGGATGTTGGAAATTTTATTTCCAAATGTATGAACTGCCAGTTGGTAAAAGCCGAGCAGAAGAAGCCCAGTGGATTGCTTCAGCCATTAGAAGTTCCTACATGGAAATGGGAGCAAATATCGATGGATTTTATCGATGGTCTACCTAGAACCAGAGCAGGGAATGAAGGGATTTGGGTCATTGTAGGTCGTTTGACTAAGAGTGCAAGATTCATTCCTGTTCGATCAACTAGGACTACATCGAAGTTGGCTGAGCTTTATGTTAAGTGGATAGTTCGATTCCATGGTATTCCGAAGAGTATAGTGAGCGATCGAGGCCCTTTGTTCACTAGTGGATTCTGGAAGAGCTTCCAGGAAGTTTTGGGAACTGAGTTGTGTTTGAGTACATCTTATCATCCCCAAACAGATGGTCAGACCGAGAGAGTTAACAGAGTTTTGGAAGATCTCCTCAGAGCATGTGTTTTGGATTTCGGAGGATCATGGGAAGATCATCTTCATTTGGTGGAATTTGCGTATAACAACAGTTACCAGTCAAGTATTGGTATGGCACCATATGAGGCATTGTATGGAAGACCGTGTAACTCTCCGACATGTTGGTTGGAAACTGGAGAAAAGATGATACTTGGGCCAGAGATGATTCGACAGACTTCAAATTATATAGAGATCATTCGGCAACGAATGAAGGCAGCCCAAGATCGTCAGAAAAGTTATGCTGATAAGCGTCGTAAGGATTTGGAATTCAATGTAGGCGATATGGTTTTCGTGAAGGTTTCTCCACTGAAGAATGTTATTCGATTCGGGAAGAAAGGAAAGTTGACTCCGAGATTTGTTGGACCATTTTCGATTATCGAGCGAATTGGAAAGCTCGCCTATAGATTGGAGTTACCAGAAAAGATGGCGGGTGTGCACAATGTTTTTCATGTATCTTATCTACGGATGTATGTGCACGACCCGAGTACAGTGGTTTCTGCTGACAGCTGTGAAGATTTAGAGGTTGATCCAGTTGTTACGAGACCTCGTAAGCCGCTTCGTGTTGTTGAAACCGACACGAAACAACTTAGGAGGAAGGCGTTTACGTTGCTCAAGGTACAATGGAGTGATGATGTTGACGACTGTACATGGGAGGATGAAGGCAGCTCATCCTGAACTCTTCAAGGTATGGCCCTAAGGTGTCGTGACATCTCACGAATTTGTAATTTGTTCTAGTCCTAGAATTCTGCATGCTAGGCTAGTAATTGGATGCATGGTTTGTTGATTGCTATGGATGGTAGGCATGCGGAATAACTTTGGTTGCTCTTGTTTGTTTGGAATTTCGAGGGCGAAATTCCTAAGGAGGAGAGAATGTAACGACCCGTATTTTTACGGATTGAAACATTTTTAAACTATATGCTTTAAGTCGTATTGTTGATAAGTCGTTGATGTTGTTAAGCTGTATGGAGCTTAGGTTGAGTGGAACGACTTCAGGGATTTGAGTGAGCGACTTATAGGTTGAACGACCTAAGGAGTTAGGCCGTGTAGTGGTTAGGTCGCATGGATGTTGGCTTAAGTCGTATGGCCGAGTTAAGGTAGTAACCGACCTATAGGATTTGGAACGACCTATAGACTTGACCGACCTATAGATACTAGCGACTTAGTGAGGTAGAGCGAGCTAGGGAGTTAGGTCGTATGATAATTAGGTCATGTGGAAGTTAGCTTAGGTCGTGTGGAAGTTAGCTCGTGTGAGCGACTTAAGAGGTGAGCGAGTTAAGGTGTGGACCGACCTAAGGAATTGACCGAGTTAAGAGGATTGACCGACTTAAGGAGCATGGACGACTTAGTGGAGTGAGCGACTCATAGGGGTGACGGAGTCAAGGAGTTTGCGACCTAAGATAGTGAGCGACCTATAGCAGTGGGCCGTGTCTAGTTAGGTCGCGAGCGGCTTACGTTAGGTCGCGAGCGGCTTAGTAGAGTTATGACCTGTAGAGGAGGGTGAAATTAGGTCATGGGACGACCTATGTTAGGTCGTAAGTCAACCAGGCGACTTAGGAAAGGATGTGTTAGGTCGCAGGAAGGTATAAGCGTTAGGCCGCGCGCGTTTTAGGTCGTAGGTCGTTAGGTCGGCGAGAGTTAAGTCGCGAACGACTTAAGAGTTAGGTCGTGGACGACCTAAAGGGGCAGCGACCTAAGGATTTCCAGCCTATAAATAGAGGGGTTTGGTTCACTTTTTGGCACTGGATTTTGAAGCGACGAAGTGCTGCCATTTTGAGAGCTCGACTACAACACTTCTTCACTTCTTTTCTCCACTCTAATTTAGTGATTCCTTCCATCTATATTGAAGATCAAATCGAAGATCCAAGAGCCAAAGTTGAAGATCTTCATCCAACAAAGAGAGATTTCATCATTTGAAGTGGAATCTTGTCGGATCAAGCTTAGTTCTTCGCTGTCCAGATCTGGAGTTAGTTGTTTTTGAGGTGTTTAGGTGATTCGGTGAGTGGTAGTTATCTCTCACACGGACCCAAGGGAGTATATTGGATCGGTGGCTCGTTTGTGTGTTAAAGATAGTGATTTCTTGCATTTTCCCTAAGTCTACATGTAGATCCATCATCTATGAAGTTTTGATATCCATTTTACTACATGTTCACTTATGCAAGTTCATTCATCAAGTTGTAGAGATATTGTTCATAATTCATGCTTGTTAGGATGCATGTTAGATTTGAACTGTTTATTTACAAAATTGCCATTATTGTTGTAATTGTTTATTTAGATCTTGTTTGAATGATTGATTACTTGGATTAATGTTTGATTTGATTGATTAGTTGATTGACAAATTGATTTGGACAAGTTGGTCGAAGATGATTCAAAAGCTAAGTGAAAAGGCTCTTGAATGGTGAAAGCTGCTTGTGGCATATGAAGCGGATGTGGAAGCTCATATGGATAGGTTTGATGATGATGTTGAGATGGGACTTTGCCATGATGCGATGAGGCAAACCATGATGTTGAGATGGGACTTTGCTATGATGCGTTGGAGCAAAGCATGATGTGAGAAAGCCTTGGTTTAATCCAGACGGGATCATCCCAAGCATGTTGATAACTCGATGATGCGGTTCGAGTTGGTTGATAATGGTGGGCTCGAGAGGCGCTTGAGCTAGTATGAGAATAGTCATCGAGGAGGATGACTAGGAGGCTTGGATCTTATCGTTATTGAAGGTTCTAGCATGCTCAAAGAAAGAGTACGTTGGGACGGGTCACGATGACGTCTCAGACACGGGTCATGATGACGTGTTAGTACTCTGGGAAGATTTGATAGTCCTAGGCACGGGTCACGAGGACGTGCAGAGTTATGTCTAGAACCGGGGTTGCCATTAGCCCTTGACGGACGGCTGAAAGAAGGTGCCGGTCATTCAATTAACGGTGATATCGAGGCAATGATAACAGTGATAGCCAGAGTCATGGATGTTTGATTGTATCATCATTCGGCCTCAAGAGCGGTGTTTTCTGAGTGCTTATCTGATCTTGGTTTAGGCCTTGGGGGTTTATACTTGGAAAACATCGACCTTGACTCGAGTGATAATTACTTTACTTTAAATGTCTGCTTTGTTATGCTTGTTTCTGCTTAGTGTGTCTGGGGGCTATCACTGTAGAATGAGGTGGAGTGGGATGGTTGAGTTCCTATTCCTTTTATCCTTTATGCTCTTTTGGTATGTTTGATAGTTAATTTACTGCTCACTAAGACTGTTGTCTGACTCAAGATTTTATGTTCAACTCTTATTACCTTGGGCTGTTCATCCATGTTGGGATGGGAAGACTAGGTAGTAGGTGACAGGTGCTGTTCTTGGCTACCAACGATGTTGATGACGAAGACGAGCTGGAGGCTTTTGCATATTGTTTTCTTACTATATGTACTGGATGTTCCGCTGTTTGTTTTGATACTCTGAGTGTTATGTAGTGAGGCTTGATGTATTGACTATTCAGATGATTGTATAAAACTATTATGAGTTTATATGATGAGACTTCTGTTCTATAGAGCTTCACTATGTATACTTTCTATTGTATTTTATCCATGCGCTGTGAGTAATACGTTAGAGTTTCTATTTTATCTTACCCTGACTATCGTCCATGGCTGCCTGGCACACCTTTCAGCGCACCATTTCCCTGTTTTAGTGCGGGAGTCATGGGCGGTCGTCATAATTTGTATGATTTTCATTAGCGGATCTCTTCGAACTTTTGCATATATCTGGCATTTATCGCATCATCTTACATAATCGACATTATCTCGATTTACAATTGGCCAATAATACCCGTAATGGAGTATTTTCTTTGCGAGAGTTTTCCCCCCAGTGTGGTCGCCGCATTCCTCTTCATGAACTACTCTTAGAACACATTTTATCTCATCATGAGCGACATATCGGAGTAGGGGAACAAAGAAACCTTTCTTATACATAATTTCTCCAGGATGACATAGCACGAAGCCTTACGAAGGACTTGTCGCTTTTCATTTCTTTTATCTGGTAGGGCTCTATGCAGTAAACAGTCTTTGATTAGAGTCATCCATTATTCCCTCTTAGGCTCTGCTTCTAGTGTCAAGTCTATTTCTATCATGTTTATACTTAGGGCATTTGATACTTCGACCAAAACTAAGCCTATCTATTGTGCATCGCCGGTACTAACAAACTTTGCCAATGAATCAACCTTTCTATTTCAATCCGGTGGAATATGCAAAATGTCATCAACAACTCTTGGACTCGGTTAAGGTATAGGGCAAGCCTTGTCCCTTTGCCTGATAATCTCCCCTAACTTGATACATTACCAACTGTAAAATCGCAAAATATTTCGAGAGATTTTATTCTAAATTCTGTAAGCAGTTCAACTCCAGCAATCATAGCTTCATACTCAGCTTTGTTGTTCAATGCTGGGAAATAAAGCTTTAATGCATAACAGACTGACCGATTTTTAGGAGTTACAAGCACTATTCTAGCTCCAAAACAATGATCATTTGATGCTCCATCGGTATACAATTTCCACCGTACGGTAGGTATTTCGCTGCCTTCCAAAGAATCATCTTGCATAGTAAACTCTGCTATAAAATCTTGCAGTTCCTGACCCTAGATAGCCCCTCGAGGAAGATGAGTAATATCAAATCAATCGAGCTCTATATTCCACTTGAGTAACCTTCCAGATGACTCAGGTCATTATAGGACATATCGTAACGGCTGGTCAGTGTAAACATTAACCAGATGTGCCTGGAAGTATGGACGAAGCTTCCATGATGCAATTAGTAAGCAGTATGCCAGTTTCTCTATTTTTGGATAGTTCCTTTCAGCTCCTATTAATCTTTTGCTAACTTAATATACCGACCAATGGAGCTGATCTTCCTCACAAAGCAATGCAGCACTTATAGCATGTGTCGATACGGCCAAATAAATGTACAAATCTTCATGATCCACCGTCTTTGACAAGATGGGAGGTCTTTCCAAATGATTCACCAAAGCCTGAAATGCATCTTTACAATCCCGCATCCATTCGAAGTTTCTTTTCCTTCCTAATCAAATCAAAGAAAGGAATGCATTTTTCTGTAGCTTTGGAGATAAATCGGCTTAAGGCAGCAACTTTTCCATTAAGATTCTGCACTTTTTTATAGTCCTTGATGCTTAGATATCGTGGATAGCCTGAATCTTCTCTGGATTAGTGTAACACTCCATATTTTCATGACATTATTAAGGATATTTAATTGGTTAAATTAAATAAAATAATGTGGAGATTAATGGGTTGAGATTTGATTTAGTTAAGGGTAGTCATTCCATAATAGTGTGTTAATTAATTTAAAATAACCTAAAACAAAGGTGTTAGGAAATGACAAGGGAAATATGGAAAATAAGTGGAGCTTATACCCTAAATCCTTAGGAGCTAGAAACTCATGTTCATTTCATTTTACTCAAACTAAAAACACTAAGTCCGACCACCATTTTCACTCTCAAAAAGAAGATTAAAGCTAGGATTTAAGAGAAGGAGGATAATCTACTAAATCAACATCAAATCTCACATCTATAATATCAAGCTTAGGAAAATAATTACTACATCCCAATTTCTTTGGTATGCAGTTTTAAGACTAAGATTCGAAATATTTTTGCAAACATATGCCATGTTTTGATGATTAAAGTTATATATATTTATTGGTTGGTGAAATATGCATGTTCATACCTGTTTTATGATATGTTTGATATGAAAACCCTATTTGATGAAACCGAAATGTCTTCAAAATCTAAATATGGGTCAAAAATGATATTTTAAAGATGGGTTTCAATTTTCATAATTTTTTGAATTATGATGGATTTTATATTAATTTTCCAGTGAAGGAAATTGTTTATTGGGTTATAAATTATTTTCAGCTATAGTAATAATTATATGGGGCTGAAATTTTATACGTTAGGCAATATATCAAAATAGATTTTCTTGGATTTTTTCAGATTTTTCCTGAATGTTTGATGAATATGTAAAATTATATAAGGTATGAGACTTAAATGTTTTATATATTTAGTTAAGGAGAAGGGGCATTTTGTAAAACAAAATAATTATTTAAATTTGAAAATAGTGGCAGCACATTTCTTAAAAGAATTTGTTAACCAATGAGGATTAGACAAACAAAGGCACGTTAGTTGAAAAGTTATCCTTTTCAAGTTAAAAACAAAGAAATCATACTTTCAACAAGTTTCAGCCTATTATAGCGGTAAATCTTCCAGCCCAGACCTTCCGACCAGGTCGAGAGGTTCAAAGCTTTTGGCATGGTCAAACCAATGCATATGGTATCAAATAACTTGGTAGGTAATGAATTGGACAAGATCGAAAGGTTTTTAGCTGAAAGGATAATGGCCAAAAAGGTTGGGGTATGTTTGTTTTATAAACCAAAAGCTTTCACCTGCTTTGCTTTCAAATTAGAGCTTTTGATTTGGTTGCTTTCGACCAGTTCAAAAGGTTTAAAAGAAATGTTTTGAACCTTTCGAAATAGTTGAAGGGTTACGTTTTAAACCTTTCGACATAGTTGAAGGGTTACATTTTAAAACTAGTCGCTTCTCATGCTTTCGAAAGGAAGCTTTTGATTTAGGTGATTTACCCTTGTTTTATAAATTGAACTATAACCCAAAGCTTTCGAAAGAGTTGTTTCAAAAGATGCTTTAAAGCTTTCGAAGTAGAGCTCTCAACTTAGCCGAAAGGCTGTTTCCAATGGATTCGAAAGGTTTAAAAGAAGGTTTTCCACCTGTTTTAAATTGAACCCAAAAAAATTTCAACAGGTTTCAGAAGGTTAATGCTTTTGAAAGGTTTTGTTTACAGAATGGTTTTAAAAGGGGCCGAAAGCAAAGCTTTCGAAGGCATCAAAAGCCAAGCTTTCGATGGAGTCAAAAGGTAACGTTTCAATGGGGTCGAAAGGTTTTTGTTTCTGAATGATTTTGGAAGGTTTTAAATGGAAGGGTTTCCAAAGCAATGTACCAAGTGTTTTTAAAATAGGATGTCTAAGATTTTATTGCTTTCGAAAGGTTTGAAGTTCAATGGTTTCGAAAGGTTTTGATTTCTAAGGGTTTTGAGGGTACCAATGGAAACAATAAATGAATATGACCTAAGTTAGGGATACTATGGAAGTAGGTTAATCATGAGGCTAACATGATACAAATAGATTCATGGGGCTAGCATGAATCAAATGGCAAATTAAAATACAATCATAAGGATAACATGATACAAATAGATTAATGGGGCTAGCATTAATCAAATGAAACATTTAAATAAAATCATAAGGCTAACATGATATAAATAAACTCATGGGGCTATCATGAGACCATTAAGTTCGTGGGGCTGACATGAAATAATTAGATTCATGGGGCTATCATGAATCAAGTGGCAAAATGATGGGTTCATAGTCATCCTAGGAACACTATTGGTGTGAGATATGTAGTCTACATCAACTTAAGCAAAATGAAAGTGGAATAGGTAGTCCCTCTTTGATGTAATTAAACTTTAATTGGGGATGGGAAAATCCTAATTGTTTTCAAGTATGCATATCACCATAATGTTTCGCAAATATATGTTTTAACCATTGTGGATGTAGGAGCATATAATATGGTTTTATGAAAGGTTTTGTAAAAGATATGTTTTAAAAGAATGTTAGTGAAGGGAAACCCATTCCGCTAAGCAGTGTGGTCTCACTTAACATGAGATGTATAATATTATTCATACCAGGCTTTATGTCTTACTCGAAGTTTATGTTTTTCCTTTAAACTCTTGTGTACTCAAAAATTAATTTGAGTAGGCTGAGTGATTAAGGTCTTTTTCAAGTTTTAATAGGATGATGAATAAGGCTACTAGAGGCATGTAGGAGGCAAATAGCTAGCTATTTAGTATTGTAGTTCTTGTTATGTTATGATGTAATTCTACTGTGATTGTATTAGGTCTATTATGACCATATGACTTTGATCATCCAGGGGGTATCTTCATATACCGCTCTTGGGGTAATTTGTAATAATTATATTTTATCTGTACCTGGGAATGATTTGGGATTATGTGTTGTGAATGTGAAACAATTGGTTTTGAAATATAATGAAGCAAAAGTTATTTTGAAATCTGCGTATTTTTTCATATTCAAGTGCTTCTAATATTATTTATGTCATTAACATAGCCGTATTTGGTCGTCGGAAGCTAATACTATAGATGACTGTAGTATCTGTAGTACTTAGTTTTGGACCTCTAGATATGGGATGTTACATCTTGGTATCAGGGCATGGTTTATGAAATACTTTAACTAAAAATGATTTTTGAAAACATAATCCTTAGAAATTAGGGTTAAGATCGGGGTATGAGATAACACTATAGTAACGTACTTGTATTTGCTATATATATATATATATATAAGTATATGCTATATCTCTAGTGTCCTATCTTAGTTAGGCTATTCGTCTGTATCTCACGAGGTTTGAATGCAGATATGGAAGGAAGAAGAGGCAGAGTTAATGTTGGAGGAGAGAGCACCACTACTAATGGAAATGCCCGACCTAATGCTAAAAAGGTCCAGGTCAGGCACAAGCTAAAACTGCTGGTGCAGGAGTTCCCCAAATAGACATAGGAGCAATGTATCAGTTCTTTGTAAACATGGTGCAGGCTGGAATTGCAGTTGGATTTGTTGAAGGTAATGCTGCTCGAAATGTTAGTTGAACAAATCCTATAGTTCTAATTGGATATAACTATCCTAAGCCGGGGAGAGATATATCAGTTTAGGAGTAAAGCCGTTTGCTAGAACGAAAGATGCTGTTGAAGTGGAGAATTGGCTGTTGAACTGTGAAAGGATTTTTACAGCTCTAGGCTTGAATGATGGAGAAAAGAGAAGGCTAGCCTCGAGACAGTTGCAAGGGTTAGCGCTTCATTTGTGGAATAGTGTGACGGCCAGAGTGTCAGAGGAAGAGTTGACTTGGGCTGAATTCAAGAGGAGGTTTGAACAAAGGTTCTTGTCTGAGGTTGCCAAGTTGGCATTAATAAGGAAGTTTACGGATCTTATCCAAGGACAGATGTCTGTGGTCGAGTATGCTGCAAGGTTTGATGAGCTATCCCGATATGGTTATGCTTTGGTTGACATGGATGTTAGAAGGAATGAGAGATTCATTAGAGGATTGAGGCCAGAGTTGGGCAGAATGACTATGTCCCATATCTGAGATCCTTCTAATGTGGTAGTGGAAATGGCCACCCGCAATGAGGAAATGCTTGCTGTTTCAGCCAGGGAGAAGCCCGTTGAATTCCATGGTCCTCAAGGGAAGAAGAGGAAGTTCTTCAAGAAGAAGAGCGCTCAGAGAGAAGGAGCTACCAAGAAAGGGAAAGCGGGTATAGTTTGCTACAAGTGTGATTAGAAGGATCACTATGTTAACGAGAGCTGTTCGGGAGATGGAAAGTTGGTTGCGGGGAAGCAAAATGTGCAATGCTATAATTGCAACCAGATGGGGCATTACAAGAACAAATGTCCTAAAGCCACCAAGGCGGGAAAAGGAAAGGTCTTTGCTTTGGAATCATCATCTTCTGAACCAACTGCTGCTAAGAAAGGAAAGTCTACGATGGAAGGTACACTTTTGATCCATGGCATACTATTTAGGGTATTGTTTTATACCGGATCATCTCATTCTTTTACTTCTCGATGTTTGGTAGATAAGCTTAACCTAGAACCCTCATATCTAATTACTTTCTTAAGGGTTGCAAATCCGATAGGAGGGTATGCAACACCTGGGATGAGGTGTGACCATTTAGAGTTTGATTTGCTAAACTTTTGAGTGTTTTTTGCATGTGTTTGACTTTGGGGGATTTAGGATTATCCTTGGGATGGATTGGTTAGTAAATACGATGCAAGGATTTTTTGCCATGATAGGAAAATATCACTTAGTATCCCAGATTGTATTGATTGAATAGTTTATACCATAGAGAACCCTAGTTGTGAAAGGAATATTTTATTGGGTACTATGGAGTTGGAGGATGAGTAGCATCGAGTCTTCGTATTTAGAGATGTGTTTGAGCTAGTGATGGGATTGCCACCGAAATAAGCTACTGAGTTTCGGATTGATTTAATGCTTGGAACGGAACCGGTAAGTAGGCCACCGAGCAGTATAACAGCCACTGAGATGAAAGAGTTGAAGGTGCAATTGGTGGATTTGGATGGAAAGAGTTTTATCCGACCAAGTAGTTCACTATGAGGAGCTGCTGCTGTATTTGCTAAGCCGGATGGATCGTTGAGGTTGTGTATCGATTATCGTAAGTTGAATGAAAAGGCGATAAAGAACCGATATCCATTGTCGAGAATTGACGATTTGTTCGATTAGTTAAGTGGAGCCAAAGTATTCTCTCAACTTGATTTGGCGACGGGATTTCATTAGCTTAGAGTGGCAGAGGATAGCATTCCTTTAGTGGCGTTTAGGACAAGCTATGGATCATATGAATGGTTAGTTATGCCATTTGAACTAACTAATGCACCGACATTCTTTATGGATTTGATGAATAGGATTTTCCAAGAGCACTTTGATAGATTTATGTTGGTCTTCATAGATGACATTTTGGTATACTCTAAGGATGAGAAAGAGCATGAAGTTCATCTTAGAGTTATGCTCGAAATATTGAGGGAGCATCGATTGAAGGCTAAGTTTTAAAATGTCATTTTTGGAAGAAGGAAGTAAAGTTCTTGGTCATGTTGTCTCAGAGAAAGGGTTGTCTATAGATCCAACTAAGATTGAGGAGGTGAATAATTGGAAGAGACCTGAGATAGTGACCGAGATTAAGAGCTTTCTTTGATTGGCTGGATATTATCGAAGGTTTATAAAGGATTTTTTGCAGGTAGCTGCACTGATGACTAAGCTTACGCTAAAGGATGTGTAGTTTGTATGGACTGATAAGTGTGAGGAAGCGTTCTAGACCTTGAAACACTTATTGACCCATGCACCGATGTTAGTGGTTTCGGAGAGGAAACAAGATTTGGTTTTTTTATACTGATGCGTGTGGAATTGGATTGGGAGCTGTGTTGAAGCAAAGAGGTAAAGTGATTGCTTATGCTTCTAGATAGCTTAGACTACATGAAGTTAGATATCCAACGCTTGACTTGGAGTTAGCCACCGTTATATTTGCTTTAAAGGTGTGGAGGCATTATCTTTTGGGAGAGCGATTTGAGCTTTATACTGATTATAAGTCGTTGAAGTACTTGTTCTCTCAAAAGGAGATGAGCATGAGACAATAAAGAAGGCTTGAGTTTATTGTTGCTTCTGATTTTAGAATTGAGTACACATTTGGAAAAGGAAACAAGATAGCGGATGCACTCAGCCAGAAACATCAGAATGCAGTATTGGCTATGATTGCTGAGTGGAAAGATTTAGAAGCATTATCAGCTTGTAGTGTGCAATTTACATTCGGGAAAGGTTCTAGTACCGAAAGTGCTCTATTATCCCGTTTAAAAGTTAGATTAGTAATGATTGAGAAGTTAACTTCTAAGCAAGCAGAGGATCCAATTTTGGCTGAACAGATCAAAAGGTTGAGGGAAGGAACAGAGAGCTTTGACCTAAAAGATTTCAGTCTTGACCAAATGGGTGGTTGAGAAAGAAAGGGAGGTTGTGCGTTCCGAATGTAGAAAACATAAGGAATGAAGTTTTGGATGAGTGACATCGTTCGAAGTTCACTATCCATCCAGGAGGAACAAAGATGTATAAGGATATGAGAGAAGTTTCTTCTGGAAAGATATGAAACATGATATTGATGTATGTGTTAAGCAGTGCTTGAATTGCTAGTAGGAAAAAGATGAACACCAGAAGCCTAGTGGATTGCTTCAACCATTAGAAGTTCCATTGTGGAAATGGGATTCTATCTCTATGGATTTTACAGATGGGTTGCCAAGATCTAATAGAGGGAATGAAAGTATATGGGTCATAGTAGATAGACCGATTAAGAGTGTCCATTTCATTCTGGTAAAGTCAATTAGGATGACACCTAGTTTGGCGAAGTTATTTATGAAGAATGTAGCTAGATTGCATGGGATTCCTAGTAGTATTGTCAGTGACAGGGATTCTTTGTTTACTAGTGAGTTCTGGAAAAGTCTATAGGAAGCTTTAGGAACCAAGCTGAACATGAGTATTGCTTACCATCCACAAACTGATGGGCAAACGGAAAGAGTAAACAAATCTTGGAGGATTTTTAAGAGCTTCTGTATTGGATTTCAGGGGATCATGGGAGGACCATCGTCATCTAGTCGAGTTTTCATATAACAACAGTTATCAGACTAGTATTGGGATGGCACCAATTGAAGCTTTGTATGGAAGACCATTCAAGCCTCCCATATGTTTGTTAGAGATCGAGGATAGATTGGTTCTTGGTCCGGATTTAGTGAAGGAAGCTGCAGAGAAGATTGAGTTGACCTGAGTTTGGATGAAAGAAGCTCAACCTAGGCAGAAAAGTTATGCTGATAGAAGAAGAAAAGATTTGGAATTTTCTATCAGAGACTATGTGTTTATTAAGGTTTCACCAATGAACGATGTGATAAGATTTGGGAAATTAGGAAAATTAGCACCTAGATTCATTGGTCCTTTTTGTATTGTAGAGAGGATCGAGAAACTTGCTTATAGAGTAGAGTTACCGAGTAGTTTGGTTGGAGTCCGTAATGTTTTTCATGTTTCTCATCTTAGGAAATGTGTTAGAGACCCGAAGAATACTATAGCACCTACAGTGTTAGAAGATTTAGTAGTATAACCGGATTTGACCATAGTTAGAAAGCCGATTCAGATTGTGGCTAGAGATGAAAAGAAGTTGAGGAACAAGACAGTCAAGTTAGTAAAGGTTCAGTGGAGTGACGATGCTAGAGATTGTACCTGGGAGAGGAAGAGCAGGATTAGGGATACTTATCCTGGCTTGTTTGATGGTATGTTTTACCTTTGATTGTTTTGTTGTGTACCTCATCGTAATTTCAAGGACAAAATTCTTTAAGGTGGGAAGTCTGTAACACTCCATATATTCATGATATTATTTAGGATATTTAATTGGTTAAGTAAAATAAAATAATTTGGAGATTAATGGGTTGAGATTTGATTTAGTTAAGGGTAGTCGTGCCATAATAGTGTGTTAACTATTTTAAAATAACCTAAAACAAAGATGTCAGGAAATGACAAGGGAAATCTGCGAAATATGTGGAGATTATACCCTAAACCCTTAGGAGATAGAAACTCACATTCATTTCATTTTACGCAAACTATAAACACTATGGCCGACCACCATTTTCACTCTTAAGAAGAAGATTAAAGCTAGGATTTAAGAGAAGGAGGATAATCTATTAAATCAACATCAAATCTCACAACTATAATCTTAAAGCTAAGGTGAATAATTACTACATCCTAATTTCTTTTGGTTTTTGGTTTTAAAACTAAGATCCGAAATATTTTTGCAAGTATATGCCATGTTTTGATGATTAAAGTTATATATATTTATTGGTTGGTGAAATATGCATGTTCTTACTTGTTTTATCATATGTTTAATATGAAACTCCCATTTAATTACATCCAAATGCCTCGAAAATTTAAATATGAGTCAGAAATGATATTTTAGGGATGGGTTTCAATTTTCATAATTTTCCGAATTATGGTGGATTTTATATTAATTTTCTAGTGAAGAAAATTGTTTATTGGGTTATAAATTATTTTCGGCTAAAACAATAATTATATAGGGTTGAAATTTTTATATGTTAGGAAACATATTAAAATAAATTTCTTGGATTTTTCTAGATTTTTCCTAGTGTTTTGATGAATATATAAAATTATTTTAGGTACGGGACTTAATTGCTTTATATATTTAGTTAAGGAGAAGGGGCATTTTGTAAAACAAAATAACTATTTAAATTTGAAAATAGTGGCAGCACATTTCTGAAATGAATTTGTTGACCAATGAAGATTTGACAAACAAAGACAGGTTAGTTGAAAAGTTATTCTTTTTAAGTTAAAAAGAAAGAAATCATACTTTTAGCATGCTTCAGCCTATTATAGCAGTAAACCTTCCAGCCAGACCTTCCGACCAGGTCGAGAGGTTTAAAGCTTTTGGCATGGTCAAACCAATGCATATGGTATCAAATAACTTGGTAGGTAATGAATTGGACAAGATCGAAAGGTTCTTAGCCAAAAGGTTAATGGCCAAAAAGGTTAGGGTATGTTTGTCTTATAAACCAAAAATTTCACCTGCTTTGCTTTCAAACTAGAGCTTTCGACTTGGTTTCTTTCGACCAGGTCAAAAAGGTTTAAAAGAAAGGTTTTAAAACTTTCGACATAGTCGAAGGGTTACATTTTGAAACCTTCCGGCATTATCAAAGGGTCACTTATATATGAAGTTTTGTTTTGAACCTTCCCGCAAAGTCGAAGAGTTTACTTTGATTGATTTCGAAAGGTTTACTTGTTTTAAAACTAGCCGCTTCTCCATGCTTTCGAAAGGAAGCTTTCGATTTAGGCGATTTACCCTTGTTTTATAAATTGAACTATAACCTAAAGCTTTCGAAAGAGTTGTTTTAAAAGATGCTTTAAAGCTTTTGAAGCGTAGCTTTTGACTTAGCCAAAAGGTTGTTTCCAATGGAGTCGAAAGGTTTTAAAAGAAGGTTTTCCACTTGTTTTAAATTGAACCCAAAAAGTTTTCGATAGGTTTTTATTTCTGAATGATTACATAAGGTTTTAAATGGAAGGGTTTCCAAAGGTTTTCCAAGGCAATGAACCAGTTGTTTTTAAAATAGGATGTCTAAGGTTTTATTGCTTTCGAAAGGTTTGAAGTTCGGCGGTTTTGAAAGGTTTTGATTTCTAAGGCTTTTGAAGGGACCAATGGAAACAATAAATGAATATGACCTAAGTAAGGGATACTAATGGAAATAGGTTAATCATGGGCAAACATGAAACAAATAGATTCATGGGGCTAGCATGAATCAAATGGAAAATTCAAATAGAATCATGGGGCTAACATGATACAAATGGATTCATGGGGCTAGCATGAATCAAATGAAAAATATAAATAAAATCATGAGGCTAACATGATATAAATAAACTCATGGGGATCACTTGAGACCATTAAGTTCATGGGGCTAACATGAAATAATTAGATTCATGGGGCTAGCATGAATCTAGTGGAAAAATGATGGGTTCACAATCATCCTAAGAAAACTATGAGATGTGAGATGGATAGTCTACACCAACCTAATAAAAATGAATGTGGAATAGGTAGTCCCTCTTTGATGTAATTAAACTTTAATTGGGGATGGGAAAATCCTAATTATTTTCAAGTATGCATATCACCATAATGTTTCATAAATATATGTTTTAACCATTGTGGATGCAGTAGAACAGAATACGGTTTTAAGAAAGGTTTTGTAAAAGATATATTTTAAAAGGATGTTAGTGAAGGGAAACCCTTTCCGCTAAGCGGCGTTGTCTCACTTAACATGTTTAACCGGGATGTATAGTATTATCATACCAGGCTTTATGTCTGACTCGAATTTATGTTTCCCCATTAAACTCTCAGGTGCTCAAAAATTAATTTGAGAAGGCTGAGGGATTAAGGTCTTTTTTAGGTTTTAGTAGGATGATGAATAAGGCCACCAGAGACATGCAGGAGGCAAACAGATAGCTATTTAGAATTGCAATTCTTGTTATGTTACGATGTATTTCCGCCGTGATTGTATTAGGTCTATTATGACCATACGACTCTGATCATCCAAAGGGGTATCTTCATATACTGTTCTTGGGGTAATTTGTAATAATTATATTTTATCTGTATCTAGGAATGATTTGGGATTATGTGTTGTGAATGTGAAACAATTGGTTTTGAAATATAATGAAGCAAAAATTGTTTTGGAATCTATGTTTTATTTCATATTCAAGTGCTTCTGATATTATCGATATCATTAACATAGTCGTATTTAGTCGCCGGATGCTAATACTATAGATGACTGTAGCATTTGTAACGCTTAGTTTTGGGCCCCTAGATAGGGGATGTTACAATTAGCACAAGCATTAACAATAAAACCCATGAATTTTCCTGGTGCAACACCAAAAGAAGACTATAAAAGATTGATTTTCGTCTTGTAATATCGGAGGATGTCAAGAATTTCTGCCAAGTCTCTAATGTGGTCATTTGATTATCATGACTTTACGAGCATATCATCCACGTACACTTCCATTTTTTTCCAATTTGATCTTTAAACATCCTGTTTACTAAGCGTTGATAGGTCACTCCCACATTCTTTAATCCAAACGACATTACTACATAGTAGTACAATCCACCATCGGAAATGAAAGTGGTGTACTCTTGATAAAGTATTTGCATCTGGATTTGGTTATATCCCGAATACGCTTTCATGAAAGATAGCATGTCATGTCCTGCAGTTGAATCCACCAGCTGGTCGATTCTGGGAAGGGGAAACTATCTTTGGATACGCCTTGTTCAAATCTGAATAACCAATGCATGTTCTCCATTTCTCATTTGCTTTCTTCACAAGTGCAGGATTAGATACCCATTTAGGGTAGATGGCATAATGGATAAACCCATTATCTTTTAGTCTATCCACATCCTCCTTAAGAGCGGTAGATCACTCCGGACCCATGCCGAGTCATTTTTGCTTCACCGGGACATGCCTTGGGTCGATATTCAATGCATGGCTCGTACGGGCGAGATTCCACACATGTCAGAGTGATTTCAAGCGAACATGTCTAGATTCGCTCAAAGAAAACCAGCAAGTTCCTTCATCATTGGGGCTGAGCTGTGACCTAATCTTTAGGAACCATGATGGGTCATTATGGCTGACTGTGATGTCAATCGTCAGCTCAACTGGTGCAACCTTGGTCTCTTTGGGCTCCTTTTCATCATCTCTCAGATCTATATCACTATAAAAATGACTATGGAGTCTGAGCCAAAGCCCAGGTGCTAGTTGTCAATCTTCGGTAGCTTGGATGCGAGAAATCTTGTCCACACCCTTATCTTTTTTTTGCACCTAGCTTTCCTCAACTTAGCTACATAGCAGGCATGTCCGGTCGCCTGATCGCCAAGAATAACTCCTACACCATTTTTTGTCAGAAACTTCAAAGTCAAACACCATGGGGCAAGAGTTGCCTGGAATTCGGCTAAGACCGGTTGACCAAGAAAGCCATTGTATAGAGAGTCAACATCCAAAACAATAAACGACAAGTTCCGCACTCTCTTTCGTTCACCTTCTCCCAACTCTATAGGTAATTCCACATAACTAACATCTTCAGTTGCAACACCTTTAAAACCATGTATACGAACTCTAGACAATCTTTCGCTTCCATCCTAATCTAATCATAAGCTTTTTTGAAGATTATATTTACCAAACATCCACAATCAATCGAAATCCTTCTCACCAAAGCAGGGCCAATCATGGTCGAAATGACCATTGGGTCGATTATTGGAGCCTCCACCTTATTAGCATCTCTATTCCTAAACAAAATATCATCCGCCATCGTACGTTGCTATTATTCCAAAGGCCCATCTTTTGTATTCAAATAGCATTCAAAATCTGCATGCCTAATTGCACCAGCATAGTGCTCCATCTCTTGTCAACTCTTATCTGTTGGGTGCGGTCCTCCGACTATCGTATTTGTCACCTATCTTCCACCAGTCCACGCAGGATCCTTAGCCCTAGCGGTGCCTATCCTCGGTTGGGGTCAATGTCCCATTCCCGCCATTATGCGGGACATCCGCAACTGTTGTAATTTCCTTTCTCGAATCAGCTTTTCTATAACACCTTGGAGATGTCTGCATTTATTTGTATTGTTCCCATAGCACTCGTGAAACCAAAAATATTTCCTTGTCTGTTTCTGATTTTCTGTTGATTCTTTTAGAGGCATCTTCCTATACTGCATGGTATTACAAGTAGAAAAATAAATATTCACCAAGGACGTATTCAATGGCGTGTAATTATTATACATCTGAATCCTAGGCTTCAATCTTCCAGAATCCTCTTTCATTCTTGGTTCTTATCTCCGCCTCTTTTTTGCTATTTGATTTATTCTAGACATTCACTTGGACTTTTCCAGAACTATCATTAGATTGTTTTATTGCAATGCTACTCTATACTCCTTCTCTACTTGGTCCTACAACATTCTTCTTCGTAAAGGACCTGGCTTCCTCCTTTCTCAAACACTGAGCTGCCTTTGCGTAAAAGTGCTTCAACATTACGGGGGGCTTACCAGCTAACCAATTGTCAAACTCAAATTCTGGATCAATCCCTCTCGTCACAGCCATGAGTATCGTGTAGTCATTCAGATTACTGATTTCCATAACGGTTGTATGAAATCACTCCAAATAACCTTTCAACAACTCTCCTAGAGCCTAAATCACACTGTAGAGAGACATCACATCTTAGACAAATCGCACGCATCCAAAACTGCTCCACAAACTTGGTTGCTAAATCATCGAATCTAGAAATTGATCATGTGGGTAGTCTCGTGAACCACATCGTCTCTATTCCAAAAAGAAGTATGGGAAAGCATCTTCACTTGGTTGCATCATCTGGTCACATGGAATCAATCAGCCATTCATATCTCATAATGTGCTACCTAGGGTCGGTTTTTTTCCTCATAGGCAGGCATCGACAACATGTTGAACTTCTTTGGATAACGTGCACGTAACACACTATCAATGAACTGGGTATGACTTCTTGAGATTCCCCAATCATCGTTGGTTAAGCCTTGGTTCCCCCTCGCTAAATGTCTGACCATTGTCGATAAGTTCGGCATTTGAATGGTTGGTGCCAAGTAGTGGTCGCACTTCACCTCACGCGAATGGTCCAGCTGATGTCTGCATGTCACTTCACACCTTCTTGGTTCACCATCCCCTCGATGTGTATCTTGTAAATTCACTTCATCGTAAGTCCAGAGAAAAGCTTGGTAATATTCAATTGAACTCCAGCATCCAAACTAACCGTAACAGCTCCAACTTGATTACCATAAGACATGAAAGAATTTCCCTTCTAATGGAGTGATCGGTACCGATATCCATGGAGGGGTTGGCACCGATCAATCTTGGCAGACCACAATGGTCTGCCAATTGATGCCTCGAAGTTTTTACATGATATTCGTCCATTCTATGATGCTTATGCATGTGATACTCATCTGATAAGCTAGAACTCTTCGATCTTGAGTACGAAGTGGGATCCCTCCTTGCTTTCCCTTGCTGCTACTGATTAATTTGGTTCATCGAGCTGATGTTGGTATGAATTTGCTAGTTTGGTTATGGACGGCTCTTCATCAACTCTCTTGTTAAATTATGAAATCCATCTCTTGTAATAGAGTTAGTGGGATTCTAAACTTCAACTAGATCAGCATTCACATATGTTGGTTGATTGCTTGGTCTCCTTGCTGAATCCCAGCAGTCTCATTTCCTTCCACTTATGAGAAGTATCTCTAGTATGCTCACCATTATTATTTACTTTGCTTTAGATTTCCAAAAATTTGAGTAGTGTATGCAACTTCTTAAAGATAACTATAGATCTCCCATAGGGATTTGTCCAATCCAGTAGCAACAAAAGGGATCCTAGCAAGCTAAGAATCAAGCTTCTCAGTGGAAGCACCAAAATATTTGCAACCGAATTGGTCACAAACACCCAAGAATGGAAGTGAAGAAAAATTAAATTAAACTGATGTAATAATTAAGTTAATAACAAACTAAAAGTAGTAATCAGAAACATAGAGATTTAAAGAAGTTCGACGTTGTGTTCCTACGTCCACTTTGAAGATTATCTTTATTGATCACTTATAAATCCGATTAAAGTAGTAGAAAATAGAAAACACTTGATTACAATGAGTCTAGAGTACCAAGCAGCGTAAAGATCATCATAATGACCCATTAGGCTAGTATTTATAGGTGAATACAACCACTAATCTCTCTGAAACTTCAGCGGAAGGACCTTCTAACCCACATGAGCCCATTAGAGGGATCACTAGGCCTAACTCCTAATGAGGAGGGATTGGTACTGATCCCATCATTGGTCAATTTTTAGGCAGAAATCCCTATGGTGACTTCTGCATGCTAAAATATGTTTGCCTTTCAATTCTCATATCATTTGGACCACTGAAGCTCAAATTATTGTTTCATCTTTGACTTGATATAACTTGTGCACCGCTGACAGCCGAACCCTCTATAGGGATGTATGTCAATCCCTCTAAGTTTGTCCTTATGACATGCGATCCCTCGAGTATGTATATAGGGTCCGTATACTTTGCTCTCCAAATTTCATATGCTTTAGACCTGTAGATCTTAAGGTACTGATCGTTGAATGTATGAATGCACCTAAACTTGGATAAATGCTGATCCCTCTTCAATGTAGCCTGCCGACTTCATTTTGATTGAATATGTCTATCCCTTCCAATATGCCATGCTGTGCCAAACCCTTCCAATCGTTGAGCCATACTCCATGCTTTGAGCATCCTATATTGTACATCCATAAAATCTGTTCAATTCTAATTTCATATGACCATCTGTACTTGACTTTTGGGCCCCACAATCATTATTCGAGAATCATCAGCCTTGGCAGTAGTCGGATCAAACTCATGCAACCAGTTCAATATAGCCAAGTTAGAATGCGGGGTAACACATGCATACATACATATGTATATATATGTGAATGTCCTTTTGATTCCTGTTTATTTGATTCTTGCAACTTATAATTTCATTTCAATTTCATTATATATTTTGAAAAGTTAAGTTCAACTTTGATCACTTCATTGTTTCGTTTGTTGCCCTTGCTTGTTTTGTTGCCCCTTGCACTTGTGATCCTTTCACTTATCTGTTAGTATTTTCCTTGAGCTAAAATGAAATGTTTTTCCTAATGCTCGACACTGAGTGATATACTTGTTGCCTTTCTACTCACTATGTACACACATATATATATACATGGATATACATATGTGTATATCTAATGTATGATCTATACATGTACATTGCTTTGCTGCTTGAATGTTTGTAGCACTGCCTTGTTTTAATTTGTGGCACTGTCTTGTTTTCATTTATGGCACTTCCTGTTTGTGGCACTGCCTTATTGCATTGTTGCATTGTTGGCCTTATCCATGTACTTTCACACTGCCTTGTTCAAGGCAGTGCACACTGCCTCTTCGAAGCAGTGCACTACCTTGAACAAGACATTGTGCACTATCTTGACATTGGTTGAATTCCTTTCATGTGCTTTGGTTTCTTGTTTGTGCACTTTGATACTTGCATCAGCACTTTTTGTTTTGCCTGAGCTTGTTTATGTGCATTGTGATTCTTGTTACACATTCAATTGCAAATCTTGTTCCAATTCAGTTCTTCTATATATGTATATACTTGCATGTACTTCTATATACTTATGTACACTTGAGCTTCTATATACTTGCTTCAACACTATGATTTCTTATTTTGCCCAAGCACTTGTTGTTTGATGCCTATGTGTATGTATGCATACATACATACATACATATGTATATATATACATGCTCACTTTGATGATATATTCTTGTTGCCTATAGCATGAAATGCTTGTCATGCATGTACCATTATACATGATTCATGTGTACATTTTGATTTGAACTTGGTTTGAGTTGCCTTGAGTTGCTCCTATGTGCACTACAGTTTTGCTTGAGCTTGTTTATGTGCACTTGAATTCTTATTTATGTGCACTGTAGTTTTGCCTTAAATTCTTACCTAGTTGTCTTGTTTGCATTTCCTGGATGCGCAAGTGTGCATTTTTATGTATATACATATATACATATGTATGTATATATATATGAATGTGTAAGTGTGCATTTTTTGGTTTGAGTATTCTAGTTATATTACCTTACACTTGAATTGCATATATTCCTAGTTTGAGTATTCTGATGTTTCACCTATTACTGCACTTGTTTTGAACTTGAATTGCTGAAACTTGTTTTGAACTTAAATTACTAAAAGTTGTTTTATGATATGTGCACCTGAGTTGAGCCCGAGGAGGCCTGGGCTTGACCTTTGCACATTTGCACTATGTTGAGCCTTTGGGCTTGACCTTTGCAACAATCCGTGAGATTTAATCGATGCTCGGCCTTGTGATATTCACTATGATACACCATGCATATCATAAATAATTGTCCATGCATGTATATATTTGTCCCAGTCTAAAGCATGAAGAGTAAACAAACCCATAACCTGAGGCAATATTAATATTTAATTCAATTTTATTTTTACTATTTAGGTTTATTTCCCTTTCCATTTTATTGCATTGTTTATTTGATATGTATAGGAGATAGCTGGGCATAAGCTGGAGCAAGCAAATCAAGATCATCATCAAAAACAAACCCATGTGAGTAAAAAAAAGTTATATAGAGAAATGTTGTATATATGAGAGTGATAGTGAAAGTTGTATTTGAAAATGTAAGTAGAGTGATAGTGAAAGTTGTATTGTATTTGAATTTGATTTGAAATAAAATATCTGTTTAAACAATATATTTGAATTTCATTACATGAACAATTATTCATATTAGTCAATATTTATATAATGTCTAATAGAAATTTCAGAAATGATACTATAACATCATACTCCATTTAGTTTCTTTTGTTGTGCTAGTGCATATCAGACAATGGAGCATATCATTGGTCTATTGTGCAATGAGACGACATGGTATTTAATGACAGATAGGTATTCAATCAGACAACAAAGGATATCTGTCATGTGATTCATCTTTTTCCTATAGTTTTCATACCTAACATGCTATATCGAAAAAATTTCCATTGACTAACACTTCGAATAGCAATGGAGATTCTCATTGTTCAAAGGAATGCCCCTTGTTAGGAGATATGTAGTTGTTAAGGTGTTTATTATTATTATAATTATTATTATATTGGTGGCAAGTAGTTCCGTTTAACCATTCAGTCGTTCAGCAAAGTAGTTCCATTCTGCTATTCAACCATTTAGCGAGGTAGTTCCGTTCAACCATTCAGCAAGGTAGTTTCCATTCAGCCGTTCAACTTTTCAGCCATTCATTTGTACAATAGACTAATTTTGTTCAGTTGTTTGGTCATTCAGCAGGGTAGTTCTGTTCGGTTGATTTGCCGTTTAGTAGAATAGTTATGTTTAGCCGTTTGTCAATTCAACGAGCCTAATTAATTTATCGATACTGATTTCATAGACCTTTCTTTGCTGGTTTCCCTATTTTTAGGTCTAGACTGGATCTATCTAAAGTTCGTTTTCATCTATTCCTTGAATAAAACTATTCTTATTTTTCTAGTAAGGATTTGCTCTTTGCTTAATTTCTTTTACCTCTCCATTGGGTTTCAGATTCTTTCATATCTTCTATCTTTGCCTTTTACGGGTTTTCGACATCCTAGTCCATTTTCTCTTTGCCCTTTCTAGGGTTTAGCCTCTGTTTTTGACTGTGGCATCTTCGTCCTTTTACTTTTTGCACCTTCTTAGGTTTTGTCTTTGCTTTGACGTGTTATGGCACATATTCGATTGATCTTCCTCTAAAAGATTACAGGTTGGTGCCAGAATAGTTTCTCCCTCTAAGAGATGCTCCAGAGTGGACATCAAAGGCATTTGTCCCTCCTTCTAGGAAGTGCTCTGGAAGTGTGTCAGAGGATTTTTTCCCTCCCATTAGGAGGTGCTCCGAAAGTTTGTCAGAGGATTTTGTCCCACCCTCTAAGAGGTGCTCCATAAATGCGTCGGTGGCTTTTGTTCCTCTCTCTATGAGGTGTTCTGAAAGTGCATCGAAGGCTTTGAGGAAGTTTTTCTTTTGAAAAATATATTTGTGAAAATTATTTTTGGCCAATTGAAATGTTTGTGAAAATCTTTTTAGCATCAATTTTTCTATCATGAAACTTCTTTTTGGAAAAAAGAATTTTTCGTAAAAGGAACTCTTTGATAAATTAAGGAATTATTTCCTAAATTTGGTCTTTCTTTTGAAAAGGGTTTTGGATATTTGAAATTTTTGATAAAGAAATCCCTTCTCAATGTTGCCACCAAAAAGGGTTTTTGGGTCACTCTCATAGTGGAAATGGAAATCTTAAATAGGAGACTGAGTGGTCATGTGCTAATAGTCCTTTAATCAAGAGTAGACTTTTCTAATTAGATTTTTTGTGGTGTTAATGAGTATTGGTGGTTCTAAAAAAAATTCTTTGGAAAATATGCTTAGGTCTTCCTTTTTAGGAAGATTGGAAAATGCTTTTCAGGACATGCCTAATCAAAATCTTTTGTATGCATTTACTAATGCTGAGCTATATTTTTGCTGAGCAATATTTTCGCAAATTTTATAAATCTTTCTTGAAATAGATAAACATTTGCTTTCCCTAATCCATAGGGTAACAGGAAATAATCCTTGTTGATTTTTAAAATTTCTCAAATGTGTGTTCAGTAAATCTTTTGGTAGTAAAATGGCTTATTAAAAATAAGGTTAGTGCATATTGCTTCTATCTTTATATGAGACACACACACACAATTGCACCTCTTCAGGTTTTTGTTAGCAAAAAGGAATGTCTTGTTTGTAAGTTTGAAAAGTTATGATTCATGAATAATAGGCTTTTACAGATAAGAGCATGCTTTTTTCTAAGAATCCCTTCATTTGGGATTTTTTTTGGATATTTACCTTTCTCCAAAAACCAGTTTATGATGGAAGATTGAAGGTAATTCAAAATCCCATAAAAGAAATTTTTATACTGCATTGATTCAGGCCTTGAGATAGAGAGCCATTTCATCCTCGATATTTGAACTGTCCTTTTTCAAAGAAGACCAAAAACTAATTATTCTTTGACAGGGAAATCTAGATTCTTTGGGAAATAAAAGATTAGTTTATTTTAACCTGTAAATAAACTAGGACATTGTGTCAATATAGGATTAATTTAAGTACAAAGAAAATTATAAATTTTATGATTAGAAATAATCCGTAGTGGGCATTTGCCATAAAACTTCATAGTTTGACTAGATCTGAATTTGAAATTGCTAAGCTGCTTTTCATTCTTATAGAAAAAGTGGAAATTGTTAAAATATGCTAGGGCAACCCTAGGTTAAGGAGCTAGGACGTCATAAGCTCAATGTCAAATCGGTGATGATCTTATGTGTATCCAATACCAAAGCTATATTTATGTTGAAATTCATCAAGTCAGTATGCAAGCTACAAGCTTGAACAAGGCCGATGTGCTATGCATGTTGTAAGTCATGCGCAAGTCAATTTACAAGTTATGAGTCAAAGTCAAATTGATATACTGATTACAAAGCAGAGGTCATCACACCAAATATGCTATGTACTTGTTCAATGTTCAAACTGTAACGTGTACAAAGTTCAAGTGTTACCATTGGCAAAAATTCTCAAATTTATTTAGGGTTTACAATGTTGAAAGTGTATGAAGTGGGATGATAATAAATTGGCACTAGATTTGTCGTTAAATGGTATCAATAAAGGGTGGGACCAAGCATTGATGAGATGCAACATCGATATTGGGCAGCGTTGTGAAAGAGCGACTTTGTATGGGATACCGTCGAAGTCGATGACCCTCAGTAGGTAATTAGCGCTTCTCACTGGTTAATGGAAGTTTTGGATTAAATCGGCATCGGTAGTCATCCCATCTTCATGAATGTCGACAGTATTTATCATCGACACCGCGAGTATAGGTTGCAATGGTACTCCCAAGGTAGAGCATGGAGGAGGGGCGGTGCCGATGTTGTGCAGTTTTTATGCAAGCAGCTTATTTTCGTATACTGTCCACGTTGGTAATCCTATACCTTGAGATATTCTTGATTGATTGCTAGCAGCATCATTTGGAGGTGGCTTTGAACATTGATGAAGGACGACATGAATATTGAGAAAGGGCAACCCTATTATTCTCGACATCAATATCCAATGGCCGATGAAGTGTGGTAACGTACATAGCATTACTCATTAGTTAATATTGATGATGAACTTGTCTTGATAACAACAGACGAATAGCAGTGTCAACAGAGTTCAACATTAATGGAATGCGCTAAAAGTCTCATCGACACTCATTGATGGCTTACGATGTTCAATTGTATTTGATATCATTGCATTCTTTTATTGATGAAGTGTTGCACTCTATTATTTCGACCCTGATCTATAAGTGCATTGCTAGTCACATGTCTTCGATAGTAATGATGAAGCGCGACGTCGCTTGGAAGTGAAACTAAAGTTATATGTCATTTACAAACCATTTGACTTCAATGATGAGCAGCACGAGACCTACATGGCTTTGATCAAGTATGACTTCTTTCTTTTTTCTTATTGATGGAATTCGACACTGATGAACTATGACTTGATGAGGTGCAGTGTGAGTGAGTGGTGATACTGAAGAGATATAATAATGACTTTATACATTATTGATCCTATGCGGCACTGTTGATCTTCGACATTGAGCCCAACAGCACCAAATCTTTTGTAATGCTGTCACTTATGGCGTTAATTTTGATAGTGAAATTATGTGGATAATAATTTTACATGGTTCCTAAAAGCAATATCAAAAATAGTGACTTGTAGCTTTTTTATATTAAATTATTTGTTTAGTTTTGTATATCGAATGGTACTAACGACTAAATGTAAATCATGACTGTCAAAACTTCTGCTAGGCTATGTAAAAGGGAATATCTAATGTAGGCATTCTGTTTTATAGTCACTTAGTGAGCATCATCAATAAACAAATTGATGTTGGTTCGTTTTACAACAATTGCATTGGAGCAAAATTGTTGTAATTCTATAATTTGAAATTAAGTAATCCAACATGTTCTTCACAATCTTAAACAAGCTATTTCATATATTTAATTTATGAAATTATAAGGTAGAAAGTCTAGAGATGCTCTTAGGATAGTTTTTACATATAAGTATAAATGAAAGGATTATAAAATTGGAATACTATGTTTTAACGATAATTTTACTTCTTCGCCCTAACCAAATTGTTCCTCTTGCATCATACGCATCTCTTTTCTTACTCTCATTAAAATAATACTATGATTCTCTCAGCTACTCCTTACTCAAATTCTACCTATTTTTGTCGATCAATTCTCCGGTCGTAATTTTTTTCCTTGAAGGTAATTCAATTGTTGTTCGATTTGAAACTTGGTACTTAATTTTGAGATTTTCCATTTTCTTATTCAAGTTATGAATCAATATAGTGATGAATAGTCATGCGATTGATTTTATTCTTCTCACATCAATTAAATAAGTTTATTTCAGCCTCATGAGATTGAATTTGAAATCGAATCTAGTAAATCTCAAATCAACTTTAGTTTCATTATTTTAACACTATGTAATTGAAACCTTAGATCTATTTCAGTCTCGAGTATTCTCAAAAAGGCAACAAATCTTGTTGGATTTCAACTAATTAATTTTTTTAAGATGAATTTTAATGTAAATTTGAAGTAAAATTTTCTTTTGTTTTAAATACGATTTTTGGATTCTTCTTTTTAGTAGAAAGACTAGGCTTCGTTTGTTTTAAATGTTGAATTCTGATTGCTAAATTCTGATTGATGAACTCTAAAGTTTGAATGCTGATTGCTGAGTATTGAATTATGAATAATCACTTACTTGTTTATTTGTGTGATAACTTTGATTTTTGGCATAATTTACTGGTTTTATTCAGTTGAACAGATAAATTCTGGTAATTAGAATATCTGGATATGTAAATGAATTTGAAAATATAATAAAAATGGGATTTTAATATCTGGATAAATATTGATAATCTCCTAATATAATTACTTAAAATTTATATATTGAATTTGTGTTTGTTTAATATATATTGTTGAGTTGATTTTAAATTTGAATTTGGTCTGAATTTGAAACTTGAATTTAAAATTTAAATGAATACCTCAGTAAAATAATTTGGATTTTAAAATATATATACAGGTAATTTATTTAATGTATATTTGGTGTAAAACATTTTCTTTGATATTAGAAAGATATAATTTAAAAATTGTATAAAAACATAAATAAATAAAAACAAGTATAATCTAAGAACATATAATACATAAATATATTGACATAAGGAGTATTAATAATTATTTCTTTAAAACATTTGAAAATATTTATAAAAAACCATGAGTAATAAATAAATGAGTTAAAGATTTAAGCACAAAATACATATATTCTAACAAGTGTAGTAAACTAAATTCATGCAATTACAAGTGTTTGCTTAAATTAACATGTGTAGGCTAACAATTAACAAGTGGCAAACTTAAAATTTATTTTACAATTTAATTATAAATAAAAGAAAGAGAAAAATGGCTATTTTTTTCCAGTTCAAAGTTTAAACCTTTTACTCATCCTCAAACTCAAATCTGGAAAGAAGAACCCGAAAAGAACTCAAACCTGTAAACAGAGAAGATCAAACCATTTCAACAAGATCAAAGCAAAATAAAATCTGGAACCAAAACAAAGCTTAAATCAACTCAACTAAGCAACACAAGAAAGTTTTCAAAGATCAGTGATTCCAGTTTTTTAAAAAAATCAGAGCATCTCAGTTTTAAGTCTCTGTTCTTCATCTTATAACGGGTGAGTAAATTTCTCTATTAACACTCAGATCAGGTTTATCTTGATGCTTATGAATATTTATTGTGATAATGTTCTAGTAAATGAAATTTGAATACATGCATGTGTATAAATATGTATTGGTTTGGTGTGTGTGTATGTATATATTTATATATATGCAGAGCTCTGGTTTCAGGTTTTACAAGGTTCAAACTAGATTAAAAATTCAATATATCTCTTACCGATTCTTGTTAGGTCTAGATGTATAAATCAAACTAGATTGTAATGACAAGGGATTTGATTTAAAAATAATTTCAGGCAAGATTTAATGATAGTTTTTAACTAAATGAAGAAATACAGTAAAAGCATGACTATATCAAAATCTCGTTTTAAAGAAATCATGTATTCAGATATAAAATCTGATTTCTTATCTGAAATAAGGATTTTTGACATATATATCTTGATTTTTAAATTTGGAGATGACGTGAATTTCCGAGTTGATCGGAATTGGAACTTTATTCGATTTCAAGCGAACACGAGGCAAGGTGGAGTCGGGATTCACGTCGGAGGGAGCTAGTGGGTCACAGAGCGTAGGAAAATATATGGTGAACTTCTAGAATGTTGTGGTGGTGCGACGAGTTTAAATTAGGGTTTAGACCTTGGTTCGAGTAGTGGTTGTTCTCGAGGCAATCGCAGAGTCATCGTTAATTCGGTCATGAATGTTCATGGAGAGAAAGCAAGAGGGTGGTCTGGCACTTCTATCGATGCGAGCACGTGACATCCGGTGATCGGAGCTGGGCGTGATGAGAGGTTTTGTGTCTGGGCTATGTTGTTGATGGCGGTCTGTGACCTCATTTTTCAATTTAGGTGACCGGTTGGGGTTCTGGGCAGCTTGGAGGGTCAGGAAGGTCGGCGGTGACTTAAGGATGACATCGAGGTTGGTCGACGTTGCTCCGACGCAATGTACACATGCACGGTGCATTGACATATTGGTGGTTTTTTTTCATTGGATGTTGCTGTGGGAATTGGAAGGAGAAGAAGGATTAGACTTGGGAAGTTTTCATGTTGGGCTCGAGTGTCGATCGGGGTTTCTGGGTTTTGGGCTTGGGAATTGTTTCGATCAGTTCCCAATTTTGCAAGTTTTAATAAATATTTTAGCTGGTTTAAAATTTGATACAAGTTTCAAATTTAGTCAGTAACAAGTTCCCAAAGTATAAATATTTGTCAAATTTTCAAACGCGTTTCAAAATATAATTATAATTCCGTTGTGTTGAGTTTAAATTGCTTTGACTTGAAATAATTACATCAGTATATTATTTTTTTCCTTTTCTTAAAAATCTCTAAGAGTTTCAATTGAAATTAATGATGTAATTAACTTAGTGGTTAGGATAAGTGTAATAAATTCGGAGTAATCAAAATAAATGGGAACTAAAGTGATTTTGTATTTCGAACATTTAATTTAAATTAAGTAATAATTAAGTAAGAAGTTAATTAGTTAAGATAAATGTTTATCCTAATCAAGGTCTTATTAATAAGGTAATTAAAGTATTATTACCTAATGTAATCTATAAAGCATAATTACTTAGTGGAAGTAATTAATGGATAATTACTGAAGGACAGTTAATTAATGGAAGTAATTTGGGTTTAATTACTTTGTGTATTTAATAAGAAGGTTAATTACTTTGTGGAAGTAATTAAGGAATAATTACTTAGTGTAATTAATAAAAGGATTGATTAATTAACGAAATTATTTAAGAATGAGTTAATTAATGAGTGTAAATTAATTAGAGGATAATTAATCAATGTAAGTAATTATCGGATAATTAATTTAGGTAATAAAACAAGATGGCAATTAAAGGTTAATTAATGTGATGGGTTTGAGAATAATCAATTTGTGTAATTAATTAAAGAGAAATCACTTAGTGTAATTAAAGAATGATTAATCAAGGATGATTAATCAAGATGAATAATTTAGGGACGATCAAATAATTGAGTAATTTTTAATAAGCAAAATTTATAAAGTAATTTATTTAATTCATTGGTAGAAATTAATGGTATGACTAATTTATGTTGCTTATGAATGATTGAATGATATTTGAATGCCTTGGATTATTTGTTATCCCTGGTGTGTGTTCGTAAAACTGTGTGATATGAAATGTTTGTGATATAATTGGGGTGAACTGTGATAATGTGGTCATCTATCGAGATGTATTACTGTGTAAAGTGACATCCTATTTAAAAAGTTTGAATTGTTTTCACCTGAATGCTTGAGTTAAGATGACACTAGATTCGAAGAGACAGGGTCGGGTACTAGTACATACCCGAAACTACTTCGATTCTTCACAAATTGATTTGTGAAATCAATAGGCTGTAATGGATTGATTTAAGTAAATTGGACCATTTAATCTAAGTTTGGTACTTAGAAATTATTGTGTGAAAAGTATTTACTATAATAAGTTGAGAACTCGTAGTAAAGTACGAGTTACCCAGGTTTTTAAATAAGATTATGAATTTGAAATTTCATGTTAAATGGGTTTACTCATGCTGGTTTCCAGCCTGACCCGGGTGTTACTTTGATGTAATGCTCGTGTCAGACCGAGTATTACAGATTTTCAGGTAAGGACGTTCTGGAGCTCTGGAGTCGAGCTGGATGGCATATAGTATTTCCGCTGTATTATATTATTGTATATCTGAGGCATGGTAAATGGTGTATATCCAGTGTCTGTATAAATGTGTAACTCTGATGTATTAAAATGTATTCGACAGATATAGTATTCTTTTGTAAACTATTATTATGTATTATTATATTTTATCCGCTGCGAATGCGAGATGTTGATGTTTCTGATCTTCTTCTTCTTCTTTTTCTATCTCTTTCTTCTTTTTCATAACTATCTGGAATTTTCGGGATCTAAAATTCCGGGTCGTTACAGTTGGTATCAGAGCGTTAGGTTAAGCGAGAACCTTGGCTCTGATAGGTTCACTCATTAAGGATAGGGTCGATGGTACCCTAGAATGAGTTGAGTGTGTATATATATATATATATATGAGAGCGTACTTGTTATTTTCTTATATAAAGATTTTAAATGATTTTATATAAGAATATATTTTGATACACAAAGTAATATTCTTTCAAATAAATATTAAGGTAATTGGTTGTTAAATTATTGGAATTAAATAGAATACAACCAAATTGAAATTAAATAAAGATAAGTTTGAAATGGATTCAAACTGAAATTAAAATCTTGAATGTGGTATGGAGTTTCAGAATGAGATAATAATGAATTGGTTTCCAAATATGATAATCTTGGTTATTATCCTAAAATGATGAAATGTTTGTTAATGATTAAGCAAAAATAAATGTTTAGGGAAGTAAAACATTTAGGTAAGCATGAATTATAAATTGGAACTAAAAATGATCTGAATTTTGAAGAATTGAATCTGGATCCAGAATTTGGAAATAGTTTCAAAATGATAAAGAAGTAATATTATTCAGACTATTTTGAATGTGATCTTATTTTAAAATAAGAATTGTTTAAAATTTAAAGGAATTTGTTTTGAGTTAAACCAAAGGTGGTTTAAGAATTTAAGGATAAGTTGGAGTACAAAGAAAATTAATATGTATATTTGAAATAAACTCTAAGGTTGAGTTTGAATTTCCCTTAGAATGTGATGTGAAACCCAAAGTGAAGTAAGTTTTTTTTAAAACTTAAATGGGAAAGAATTTTGAGATTTGAAATGGAAAATTCAAATTTGGGTAAGGTTAATGGGATTAAATTGAATATAACTTGGAGAAAGTTAAATAAGTTTGAATGACAACCTAAATTGGAAATTTCCAGATGAAATTGAAATTTAACTTGGAAAGTTAAATGGTTAATTTGAAATAGGAATTTGTGTGGTCTCAAAACGGGTTTGAGATCTAGAAATTGCAAATGGATGGATGTTTTTAAATAAATTGGATGTAATCATACTATTGTTGTTGAAAAAAATCTTTAAATTATGGATTGGATTTGTTTAAATGAATAAGAAATGAAGTGAGGTGATATATCCGTTATTGAGATAAAAAAGAAATTTAACTTCAATTTGAAATTAAGGATAAGGGATTACTTTGAACCGAAAATTTGAATAATGGCATTTGTAAATAATTTTTGTTAAGGACTGGTTTCAAAATTGGAAGATAAAATTAGGTAATAAACTAAATTTTAAGATAAAATTGTTTTGAAGTCTTATTTGAACTTTGGGAAAAGTAAAGTAAAGATAATTTAAAATGGAATTTTGAGAATTTGACTCAAAATTAAATTGTTTAAAAATTTAGGTTATTGGTTTAAAAATAAAAGGTTAATTTGGTTTAAGGGGTTAAATCGACATTTGGAAATTTAACTCAGATTTATAGAATTCGGATGGTTTAAATTTGAAAATTTGAATTGAATTAGTTCAAATTGAATTTGATTTAAATTAATTAGAATTGAAGATGAATAAGTATGGAATTCAAATGGAAAATTTGAATTGGATTAGTTGGAAATAAAAATGGAAAAAAAAGTATTCAAATTCAAATGAGAATTGGAATTAATTCTTATAGAAATTCAAATGATTTGAAATTGAAGTGGATTCAATTTGAAATTAGTCCAGATTTATTTGAATAATTTGAAGCTGTAATTAAAGTTGAATAAGAAAAAAAAACAAATGGGATTTGATTTGAAGTTGGAAAGAAATTGGGAATAAATGAAGTCCAATGGAAACTGGAGTTATTTAAAATTGGAATTGGGTCAATTTAAATGAAAGTGGAAAATTAAATTGAATTGATGAGAATGAAGTTTGGGAATTGAACAGTTTGACTCTAGACTATTTTTTTTAAAATAAATTATTTTAGTACAAATCTATGTTTCCAAGTTATTTATTATATATACAACCTTTCTTATTAAACCCAAAACTATCTTATACTTATCTTATAACTACTTTTGGAGTTATTTAACTATTTTGTAACTGTTTTATAAACTAATTACTATTATTTCAACTATTTGACAAATTAATTACTATTTTGCAGCTATTTTGTAATTATCTAAAATTTCTAAAACTATTTAACTATTTTACAGCTATTTGGTAAACTAACAATTATTTTTCAATTACTTATCTATTTTTAAAATTTCCAAGATATTTTCTAAATATAAACTGGTCGGAGTTCAAACTGTTATTGATTAAATACCCAATTGAGATAAGGATTGAAGTGATAGTCCAATGAAATTGAGGCAATTGTAAATAAGTGAATGAAAATTTAAGTGAATGTGAATAGAGAGGAGAAATTGATTTGGCTAATAATCGATGAGATAAATATGTAGGATGTACGTACATTATTCAATTCGCATAGTGATTCGATCCAGATTCGAGCACAGAATTTCGAGATAATTATGTCGATCCAATTTGGGATTTTTCACTCGAATTTCGACGGCGAACCTGGATATGGATTGTTGATTGGTTCTGCATATTCTCTATCATAGTTATGACTATGCAAGGAGAATGACGGTTTCTGATCAAGAAACCAGTTCTGAGTCCGCACTAGGAAGTCGGGTGGACGATACTAGTCGGGAAGTGAAATTGTGCGATCGATCGAGCGATCAGATTGGTATAGCGTACGGATGATATGTGTACATCGTACGGGTTTGAATGAAATTAATACTGGGAATTTGTGGATAAGAAATGTGAAATGGTTTTTAAAATGAAAGGTATATTTTGTGAAATATATGATGAAATAAAGTGGAAATTGGATATTTCTATGGTAGAAATTTGCTTTATGGAAGTAAGTAATTTGGTAAGTGACTTTATAGAGTAATCAAATTTGAATATTTGATTTGGGATAAACAAAGTTATGTATCTTTGTTATATATAAGATAAATCTCCCCTCGTTGAATCTATAGCCAGAAGAAAGGGTTTTTTGAAATTTTTTGAAGTATAAAATGAGTTTCATACAAGTTTGAAGGGATCCAAAGTTTTAAGAAGTTATATATATCTATATGTATGTATATATAGAGGACCTTATGAGGATCCTGGAAAAGGTTTTGGGAACCTTTGGATTTGGAAAGGCTTCTGATTTTTGGGTAAAATCAATATTGAAATTTGGAAAGCCTAGTTTGGGAACTGTCACGACCCAAAATTCATCGTTCAAAAGTCGACATCAAATACCTCACTTGTATTCAACTGCCGGAGATTCGAACGTCAAATTTCAGTTCGGATGGAGCTTATAACAACAGCAAATGAATATGAAACGGCGGAACAGAATGAATATCATGCATATATCACAGATACAACAGTAAAAATATCCATTACTACATCAGAGTATTTAATACATACACCATAACTCTAAATACAGCATCATAATAATACAACTATGATCATATATCCAAAAAGCCATCAAATGAAAGAAGTGATAACGAACTCGCAAAAGCTAAACACCTGAGATCTCCAAAAGCTCCTGAGATATCTCCAAAGCAAAAGCTCCAAAATACTGCTTACTCCAGAGTACGGAAAACCTGCTACTAGGCTACCCGAGTAGAAATTATGGGCACTCAGAGTTTAGGAAAGAAACAATAAACTCCACGTCAGTCATGAGACTGGTATGAGTAAACAAAAATAGTTCCTTTTAAAGAAACTAGATTTATAAAAGAATTTCAGTATGCTTTTAAAATGAAACTACCATAAGACCTCCCGCCATACACACAATGCAATCGTAGAATTGGAGGAGATTTCCTCTTATGATAGTCAAATATGTTTGGTACGAGAAAATTCTTTGATATTATTATTAGTGCATAGTGTAGGAAGCATTTCGAAAGTATAATATAAATCTTAGCCAGCATAGGTACCATTATACTATGCCTACTATAGATACCACCTGAGGTGGCAGGTTATACAATTTAAAATCGTACAGGGCTCGTATTGTTTCTTTGGATTTCCAACTAATGGTCAGGCTAAGAAACTTCCTGGGCCACATGGGTACGCCTCTAAAGGGATGCCCCAAGAACCTAACCGGATCTCTGCCAACACAAGGCCGGGTTACCTCTAACTAGGTAACTACCAACACGAGTATGCCATCCCCCGGTTGTAACCAACCTTTATCCGGGACCCCAGAAACAATCACAAAATAATATATATATATATATATATATATATATATATATATATATCTACGATATCCACATAAATTAAGTATCTGGGCTCCATACCATGATACCACTTCTGTCCAGAAGGAAATGCACATACCCTAAAGGGCGCTACCCCTAATAACCTTGCTGCATCTTTCCTGTTTCGACCATTCCGGGGTGTGAGGTTCGACGAAGTCTCGTCCACAATGCTACACTTTTCACAAAAGCCACGCTTTGATCAACAAATGATCAGCAGCATTCAGCATGCCACATTACCAAGTTGGGAATATATTACTGATAACCTTCAACTACATAACCTCTGAGATCGTACGTCTCAGAGAAGGGTGTTAAACTAAGAGAATAAATTCTACGCCACCAACAGAAATGTATTTAAAAGAAATTTGCTTTATATCTCAAATGTAATGTCAGACATACAATCCATACAAGTCTGTTCAGGGTTCGAACAGAACCGAAGGCACTTTCAAAGAAGTCCTTGCAATCCGGGCGTCCACAATCCCGATCGGATTCCCCATCACATATGGAGAACTCAATACCGGAGCAACTCAGTGTAGAGTCATTCGACAGGTTATCCTATCGTTCTCGAAGACGTCCGGTCTTCACCACCGTCTTCAAATGCTCATCCATTTCGTCGTATCACTTATTCGGGATGGTTTATATGACACAAAGGTCCTTTCCCGGCTAAACTGAATAGTGAGAGTAAATTTTAAAAACATGTGGATATGTCGTTCACAAAAATTCACAGGTTCGATGTGGGTTTCGGATAACAAACTGAAATCCGATTCCCTGTCGCATCGAAGTTAAAATGCTGTTTTACGGCTAACAGGGTTTTCACATCAATACAGAACAAACACAAACACAGTATAGTACATAGCAATCTACATCACATAGTATCGCAATCAGAACAGAAATATCAATCTAGTGCACGGTAGTAGTTAATTATTTTCCAATGTGGTTTAAATAAATTAACCACACAATTATTTGTAGTGATGTTTAAAATCAATGATTAATTTGGATAAATAAATTAAATCTTAATTAACTCGATTATTTATTTCTTAATTAGTTATTTTAATTAACCGCTAAATTTGATTAGTCGACTTTAATTTATCTGAATAACAAATTCATAACTTACAAATTAATTTGAACACTTAATTGTTTATTTATCAATTTAATTACAAATTGTATATCATTCTTAATTTCTTTTCAAAATCATTGATAATTTTTTTCCTTAATTATCATTTTCACCCATTATTTATCTCTAAGATATTTTTTTATTAATGATTTAATTAGTATTAAAGTGTATTTTTAAAAATATTCATTTTTAAAATATGTATTTAAATTTCAATTTCTGTTTTAAAAATTAAACAGACAGGTTTTATAACGAAACCTGTAACGAATGAAATTTACTCTGAGTACAAACTTTCCTACTCCGAGTCAAACCCGAGTGTTTTCCCGAGTCAAAGCATCACTTGCTTCGGGTTCTTGCCCAAACTTACCCGATGACTTGTAAATTTTAAAATTTTGTTTAAGTGTTAAAAATTGACCCGACATGAACTTTAAAACACACGAGGCTGAACTCGAGCTATCATGCAAATTTCCTGAGGGTTACCTCGAGTCCAAGATCTTCTTCTCCAACCTCATGCCACTGATACACATCAGTGGTTCGTGCACCTGCACCGTGACTTCGACCCACTCCGGTCAACAAAACCGGCCTCCTCACATCGGCGATCTCCCATCCTTACAACCTCGACCATCAAAATTCACAAAACAACTCGAAATCGAAATCGAGTGATTGAGCCAAACCTAGAAACAAACCCAATAACTCCTCCCAAACCTGGAACTGCGTCGTTCTCACAACCACGATCACCAGGAAGCTCGAAATTCCGGCCACATGCTCGCCTACGTCCCCTCTTCCACCTCCCAAAGTTTCGTAACACTCGATGCATCATGGAGGAAGAACAAATCAAAAATGCAACCCCTCGTTAAAACCAGGGTTAGAAACTTAGAACGCTTGCCGCTGTCGCCACCGTGGCTGTGGCCACCTCAACCTATTTTTCCTCGACTAACCGTAGGCTCTCCCACCTCCACGCGAAGCCTCGATCATCAACCACCCTCCGATCGCCTGGATTTTGACGAAAACCCATGTTCGTTCAACTCAAAACTGCTCTCACACCCGTGCCCTAAAATTATGATTCTTACTTTAAAAATCATATTTTAGCATAAGAATTCTGTTTATAATCTTGAATTCGAGTATTAAGAATTTTAAAATTTGACAAATTTGAAGTTGGCTCGGGTTTCTTGATTTCCAGGAAGATAAATAAGTTGATTAAGCTTTAATAGATTTTTTTTACTCTTTAACATATACTATAACAAACAAAATTCGTTTTGATCTCGAGTTCAATCAGTAAGTAGATGGAGAAGAAAAGATCCTTGAATCAAATATTTTGGCTTATGAACTCAAACAGAGACAATTATAAAACAGCAGTCTGCACATCTTATCTGTTAGTCAGATATACACAGAGAATTGAATATGTATTCTAACATACATATTCACAAGTAAATATCAACAAATTCATACTTTAAATTTTTAAAAGTAAATGTTACTCACATTGATTCCAGAAATAAACAGAGAACTATTTTGTGTTTAAAAACTGCAGTTTCTTCTTTCTTTTTTGATTTTCTGTTCTTTGCTATTTTGTTCAAATGAAATAAAGGTTTGCGGATGTGTACATATATATGAAGAGTTTGTGTACAAGGGAAGGTTTACTGGTGCGACAGTTTCTTTAATTAGATTATATTTTTTTTCTTTATTTGTTGACTAAACCCATGCTTTTAATTCAGCTGATGTGATCCTGTACATGCTAAAGAGTAAATGGCATTTAATGGAAGCATTAATGACCATGCTTCCCTCTTGTTTACAGCAATCAACTGTTGATTTTTTTGTAAGTTCTGTTTTTGTTTTATTTTACCGTTCTTTTTTCTCTTTTTTTTATATATCTACATACTTATATTTAAATGTTCCTTTCTTTTGTGATCTAATCTTGTTCTCGTTTTACATATTTACATGCACTTATGTGTATGTCATATGTCATTTTATAACTATATAAATTTTATTACAAACATACATTTTTTTTAAATTTTATTTCAATTTAAAGCTTAACTATTAACATGTAATTTATCACATATATTTTATTTTATTGCTTAATACAAATTCTTGTTTTGTTATATATTTTTATTCATTATTATTATTATTTATTTATATCAATATATCTTTGAAATATTAACAATATTTTATTCCTCTTGAGATTTCTCAAATCTATTCAAAAATCTAAATAAGTTACCGAATTTAGAATTCAAAATTTTGGGATGTTACAAATATCCCCTCCTTAAGAAAATTTCGTCCTTGAAATTTGAAGAGAGAGAAACGCAAACAAAGAATATACGAATTCAGAAAAAGACAAGGAAATGGCTTACCAATTTAAGCCGAAATGTCTACTCTGCAATTGGGGTATGATTTCTTCATATTATCTTCAGTCTCCCAAGTACAGTCCTTTGGATGGCCACTCCATTGAACTTTGACCAGTTTCACAACTTTGTTTCGCAATCGCTTTTCATCACGATCAACAATTTTTATCGGCTCTCTTTTAACTGCCAAGTTGGAGGTGATCTCAAGATCCTGCTGAGCAGCTTCTTCAATAATACTATCTAGGTCGTGCACATACTTTCGAAGATTAGAAATGTGGAACACATCATGCACGCTAGACAACCAACTGGGTAGCTACACTCGATATGCCAGAGGACCAATCCTTTCCAAAATAGGAAAAGGACCAATATAACGCGGTGCTAGCTTTCCAGTTTTCCCGAATCTCAATACACCCCGCATCGGAGACACTTTCAGAAATACAGAATCTCCAACTTGAAATTCCAAATATCTTCTTCGGCGGTCATAATAGTTCTTCTGACGACTTTGAGCAGTTATTAATTTCTTTCGAATAAAATCAACCTTCTCCGTGGCTTCTTTAATCATGTCTGGTCTAAGGACGAGTCTATCACCTGATTCGATCCAACATGCAGGTGATCGACACGGACGACCATATAGAGCTTCGAAAGGAGCCATTTCTATACTGACCTGATAGCTGTTATTATATGAGAATTCCACCAGATGTAAATGGTCCTCCCAAGAACCAACAAAATCGAGAATGCAAGTACGTAAAAGGTCTTCTAGAATTCGTTTTACCCTCTCAGTTTGCCCATCAGATTGTGGGTGATAAGCAGTGCTGAAATTCAATTTCGTTCCCAAAGCGTCTTGGAATGACTCCCAAAATCTACTAGTGAAGATCAGGTCACGATCACTCACCATACTGCTGGGAATACCATGGAGACGAACAATTTCCTTTATATATAGCCCTGCTAAGCTTGCTGCAGTCCGTATGGATTTCACTAGAATAAAGTGAGCAGTTTTGGTTAGACGGTCCACTATAACCCAAATTGCTTCATTTCCCTTCTTGGTTCGTGGCAATCCGTCAATGAAATCCATCGATACCTGATCCCATTTCCATTTTGGTACTTCCAAAGGCTGAAGTAAACCAACCACTTTCTTTTGATCGCTTTTGATTTGTTGACAAGTAGCACAACGACTCACATAAATAGATATGTCCCTCTACATTGTTTTCCACCAAAACGTTCTTTTAATACCTCGATACATTTTATTAACTCCTGAATGGATACCGAGTTTTGATTTGTGACATTCATCTAACACTTCACCCTTCAAATCAGGGATGTCAGGGACACAAATTCTTCCTTTCATCCTTATAACATTATTGTTGTCAATCTCAAAACTAGTATTTTCTTCACGACGCATTTTCTCATAAATTTGATGAAGAAACTCATCTTCTTTTTGTTGGCTGGAAATCTTTTCAAGGAGAGTAGGAGTGATAACAAGATGAGCAAGAATAGCATGTTTTCTACTCAAAGCATCAGCAACCACATTGGCTTTTCCTGGTGTATACAGAATATCTAGGTCATAAGATGCCAGAAATTCCAACCAGCGTTGTTGTCATAGATTCAGATCTTTCTGGGTGAAGAGATATTTCAAGGATTTATGGTCGGTGAATAATTCGAAATTTTCACCTAGAGAAAGAAGAGTTTATTAAGTATGTTTATTTAGTTAATTTCGTAAATTGTTAAGAAAGCTGAAAAGATTCTTACCCAGAAGATAGTGTCGCCAAATTTTTAAAGCAAAAACAACAGCCAAAAGCTCCAAATCATGTGTTGGATAGTTTCTCTCGTGCGGACGTAATTGTCTACTCGCGTAGGCAACTACCTTCCCATTCTGCATTACTACTGCACCTACTCCATCACCACACGCGTCGGTATAGACAGATAAGCCTTGGTTCCTATTAATGATAGCGAGAACAGGAGCAGTAATTAATCTTCTTTTCAATTCCTGGAAAGCTTCATCACATTTTGGAGTCCAATTGAACTTAGCATTCTTCATTGTTAGCTTAGTCAATGGGTTAGCCAACTTAGAAAAATCATATACAACTTTCTATAATATCCCGCTAAACCTAGAAAACTTCGAACTTCTCTAGGAGTAGTGGGTTGCTTCCAGTCCAGAATTGCAGAAATCTTGCTTGGATCAACAGAAATTCCTTCTTCATTAACAATATGACCGAGAAATCTGACTTCTTTGACCCAAAAGTGACACTTAGAAAATTTAGCGAATAAGACATTCCTCCTTAATTTCTCCAAAACAATTCTGAGATGTTCAGCATGCTCCTCTTCGGTTTTGGAGTAAATCAAGATATCATCAATAAACACAAGGACAAATTTGTTCAATACTTCTTGAAATACTCGAGTCATTAAATCCACGAAGTACGCGGGAGCGTTGGTCAGTCCGAAGGGCATATTTAACCATTCGTAGAACATGCCAGGACTTCTAAAGGCAGTTAAATGAATACAATCCTTGGCTATTCGCAGCTGATTGAATCCCTGAGCTAAATCCATCTTAGAAAAGAATCGAGCGCCATGAAGTTGATCGAATAAATCGTCAATTCTAGGTAAAGGGAATTTGTTCTTGAGAGTTTGTTTATTAAGATCGCGGTAATCTACACACAATCTCAAAGATCCGTCCGATTTAGCCACAAATACGACAGCTGAATCCCATTCGGAAACACTAGAGCGAATCAATCATTTCTTTAGCAAATCTCTAATTTGATTAACTAATTCAATTCTTTCCCTATGTGTCATCCTGCGACTAGCGTGAACAACAGGACGGGAATTAGGTACTAAGTCAATTCGGAAATTTATTTCTCTGTGTGGAGGTAAGTATTTTACTTCTTCAAATACGTCGGAAAATTCCCGAACAGCAGGTATAGACTGCAAATTGGGTTCAGGATATCCCAAAGTATACATCAATTTATCTCTCTTTAGACTTGGATCCTCACAAGAGATTTCAATAAAATTTTCAAGGCTTGTTTTGACTAAAACTGTCCGATTATTACAATCCAATTTAGCATTGTATTTCGATAACCAGTTCATTCCGAGTAAGATTTCAAATTCATTAAATTCGAGGACATAAAGGTTGATAGGAAATTGATAGCAAGCATGTGAAATAGTAACTTTCTTACAATACAAACAAAGATTTGCGGGACCTCCAACTGGATTTTTCACGCAAATAGGGTCGTCAACAAATTCAGTTTTAAGTTCTAATTCACTTACGGTTTGTTGAGAGATAAAGCTATGTGAAGCTCCCGTGTCAAATAAAACTCTAACAGCTCTATCATAAATAGTAAGGTTACCTTGCAGAACACCTTTTCCTTTATCTGCTTTCGAAGTTGAAGGGTCTTTCTTTATCGCATAAACATTTGCCACTTGTGCTTGCTTCATTACCGGGCAATCTTTAATAACATGTCCAGGCTTGTGACAACTATAGCATTCTTTAGCTCCTTGATCATTCCTCACGGGTTGTTCCTTCTTAACTTGCTTCTTCGGGTTTTTGCAGCTGTTTGAATAATGGCCCTTCTCTTGGCAATTGTAACAAGTTATGTTCCTAGCCGAATTTCCTTGACTGCTCTTCTTATCCTTGTCTTGTTGTAGCCTCTTGCCCCCAATCTTCCTTTTCTTCCAATTCTGATTACTTGAATTTCCTCCTTCCCTTGGAATCTCCTGCATATCCAGTGTGGCATACCTATATCCCATATCAATAAGATCAGAAAAAGATTCTTTGATGTGTGCTGTCATCCTTTCATGATACTTCTGGTTCATTCCACGGATGAACCTTTCATTTTTCTTAAGAGGCGTGTTTAACAACTCCGGACCAAAATGGGATAGTTTGTTGAACTTGTCTAAGTACTACTCAAATGACAAGCTTTCTTGCTTTAAATCCAAAAATTCTTGATACATTCTGGAAATTCCTGCCGACGGCATATAACGCTTTTCAAACACCTCCTTAAAACGATTCCAAGTAAACTCTTCCTCTGGTTCATCTATAATGACTGTTTCCCACCAGGCTGAGGCTTCTTCTTGGAGTTGCCAAGAAGCTATAAGTCTCTTCTGCTCGTCTTGCAGCTTTAGCCCTTTAAAAATTTTCTCACATGATCTTACCCATGCTTGAGCCTCAACAATTGACTCCTTGCCGATGAACGGTTTGCCACCAAGTTTTGAGAAATTTTTATACAAATCAGCCAGATTCGGCTGCTGCTGGATATCTGTTGCTGTTACTGCTGTTGGGGGATCTTGATTAGGTGCTGCGGCATTCTCTTGACCCTTAGCTCTTCCTCTTCGTCCGCTCATTCTTACTATATGTAATTAGTAAGAAAAATTGATTTAGATATATGGACGAGATATCTTAAGGAATATCAGCAGTAAAAAGAAATGAACTAAGAAAATTTAGAGTTTCAGTCTTGGTTATACTCATTCTAGGGCATACTTCGCCCTATCTCTAATGAGTCATCTAATGTGTTATACTCCGTAGCTAAAGTTCTTACTCAACCTTCAGCTCTGATGCCAATTTGTCATATGTTATTTTATAACTATATAAATTTTATTACAAACATACTTTTTTTTCCTTATATATCTTCATACTTATATTTAAATGTTCCTTTCTTTTGTGATCTAATCTTGTTCTTGTTTTACATATTTACATGCACTTATGTGTATGTCATATGTCATTTTATAACTATATAAATTTTATTACAAACATACATTTTTTTTTAATTTTATTTCAATTTAAAGCTTAACTATTAACATGTAATTCATCACATATATTTTATTTTATTGCTTAATAGATATTCTTGTTTTTTTATATATTTTTATTCATTATTATTATTATTTATTTATATCAATATATCTTTGAAATATTAACAATATTTTATTCCTCTTGAAATTTCTCAAATCTATTCAAAAATGTAAATAAGTTACCGAATTTAGAATTCAAAATTTTGGGATGTTACAGGAACTATCGATTTTGGGATAATCGATTTTGTGTAAAGGAGCTTTGTATAAGATCATACTAGGTGTATGATTTGAAAGATACTATATGTATATAGTATAAAGTGTTTTGATGATGGCTCTGGGGAAAAGGCGCTCCTTTGAAATGAACTTCTTAGGAGTGCCACCGGCTGGTGCTGCCTTGAGCCCCAAGGGGGGGGGGGGTTCTAAAGTTGATCCTATGAGGAGTCCGGAAAAAACTAGATCCTGAGGATTATGAGTAGAGTATACCATAGAGAAAGTCGTGTGTGCCGCTGAGAGCCAACAGTTACATGGACTTTTGCTGCGATGGCAACGTAACCCAGGATGTAACTGCGACCTATGGTAACATAGCGAAAGTCGTGTGGGCCGCTGAGAGCCAACAGTCTGCGTTTGATTTTACATCGGTAGACTGCGACCTATGTGGGAGTGGAGAAGTTTCATTTTTGGCAGCGAAAATCGAGGGCGCTGATGCCTACAATTACATGGACTTTTGCTGTGATGGCAACGTAACCCTGGAATGTAACTGCGATCTGTTGTGGATTCCATGGCGTAATCGAGGGGCGCGGAGTGCCTATAGTTACATGGACTTTTGCTGCGATGGCAACGTAACCCAGGATGTAACTGCGGCCATAGATGGGGGTGATGATTTCCAGAGCATTCTCACCAAAAGATATTCTCTCTATTTTCAAAAGATATTTTCTATATTTTCAAATAAATTATTTTTCAAATATTTTCACTGGGTGTTGAAAACGGGTTTACCAAGTACTTGTAGATTTTCAGTCCTACGCCTGATCAACGTATGACCGAATTTCTGTGAGAACGAGGATGAACTTGTTAAAACATCAAGTTATAAAAGTATCTTTATAAAACTATTCTATAATATTTTAAAAAATATTTTTAATAAATTCTGGCTTCGTTCCTTTTCGAGGACGAAAAGATTCTAAGGGGGAGAAATGTGATAACCCGGATTTTTGGCATCTGACAATTGGATAATTTACTGGTTTTATTCAGTTGAACAGATAAATTCTGGTAATTAGAATATCTGGGTGTGTAAATGAATTTGAAAATATAATAAAAATGGGATTTTAATAGCTAGATAAATATTGATAATCTCCTAATATAATTACTTAAAATTTATATATTGAATTTGTGTTTGTTTAATATATATTTTTGAGTTGATTTTAAATTTGAATTTTGTCTGAATTTGAAACTTAAATTTAAAATTTAAATGAATACCTCAGTAAAATAATTTGGATTTTAAAATAATATATATAGGTAATTTATTTAATGTATATTTGGTGTAAAATATTTTCTTTGAAATTAGAAAGATATATTTTAACAATTGTATAAAAACATAAATAAATAAAAACAAGTATAATCAAAGAACATATAATACATAAATATATTAGCATAAGGAGTATTAATAATTATTTTTTTAAAACATTTGAAAATATTTATAAAAAAACATGGGTAATAAATAAATGGGTTAAAGATTTAAGCACAAAATACTTATATTCTAACAAGTGTAGTAAACTAAATTCATGCAATTACAAGTGTTTGCTAAAATTAACATGTGTAGGCTAACAATTAACAAGTGGCAAACTTAAAATTTCTTTTACAATTTAATTATAAATAAAAGAAAGAGAAAACTGGCTATTTTTTTTCAGTTCAAAGTTTAAAACTTTTACTCATCCTCAAACTCAAATTTGGAAAAAAGAACCAGAGAAGAACTCAAACTTGTAAACAGAGAAGATCAAACCATTTCAACAAGATCAAAGCAAAATAAAATCTGGAACCAAAACAAAGCTTGGGTCAACTCAACTAAGCAACACAAGCAAGTTTTCAAAGATCAGTGATTCCAGTTTTTAAAAAAAATCAGAGCATCTCAGTTTTAAGTCTCTGTTCTTCTTCTTATAACGGGTGAGTAAATTTCTCTATTAAAACTCAGATCAGGTTTATCTTGATGCTTATGAATATTTATTGTGATAATGTTCTAGTAAATGAAATTTGAATACATGCATGTGCATAAATATGTATTGGTTTGGTGTGTGTGTATGTATATATTTATATATATGCAGAGCTCTGGTTTCAGGTTTTACAAGGTTCAAACTAGATTAAAAATTCAATATATCTCTTACTGGTTCTTGTTAGGTCTAGATGTATAAATCAAACTAGATTGTAATGACAAGGGATTTGATTTAAAAAGAATTTCAGGCAAGATTTAATGATAGTTTTTAACTAAATGAAGAAATACAGTAAAAGCATGACTATATCAAAATCTCATTTTAAAGAAATCATGTATTCAGATATAAAATCTGATTTCTTATCTGAAATGAGGACTTTTGACAGATATATCCTGATTTTTAAATTTGGAGATGAAGTGAATTTCCGAGTTGATCGGAATTGGAACTTTACTCGATTTCAAGCGAACACGAGGCAAGGTGGAGTCGGGATTCACGTTGGAGGGAGCTAGTGGGTCACAGAGCGTAGGAAAAGTAATTGGCGAATTTCTAGAATGTCGTTTGGCGCAGCGAGTCTAAATTAGGGTCTAGACCTGGGTTCGAGTAGTGGTTGTTCTCGAGGCAATCGTAGAGTCATCGTTAATTCGGTCATGATCGGTCATGGAGAGAAAGCAAGAGGGTGGTCTGGCACTTCTATCGATGTGAGCACGTGACATCCGGTGATCGGAGCTGGGCGTGACGAGGGGTTTTGTGTCTAGGCTATGTTGTTGATGGCGCTCTGTGATCTCGATTTTCAATTTAGGTGATCGGTTGGGGTTCTGGGCAGCTTGGAGAGTCAGGAAGGTCGGTGGTGACTTAGGGATGACCTCGAGGTTGGTCGGCATTGCTCCAACGCCATGTACACATGCACGGTGCACTGACATATCGGTGGGTTTTTTTTTCGTTGGATGTTGCTGTGGGAATTGGAAGGAGAAGAAGGATTAGACTCGGGAAGTTTTCATGTTGGGCTCGAGTGTCGATCGGGGTTTCTGGGTTTTTGGCTCGGGAATTGTTTCGATCAGTTCCCAATTTTGCAAGTTTTAATAAATATTTTAGCTGGTTTAAAATTTGATACAAGTTTCAACTTAGTTAGTAACAAGTTCCCAAAGTATAAATATTTGTTAAATTTTCAAACGCGTTTCAAAATATAATTATAATTCCGTTGTGTTGAGTTTAAATTGCTTTGACTTGAAATAATTACATCAGTATATTATTTTTTTCCTTTTCTTAAAAATCTCTAAGAGTTTCAATTGAAATTAATGATGTAATTAACCTAGTGGTTAGGATAAGTGTAATAAATTCGGAGTAATCAGAATAAATGGGAACTAAAGTGATTTTGTATTCCGAACATTTAATTTAAATTAAGGAATAATTAAGTAAGAAGTTAATTAGTTAATATAAATGTTTATCCTAATCAAGGTCTTATTAATAAGGTAATTAAAGTATTATTACTTAATGTAATCTATAAAGCATAATTACTTAGTGTAAGTAATTAATGGATAATTACTGAAGATAGTTAATTAATGGAAGTAATTTGGGTTTAATTACTTTGTGTATGTAATAAGAAGGTTAATTACTTTGTGGAAGTAATTAAGGAATAATTACTTAGTATAATTAATAAAAGGATTGATTAATTAAGGAAATTATTTAGGAATGAGTTAATTAATGAGTGTAAATTAATTAGAGGATAATTAATCAATGTAAGTAATTATCAGATAATTAATTTAGGTAATAAATCAAGATGGCAATTAAAGGTTAATTAATGTGATGGGTTTGAGAATAATCAATTTGCGTAATTAATTAAAGAGAAATTACTTAGTGTAATTAAAGAATGATTAATCAAGGATGATTAATCAAGATGAATAATTAGGGACGATAAAATAATTGAGTAATTTTTAATAAGCAAGATTTATAAAGTAATTAATTTAATTCATTGGTAGAAATAAATGGTATGACTAATTTATGTTGCTTATGAACGATTGAATGATATTTGAATGCCTTGGATTATTTGTTGTCCCTGGTGTGTGATTGTGAAACTGTGTGATATGAAATGTTTTGTGATATGATTGGGGTGAACTCTGATAAGGTGGTCGTCTATCGAGATGTATTACTATGTAAAGTGACATCCTATTTAAAAAGTTTGAATTGTTTTCACCTGAATGCTTGAGTTAAGATGACATTAGATTCGAAGAGACCAGGGTCGGGTACCAGTACATACCCGAAACCACTTTGATTCTTCACAAATTAATTTGTGAAATCAATAGGCTGTAATGGAATGATTTAAGTAAATTGGACCATTTAATCTAAGTTTGGTACTTAGAAATTATTGTGTGAAAAGTATTTATTATAATAAGTTGAGAACTCGTAGTAAAGTACGAGTTACGCGGGTTTTTAAATAGGATTATGAATTTGAAATTTCATGTTAAATGGGTTTACTCACGCTGGTTTCCAGCCTGACCCGGGTGTTACTTTGATGTAATGCTCGGGTAAGACCAAGTATTACAGATTTTCAGGTAAGGACGTTCTGGAGCTCAGGGGTCGAGCTGGATGGCAGAACGTATAGAGTATTTCCGCTGTATTATATTATTGTATATCTGAGGCATGGTAAATGGTGTATATCTAGTGTCTGTATAAATGTGTAACTCTGATGTATTAAAATGTAATCGACAGATATAGTATTCTTTTGTAAACTATTATTATGTATTATTATATTTTATCCACTACGAATGTGAGGTGTTGATGTCTCTGATCTTCTTCTTCTTCTTCTTCTTTTTCTATCTCTTTCTTCTTTTTCATAACTATCTAGAATTTTCGGGATCTAAAATTCCGGGTCGTTACAGTTTGCATTCATCATTCAGAATGAAAAGCAACATTCAGCGTTTAGGACAAAAAATAAGCAGTAAAAAAGTTCTAAATTATTTTGTCTGAGTAGATGGCTTTATTCATAACACTAACAAAAAACAAACAACATAAAAAATTCTGATTTATAAATCAGAACTTGAATTTAAAACTTCTTATTAAAAATAGATGTAGCCTAAAACTAATTTTAAGATGCTAATTTATATCATTATTTTAACTTTATTAACTTATATTTTTAATGAAATGATTTATGTATTCAGTAATTTTGGAGTAATTAAGTACCAGGTGAATTAATTATGAGTTTATTGTAATCATATTAATAGTATCATGGAGTAACATATTTTGAATGGCATGTCCTACTTATGTAAAAGCAAGCTATTATAATGGCGCACCTCTTGGTGAGTATGATTTGTGTCGCATACACTTTATAAATTGTAACAAAACCTTGATTTTCTTTCATTATGACTTTGTTTGCATGATTTTAAAAGTTATTTTCAGATGGGATCATAGTGATCAAGCTTCATTCAAAACTTGTACAATATACTAACATCTCTTTGGAGTAATTGAGTAATAGGAAATGTTCTACTGTCGTGAAAGCAGTGACAACCCTAATAAAATACATTTTTCACACCAACTTTAATCATAACATATCTACATAATGTGCACGTTTATGTGCAAAAATACTCATTTTATTTGACGAGTATATTTGCACGCCTAGATGGGCCTGCATTTAATCACAATGGGATGCATTTATAGTTGTACACATATGGAAATAGATTTGACAGTACCATTACATCATGAACTAATCCGAAGCAATGTCCGAGAAGACCAAGATAACTGAAGAACATTTATAGAACTAGTAGCTTGAAAGCAGTCATAGTTTTATCATTCATTTCTTTTGTTTTAGTTTATTTCATTCTATGGAGATGGAAATAATACTTATACTTTTACATGCATATACTCTTTTAGTTAATGTGGGCTGTGTGCAAAAATGTAGCTAAATATATCAAAGATTAACTGTTTGTTTACCATTCTTTTGTACATTTTTGTTTCTTATGCTTCCAAATTACTATGTTTTCTTTTGAAACTAGTAATTTCATTTTTTTTTCTTTCTTAAGCTTGTACTGCTTATTTTAATGTGGTTAATTACTTGGGCAGAATCTTTATATATTTTTTCTCTATTTTAGTGATTTTTTTCTTCACTAGTTAAGGCAATTTAGAAAGGAAACATGAACCTCAAAGAATAGAAATGAAGGGGATGAGAAAAAGAAGTATAAGAGAATTATTGGTTTTTACATGCAAGCCTAGTATTCAAATAGGACCAGAAATTAGCCTTATCATTCTTAAGGTCATACGTGTAACAAATCCTAAAAGCATATTGTTGTTGTTCTGCTGTTATATTCAAAATAAGAAAACCGTGATAGTATCACACGATACTTACTTTCTTATCTAATTCCAAACAAAATTAAAATAGTCAATGTCTTCCTCAATATAACATTGAATGAAATATATCCTGAACTTAATGCATACACAGTCTTAACAAAATAATATACCAATAGATGATATTAAATATAATATACCAACAGATGATATTAAATAAAAAATTATCCATAACACATACTTTTTATATGTCATGCAAGTGCAAATGTTTATATCTCTGAATTTGAATGAGCTTCAATATATATCGTCAACTTGCCACTTCCCTGTAAAATAGATGTTTATTATTGAAGAAATATAAAGGCGCACATAGTTCATTTTTTGGTTTCTTTAGTGAATACTTATCAAAATTAAATATATTAGAAAAACTAACAATGTTATAATAAACTTGATCGTGAATTTTAGTCCACAATCTTGTCCTTCTATAGTTCTTATTAAGATCTCACCTGGGAAACCTGGAAAGATGGAGTTGTTTGCTTTTGAAAATTCAACGAAATATACTTTCATACATTTGTGTACCTACGGGTTTAGAAGTCCATTTTAAATAAAATGACTTCATCTTTGTTAAAGATACATTATGTAAACTTATACATGGGCATCACCTATTACATATAAATTTAAATACTGCAAAAACACAAAAGTTGCTCAAAAATACATCACTCTTTTATCCATATATGTGACGTAGAACTCATACGATTTCTCATGGGATACTACCTTCAAATATCTTAAATATCATCAGTGAACACAAATATGTTTGTCGATATACAATTTCACTCGACATTAGAAAATTTTCAAGTAATAAACAGGCTAGAAAGAAGAACATAAAGAAAAGGGCAAAGATTAGGCTGGCAAAAAAAATTAACTTTGACAACATAAATATAAGGCTTTTTCCAAGGAGAAGAAAATTGAAAAAACCATCAGGTCCTTTGATGACACCCCATTCCATTTCCACTTTCTTTGATCGCAGTCAATGCATGCTGTAATGACCCGTAAATTTTAATGGATTTTAATAATGTAATTAATTGAAATTTTGTGAATTTTTAGATGATTAAATTTGGAAATAAAAATTTGATATTTGAAATACGTCTACTTAAACATTTCAACCGGTAAATTTTCATCTGAAAATATGGAAGCGTATTTTCTTATATAATTTATTTAAATTTAAATCAATTAATATTTGCTAATAATAAAATGTTTTCCAAACCTGAATATTTTTATATAATAAATTTCTAAATCATCTTCTGAGTTAGACGTCATTCGTTTCGTCAAATTTGGACTGCTATTGCTCCGTCTATCTTATTTTTCACAAATTAGCAGCATTTTCGGTACCGATTATCGACTTTTGATAGGATGGTTGTACCACTGATATCCGTATACCGTTTTGATCGTCTCATCGTGTTGATCTCTGCGATATATTCAATTCTGTGTTTTGAAGTTCAATACGCAGCGGAATCCGCGAAAACGATTTCGTATCGGTACCGCATCCGTGACCTTTTGTTTTCTATTGCCTTTCAAACTTCAGCCGTGTCATCCAAACAACAATAAATTGCTTTAATTATTCACTAAATTAAAGCATTTGACCATTGTTGTTTCATTATTTTCATGTACTATATCTGACTGTTCACTGTTTTGAGACGGTTCAAGTTTAAAAATATTAGTATAATGTTTCTATATAATCTGAAGCCAATGCATTGTTATCTGTTGTAGGCCATCTTCCACCTTCTTCCACCTTCTCTCTAAATTTCTCTCTTCCTTTTGAAAACCCATCAACTAAAAAAAATGATACAAGTTATATATTAAAATCTGCATGATTGAGAATCTGTTGCCAAATCACCATCGAGAACCTCCATAGTTCTCGAGCCGCCTCTCCTAAATTGCTTGAAGACATCTCTTCCTCCCCCTCCCCTCTCAAACCATCGGCCTCACCAACATCCCCTCCATCAAGGCCGAGCTCACGCCCCAAATCCATGTGAACCAAAACACCAACGCCTAGCAGATCATAGCCGCGTGCCGCCACGAGCGTGCTCGCCTTTGCCGATGCAGGCACCTTCGCCTCTCGACCACCATGGCAGACGCGACACCGGCCTTCCCCATTTCCTGCTCCTCTTTTCCGCCTGTCGTGAAGCCGAGCACAACCTAGTCTCGCCTATCCCAACCTTCATCCCTTTACCATTCCAAAGCTCGGTAGCACCTCTGTTGAATTGGTAGGTGATTGTATATATTATATATTAGTTTATATATATGGTTTGAGACCTAGCTGTTACATATAAATTATATAGGTTATACATTATGTTGTATATATGTATACAGATGTATATAGATTTTTATAAGGTCGGTGTTTTTCCTAGTTATATTTTGCATGATTAAGTTATGTATATTTTACATGTTTTTAAACTCTATATATATATATAGTCTGTTTGTTTGTATAAGTATATATTAAATAGTTTGTTTATCTTTAAGTCATATAGTCTGTATATACATCAAGTTTATATAAGTTCTGTTTTATGTTTGCGTTCTCTATATATATAGTTATAGACCAGTTTTACATACATATAATATATATGAATTTATATGATGTTGTTACAGTTTTTATATATATTTGTTAACATGTTTAAGTAAATATGTATAATAGTTTTGTTATATTTTAAGTATAGTTAGTTACAAAATATAGTGTTATATTACAGTTTTATATTATAAGGTATATATGTACGTATACAATGTACGTTATTTGACCTGTCAATATAAGTTGATTCAATTAGTATAATATATATCTGTTATTTTATATATTGATTTTTGAATTTTAATACAGTTATATATGTACAATTGTGACAGCATTATATATGGTTTGAAACAGTATATATATAGTTATGTCAGTATTATCTGGTATATATGTGATAGTCTATATGTATCTGCCTCTATTAGTTATATATGTGTGCTGTCTGTATTGGTTTGAATATGGTATATATTAATATTTTGATTTTTAACAAGTCTATATATATATATATAAACATTGATTTGAAAATATAATGTGTATATATGTTGTTTTAATGTATGTGACTCTGTATAGGCTTATATATCAATTTGTGTATATATATGAATATATAAGTTTAGGTTTCCAAATTTTATTGATTTCAGAGAAAAATATATACTAGTATTTTGATTTTAGTTAATGGGTTAATAAATAATGATTTTGATATATATATATATATATATATAGATTTTGATTTCAATATATATGTTTAAAATTTAAGATTGATTTAAAAATGTATGTGAATTTTAAAATTGAATATTTGGTTTAAGGAAAATTTTATTATAATATACATCTCATTTAAATTTTATCAAACAAATTTTGATTTGTTCTCATCGATTTTTGTTATCAGCCTTGTTCGTCCAATTCGTACCAAGCTAGCATTGTTTTGGAAATCGTGCTTGGATTCATAACTCATCTCATTCTCGTTCGTCTCTAACCTCGAAAGGTGAGCAATCACTTACGATTAACGTTCTTATATTTATTAAATTTGATTTCAATTGAAACGACTATTGAAATATGTTGCAAAATTGAACTGTTAATTCTTAAATTGCTATATATGATATGCTATTATCTGTAACTATTCACCTATGGGATGTGACACCATATCCTGCTGTTATATTTTATTTAATCACTGATGATATATGTCTGTTGTTATATGTTATATTTTATCATATCCGTTATCACTCTGCAAGTTCCCTGTTAGTATAGAATTCCCTATGGGTTGAAGTGATACATACCCAAACGATCTGTAGAATAAGAGAAAGTCGTTATGGGTTGAAATGATAAACCCAAGCGAGTTTCATTGAATTGAATTTGGGATTGCGGATTGAAATGATATATACCCGTATATACTTAAATTACGGATTGAAATGATAAATATCTGTATCACTTGAGCATAGGATAGAAAATTAAATATAGACACTGTTGGTTTATATATAAATATTTTGAAAATGATTTCTATGGTTTTGAAAGGAAATATATATATTGTTTTATTTAAACTTGAAAATATTATGTGTATGAATAAGTTTTAATATAAAATAAATTTAATAATAAGCTTTAAATTTAGTAAAGTTTGGTTTAAGTAAAATGCAATATGTTTAAGTATTTATTTAAAATAGATTTTTTAAATGATTTTATAAGTTAAGGCTGGAAAGATTAATTTGAATTTATTGTATTTAATTAAGAATTTTGTTTAATAAATCGATTTGTAACTTACTGAATTTGAGGGTTTTGAGGTATGATTTTATAATTTGATTTCGATTTATAGTGGTTAAATGGATATTTCAAGTTTAAATAAATTGAAGGACACATTTAGTGACTTGTAATTTGGGATTTTATTTAAATGATATCGGATTTATTAAGTAAATATTTCAAAGCTAAATAATAATGAAGTTAAATTTTGATATATATGAAATTATCAAATTTAGTTTTGGAATTGTGGAATATTTAAATCTTTGAAACATATTGAAATTTAAATGGTTTATGTTGTGGTTCAAATCTGTATTTGAAATGGTTTATTGAGAAATTGAATTGAAATTGGTGAATTGAGATTGGATTAAATTTGAATTTTTGAATCCGAGTTGATTTGAATCAATTTGTGAAATTTAAGGAAACTATTTTATTATATAAAGTAGTTTTAAATTTTTTTAAATTATTTATATATTTTACTTTATAAATTATTTAATATAAATTATTTTAACATACTAACCATTTTATTATATAAACTATTTTAATATAAACTATTATATATACTAATTATTTAATATAAACTCTTTTATTTTATAAGCTATTTTATTATATACTATTATTAATATCTAAACTTTTTAAGTGGGGGAAGTTATGGATTTCAAAGTATTATGATTTCCAAAGTGTTATAAATTCAAGTATTTGGTTTCAAAGATGTTATAACTTTGAAAGTGTTATGGTTTTGGAAATGGATATATTTGAAATGGAATTGATATTGTATTGATATGGTTTTGAAATGGAAAATGATATCTTGGTTTTGAAGTATAAACTATTTTGAAATGACCACTGTGTTATAATAACGATTGGTTGTTAAAGAGACTGGGATTAGAAATTGTCATACCTCCTTCTAATACCGAAAACCACTTTAACAACTGTGTACGCGGTGGAGATTCCAAAATTAAGTAGGATGGTTCGGTGACGATTATATACTATTATTTACGTAGCCCTGACTCTCGTGAGTCAGCTTGATGTGGCTAAAATAGGAGTTATATTGGGCCAAGTGAGGTCATTTCTCCTATCAGACACTATTGCATTTGTGATGTGATTGGGTGCACCCTTTGATTTGGGAGTGCGTTACGAGGTGGGCGGTAGTAGCTGCTATGCGTTACCGCCAGTCCGGGAGTGCAAATGGTATATCTACCTGGGCATTTCCTCGAGTGCCATGTCACATGCCCTATCGCGCCTTCCACGAGTTTGTTTTGTGTCGTACCTACGGAGTACTCTCTGAAAGCCCACTCGCGGGTTGAGTTTACAGTATCTGTATAGACTACGACATTATATAAAATGTGTTAAGGGGGATATGGGTAACGCCTTAACGCTACTTTAATACTTTTACTTTATTATAGACATATTATAATAGTGTATATTGCTACATAGTAGATAGTTCCACGGATCCTTAGAGGATGGTTATCACAAACATCCTTTAAGTTACTTGTATTTCAGTTGATATTTCACTTGAGTTGGATTTATTGATATAAGAATGTTAATTCTGACTCAAGTGTTTTGTGTTTTGCTTTATGCTCGGGTCAGACTGAGTGTCACAACATTTGAGACTTACCTTTTGGGTTGGAGCTTCACTTGGAGATCCATTTGCATCCATTCAGCTTTTAGCTTTTCCAGTTGATTTATTTAGAGATGTCATATGTTGTCTTCGAGACTTCACTATATTTGAGATATTATGTTGTATTTTATTTCAAACTCTGTTGTTTATATAGTAGCTTCATGAACTACTATTTAATTCCGTTGCTTATTGTTACATTACTATGTGTCTGCTTCTGTGATTATTTTATTTACTGTATATGCTGAGTTTTGTCAAATATAAATTAACAATCTGATATTTTGAGCAATTCAGGTCCGACATGTGCGGATGCAAATGGCACGAAATACCGGGTCGTTGCACATGCATAGACATTAAGACCTTCCATTCTCATTAGCAAATGCATTGTACGATTTCTTTACCGTCCCACATCAATATAGGCATGTATTGTTAAGTGTATAATTCAGAATCATAAATGTTGGCATCGGATCAATGTTCAAAAGTATTGTATCTGCTTCATCAGATTACCAAAATTGTAAAAACTAATCATGTTTCCCTTTATCTTCCACACTTCATGAAATATTTGTATCAAGACAAAATTATATGATAAGGTAAGATGAATTAGATGGTATACTCCTAGTTGCCAAAGATGACACAGTTATGAATGCATAGCTTCGTAAAAGGTATGCAATGAGAACTATGTAGAATTACATTAAAAGATATATTAACTTATATAAAATGTCAATGCACCAATTTAAGAAAAATTAAAAAAATTAGATTAGGTAGTTGTCGGAATTAATGGTATAGACAAAGGAGGCATATATTAGATGTTCTCATAATTTATCCCAAGCATCCATTTATAATTTTCTTTTTCTAAAAGAAATAAAAAATAAAGCAGCCCCGCTCGCGTACAACTAATTCTTTGATCTAATGCTCATAAAGAACTCTTTTATAATTTTGTGAAGAAATGCAACATCGACATTTCGAAATTAATACAATTTTTATTGGAAGTTCGAGTCACAATTCCATTATGTGATTGCTATGCATGACAAAGATTATTGAAGATTTTACGTTTGTTTGTCATTTGTAATAATTGTTTATTATTATGCATTCACCATTCGTATTCATACTTAGGTTATTTTAGATAATTTTGTGAGGTATTCGGGTTCCTACTTTATCCTTGCGATGTTAAATAATATTTATGTAAATATTAAACAAGCTCACATATATGTAGTATATTTATTGCAAAGTTACTTATACTTTCATATAAATCTCATAAATATTTCTAGCATTCAATATCCTAACACCTATTTCTCTTCATCTTTCACTCTGAAAAAAATAAAGGAAAAGGAAAGATAGATAAATTAAAGCAGGAAAAAGTGAAATGTTAAATGTAACCGTTGGCTTATTTTGTTTGCAAGGATGACAATACAAACAAAATTGAATGTTGGAATCCTAAAAACAATTATGTGAAAATGTTCTTAGATTGGATAGAGCTACTATGTATGACAGTAGTCATGTTGCTACTCGACGAAAGCCTAAGTTGCAGCTTAGCACTGGCCTATGTTGTCGCATATAATAGACAGAGCTACTGCTCTTCATCAACCTATGATGTTGCATATAGCAGTATATTGAGCTGTTGCTCTATTGGATGCAAATCTTTTTTCCCTTCTTTTCATATCCTACATGGTATTCAGCATTAAGGCACAAAGCTATCATTTGAGAGTGCAAATGAATAACATTTTTCACAAATAATGTAGGAACATAGTTATATATAAATCCATCCAAATCTTGTTATGTTTTTACTATTCGAGCGTAAAGTTATAATAAACCATACTTTATTTATTTAATTTATTCCACTTGAGTAAAACACTTTGGCTGTTACATTTGAAAATTTTCTGTGAGAAGTAATAAAAATTGTTTAACGCATATGGTAAAAAAACCGAACATCAAATTTCTCATAAATAGACTGACCACTAAAGTTACTACAATTTTATGTCTAAAATATATCATTAAAATGAACAGACATCTAAAAGATTTAAAACAAACTAAGGCAATTTAAAACTAGAAATTCATCATCAATAATAATCTACACTTTTTAGTTAATTACATATAATAGAGCAATTTATGAATTACCACTGCAACACTATTAACATAGCACATTTAAATTACATAATTTAGAGCAAAACCTAATAAGTACCTATTTTGAATTTTGATCTAGCATAACTACCAGATGATCCCGAAACCATGTAATTTCAGCTTTCAAAACTTTAGAATCGTGACCGAATGTAAATGATGATGGTGTAGGCACTCATTTAGGAAGACCAAATGCAGAAGATTAAGCTACACCAGAGTAAATTCGAGAAGGTGGAGTACGAATTTGATGGATTAGGGTTTTTATGTTATGTTGGGGAAAAATGAATGGGAAGGTGTTACGTAGTAAGGAAGAAATGGGATTTAGGGTTTCTTGGTTTTGGGAAGGCAAGCAGAAGTAGAAGCAAGTAACAAAGGGAAGATGCAGAAAGGGTATTGCCGGAATTTCAAAAAGATGCAGTTGATTTTGTATTCACTGAATTATCATTATTAGTAGAGAGATATAGATGTACAATGTGTTTTTCGCATGATGCATCTACTTGTGAATATCATGCAATGAATGCATACTTCCATTATGTTCAAAGGGATTATGCTAGTAATCAATGAAGGTAACCGTCGGGTCATACTAGTAGGCAGGGAAGTTTGAGCTATTGAGTTCTCTAAAGATCACAAACCAAATTGCATTAAAAAGACTACGAATTGAAAGCCATGTGACATGGTGTATGATGGCAACCAAGCCAAAACTAGCCGTTATTGGTTGTAAGAGTAGTAGGCACATTGTACATGAAATTATTAGGTTAATATGGTTTTCTACCTTCTTTTTTTTTGTTTTTTTTAAATTGGGTACATAGGTTGTAGTACATAGTTATACTACAAGTTTTAGGTAGTATATAACATATTACAAGTCAAAAAATGTCCAATGGTTCGATTCACACGTTTCATGATATTCGAACTTGTAACCTCATGGACCAAAGGCAGGCTTCTACCTTTTTCATTTACTTGTTTTCTTAAAAATATATAAATTCATTTATGTTGTTTTCCCAAAAATAAACATAAATTCATGTAACTTTTACAATGAATAAACTCAATATCTTTTAAAAATGTAATCATACATCTTGAATTATTAGATTAAGAAAATGCTATTTGTCTTTTTAAATAGACACGGTTATTTTGTAACAACAAAGGATAAATACATTACTCAAATAATTTTTATTTTTATAAGTAATGATAATAAAAGATTACAAAAAGTGATCACTAATGAGAAAGTATGTAAATGATAAATAGTATTATAATACGAGAATAATCGAATTTTTTTAAAACATTTATCATTTTATACAAATTTTATTTAAAACTTAGCTTATATTGAAATAATCAAAATCCTAATTGTATAAATTAATAAATTCATTTATGTAACAAAAATGGTAACTTCAATGTTTGTGTACATAGTTATGATCATAAAATATATATGTGAACAAATCTTCCATACATAAAATAATCAGTTCAAATAGAACAACCAACATCGGGAAAATAAGCACAATGATAAACGTATATAAAATTTGGCTCTAAGTACAAGCGTTTTATATTTTTGGCCTCAAGGATGAAAGTCTTCGAATCGAAATAAAAGCGGCGACGATGACAAGTGTCAATGGGGACGACAACCATATTTTGCTACGAGATGGTGGAGGCGATGGCGACCTGACTGGTTTATTGTGACAGTAGTGACGACAGTTATTGTTATTTTAGTGAAGTTTTAGCCCAGTAATGCTAAATGTAACTACCATTTTTTAAACTGTAAAAATGAATATAACATTATATTTTCAAATAATGCTTAAATTTAGCGTTTTTGAATTGCAAAAATGAATATAGCATTATGTTCATAGAGTGTTGAGTTAATTCAGCATTTTTTTGAACTGCAAAATGATTATAACATTATATTCATATAATGCTAGTTTAATTTAGCATTTTTCTATGAAGTTTTTAGTGTTTGTCAATCTCTTTTAGTTAGAGTTCAAGGGAGGTACTACTTCCAATGTTGTGATATGAAAACATGTAATGGTGGTTAGGGCTTTCATGATTTAGGGTTTATGAGAGGAGAATTTTGTGACGATGGAGATGATGAAGACGAGGGATGACAATACGGCAAGCACGACGGTTGTGCTATGGACGTTATAGTCAGGGACGGTGGTGAGGCAACATTGGTTTGTATGGATGGTTTGGAGTTTGGAGGCATGATCTACTTAAGATAGAAGTTCTTGTCCTTAAGTTTAAAATTTAATTTTTTTGACCTAGATCTAAAAAAATTGTTGAAGTTTGTACTTTGGCTAATTCCTCTATTTATCATTTTATAATTAATTTATTTCGAATAATTATTATTTTATTCTTTTTATATAAACGATAAATTAATTTAACTTTCTATATGTAATGATAAAAGATAAAAGAAAGTGCCGCTATCATTTTCTATAGATTTATAATGTTATATTTTTATATATAAAATATTAAATATAAAAAAATGTAAAAAAATAAAAGATAAATAAATTAAAATTACTTATCTTTGAATTTAAAGTGGTAAATAATAAAAGATCAAAAATAAATCACTTCATAAATTATGATAATGTTATATATTTACAACAAAATGATAGAAACTAAAAGTAACAGATAAATAACTAGATAATTACTTATATTTAAATAAAAAAAATCATAATAGATGTATATAAGTTACTTGATAAATTGTTATAATTTTGTTTGAAGTAACGACTTCTTATCTTTTTTATGTACAATGATCATTTATTTTTTCATAACAATATTGAATATCATATTTTTAGTTGAAGAAATGACAAATTGATTTATCTTAATAATGCACTGTGTAATGACCCGTATTTTTTATAATTAAAACTATTAAATTGAATAAGATTTTGAAATTTAAAATTGTGAGAAATTAAAATTTATATTTATTAATGAGAAAAATAATTAGAATATGATTTAATATTACTGTTTGAAGGTTATTGACAACTATTTTAATGTAATCTCAATCAATTGAAATAATTATGATGTTACTTTGGTTATAATTGTCTAAGGAATAATTTAAATGTTGGATTTAATATTGAAATTATATGTTATTAATTGAAATAGGGTATGCAGAATAAGAAATAAATTAATCAGTGCATAAATTTATTAGCTTTTCTTTGTAAACAATAGACTTAGAAATGTGTTTGAATTACTAATGTGTAATAATTGTTTTAATCATTATTTTATTATTTTAATCCATTTGAAATTAAGTTGGAAATCAATGAAATTTAATGTAATTAAATATTACAGTTAATATGAGTTAAGATGACAATAGTAGAATATGAATGTAATAAATGTAAACTAATGTTAATTATATTCATATGGTAATAGTTGATTTAATATAAGAACGTAAATCAAAATAAAATAATTTGATTGAAATTGAAATATAATTAACTGGGGTTTTATTACAGTTGTAATTGAACGTTGAAATTAGTGCAATATTTAAATATTGGATTTAACATGGGAAATTGTATTTTTAAAAGATTATAAATTCCTGTTTAATCAAGAATGATGAAAATGGTTAACTTTTAAATTAGAATTTAACTTTTAAATTTGAATTTAAAGGTGATTAAATCAATTTAATAATAATTTATGTAATTTATGTGAAAATTATCCTTTTGGGAACTGTCTCGGATTTCGACAAAACCGGTTTCATCGGATCCATAAGAGTGAATTATTATAGGATTTCAATTTTCGTAGTGATCAAACTTATTGTTTGATCGTGCGAACTCGAAACGCGTAGAAATCAATTAATATAATTAAATGAATGTAATTCGATTTTTATAAGCTAACTTCTGTATACAATGGATTTGGGGTTTGAAAATAGTTATATTGAGTTTAAAAATATCAAAAAATATTTAGATATATGGGATGACCTATTTTCGTTTCGGGAAGGAAACGGGCTTTTCAGGTAGTTGTTATCGTTGCGACCCAATTTGACCTGTTCATTCATTCTTATCCATCTCTGTCTATATAAATAGATATGTTCTAAAACCCTAGCAGCTTCTATTTTTATTTTTGTATGTACTGCTTATTTCTATTTCCTCTTCCTTCCCAATGAATGAAAGCCCTAATTTCAATTTCAATCAAAACCCAAAATCCCTAATTTCAAATCAAATCGAAAATTCAAATCCTGGACCTATCGAATTATATATCATCGCGACGCTCTCGACGAACGTAATCTACATTTGAAATTTGTTTTTCAATTGGAGGTCTGATTTGGCCAAAAATCAGTGAAACAGTTTCGGTGTCCATCCTAGGGTTTTGCGATCAATGGTGGATTTGCAACGATTCGTCGATCGGAAAGTTGCAGTGTGTAGAGGACATCAAGGCGAGTTCATTTGTACAGTTACATCTTGTTAGAGACGCCTTAATCGACCATGATCGACGAATATAGGCGGTGACGGCGGCATCCACATAGGGGCTTTGGAGGAGTGTGCACGGCCTAGGGGAGGTCAGCGTAAGGAAGGGAGCACAACACGGTGGCTCGATCTGTTCATTGACGTGTGTAGTGGTGGCAGTTAGTTGAAGAAGTCCACAGCTGGAGCAATTTGTCATGCGTATAATCTGGTTCAGGGTTTTGGAAGGTAAGAAAAATTGCATTTTTGCCCCTATAATTTATTTTTAATTTACATTTGAATTTCAACGTTCTAACTTATATAACTTTTGCATACGAACTCGGATTTGGAAGTAGTTTCTTCCATTGCGATCGTATTGAAATTTTTAACAATATGATACTAGTTTGGCTGTTTTCTGATAGTGTTCAAACTTTGGGCTTTATTTGGATTTTAAATGGGCTAAAAATCAAAGGCGAGTGATTTTACCCACCCACGAATACTAAACCTTCTTATGTTAGTTGAATTAAATTTATGAACTGATAAGAATTTTATTGATTGTTGTTCAGTAATTTAAATTGTCATTTAAATTTAATTTGAATTAAATCGCCATTTAAGTTAATATTGAAATTAAATTGATAGTTAAGTACTCGATATTGATAACCAGTTAATTGTTATGATTTATTGATTGATTTGGATGTTGATTGTGATAGATGTTAATTTATTGACATTTTGGATGATTAGATGTTATGTTTATTATATATGTTATTATCACACTACAAGTTCCCTTAGTTGTTGTCAGGAAAAATCACTATGGGATGAAATGATACATACATACTCGAATAATCTTATAGATTAGAGAAAATCGTTATGGGTTGAAATGATACATACCCGAGCGATTTTCTTGATTTGGAAATTATTGATTTGGGATACGGGTCACTTGACCAAAGGGTAGAAAATTATATACGGACACCGTTGGTAGGTTTTAATTTTTTTTCTAAATAGTAAAGTGTATTTGATTTATAAATTTTATTTAATGATTTTATTTAAATTTTATATTTGGAAAATAACTTATTTTATATGTTTTAAAGTTTTAAATTATAAGTTAATATATGATTTTAAATTTAAATTTAAGATTTTGACTTATAATTTTATTTAGTTTTAAATATATAATTTAAATAGTTTAAAATTTAATTTAATAAAATATTTAATATAGTTTTAAGATATTTATTTAAAATTTAATATAATATAATAAATATAGACTTTTACAATAACTTTAATAGATAAAAGATTTTTGTAAAAGATTTTAGAATTCTGTAAAAGGTTTTGTAAGGAATTTATAAAAGTTTTGTAAGAGATTTTATAATAGATTTTATAAAAGAATTTTTATAAAAGATTTTATTTTTACAATGGTTTTATAAAGGAGTTTATAAAGTTTTAAAGGATTTTATAAAGGGTTTTATAAAAGAACTTGCATAAAAGGATTTGGAAGCATTTTAAAGGGATTTGCGTAAAAGTTTATAAAAATGGGGAAGAGTTTTTTAGAATTTTTAAATAGCTTTATAGATGGTTTTAAAGCATATAAATAGTTTATAATGATTAGGGAAAGATTTATAAATTATTTTTGGAATTGATTGAAATAATTCTTTCTCGGCATTTATGGATATATTTATACTTTTGGAATAAATATATGGATATCTTGATGAGAAGGTATAAACTGTTTTCGGGATTTATTATTAAAATGTTTTATAAAATGACCACGGTGTGAAATAAGTATTCGTTTGTTGAAGAGACTGAGGTCCAATATTATCATACTCTCTGCCAATTTCAAAACCACTTTAACAACTGTGCACGTAGTGGAGAACCAAGAACGAAGTAGGATGGTTTGGAAAACATTACTAGTATGAGTAAGAACGTAGCCTTGACCCTTAGGTCGGTTGGATATGACTTAAACAGGAGTTATCCTGGGCCAAGTGAAATCGCACCTTCAATCAGACACACTTCTTCGATATCATATCTATTACTTTAAGATGATTAGTGGCCACCTTCGATTTGATTATGAGAGTGTGTTTCGAGGTAGGCGGTAGTAGCTGCTATGCGTTACCACCAGTCCGGGAGTGCAAAATGGTAGAATTCTACCCTGGACATTGCCTCGCATGCCATTTCATATGCCTTATCGAGCAACTACGATTTTGGTTTGTGTCATACCTATGGAGTGCTCCCAGTTTACGGTAGAGTTTATAGTACTGTATAGACTACGGTGCCTATAAAAACATGTTAAGGGGGAATGGGTAACATCTCAACGCTATTTTAATACTTTACTTTACTGATAGACATTACATATATAGTGTATTCTACTACTTATAGATAGTTTAACAGATCCTTAGGAGATGGAAAATCCTAAAACATCTCTTAAGTTATTGTACGCACGTTATACATCGAATAGGAGATGTAAAATCCCAGAAACATCTCTGAAGCTATTACTCTCATATTTATTTGTTGTTGACTTAACTTACATACGATCTTTTAGTTCTGACTCGAGTATTTTTTTTCATTACGCTCGGGTCAGCCTGAGCATTTCAGTGCTGAAGACTTGATTTCTGGAGGAGGAATATGGAATTTGGTATATTATATTATTAGAAACTTTCCGCTGCATCATTTTTGATATGTCATTGTTTGTACTCTGATTATTATATTTTATCATTCCGCTATGAGATTCTGTGTTTTGTTTATCCTTCTTTTCACTTATTTTCCTATTTACCCCATTGACAATCCTCCCTTTTGAATGGTTTGAGTTGAAATGTGTGGTTTATTGTCGATTTAAACCATCCAAAAAGGTGGGTCGTTGCACATTGTATAAGAAACTATACGTAATTCAATCATTAGTATGATTAGGTTATAAGCATCAATGTAGCTATAACAATCCACACTTCCTGACACACCGATCCAAAGTCTAGTGTGACATTCAAACCTGCATAATGCCAAGAAATACGAGCTGTTGGATTTTTAAAACATTAAAGAGCATAGTTATAAGTGTAAGTTCTAAGATATTTTATACTTTCAGATCTCACGACGGAAGGAATTAGAATATAAGTACTGAAAAATAGACATTTCAGAAAACACTCTCCTAAACACTTTATTTGCCATATACGCTATTTCAAAGTACAATATATGTTTTGCAGACTTTTAATACAGTAAATAACTACCTGATTAATAACAAAGAATATAAGAACTCTAACATGAAGCTCCTTTCTCTACGTACTATATCCAATCAACTGCTAAACAATCATCATATGGTAGGGAAAAAGCAAAAAGAGGGAGTAGGTCAGACAAAAGTCTAGTGAATGAATACAAGTTTTACCATGCGATGATCATATGCAGTTACTTCAATACTACTCTAGATGATATAGGATGTGAGACAAGTGTCGGTGAATTCCTAAGGCCTATTACCTAAGAGTTCTTGTCTAATACATTCCTACATTACAAACTGTGCAGGCTAAAACAGTGGATCGAATCTCATATCCAACGATCGATCACCGCTACTAGAGCTACTCAATGCAAACAATGCCACTAGGCTACTAAAACATGTAAACAATGCTACTAAATATGGAAACACCATCCTTTTGGCTACTAACAATGAAAACACAGCCACTAGGCTATTGTGGAACTAAATTCCCACTACTGTCACCTTCACTAGGCTAACGTGGAACCAAATTCCCACTACTATCACCATCACTAGGCTATTGGGAACCAACTTACCTCACTATGTCTGGAGTGGAAGAACTCGAGATGTCAATTAGTCTAAATGTCCTATCATTTTCTTTTGCTTCCACCTCTTGATCTTAGTGTTGGCCTCTTGTTACATGCTTCAGGTCCTCCGTTTGAACCGTATCATCAAAAATCATGCCATATGGATCTCCCATTGTGTTGAGCCCATTCCATTAGGCATCCACAATCGTCTGCACACTCACTGTTGGAACCTCCTGTGAGTGCCATTTCTTAAAATACACTGTCTTGTATCGATTACTAGATCCTAAATTAGGTAAACAATATCTACCCAACACTGTAATGACCTAACGTCCTCTCATATTGAACTAGCTTCCCTACTATTCCTAACATACATCCAATTGCCCTTAAATAGGCCTATAATAATTCACATTTTATATATTCTTTATATTGATAACTTTAGGCCTCAGGCAAGGTTCAATATCTGCATTTTTATTGTGAACGATCGACCACCATTCCTCTACGGTCTATACGGCTACCGGTCAAGCATTGGGGGTCCAGGGTCGACTGTTCACAAATTAAAATTAGGTTTCATCAAGTTTCGATTGTCGATTCTTTATGTAACAACCCTCTTTTCGAAATTATAATATTAAATTAATTTGAGTCAAATAGAATTGCTTGAATTCGACTTCTTTTGCAATGATTATTTTCAAAATCAAATTATTATTCAATTAGTCTATTTAATAAAGAATTAGGTTATAATTAAAAGTTTGATTGGTTCATAAATTCCTTTTTAGACAATATATTAAAAAAATATGTATAATATGTTCTAATAAATATAGAAGTATTTTTAAAGCATAGATAATTTTGTAGCATTGATATAGTTGGGATTTTATTTATTTTACAATAGTATGATAAATATCTAAATAAAGGTATATGAGTATCAAATTGAAGAGATTGCACAATTTGGTAATATATCGAATGAAGTGTAAATCAAATTAAAATTAAACTAGAATAGATTTAAAAATTACAAAGGAATCCATTAAAAGAAAAATAATAGAAAATAGAACTGAAAAAAACACGATAATTATCGACACAAGCCTACATAAGAAAAACAAAATACCTCTCTTTCACGTTAACATGTTAGACTCCCATTTTCCTCGGCCCGTATACCTCTTTTCCACTTATTTCTTCCTAATCCCTAAAATCGTTCGAAAGAAAAAAATTACGCTTGGAAACGGCCGTGTCGGTGATAGGCTTAGCTAAGGAATGTCAGTTGTGACTAGAAGAGGCGTGATCGGTGCAGGTTGGTCGTGATAGGGTCGAGGTAAAGAGGTACACGCATGAACTTCTAGGCATCAATAGAGTCATGATGTTCGAAGCATGAGGGCGGTGGGCGCTAGCAGCCACAGCTAAGTGATGGCATGAGGGGAGACATGGCTGATGACGTCTGTCACAGGTAAGATGTAGGAGCAAGCAGTAACTACGGTTTTGACCGATAATTGATTTGGGTTTTTGGTGCATTATTATGTGCAAGTGACTGGTTAAGTTGAGTTAATTTATTTAGCTCACATATTTATATCTAATATCTATCTCGTTGTTTTATATATATATAATTATCCTGATAATTGATTGCATTGAATGGTTGAATTGATTAAGATTATTGATTTAATTGTTTGAATGAATCAGTTGCTCGGGATATTGAAAATTCATCATTGGTGATATATGGATTACTATATGGATTGAAAGAAGTCAATTTGCAAACATAATTCTATTCGATTGCAAATTAAATATTATTAACTTATATGAAAATACATATGTTATTTGTGTGACCGGAGTTGTCAAAAAACAACTCGAATTGTAAATAATTCCATACTATGGAATTATATTTTTAAAGCGATGCTGGCTCTAGATATTGAATATTCTATGTGTTTATTGTCTGAATGGTTTTAAAAGAATTTCGCAAATGAATTTTTTTCTATTTTGATCCTCATTGGAATTTAGTTTATAAAATAGTTAAATTATATTACAAATTTTAACCTATTTATTATTTTGCAATTTTTATTCAAAGCTTTTAGAAATGAGTCATATTTAACTATAAAACCTTTTTAAATGTACTATTACAAGTATATTATAACTTTGGAAATGTTTTAGAAGGAAAAGATAAAATATAATATTATTTTATAAAAGCTATTATGGAAGCAAAAATTTTAGTTTTTAAGTGATTTTAATTATAAAAGAGGTTTAAATAATTTTGAAAATGTTTAACCTTTGTAAATGAACAACTCTACTTTAAAGCGAGTTTATGGATTTAAAAGTAATTTTGAAAAAGTACATCTTTAAATTTATATAAAATTAATTTGAAACTCTTTTTATTTATTTATTATGGAACTTAGATTTTATTGATATTTCGTGCTTTTCTATGAAATATAGAATTTTAATAAGCGATTAAACTATCGGATTGGTATCGGACATTTCGTACAATTCTTTCGCTTGCTATTATAATCTGTTAAATAAAGTTTGAGTCTAAATTACTAGCTTTTAGTAAATACTTGAATTTACTTTCGGATGTGGGATAGTTAGTTAAATTCTAGTGATTACTAAAGTGAAAGTAATCTACACATTTGGAGTTATATTATCTTAGGGTGTGCGGATTTTTTCCTGATAGATCCTTGAGAGACGACGACTCATTTTTCATCTACCCGAGAGTCAATATTTGAGTAGCGCTTGACGAAACTACCTGAGGAGGTGTTAGCAACCTTGTTAGGGCTGACGAAACTACTCGAGGAGGTGTTAGCAGCGACCTTGTTAGGGCCGATGAAACTGCTTGAGGAGATGTTAGTGACCTTGTTAAGGTTGTCATAATCTTTTTCAGATTCGAGATTATGATTATTTATTAGTGATGATTGTTTCTTTAAAGGTTTTTGATGGATATTTAATCTCTTTTAGTTTTGGATTATCTTGAATTATTATGACCATATTTTTGATGATAGTTCATTGGAGACTTGATATGGATTTATGAAATGGTGATTTGGTTTGATAGGCCTTATTATGGTTAATTGGTTTTTATGCACAATTTAAGATGACTTATTTATGGTTAAGTAATAAATGGATTTTTAATTGATATGCTTTATTATGATTATTTTTTCTGGCATATTTTTATTATGGCTTATTTACTATAAAGTCATATATTTATGATATTAGTATCTCACCTTTTATTAGATATAGTCTGATCCATTATTTTAAAAATACTCGGGTAAGGTTGAGACTCTACAAGTATATGGACTTATTGAGCTTTAGATTTTGTGCTAGCACTGGAGTAGACTCTTTTGATTGTTTAGTTTACTTCATCATCAATATATTAACACTTAGGAGGATATGTCAATTGTACGTGATACTGTATTTGATGCGATGTAAATATTTACACAGGTCTTTTATTTCATAGATTTACATTTTATTATGTTATATGATGTATATTATTCTGCTGTGATGTATGACCCTGATTTTGATTTATTTGCATTACATATTATTCTGAATATTTTAAATCGATGTGTTTATTACAGTGTGTAAATATCGTAAACGTCTAATTTTCAGTCCAAATCATTACAATGGTAACAAAGACGTGTCAGTGCTAGTCCAAAGATATATTCGCATTCAATCTCCCTTTACCAGCCATATTCTTCATGTTATTAGACTACATTACTTGTATTGTACTTTAATAATATGGGTGTAGCAGTGTAGTCGTTATAGCTTGGTATCAAAGTGGTGTTCAGAACATCATAGAAAATAAACTGATATAAAGTTGAGACCTAAACCTAGATGACCTAGAGTCCTGTCCTTTGGGTTGTGGTAGTTAGTAATTAAATTGACCATTTAGGAATATGAATATCAATAATTATTCAAAATAATCATCGGGACATATTTGTAGAAAATTTTGAAGTAATTTACAATTTTTTGTTATAAAATTGATTCTAAAATTAGAACTCACTTTTGTAAGGAGTGATACTTAATGGATAATATAAATAAGTAGATAACATAGAATTAAGTTATTGTTTCCTGATCTGTTAGTGATCAAGGTGCACCGCAGAAGCTGAAAATAGCTTTCCGCTGAGGCCGGTTGTCCATTTTATTTGGTTTTAATTATGGACTTGAATAACATGTTACCACTTAAAGAATTTATAATCTCATTTGAATTTGGACGAACTCAATTATTAAGAAAAGCCAGCGCTTTCTATAAAATCGAATAGTTGTGAATAATAAAAATGTATAAGCAATTGATAATTATAAAATATAGAATGATAAATATTATGTATCTAATTAAATTTGGAATTGGAAAACATATTTAATAAATAAAATAAGTTATAATAACATCGATTGATTGGCGAATGTGTGTGTAATGGAATTATTATAAGTAAATTATCATTTCTATGATAATATTAAGATTTATTGAAAGGATATTATTAAAAGCAAGCATCTGTTTAAATTAAAATATTTTTGATAAAGGATATACATATATGTGGAATTTGATTATAATTATTCTACACAAGCAAATATTTTGGAAAAGAATAAGGTATTGAAAAATATGTTTATATTATATAGAAATTTAATATTGTGTTAAATTGCCCGTAGAGAGTTTTAAGAATTCTGGTCGATGTGCCCGATCAACATTGTCGATACAGATTCCTAAACACTAGGACGAGACATATAGATACAAAGTTTTGGGAAGGAATATGTTATTTTGGGAAAAAGTAAAATATTTGAGCTATCTTAAAAATTAATATTTTCAAAGAGCCATATTTAAAGTTTTAAAAATACAAAGGTTTGGAAAATGAAGATCTATTAATCTGAAAAGAATAATACATTTTGAAAAGGGGGAATTAATTTAAAGGACAAAGATTTGTATATTTTTTGCCTCAAGGACACGACCTCAATATTTTTACCACAAGGACAAACATTCTTGTGAAAATTATTCATAAGGACAAACATTTTCCAAAATTATTCATAAGGACAACAAAACTGCTACCGAGCTAAAACTGATACCTAAAAACTGCTACCGATGACTACAAACTGATACCTAAAAACTGCTATCAATAACTAAAAACTGATACCTACAGAAAGTTGTCCTTTAGGATAAAATATTGAAGGTCTGTCCTTGAGGCTAAAAAGCTGTGAAATTTTGTCCATGACAATATTCCTGTTTTGAAAATGAAGATAATGTTATGAAAAATATTTTGAAATGTGTCTAATATTTTAGAAAAATTGCTTTTCTTCACTTTAAAGACCTTATATGGAAGAAAGAAACATGAGATGTTTTGACCATAAATCAAAGTCTTTGTCACAATTATGGATTGCCCTATGCAACATTATACATGAAGGGATTGCTTTAAGTAAATACTACTGCACTGTGGCAGACAAGGAGAAATGGAGTTGTTTGTGCTTGCTTGTTATTGTTGTGTGTATTTTCTTTTCTTTTTTGGTTATGAGCATGTTCATAATCATTTTTCACTTCTGTTTATTATTTAATAAACCTGGTAGGGGCCTGGTCAACCCCGCTTGCCTTGCAAAAAAAGGTATAAAATGAAGAATTACCGTTTTGATAATTCGAATCACCTATTAATGCACACATGAATAACAAAAATAAAAATGAAAAATCATATATTTAAGTGATAGATCAAGATTAGTTTTATATGATAAACAATACGGGTAGCAATAAATAAATAATTGAGGAATGTTATGAATTTTTTATATATGAAAAGGAATACCTATTTGTTATGTGTGAATTGATACATTCTTACAACAATAATGGAGATATATTAATTTTTGGAAGTATATTGGATTATATATGGAGGAGTGTTTATCGAATATCACCTTTATTTATTCCTTTTGATTTGATGTTAATATGAATAATATCAGATTATATACATTTTTTTTGTAGAAATAGTAGTGAAACTTAGGGAGTGATTTCCCCTATAAGATCATGCTATATTTATATACAACAAGAAGATCACATAGTCACCATTACTAAAGAGCATAATAGAACAACATATTAGCTCACAGAAGAGCAGTATATCCCAGCTTACACATGAGCATTATAATTAGAACATTTTAAACAAGCTTGCATAGGATTTATGAGGTAATCACACAACATTTAATATACTCAAAGTTCAGTACATACAAAACAATGTTTTGTAAAGTGTTTTATTTCCCTACTTGCTTTATCTTTAAGTGAATCTCTAGCCTATAACTTCATTATATTGACTATGATGCCTAATATTGCATAATCTAAAGTTTGTTTATTGTAAAAGTTCAATGTTAAATTTTTATGTCATAAGACAAAATATACTTGAAGACTTAGCAACCATAGTATAGTTACATGTGCCTTATAATATAATCAATTCATTTTGGTTCTTTGTTAAGTTAGTTTAATAATAATAAATAGATAAATAAGTAAAGATATGTCCCCTTCTTGCGTTGTATATGTGTGATTACTAAGCTTTTATACTTTGTGAATTAATTTTGAATGCTAAGTCTAATTTCTGCTAATGATCTACTTGTTATGTTGGTGCTTGCAATGACACTTAATGAAACTAAGTGCATACCTGGAAATCAAGTGGTTATTTAATTTCATATTATCTCACTAGTTGGTAATTTATACGTCGATGCCACAACTTGCAATTTGAATCGTCTTGCATGAGTCCTTAAGCATTTACATTGATAAATGTAAAAACAGATGATTAAAATTCTTGTAAAGTAATAGCCTCGAGCTGTTGCGGGCAACATCAGACTGTAACGAGCAGTACTAGGAAATTGAATCTAAAGAATATAAGGATTGTATTTTAAACGAACTGCACTATGATTACAAATAATCGTAACTAAAATGGTTGATTAACCACTATCTTACTTTTGTAAAAGGAGTTTCAAGTGAGGTTATAAGAATTCTTTTACTTTTGTGAGACAAATTTATTAACTCCATTTTATGTAAGTACATAGGTGATCTCAGCACAAATTAATTATTATTATGTAGCTTTGATCCATATTAGTTTGTATTCATTCACTGAAAATCTGTAAGTTTTTTGACGACACAACTGTTTACATAACTTGATTTATAATAGGCAATATAATCTGAAATACATGAATTCCATGCATTTTTTTGTCTGTGTTATTTTGACCAATTAATTGGTAATAACACTTTAGGAAATGAGGTTTTCAACATTTATCTCATGTAAGAGATATTATAACTGCGTATCAGCAATTAATTCAGGGAATACAATATTTGACATCTGTAATTCAATTTTCATTTTTCACCGTAACAAAGTATTAAAGGTGAAGAAACATGGTGCAAAATTAATTATTTCTTAACTAGCTCATATCACAAGATAAGAAGGTGATGTTATTTGTATTTTCAAAGAATACATATCTTTATATAACTCTTTATATTTCGCTAATGTATAAGTTGAGTTGAGAACAAGTATTTTGGAGCTTATTTTGATTAGTTTGTCGCGTTGGCTCGCTTTTGTATGCTAAATAGCTAAGTAAGTTGCTTTAAATGCTAAAATAAAGGTACGCTTTTTGATTAAGTACAGAAGTGATAGAAATGTTAATATATATTATGTTTCTGACCGTGTGATCGATGTATATTTTTTATATTATAATTGTGAAATTGTAAATGCCGTACAAAGGAGGCGCTGTCGATTTTTTAGTATTTTCAATACTTAGAAAAAATTTCAATAATTTTTCGTATGTGAAGAAATAAAAGTTAATAATGAGCCAAATTAAATGTATATCATATGATAAGTGAATTTAATGTTAACCACGTAGAAGATGTATGAGTTTCAAATTGATTGCATATTTCGAATTTAGTTAATGCTATAGTTTAGTATGACGTCTCCCTGTAAGAAATTGCGAGGACGTAATTTACATAAGGGGAGGTATGTAACAACCGTATTTTCGATATTATAATATTAAATAAATTTAATTGAAACATAAGTGTTTGAATTCGGTTTTCTTACAATTATTATTTTTAGAATCAAATTATTATTTAATTAGTATATTTAATTAAAGATTTGGCAAATAATAAAGTTTAATTGGTACATAAATTCCTTTTTAGATGATATATTAAAAAAATATGAATAAAATGTTTTAATAAATATAAAAGTATTTTTAAAGCAAAGATAATTTTATAGGATTGGTATAGTTGTAAATTTATTTATTTTACAATAGTATGGTAAATATTTAAACAAAGGTATATGAGTATCAAATTGAAGAGATTGCATAATTTGGTAATATATCGAATGAAGTGTAAACCAAATAAAATTAGACTAGAATAGATTTAAAAATTTACAAAGGAATCCATTAAAAGAAAAATAATAGAAAATAGAACTGACAAAAAAACACAATGTTATCATCCCAAGCCTAACTAAGATAAACGAAACATCACTCTTTCATGTTAACATGTTGGACTCCCGATTTCCTCAACCCATATACCTCTTTTCCTCTCATTTCCACCTAATCCCCAAAATCGTTCAAAAAAGAAAAAAAATCTTGCTTGGAAATAGCCACGTTAATGGTAGGCTTGGCTAGGGAACGTTATTCGTGATTAGAAGAGAGGCACGATTAGTGTAGGTCTGTCGCGATAGGGTCGAAGTAAAGAGGCCCATGCGCACACTTCTAGGCATCAGTGGAGTCATGAGGTTCAAAGCTCAAGGGCGATAGGTGCTAGAGGCTACAACTAAATGATGGCGTGAGGGAAGACATGGCTGATGACGTCTATCGCTGGTGATGTAGGTGCAAGCAGTAGCTAGGATTTGGGTCAATAATTGATTTGGGATTTTAGTGCATTATTGTGTGCAAGTGACCGTTTCAGTTGAGTTAATTTATTTTAACTCACACATCTATATCTAATATCTATTTCATTATTTACTATATATATAATTATTCTGATAACTGATTGCATTGGTTGAATTGATTGAGATTATTGATTTAATTGTTTAAATGAATTATTTGTTCGAGATATTGAAAATTTACTATTGGTGTATCTGGATTGTTATATAGATTGAAAGAAGTCAATTTGCAAATGGAATTCTATTCGATTGCAAATTGAATATTATTAACTTATATGAAAATACATATGTTGCTTGTGTGACCTGAGTTGTCGAAAAACATCTTGGATTGCTAAATAACTCCGTATTATAGATTATATTTTTAGAGCGATATTGGCTCTAGATATTGAAATTTTGATGAGTTTATTGTTTGAATGCTTTTATATGAATTTCACAAATGAGATTTTATCTGTTTTGATCCTTATAGGAATTTAGTTTATAAAATATAGTTAAATTATATTACATATTTTAACTTATTTTGAAATTTTGAAATTTTTATTCAAAGCTTTTAGAACTGAGTAATATTGAATTATAAAACCATTTTAAATTTACTATTATAAATATATTATAACTATGGAAATGTTTTAGAAGCAGAAGATAAAATATAATATTATTATTTTATAAAAGCTATTATGAAAGCAATAATTTTAGTTTTAAGTGATTTTAATTATAAAAGAAGTTTAAAGATTGTGAAAGTGTTTAACCTTTGTAAATGAACAACTGTACTTTAAAGTCAGTTTATGGTTTAAAAGCGATTTTGGAAAATTATATCTGTATATATATAATCAATTTGAAACTTTTTTCTTTTTGTTTTGGAATTTTGATTTTACTGAGATTTCGTGCTTTTATATAAAACAAAGAATTTTAATAAACGATTGAATTGTCGGATTGGTATGCGACATTTCATAGAATTCTTACGCTTGTTATTATAATATGTTAAATAGATTTTGATTGGTAAATTACTAGATTTTGGTAAATACTTGAATTTACTTTCTGGTATGGGACAATTAGTTTAATTATAGTGATCACTAAAGTGAAAGTGATCTACACTTTAGGGTCATAGTATCTAAGGGTGTTCGAATTTCAGACCGATAGATCCCTGAGAGACGATGACTTTTTTTCATCGACCCTACAGTTGATATTTATGTAGCGCTTGACAAAAATACTTGAGGAGGTGTTGTTGACTTTGTTAGGGCCAATGAAATTGCCTGAGGAGGTGTTAGCGACCTTATCAGGACTAATCTTTTTTGGATCCAAATTATGATTATTTATTAGTGATGATTGTTTCTTCAGAGGTCTTTGGATGGATATTTAGTATCTTTTGGCTCTATAGAATTTTAAATTATTATCACCATATTTTTGATGATAGTCCATTGGAGACTTGAAATGGATTTATGAAATAGTGATTTGGTTTAATCGGCCTTATTATGGTTAATTGGTTTTTATGCACAATTTGAGATGACTTATTCTATGGTTAAGTCATAAATGGATTTTTAATTGATGTGCTTTGTTATGGTTATTTGTTTTGGCATATTTGTATTATGGATTATTTACTATCAAGTCGTATATTTACGATATCAGTTCTCACCTTTTATTAGATATACTCTAATCCGTTTATTTTAAAAATACTCGGGTCAGGCCGAGACTCTATAGGTACATGGACTTAGTGACCTTTAGATTTTATGCTAGCACCAGAGTAGACTCTTTTGATTGTTTAGTTTACTTCATCATTCTACATATTAACATTTAGGAGGATTTGTCATGTATGTTATTTAGTAGTCATTGTTTACCTAATATTATATTTGATGCGTTGTATATATTTATGTGGGTCTTATATTTTGTAGATTCACATTTTATTATGTTATATGATGTATATTATTCCACCGTGATCTATGACTCTGATTCTGATTTATTTATATTACATATTTTTCTGAATATTTTCAATCGATGTGTATATTACTTTGTACTACTACCGTACACGTCAAATTTTCAGTTCAAATCCTCATAATGGAAATAAAGACGTGTCAGTGTTAGACCAATGATATATTCACATTCGATTTCCCTTAACCAGCAGTATTCTCCATGTTATAAGATGACATTACTTGTAATGTCCTTTAATAATATGGGTATAGGGTTGGGGCATTGAAATTTTATTTTCTTAATTTAGGTCGTGAACTGTACTTGATTAACCTTAATTATAGTCTAAGCATCAATTTGCAATTGAGTTTAGGGTTTATTAATTTAAGGTTTCCACTTTCAAGAGAGAAAGGGGTATATGCATCAATCTTTAATTAATAGTGTACTGACAATTTAAAGCTTGGGTTTTAGATTCAAATATAGGGTTTACATATTAATTTTGGATTTGGCATATTCAATTTAGGGTTTATACACTAGATTTAAAGCACCCTAAACCAATTAAAATAGATTAAACTAACTGTAGCAATCATCTTACCAAAATTGTTCACACTCACTTCAATCCCAAGCACTTCCTAATGCTTGCACTTGAGAATCTTCCCCCCCAATCGATAGCTCCATCTTGATCCACCTTGATTTAGTTGCTTCTATCCTTTTAGGTTGTATTTGTTTGATATTTGGGAATTTTCAGAGTTTAGGATTGAGACGAAATTTAGACAGAGTTTGGTTACGTTAAGTTTTGATGTGAGAATTAGGATCTCATTAACTTAGCATTTATAGGGATAAGGTTTACTTTTGATCCATTAGATTAGCTTAGGGGGTAATTTTATAAAATTTGGTTCGCACATCACATTCTTCATTCCTAAGCAAGCGATCGGAGCCGAGAATGCTTGATTTTACTCGAGCCAAGGTTGACCATCCTCCCATCATGATCGACCATTACCGGTCGACCATCAACCCTTATGGATTGACCGGTGGCTTTCTTAAATAATTAAATTTTATGTTTTAAATTTTTAATTCATATAACTCTCATAACTTCTTCATACTAACTCGGATTACGAAGTGTAATATATGAAAATCGTCTAGAAAATTGCTATGAATGCAATAGTGTAAGTTTTATTGCCAAATTCGAACATTTGTGAAATTTTTCTTTTTAGTCCTTGTTTTAGTTAAATTTACCTTTCTAATAAAATTTACGTTTAAGTTTCTTTTGAATTGTCCTATTAAATTCTAGGTTGATACATTCTCTCCCTTAAAAAGATTTCATCTTTGAAATCTAAAATGATGGAAAAATTTAACTTATACATACATCAACTAATAGCTACAACCATCTTCTCATCCATCATCCATGAGTAATCATTGTTGTTAAAAAATTTCTAAAGCAATATGTACATATATATATATATACGCAACGTGAAATGCACATAACCTATACTAGTGCAAAAGAGTAAGCGACCTACTGATATAGTTGACCTCCTATCATGCAAATGCTTATGTCATGCGTCGAAATGTATGTAACATCCTAAATAAATATACTTAATCTATGTTTATGCGCAACCATTTCATCCATATGCAACATCCATATGCATAATACTCAATAAGATAAACAACAATCAAACATCCATATGTATCATATCAACAAGCTAGACAATAAGTAAGGATAATGTGAATGTGTGTAAACTGGCTAGAGGATATACCATCCTAAACATGTAAATAATGCAATCCAAACAATACATCGAAATACATCCATTAACATCCATCATCCATAACATGTCATATTGGCACATTGCAACCATTCTTATCATCCAATGGTCTCACCTAAATTACCTAAATACAAAGGTAACCTATGCCTTCCTAACCAGTTTAACTTTCCTAACTGTCATGGTTTGACCACGGTAGCCGCACGACGTAGATATTTTCACAAGTACCTAATGATGGCTTCTCTATAAATTAGTTGTGCTCTGATCTTGCCGTAGGCATTTTCTACTTGTCTCCTTTCCAATTGTGGACACAGCTCCATGGCCCTTCCTATATGTTCCCTATCAGTACTTACTTTTATGCCTACCTTGTGCAGTCCTTTTGCTCTATAGAATAAATTTGTCATATTTTTCAACTGCACTTCTCATTCTTAACCACTAAACCTTTAATCAAACTATGTATGAATAGGTAATTTTCTGCAATATCCATGATACTAACTCAAATGGTGTTACCATGCACCATGCTAAATAACTTGAGCATAAATATGCTCCCAAGAAACTTTAGTCCTATGAAATCCTCAATGCACCACATACTTCCTTAACTCATCCGATGGTATATTTGTTCACTTTAACATCTAGATACCAACTGAGACAACTTGATTGTGGAATGTGTCTCCTTCTATGGTACTTCCTACTTAGTTCTTCACTAATTTTTTACTGTATCGAAGGTTATCCAACTGGGTGATTTCTTAAATTTGTTGAAAATAGAAAAATTTCTTTTTCAATTTGATTCAAATTAAGTCATCTCGTTTTTCTTCTAAATGTTCTCTTCAGTCCTTTAAAATTCATGATATCTAGTTACATGTTTAAAGTCTATAGGAATCCATCCAAAATTTCACAAGTGAAAGTTTGGTCTATCTTCTCATTCAACTTTAACAATAAAAGTTCCAAAATTAATTGACGTCATAACATAGAATCACTTTAGCATTGGTAATAATCACCTTAAGTTATACATTGTTCACATGCGATTTCTATGCACACAATCATATATCCTATGTTAGTCTTCCATGAATTCCCTTAAGTAAATAACCTTCTTCCAATCCAAGGAATGCTTGAGAAAAATCCTTTTTATCTCTTCCTTCCAAATCTTGTTAAAAATTTCCTGATCTAGTTTCCCATGGAAATTTCCTTCACATTCCCAATGCATGCATATAACAATATCTTTTCTCTTGCGAAGAAAAACTACAACTAGAGCCTAAAATCAAAGATCATGATCAAATATATTTCTTGTAAGGGAATATATGCATATTTTCACTCCTTTAAAACATGAATCTGTTCCAAGACCTTGTGTTCTCAAGGATGGTTCAGAAATGGTGAATGTAACATTTTCAAGTAAAAGGATAAACAAATATAGCATTTTTTTAAATTCAGCATCAATGGTAGATTAGCGTGAACCAGCATGGTAGAAGAGTGAATGTATGACAAATAAAAAGGTAGTGCAATGGTAGAGAAGAACATATCCTAAGTCAATTAAATATGAGGGGCATTACGAAATATTTTTTAGGTAACGAAGGATTTATGTGTTGAATATCTTGTTCTTTAGTTTTTTGTTGGATTTGGGCCAGTATATAACGGGATAAATGGGCAAACTTATTTTTTTTTACTATTTTAGATCTTATTGGACCTATGTAGTCTAAATTTATTTAGATATGATTTAAATAAATTTTAAATAAAATCAATATTTAATTTAATTTAATAAATGATTTAGTTTGATATTATATATACTTTGTATATTGTGTACATGTGTATAATATGCACATGTATGTGTATGTGCACGTGCAACATATACAGTGTGCATGGTTTAACACGCCCATATCTAAGTCTTAGGAGTTACACCGGAATGGAATGTTAGCCCTTCCATATACATTTGTGCTATCTAATACATATACATATACATATACATATACATATGCAAGCACAAAAGTTTATGCGATATAAGATTATATCCGTATTAGTCTAAGTGGGTTTATATATATATACATATAAAATAATATTTACAAATACAAATATAAATATAATTAATAATAAACTCAAGTGCAAATTTCAAATTTAGATCTAGATTTAAAAATTTCTTTTAATGTAGAATTTAAAATTTAATTTTGTAAAGAATTATATATATATATATAAATACACGAAAATAATTTTTTTATTGAACATAAATATTTATATATACATACATAAACATGTACATAAAATCATTTATAATAAAAATTATGTTATATAATTAAATGTGTAAATAAATAAAATACACATACATGTATATTGATTCGGCCATGTTTATATTTTGAAAAAATCAAATTACTTTTATTAAATCCATTTGGATTCATTTACCTTTTTTTAAATTGATTTCCATATGGAAAAATATATTTTTTCCCTTCTATGAAAAATTATTTTATAATGTATATGAAATTTATACATATTAGTATACATATAACATTAAAATTAATTTAGCATATCATATTTAAATAAATGTATATATTTTAAATATAATATGTATATATATATATATTTATATTTAGGTGAAAAAATTTCAGAACGATAATATGTTTATAATTTAGCAACAAATTTATATAGAACGTATAAATGTTTATTTAATTTGAAAATAATTTTTGTAATTTCATCTTTACATCATTTTTAATTTAGAATTTTTAATTTATTTAAAACGTGGCCAAAAGCACATTCGCGCACACACATATTTTTTTATAATAATAGTGTTTATGTATATATAATTTTTTATAGTAACAATATATATATATATATACACATTTATAATTTTTTTATAATAACAATATATATATTCCAAAACGACAACATACATATATAAAGATTTATATATATTCCATATTGCTAGCAGACGTATATAAGTTGCATTATGTGTGTGTGTGTGTAAATTTGGGTGTTACCTCAACTATGGCCTAGTAAGAACACCTTGAATATTAAATATGTAGAACTCCTTCGATCTAAATCTGATCTTTTCCAGAAAGTGCTACCCAATTAAAAAACTTACACACCATGTGTTATTTGACTTGAATTTGTGTTTTGAACTTGAAAATGAATGGAAGAGGGGCGATTAATTCTTGCAACTAGAGGTAAGGGAGGAGAGCCATAAAGTAAATAGAAAAATGTGGGGGTAAGTGAGTATAAATAACAAGGAAAAGAGAGAGAAAATTGTGGATCCAGAACCACCCTTTTCTCTACCAATTCAAACACACAAAATCAAATCAGAATCCCCGCCTTCCACATGCCATGGGTGGCCATACCATCAGCCCACATGGGCCTCCATTCCACTTTAAGCCAGATCAGATAATTTCTATTTAAATCAAATTTAAACCTACATGATATCGAATATTGATATGTGTGTATACAACTATTATACACATACTATTTTTAATATAAATCAACATAAATAAAATATACAAAAATCTGAAGAAAAAAAATCAAATAAAATTTTACAATTGATATATCATAAGTATTAATTAATTTAGTTATTTTATAAAAATTATAATTTAATTAAATTAGGTGTTGGTTGGTGTATTCAACGTTTTGATTATGGGATTTTTATGTTTGAATATGGTCAGCGATTAGTACCAAAAAATTCAAATATTAACTTTCACACATCATTTAAGCTAGTGGTTTGACATTATGACCAAATTTATCGCTTACATCATTTCAGTAAAAATCTAATTTTACTTATTTTAACCAGTTTCTGGTAGCGACCATTATTTGCACTGATTCTCTTTATCAGAACTATATCACATTAGGACTTACGGAATTTGGTAGCGGTCAAAATTCCAATATCGTCCACATTCAGCTTGTATAGTCCAAACACAAAGTCCTTAGTTCAATTATAATTATAATAATTATTAACCGAACTGCTCTTACTAGATATCTTGACTTGGAGTTGAATTTAGTTGACCATTGTGCAGTTAAAGCGCTTAGCAGTTCTATAGCGATGGAGGTGCAAAAAGTTATAGCAAGGATATAGCGAAAAATAGCAGAGATGCATAAAGCTCACTAGATATAAAACTAAATATTTTAAGTTTATTTATTCTCATTCCTACATCATTTGTACAGGAAATAGAATATTTTTTAATCTTATATAACAAAACCGAAGAATATCATGATTTAACTATAATAGATTTTTAACTTATATTGAGTAATTATGCCTTAAGATTTAGGTCTTTACCCTAACTTTTTTGATTTGATTTAAAAGAGAACTTTTCAAATCAACCTTTGTATGTTAATGTTGTTAAAGAGAATAATAAAATACCTTGATTTAGCGGGTGTAGCAAAAAATGTTCGGGCTTGCAGCGAATCTACTATTCAATAGCGCTAAATTAAAACAATATGGCGATGAAGAGCGCTATGTGTTATATCGAGGATTTTGCAGGTCTTTAATGGGGTTTTAACTGCATAGGTTGACCATGATACTAACCACATAGAATGAGGAAGCAAATTCTCTATTGAATAATATTTCACTATCAATACTTTAACTCAACCCAACTATGGTTTTTTGATAGGTGTTGTGTCATGATTCAATAATAATCAAAGCAGTATTCTTAAGTTGATATAATTGTGTGTTATTGTCACATTAATATTTTTTCTGACCTTAATTATATTAACCAATAGAAAACTATCGGATGATTTATTCTATATTTATCCAAAAACTTCCGCTACATAACCTGTAATGCATCTATATTTAACATTATTTAGGGAATTTAACTGGATAAATTAAATAGAATAATGTGAGGTGATAAGGGGAATGAGATTTGTTAACCAATTTGGGGTCGGACCTTAATTAATCAATTAATTAAATCATTTTAAACGTAGAATAGAAAGGGATTAACAAGAGGGACATAATCGGAATAGTTCCTTAATTCATTCCCTAAACCCTTTCTCTTTCATTCACTCTCATTTCACTTTCTAAAAACAAAATAAAAACAAAATAGAGGTTGGTCATTACCTAGAGAAGAAAAAGAAATCTTAGGAAATCAAAAAGGAAAATAAGAAGTAATCTACATCAAATCTCAATCTCTCGTATCTAATCCAAGGTGAATAATAACTACCATCTCATTTATTTAAGTTTTATTTCATAATTATGATGATTTTTGAATTGGGTGTGATAATGTTTTATGCTTGGACTGATGATGTCATTATTAGATTATATAATGGTTTTTTGAATTTTATGGAATTATTCTAATGGGTTTTAAAGGGAAAACCCAAATTTTTGATCTTTTATTGATTTGAAATATGAATATTTTGTGTAAGACATTGTTTTGGTGATGGATATTTAATTTCATAATTTTTTAAGTCCATATGAGTATTTCATGAATTTCCTAAGAGAAAAAATATGTATATTTTTTGGTTTTTGATCATTAATAATTAAATTAATATTTGAGTCCTAAAACATTTGTATATGGAAGAAGAAGGAAAATCAGATTTTTGGTAAATTTTGGGGATTTTTCCTTAATTGTTATGATTTTCTATGAATTTATTATTATAGAAAAGTTTATAATTAATACGAGTTAATAATATTACTTACAAGGATTTTGCAAAGTTATTTGAGAAGGTAGCAGGTGTCCTACCAGATTTTTCAGTAAAGATTAGGAAAAATGTTTTATTATCCAATGAAAATTTGAAGTGAGACAAGAGTTAGTGTAAATTATTACTTTAAAAGGAAATAAATTAATTTTTAACACCTTTACAGAAGTGCCATCGTAGAGGCTCGATACCCCTATTTCATTAAAATTCGACAACTATAAAGGCTGATACATGTGCTTGTTACTAGACATCTATGTCATGTATTCGCCTTCTTTGATACCATATGTTTGTAGAGGATCGATATCTCATGTTTTTAAGATATTCGATAATTCGTGCATAGAAGAGGCTTAAAAGCCCCATGGTTTAGAGACTCAACAACTTTTTTGTTAAAACTTAACATCCTTAAGCTTTTAGGGGCTAGGTACTTCCTGTTTTTATATCATGTGTTTTAAAAGCCACATAAAGATATTGTATATTTTTAGTGGCTCGGTAGCCGTATGTTTTACAAACCAAATAGCTATGCTTTATAGGCTCAAAAGCTAATGTTCCAAAGATGCTTGACATCCCTATTTTGATAGCACGTGTTTTAAAAGCTATGTAAAGACGGTTGTTCTTGGCCTAAGATTTTGGCCAAGTATTGGGCTATGTTTTCCTTGTTTTAAAAATGATTTCAAGTAGTTTGTCAATTCTAAAGGTAAAAGTTTTCAAGGAAATGAAATAGTGTTTTAGCCCACTTTTATATGAATTTGGTCAAAGGAAAATATTACTTAAACTTAAGTAATTTTGTTATGTATATGACTATTGATTGAACATATCTTGATTAATGATGTTATGTTATTTTTATCATTTGATCAACTAATTTTACATATTTATATTTTTTATGCCCACATTTTCATTGCCCATTTACACCTTGCGATTTAGGAACATAAAACCTATTAGGTAACGAGCATACTAACGTCTATAATAACCTACTTACATATAAAATAACATAATATAATACATCGAAGCAACCAATGTGAGATTAATATCACAAATAGTGTAAGTCTAACAATATCGTCAAAATAGCGCGTTAGTGGAAAAAAATATGATATTCAATTTAAAACCATTTAAAAACACTTTTAAACTCTTTTATAAAATAAGATATAGGTTTAAGTATTTTAGAAATCACATTTTATAGTTATAAATCATCTCAAAATATCATTTTAATACTACACTAAAAATCATACTATAGTGAGAGAAAATATCACTCACCTCAACAAAAGCTTACCAAACCAGTGCTAAGTTGTAGAGCTCTCCATCATGAGTGCAACGCAAGAAATGTGTCGAAAACGGACCTCGTACGCAAATGATATGAATTATATAAGATATCATATTATTTAAATAATTGATTCACTAGTTAATTTGCTAATTACCTTCGTTAGCCTTAATTCTTTTTCTTCCCAAAGTAGCTAACCCCTTAAACCATATCCCTCGTGCACCATTTTGCTATGATACGAAGCTATGCTCCACGAAATTGACCGCCATCTGCGCTGTTGCACTTCTCATTGATTGCTCGACCTATCAACGTCAAAAACATTCATCTCGACGCCTCCTATCAAAGTGCATTTCCCCAACTCCATGTCAAACGAGCCCAGGTCATGTTTCACGTTATGCAATCAGACCTCTAATCGTTGGTGCCGCTAAATACATGCCGCCGTGGGAGACACAATGATGCTCTCTGTTCCTCATATTTCGACCTCAATCGCCTATAATCCAAAACCCATGGTCGACCATGGAATAGTCAGTCTCGCCAATCAACATTGCACCCCACATTGAGCCCATAGGCGTGTAGCTCTCCTCGCCATGATTTCGACGAACCGAGCCTCGTGATTTTTAGTGGAGTGGATCGGCAGATTTTGGTTTTTGAAATCAAAGAGAAGAGGGCCATTTTCTGTAAAGGATGAATGGAACGGTAAAGTATAAAATGAGTGAGACAGAGAGGAGGGTTTAGTTTATTAATATAGTATTATTTATTACTTCAACTCTCAAATAAAAATTTGTACGTTTCGATCCCGCACGATCAAACGACACGTCCGATCGCAACGAAACTTATCTACATACATTACCTCACTTTTTCGGTCTGGATGGTATAAATTTCATCGCTATCTAAGACTGCGCTCCAGGATGATAATTTGTGCTTTTCGAGACTGTTTAGGCTATCGGATTATCCGATCTCCAAATATAGCAATGCTTATACTTAATTTAGTTTGCAATGTTGATACGAAGCAAACAAAAGTTGTCTCGAATCCCAATTCGATCGTATGCGAAAAATCATATTTTTGGGACCTTCAAATAAATTAATGATTCAATATTTAAATCAATTATTTAAATATTCAATCATTAAAAATACGAGTCGTTACATTCTACCTTCTTTAAAAAAATTCATCTTCAAAATCCTAAGGATAAAGCAACACAACCAACGCCGTGACATAAGCAATAATAAAAAATCGTCACTTATCAAATCACGACAACGATCACTAAAAGTGATCACAACAAAGGGAATAGACTTGAAATTAGAATGGAGCCATCATCCTCATATCTAAGTATAATCACTATCAAATTTGAAATCAATGTGGATAAACCAAACGTCTAAGTTACGCACTTATTATCAAAAAAATAGACAATGGAAAACAAAAATGCCAACTCACTAGTCGAAAGGCAGCTCAACTAAATATCATACATTATCGATTCTCTAAACTATCGGCAACATCTAATATCCTATGCATTAAGTTTTCTCTCAATTTTGGCATATTACAAGGAAAATTTTGGCTGCACGTCCTTTGCATGGCTAGATCTGAAAAAAATCCCAATACAATAATATATATACATATCATATCCGAGGCATCTCATATCTAGGGAATCTCATTTTCGGGGACAACCTAGCATATATATTTTTTCCAAATCTACACGTTAGATGTTACATATCTCTTTTATGGCAATAGCACATCATTTTGATGCAAATAAAAGTAGGTAAGCATCCTAATAGCCAACACTTTCTTCCATGTACCTGAATATGCACTCAACAATGAGGATTAAACACAATAGCAACATCACCATGTAAATAAGCATACTATATTATGTATATAGAAATCAGCTCAATGAAATATGCTATATCAAATCATAACTATCCCGTATGCCTAATAACCATATAAGTAATCATATCAAGTGCCAACAATCAAACGTCAAACAAGTACCTATAAGATCAAACATCAAAAGCAACATCCATATATATCCTAGCATTCAGCATATTAAACTACTCTATATTGTACCGAAATTGAAAACAAAAGCAATAAATATAAGTCTCACTTCACCCTTACCCTCACCAAAGTATCACATTATCACCAAAATGCTTCTTTATCCTGACCACTACTAAGGTCTTGCTCCACTCGATCATCGTTGGAGGCTCGCTCCACTATGATCTTCTCCAAGTCTCTTCATCTTGGCTTTCTCAATGCACCCCTAAAATCTCACTTCTATATGACCATTCCAGAGTCTCACCTCATCATGATCATTTTCGGAGTCTCACCTTGCTATGACTTTCTCAAGGTCCCTCTTTATCTTGGGCTTCTCAAGGCACCATCAAAGTCTCACTTCAGTATGACCATTCCTCGAGTCTCACCCCATCATGATTATTCCCGGAGTTTCATCCAACTATGACTTTCTTAAAGTATCTCTTGGGTACATGATAATTCACTCAACAACCTCTTAGTAATGGTATCTCATGCCATAATTAGATATGGTGTTCTTTCGAATACCTATCTCACAAATATTGTCCTCTAAGGATAAGCTAGACCGTTTCACAATTCAGGGTATAGGTGAGCATCCTTACATACCCTTGAACAACCATCATATCCAGAGTTATCAATAATCCCTTCAGCATCCGACTTGATCTAAAGCATCTCATGCTCCCCTACATCACTTCACCTTGTCGAACATGCTTCCTCGGACTAATTTAGTCTCATCCCATGTTTCCTACTTGAAGTACTTGATCAAATGCCTCGTGTTGTCGAATAGGGCTCCGAAGCCATCTCAAAGATTCATTCGACTACTCTTTCGTACTCCCTCAGCCAGTCCATTCCTAGACTATACCAAACCCAGACAAATAAACATCAATGACTCGATAAAGCAAAGTCCCGACAAACCATGTATAGGCTAGCTGAGACCCCAACAAGGTTCGTCGCAATTAAAAAGGTCAATCAACAGTTTCAGGTCTAAATCCCAATCAAGCTACAAATCACTATATATGAATGAATGTGAAACCTCGATGATGAATAAAATACATATGGAACATCATAAATGGAAAGCATACCTTAAATAGTAATGCCCTTTCCCTTCTCTTTTATCGATGAAGCACTCAATGAAATCGAAATGACGTTTAACACATATACTTCAATTATCTCCCCTAGTTAGCTAGTTTGGGGCGGTCCTTTTATACTGGGTATAGGCTCTCACATCATAAAGCCATCTCGATCAAATTCTTGAAGCTTTGGTCAATATGACCAATCAACCTCTTCCCAAAATGCTCGCTCAAGCTAATGTTGAATTTTTCATTCTTTCTGAGTAGAGTATCAATGGAAGATAGACCGTACTTCAATAGAGACATCGGATTTGGCCGCACACTCCGACACAGTACGTCACCTTACTTCAAGTCGATGAACTTCCTGAACAATACCAACTTTTGAAAAGTCGAGATAAATTTCTTTGAAGTGAACTATGAACTAATCCCAAGTAAAATGGTCCTTGAGAATCGAATCTATAAGAACACTCCACCAATTCATTATTCGTCCTAGTCATCTAAAGGTCAACTACTACCTCATTACATAGTTTAACTCTAAGTCATCGAAGATCCTTGTGCAAATATCCATCTCATCTTGCACCTTAATAGTCTACTTTGTTTCGAGGAATAGTCTACCTCCTAGACTTACATAGTCTTTATACAGTTTGGCAAATTCAAATCTAGGCATATGTACTTGTGCACCAAAATCATTTGGAGCAATTTGGGCATTACAAAATAATGTCTCGCACTATCTTAGCGAATATATTCTATAAATCGAGGTTAGTAGACCCCAATCCCACCATTACTTAACTCTAGAGACGGAGTCGATAACATCATCTCTCATATGCCAGATCATTCCTAATCTATAATAAGGATGATCAGTCTCTCATGAGGGAAAATTGCATCAATGATACTCGTGTGTGCAATACAACTTATATACTATATATACTACTACATAGTTTTGAAAACTAAAATATATAACAAATACGCACTCTTCTATATATATACACTCTCAGTCTCATCTAAGGTAATAACTTCTATCCTATCTCTATTGGATCATGATATCAACTCAAGGTAATCATGTAAGAAGCTCTGATACCAAATGTGAAGACCGCCCTAACCCATCGATGCTCATATAATCGAATAGCACATTGCTGGAGCATCCGGCCGATGTGGGACGATTGTAAGGGAAAGAAATAGAAGAAAAGAAGAGAAGTAGAAGAGAAGAAAATGAAAACTTCATATAATCATGTATATTTCACATTGCATTAGATAAAATATAATAGTCATCATGGATATAAAATAGGTGACATGATAATAACTACATGAACCACAGATAGAGCACACAGGCTCACACAGTTATGCAAAACAGCAGTAGAGTTTATACAACTGATAAATAAACTCAACTGATAAACTATCTCCAATAATAGTACGTCAGCACCGTCAAGGCTCCACAGGTCACATAACGGAATAACAATAATAAGCCTAAATATAAGTATAAGAAAGCATCGCCTCCTAATAGTCCGTCTACGGAGCTCCATGTACCGTTTATACCTACTTTCTAGTCTACTCATTTAAGAATATTTAAGGTAGTAAGAAGTAAAGCATAAAACCTCAAGTCGGTAAACAGTCTAGTGTAAGTAATAAATAATCTCAAAACACTATAAAAGTCAGTATAATATATAGAACAAAAAGTATGAAGAATCATAACTGACCTATCCATGCATCCAAAGAGTTAGCACATAACAAAAGTATGTTACACTATATCATAGTCGTCATTGGTGTATTATACGTCAAAGTATCAAAGTTATCTTGATATCTATGTTAACTATAAAAAAATTGCAAAAACTAACTACTACAAAAGTGAATGAAAACTAGGAGATTAAAAGACAATTTAGAGATAAATCCACTCTCACGATCACATAAATCAACACAATATGAAATTATTATCTCTCTTTTTGGCCATTAGTGAATTTAATTAATGTGTTTATCATAAGTATGGAATATTTGTGTTATTAATTAGCCCAACATAAACCATTAAACTATAATACCTCTCCAAACTCACTATTCAACTCTCTTGAAAGTGACAATGGAATTAAAAATAAAATCTATTTTAAGCATGGCTTATTTAATATTAAATTAGTAGCATAAACCATCTAATTTTGATTCTAAATCCACTTCTGTTACCAAAATCAATTAGTTAGATAATGATGTAAATTACGTTTATTTGAATAAGAATAGCCTATATATGATTAACATCATAGACTATCAAATTCATTAATAAACATTACAACAAAATAGGACTTTCGTATCCTTTAGAAAACGCTATATAACCTATCATAGCATTTCAGAGAACGCCATGCTATGGTAGACCTTTAGCTTTACATAGGAGGAACAAAATGCTATGAAAAGAACTTTTATATAGCGTTTTTCTTTTGTTAGTAAACCAAAACACTATAGGAAATATTATCCAGTGGTTGATTTCTATAGCGTTTTATCATACTATGTTATAGCACTAAGGTGATATTTCAATAGCATTTCTTATCATACTTGTATAGCATTTCGTTTCTTTTTCCATAGCGTTTTTTCGCATATTTGTATAGCTATCATTTCTATTTCAATAATGTTTATTGTCATACTTGTATAGCATTTCATTCATGTTTCTATAGCATTTATGATGTTATATTATAGTGATTTTTATGCATAATTCTTAAGTCTCATACACAGTTTCTATAGCATTTATTAATCAATAGCATTAATTTAACGCTATTCCATGTAATATTAATTTACAGAATTTACCAATCTCATTTTCATCTTTTTATTATTTATGTGTGTGTGTGTGTGTATTATACATTTTCTCATTTCTTATCGCAGATAACATATACGTTAAATTGCAGCATAATGATCACTCAATAACTTCACATATTCAAACTAAGCATTTCATACATATCATTCAAACAACTTTTCACATATTCAAACTTAGCATTTCATACATATCGATTTACCTTCCTTATCGTGTCCATACATAATATTTCATACCTATGAACAAGTTACTTCCCCAAACGTAGATAATGAAACAATTACCTTCTCAACTAAAATATTATGAAAGATGATGCATGACTTCAGATATTACTAATGTCCTTTAGTTTCATGAAAGAAGGCACTCAATCTGAACTGTGATAATAACAAAGCCTGCACACGGATAATAATAAACATTAATAATGTCAGTTTCATTACATTTTAATGTGGTAAGATGAAAACTGAAGTAAGATGAAGTAATGAGCAGTGCATTGAGATTTGCATTCACAGTAAGTATAGGCATGTGATAGTTGTGGGTGCAGGCATGTGATAGTTTGGGGTGCAGGTTTATTTGAACAAGGTCAGAATTCATGATTATTTTATACATGAATTCAAGATAAGAGACCCATACATGAACTCAGTTGGTAGTGGTGTTTGTCCAGGAAACTATGAATTTATCCTAGTGCAGACACTAAACTTACAAATATAGTTGGACCAAATAAAAAGCAATGCAAGTAGCATCAAAAGCAAATGGCAAAGGAGAAAAAGGCGCAAACACTAAACTTACAATATAGTTCAAAGGCAGATGACAACTACAAATTCCTGTGAACATAGAAACCAATTTTCCAAACTCTTTAATATACATATACTAAATTTCTGGCATAGGGCACTCAGATGTCATTTTTTTATCAATCGTATATAGATGCAGATCACATATATTTTACAGAAAAAGTAGATAATATAATGACATCAAACTGAAACTATACAAAAATTTTAAGAAATAAAAAAGAAATTTTGAGAAATAAAAAGTCATTGCAACTTTGCAAGCACACATGATAAAATAAAAGTAGCGACATCAACTGAAAGAAAGCACACCTGATAATTTTCAAGCTGCAGTTTTTCCAAGATTCCTTTTGTTAGTCTTGTCGTCATAATTGTACAAATTAGACAAGCTTATTAAGCTAAATTTATATCTCCCTAGACAAATAGAATGCAAAAATAAAACTTGCTCGGTAGATTAGGTAACTTGCTTCAAAACTGATTTGTTATAGATTTATCTCAAACCCATAATATCACACTGAGTGAACAGGCAAGGAAGATAACAACATATATGTTGCTTTCTTTTAAATCAATGTGAAATAAGAGTATTTGTACACCTCTCTGTTGGAATATAAACTTGATTTATTGGTTTCTAGAGAATTCTTGTATTATGTTTAAAGGGGGGTGAGAGTTCTAGAATTATGTTTTCTTTGTAATCAAGTAAAAGTGTTTCTAGAATTATGTTTTCTTTGTAACCAAGTAAAAGTATTTGTAGAATTATGTTTTCTTTGTAATCAAGCAAAAGTAATTCTAGAATGATGTATTACGGACTATAAATAGAGGAGCTCTCCCCTCATTTGTAATAAAGCAATCTAGCAAAGGAAAAATAATATTAAGCATTATTTGTGGGAACAAGTTTCTTCTCTCAAGTCTCCAACCTTTTTTTAAAATATATATTTCAACAAAGTGGTATCAGAGCCACGTTTAGGGATGACTTCCAACAATATGTTGCAACCTCAACTTCCTTGTTTGACGGGAAATAATTATAATATATGGAGCATTCAAATGAAGGTCTTGTATGACTCTCAAGATCTTTGGAAGATTGTTGAAAATGGATATGAAGAACCGGAGAATCAAGTAACACTTTCAACATAACAATTGAATGCTTTGAAAGAGATTCGATAGAAGGACAAAAAGGCTCTTTATTTTATCTATCAAGCGGTGGATGAAGCAATTTTTGAAAGGATCTCTTCGGTATCAACATCAAAGGAGGCATGGGACATCCTCAACTAGGAGTACAAAGGTGAAGAAAATGTAAAGATGGTAAGACTTCAAGCTCTAAGAGGTGAGTTTGATTTACTCAAAATGAAAGAAAGTGAATCGGTGGAGGAATTTTATAATAGAACTATTTCTATTGCTAATCAACTTCAAATCAATGGTGAAGAAATTTCGGATAAAAGAATTATTGAAAATATTCTTCGAAGTATGACAAGGAAATTTGAGCATGTTATTGTTGCTATTAAAGAATCAAAAGATTTGAATACTTTCTCTCTTAAAGAATTGTTGGGCTCACTACAATCACATGAGCTTCGCATCAAACAATTTGATTCCTCTCCTTCTGAGCAAGCTTTTCAAATTCGAGACACCAACCGTGGTGGATTTAGAGGAAGAGGTGAAAGATCAGCCCGTGGTAGAGGACAAGGAAGAGGCCAAATTCAAAGTAAAAATTCAAACCCATCTCAAGGAGGAAGAGGAAGAGGTCGTGGTGGATACAGTGGAAGAGAAAGAGGTAACTCTTATAATATTCAATGTCATTATTGTCATAAATATAGGCATGTGAAAAAGGATTGTTAAAAGAATTAATGATGAAAAAGATAATTCTAATTTTCTACATGAGAATTTGGAGACATAAGATGAAAGTATGCTTCTTGCTTGTAATGTTCAAGAAGCTTCTTTTGATGATATATGGTATATTAATAGTGGTTGTAGTAACCACATGACCGGAAATAAAAGTTGCTTTGTGAATTTTGATGAAAGTGTCCAATGAGAAGTCAAGACAGGTGATAACAAAAGGCTCATTGTCAAAGGCAGCGGCGATATTCCGATATGGACAAAATAAGGTACAAATTATATTTCTAATGTTTATTATGTTCCTGATCTTAAATACAATCTTTTGGGTATTGCGCAACTTTTAAAGAAGGGACATAATGTGAATTTCAAAAATGATTTATGTGAGATCAAAGACAAAACTGGTGTTCTTATTACAAAAGTGAAGATGACACCAACAAAAATGTTTCCATTGAAAATTAAAAATGAAGCATTTCCATGTTTTGCTAATATTGTTAATGACAAGTCATGGTGTGACGACCCGACTTTCTACTCCCAGAAAATCGCATCATCAATTAAGAAAGAAAGGGATAGAAGAAGAAAAGAAAGAAGAGAAAGAAGAGAAAGAAGAAACAACACTAGAATCTCAACAGCGGAACGGATAAATTATATTAATAACATAAGTATTTACATAATATACAATATCATTCAGAGATACATAGCATACACGTCACATATACCAGACAGTTATAAACACCTGTCTAGTATTTACAATTCAATACAATCACAACACATAGAACACACAACGGAACTATATATCTGCAACGCAAAAGCCTCCTGCTCCATTGCTCCTCCAATATTCGTTAAAGCTAACCTGAATGTCTTGACTACTCGTAAAAATTTGAGTACCCAAGAGTTTAAGAAAACAAAGATAAACTCCGGGTCAGACATGGGTCTGGTGTGAGTAACAGGTTAAGGTTGTTTAACTTTTAAAAACCTTTGAAAAGAAAGGTATCGCGTAAGACTTCCCACACATAAACATGGAAAAGTTTTTACCTTACGCTAACAAAAACATTTGATAGGAAATCCAGTGATATTATAATAGTGTCTAGGGTTTCCAAGTAAATATGAAATAGCCGAAATTGTTACATGATTAAATTCCAGCTACTAGCCACAAAAGTGGGTAATACAATCAAAACCGTTGGCACTTATTGGATTTTGGATTCCATACAATGGCAGGGCTACTAGGGTACCGCCCGTCACAGTACGTGGCCTAGATCACCGTACCGAGGAGTACGCCCGCTCCCCTGCAATACAAGACCGGAACCATTCCTTACTGAACAGTTCCAAACAAGACAACCCCGCAGTTGTTAGCAACCAACTGCCCACACAACCGAATATAAAGGGACTTCTAGGCAGGGATCAATCTCGCTCTCTAGTGGGAGCTACCCACGAAGCCTTGCTGCACCTCCCCTGTTTTAGCCATTCCCGGTTGATGAGGCTTGAGGCTACGATTACCTCTAGAGAACACATCTCTTAGAATGCTCATCGTCCATCTGACGATGTTCTGAAAGCATTCAATCCATACAAGTTCGTTCTGGGTTCGAACGAAACCGAAGGCATCATCTCGTTACACTCATTTTGGAATCACCCTCAGAGTTAACGACGATAACCCTTGCACTCTGAATCTTCATCTCGAACCTATAAGAACTAGTTCCGTCAAACTCATCACGGAATCACCCACAGAGTTATACTGACGTATAGTCCTTACACCTCGAGTCTTCACTCTTCACATAAGATTCACGACCTATCGTTAATTTGGATCGATGTGGTTTTCGGATATCCAAATATGGAAACACGATACCGGTCTCATCGAAATCCAAAACGTGTCTTTTAGGTCCAAGTTGTTTTAAATTTTAAAACAATTTAATTTAATATTATCTATGTACATACAGATAGATAATTCTCAATATCATAATAGGTAATCAATATTATCGTCACATTATATAATCTATATTATCAACTCAAACAGATAATTCATATTATCAACTCAATGCAACCATATCATCCAAATCACACAACATCATTTATCTCATAACTGAGATCTCAACCATTCAGGGTAATAAATATCAATCATCATTCATAAGCAATGACTATTAATCATCATTCTATAATTAATTTAAAATGAATTAAATTAATTACTTCTTCCTTAATAAATTTAAAATGAATTAAATTAATTACTCACCCATATAAATCTTGCTTACATCAATTAATTACTCTTAACAAGTTACCTTAATTAATCCTCTTGATTAATTACCCTTTAATTATATTCAAGTAATTAACCTCTAATTAATTTCACAAATTAATTATTCCAAACAAACCCTGTAATTAACCTGTAATTACTTCATTAATTAATCCTTAATTAATTACATTAATTAATACCTTCATTGATTAATTGTTCTTAATTAATCAATCCTTAATTATATCATTAATTATTTAAATTAATGATCCCAAATTATTTATAATTACTCTATTAAATTAATTATCAATTATCCTATTTGATTAATCACTCCTGATCAATCACATTAAGTAATTACATTAAATTAATTACATCTATTTATTTTCTTCAAATAATTCAATTATCAAAACCCTAAATTAATTACACTAAGTAATTAATTATTAATTACTTACTTAAGTAATTATTCTGTATACTAATTACATATTAATTACACAAAGTAATTAATTTTCCAAGACTCCTCCATTATCCAAGTATCCTTATATTAAATTACATCAAGTAATTTATCTCCTTAATTAACTATGTAATTATTCACTTTTAATTACATTGGTAATTACTTCTCACATTAACCAGTGATTAATTTAAATTAATTAAACTTAATTAATCAACTTAATTAATCAAAATAAAATTAGTTAATTACAATCAGTAGTTAATTTCCTTAATTACTTTCATTAAGTAATTATACTTAAATAATTCTCAAATGATTATCTTTAAATTAATTAATACAATTAATCATTAAAATTAATTACATTAATTAATTATAAAATAATACTATGTTAATGACCTTCATTAACCAATAACAAATCTTTAATTACTTTTCCAAAGTAATTAACTGAATTAATCAATATTAATTCTTAATTTATTTAAAGAAACTCATTAATTTATTTCTAATTATTTAATTAATCAAGTGATAATTAAAAACTTAATTGGTTATTAATTACTTGACTAATAAATTCAATTCATTAATTAAATTAATCAAATCTTATTTAATTAATTTCTAAATCACACTTTAATCAAGTTTAATTAATTTACTTAATCTTTTTATTAATTAAATAAACCCTTAATTATTTAATTAATACCCCAATTATTAATTAATTAAATTAATTAATTATAAACTTAATTACCTTGATCAGATAATAAATTATTAAGTTCAAAACAATTTAATGAAAATCATTAACCTCATTAATGATTTAATTATCATTATCAAAGTAAATTAAAATAATTTACCTTTAAATTTCTCTAAATTCCATTTTAAATTAAAATTAAAATGAAATCAAACTTAAACAAGATTTTAAGTATTTAAAAAATCTTTAGTTTTCATTTTAAAGAATCACTTACCTCTTAAAGCAATTTTAGAAGAATAGTTTAACTTTAGCATATATTCAATTTAAATAAATTTAAAATACCTTAAATAATTCAAGTGATATTGAAACATATAAATTCAAATCTTATTTATATTACAACCAAAAATTCAAATCATGCTTTAGAATTTAGATTCAAAGATTTAAATTTAAAACCCCGTTTTAAATTTTCATTTCATATATTATAAAATTCAAAAATATTCAACTTCATTATAACATTTGAATTTATAACTTGTTTTTATTTGAAACTTTCAGGTTCAACTTCAAATTTGAATTCAGGTTAAAAATTCAGATTTAACTTAGAAATTTAAATCTTGGTTTAAAATCTTATTTTCAGATTTAAAAATCACTTTATATAAAAACTGTGCAGGTTTCAGTTTTTAAATATTTCATTTTCTGCAAATCTTGTTATTTCAAAATCTGAAATTCAAACCTATTTGAATTCATAGTTTAATCTTGCTTTAAGTTTAGATTTAAACTTGCCTTGCTTATTTTTAAATTTAGTTTTAAAAATTTAAAAACCTGAAACAGTTCAGGTTACAGAAAACAAACACTGCAACTATAAACTACCCGAGCTCAACACCATCTTGCTTCGAGTCACCTTTACTCCAACTTCGAGCAAAAACTGAAATTACCCGAGCACCACCTCCTCACCATATTCCAGAAACCAAAACACCTCCATGTGACCACTGTGCACATGCACAAAATCCATGGGCAAATTCCGATCATCAGTGATGATCATCTACATCCACCATCCACCCTTGAATCCACTTGAACACCTAAGCATCAGAGATCTCCCATTATCCAAAATCAAACAGAACAGCCCCCTTTCCAAAACCTGGAACACAACATTCCCCACAAACTCCAAACCTGTCAACGATGAATCCCAACTCCTCGGGTCACCATTAGAGCTGCTACTCCGGCTACAATCTCGTCATGGACCCAGCTACGTTTTCCTAAGGCGGCTTCACACTCGAACAAACATTGAGACAGAAAAGGTCAAATCCACATACTTGAACATAACTAGGGTTACAGACTTATTTTCCTCGCTGCTGCTAACCCATTGATTAATCCATTAAGTTGATACTTTTCCTGAAATGCTTAAACTCTCAACAACAAACAGAAGAAATTTCAAACTCCCAAAATTCCAAAATCAACAGCATTTCCCAAATTTACATTTTCCAGATCAAGGTGAACTGCCCTTAAATCTTAAACTATAAATTGTATATCCTGATTTAAAAATCTTGTTTCCTTGAATGGTTTAAGATCACAATCTAAATTTAATAAATTAAGAAATTTTATGTTTTAAAACAATATCATGTTTACTGAACATTTTTTATTTCCAGAAAAGATTTTGAATTTAGTTTACCTTATTAAATTTTCATGCTCAGATTTATGGTTACCAAACAAAATTTGTTTGTAATCCATGTTCTCAATAATGGTTAAGTCATGAGACTACTAAAAGTTTGAATTTAAAGGCTTAAGTCAGGTACATCAGCAATTACTGATACTAACAAAGCATACATACTTATATAAGTATAAAGTAATTTCCAGAAATTCATATACAAACAAATTGCTGCAAATTTTATCATGCATCTATGGTTTAAGATTTAGGAAGATGATTATGTTATTCACAAGAAAAGATTTTCAGAAACAAATCAGGCAACCTACATTTACTTAATTATATTTAAACAAAATGTTACTCACCTTAAATCTGAAGAATAGAGCATTCAAACTTTAAGGCTTGGAGTTGTTTGTCAACTGATTTTAATTGTTGCAGGTATATGATTCTTAAATTTTTGATAAAGATGCAGACTCGAAATTTCTTGCATTTGAATTTCTGATCAACATAGATATATGCAGGTCATTTTTAAAGTTGATTCCAGAGATGAATTGCAATGATCTTCAGGTTGCAAAAATGCAAACTTCATTATGAATTTGCAGGTTGATATTCTGGTTGATTGATTTTGAAAATGCAGTTGATCTTCCAGAGATGCAAATGTAGTTGCATGCAGATTTGATTATGAATTTGCAGATTTTGTTTTTGAAGGGTTTTCAGATTTTTAAGTGAAATGTCTTCATTGATTCAACTAGCATTTGATTTTTAAAAGAAAATAAAGAAAAGTGGAAAATGTTATAAAAGGCTGAAAATACTTTAATAAAAATAAAGAAAAGATCAAATGACACTTGTCATTTTGTTTGTTTACAATTAACACATGTAAATTAGATTTGTTAAATTGTTAACATTTGTCTTTATTTAATTAAGTTATATTTGTAAATGTTAAAAAAGAGTTTTCTTTAATTTATTTTATGTTTAAATGAATATATATGATTTTCTTATTTTAAGAAAATGTAAATAAACAATTTATAAATTAAAACTTATATAAATATTTTAAAGAATCAATTAATTTGAATTTCAAAAACAATTTCAATTTAAAATCAATTTATTCAAATTAAAAATGAAGATTCTATTTTCCTATTTTAACTCCTTTTTATATTTATGAAAAATAGTATATTTATTAATATGGTTTAAAATAACAATTTAACAAATTTTATATGATTTATAAAGAAATTATAAATCACTTTTATTATTAAATGAATTTAAATCATATGCTATTTTATATTTAGACTTATATAAAATATACTCAAATCATATTACTCAAATAATATTTAAAAAGAAATAAAATCAACCCTTAGTTAAATTTAAAACAAAAAAATTAAGCTAAGATAAATTTTAAACAATTAAATATTTATTATATATATTACAAACCATATAATTACTAATTTAAATAGATTTTTAAAAGCTTAATATTAATTTAAACATAATTTCCTAATTACTCAATATTTTATTAGAACTTAAAAACAAAACTTTATTTATTAATTAAATTCCAAAATAAAAATTATCTAATATATATACACAAATATATATATATACATTATAATTTAAAACATTTATTTTAGCTTTTAAAAGATAAAATCACAAATTAAATATTTATTTAATCTGATTATTAAACCAAAACATATTTTATTAATCAATATTGTCAATATCAATTTAATTTTATATAAAGATTATTAAATTGATATTGTCTGAAATTCCGGGATATCACATTCCTTCCCCCTTAAAAGAATTTCGTTCCCGAAATTTAAAACAAAGGTAATTTAATAACATATTTAAGATTTTAAATTTTATAACCAAGCATATATCAAGCATATGCTAACAACCATAGCAATCAATTCATCAAATCAAACAAAATTAACTATCCAGACAAAATTCTGGATGGAGTTTCCCAAGTAAACACCGGGTTACTCGCTCTATAAAATCCAAACAATCAATACTACTAAGTTACAGAACTCCCACTCATCTAGATCCTACAACTGAACAAGACATCTGACTATAGACAAGATTGACTCAACCACCAAATCTCCCAAAACAGCTGATTCCAAAACCAGAGACAGATTATACACGTATTCCCTCAGAGATACGTGAAACATATCGAATTCCAGTTGTCCAAACTGGCAATTCAATCCATAAAATCAAACACTTATTCATAACAGAACACAGAAGAAATCCAAAACATATCGGAGCTAGCTTATCCAACCTTACCAAAATTTATAGCTCCTAAAACGGAGAAATCTTATCCAAAATCAGATATTCGACCGCCTATCTCCTACCTGATCAGCTCAATCCTTGCTGATGTCTCAAGAAACAAACTAGACCAATCCCAATTCATCAGAATGATCCTTCATGATCAATCATGATCAAGAACAACTCCACTCACAACAATCAAAAGAAAAAAAACTCTGACTTCTCTGAAAATATTCAGAAAAATCTCCAACAACCCAAGAGAACACTCAACTATCGCAAGTCACTTTTGCGATCAACTCAATCCAATCACAAAAAAAACTATTCTCTCTTTACCAATCAGAACAGCTTATGCTGGTCTTATCAATCCATTGAAGAATTGAATTCACTCAGCTGCTTCTAAACTCCTTCTCCAGAAAACAGCTAAGCCAGAAAACCCTGCCGACACACTAAACACTCCGAGCTGCACTGCAGACAACAATGCCAAAGAATTCCCAATCCAAAGTTCTTCGAGAAACCCGGACTTCAAACCAAACAGAAACACCCTGCCGAACTCAGCCACAACACCGAAGCAGACCTACTTCCTTAACTTGTTCCAAAGAAATCATCTTTGGAAACATCTATAGTCATTGCACCTCATCACGCAGCTACTATTCCTGAGGTATCAAGATACCATCACTCGCTTCTGCTCAGCCAACAGATCCAAACTCTACTCATTCAACTTCAAAGATGAACTCCGAACCTTAACAGGTTACCTTCAGAGATCGATGAAGTCTTTACACCACTTCAAAACTCACTCGAGACGGTATTAGGTCTACAGTCTCGACAGATGCACTTCCAACCTAACATTCAAACTTCAACCAATGGTAGTCGCGTTATACACACCACTACCCCAATCTACCTTATAACCCATATTGGAAAACCCGAACAGGTAACCCAACAGATAGGTAGAAATAAATATATATAAATATATTAAAAATTACAAATACGCTCTCTCAAGATAGACACCACTCCAGAGCCTAGGTATTCACTCAACCTAATGCTCTGATACCAGCTGTGACGACCCGACTTTCTACTCCCAGAAAATCGCATCATCAATTAAGAAAGAAAGGGATAGAAGAAGAAAAGAAAGAAGAGAAAGAAGAAACAACACTAGAATCTCAACAGCGGAACGGATAAATTATATTAATAACATAAGTATTTACATAATATACAATATCAATCAGAGATACACAGCATACACATCACATATACCAGACAGTTATAAACACCTGTCTAGTATTTACAACTCAATACAATCACAACACAGAGAACACACAGCGGAACTATATATCTGCAACGCAGAAGCCTCCTGCTCCATTGCTCCTCCAATATTCGTCAAAGCTAACCTGAATCTCTTGACTACTCGTAAAATTTGAGTACCCAAGAGTTTAAGAAAACAAAGATAAACTCCGGGTCAGACATGGGTCTGGGGTGAGTAACAGGTTAAGGTTGTTTAACTTTTAAAAACCTTTGAAAAGAAAGGTATCACGTAAGACTTCCCACACATAAACATGAAAAGGTTTTACCTTATGCTAACCAAAACATTTGATAGGAAATCCAGTGATATTATAATAGTGTCTAGGGTTTCCAAGTAAATATGAAATAGCCGAAATTGTTACATGATTAAATTCCAGCTACTAGCCACAAAAGTGGGTAATACAATCAAAACCGTTGGCACTTATTGGATTTTGGGCTCCATACAATGGCAGAGCTACTGGGGTACCGCCCGTCACAGTACGTGGCCAAGATCACCGTACCGAGGAGTACGCCCGCTCCCCTGCAACACAAGACCTGAACCATTCCTTACTGAACAGTTCCAAACAAGACAACCCCGTAGTTGTTTGCAACCAACTGCCCACACAGCCGAATATAAAGGGACTTCCAGACAGGGATCAATCTCGCTCTCCAGTGGGAGCTACCCACAAAGCCTTGCTGCACCTTCCCTGTTTTATCCATTCCCGGTTGATGAGGCTTGAGGCTACGATTACCTTTAGAGAACACATCTCTTAGAATGCTCATCGTCCACCTGACGATGTTCTGAAAGCATTCAATCCATACAAGTTCGTTTCGGGTTCGAACGAAACCGAAGGCATTATCTTGTTACACTCATTTTAGAATCACCCTCAGAGTTAACGACGATAACCCTTGCACTCTGAATCTTCATCTCGAACCTATAAGAACTAGTTCCGTCAAACTCATCACGGAATCACCCCCAGAGTTATACTGACGTATAGTCCTTACACCTCGAGTCTTCACTCTTCACATAAGATTCACGACCTAACGTTAATTTAGATCGATGTGGTTTTCGGATATCCAAATATGGAAACCCGATCCCGGTCTCATCGAAATCCAAAACGTGTCTTTTAGGTCCAAGTTGTTTTAAAGTTTAAAACAATTCAATTTAATATTATCTATATACATACAGATAGATAATTCTCAATATCATTATAGGTGATCAATAATATCATCACATCAGATAATCTATATTATCAACTCAAACAGATAATTCATATTATCAACTCAATGCAACCATAGCATCCAAATCACACAAAATCATTTATCTCATAACTGAGATCTCAACCATTCAGGGTAATAAATATCAATCATCATTCATAAGCAATGACTTATTAATCATCATTCTATAGTTAATTTAAAATGAATTAAATTAATTACTTCTTCCTTAATTAATTTAAAATGAATTAAATTAATTACTCACCCATATAAATCTTGCTTACATCAATTAATTACTCTTAACAAGTTACCCTAATTAATCCTCTTGATTAATTACCCTTTAATTATATTCAAGTAATTAACCTCTAATTAATTTCACAAATTAATTATTCCAAACCAAACCCTGTAATTAACCTGTAATTACTTCATTAATTAATCCTTAATTAATTACATTAATTAATACCGTCATTGATTAATTGTTCTTAATTAGTCAATCCTTAATTACATCATTAATTATTTAAATTAATGATCCCAAATTATTTATAATTACTCTATTAAATTAATTATCAATTATCCTATTTGATTAATCACTCCTAATCAATTACATTAAGTAATTAAATTAAATTAATTACATCTATTTATTTTCTTCAAATAATTCAATTATCAAAACCCTAAATTAATTACACTAAGTAATTAATTATTAATTACTTACTTAAGTAATTATTCTGTATACTAATTACATATTAATTACACAAAGTAATTAATTTTCCAAGACTCCTCCATTATCCAAGTATCCTTATATTAAATTACATCAAGTAATTTATCTCCTTAATTAACTATGTAATTATTCACTTTTAATTACATTGGTAATTACTTCTCACATTAACCAGTGATTAATTTAAATTAATTAAACTTAATTAATCAAAATAAAATTAGTTAATTACAATCAGTAGTTAATTTCCTTAATTACTTTCATTAAGTAATTATACTTCAATAATTCTCAAATGATTATCTTTAAATTAATTAATAATATTAATCATTAAAATTAATTACATTAATTAATTATAAAATAATACTATGTTAATGACCTTCATTAACCAATAACAACTTTAATTACTTTTCCAAAGTAATTAACTGAATTAATCAATATTAATTCTTAATTTATTTAAAGAAACTCATTAATTTATTTCTAATTATTTAATTAATCAAGTGATAATTAAAAACTTAATTGGTTATTAATTACTTGATTAATAAATTCAATTCATTAATTAAATTAATCAAATATTATTTAATTAATTTCTAAATCACACTTTAATCAAGTTTAATTAACTTACTTAATCTTTTTATTAATTAAATAAACCCTTAATTATTTAATAAATAACCCAATTATTAATTAATTAAATTAATTAATTATAAACTTAATTACCTTGATCAGATAATAAATTATTAAGTTCAAAACAATTTAATGAAAATCATTAACCTCATTAATGATTTAATTATCATTATCAAAGTAAATTAAAATAATTTACCTTTAAATTTCTCTAAATTCCATTTTAGATTAAAATTAAAATGAAATCAAACTTAAACAAGATTTTAAGTATTTAAAAACTCTTTAGTTTTCATTTTAAAGAATCACTTACCTCTTAAAGCAATTTTAGAAGAATAGTTTAACCTTAGCATATATTCAATTTAAATAAATTCAAAATACCTTAAATAATTCAAGTGATATTGAAACATATAAATTCAAATCTTATTTATATTACAACCAAAAATTCAAATCATTCTTTCAGATTTAGATTCAAATATTTAAATTTAAAACCCTATTTTAAATTTTCATTTCATATATTATAAAATTCTAAAATATTCAACTTGGTATAACATTTGAATTTATAACTTGCTTTTATTTTAAAATTTCAGGTTCAACTTCTAATTTGAATTCAGGTTAAAAATTCAGATTTAACTTAGAAATTTAAATCTTGGTTTAAAATCTTATTTTTAGATTTAAAAATCACTTTATATAAAAACTGTGCACGTTTCAGTTTTTAAATATTTCATTTTTTGCAAATCTTGTTATTTCAAAATCTGAAATTCAAACCTATTTGAATTCATAGTTTACTCTTGCTTTAAGTTTTGATTTGAACTTGCCTTGCTTATTTTTAAATTTAGTTTTAAAAATTTAAAAACCTGAAACAGTTCAGGTTACAGAAAACAAACACTGCAACTATAAACTACCCGAGCTCAATACCATCTTGCTTCGAGTCACCTTTACTCCAACTTCGAGCAAAAACTGAAATTACCCGAGCACCACCTCCTCACCATATTCCAGAAACCAAAACTCCTCCATGTGACCACTGTGCACATGCACAAAATCCATGGGCAAATTCCGATCATCAGTGATGATCATCTACATCCACCGACCACCCTTGAATCCACTTGAACACCTAAGCATCAGAGATCTCCCATTATCCAAAATCAAACAGAACAACCCCCTTTTCAAAACCTGGAACACAGCATTCCCCATAAACTCCAAACCTGTCAACGATGAATCCCAACTCCTCGGGTCACAATTAGAGGTGCTACTCCGGCCACAATCTCGTCATGGACCCAGCTACGTTTTCCCAAGGCGGCTTCACACTCGAACAAACATTGAGACAGAAAAGGTCAAATCCACATACTTGAACATAACTAGGGTTACAGACTTATTTTCCTCGCTGCTGCTAACCCATTGATTAATCCATTAAGTTGATAATTTTCCTGAAATTCTTAAACTCTCAACAACAAACAGAAGAAATTTCAAACTCCCAAATTCCAAAATCAACAGCATTTCCCAAATTTACATTTTCCAGATCAAGGTGAACTGCCCTTAAATCTTAAACTATAAATTGTATATCCTGATTTAAAAATCTTGTTTCCTTGAATGGTTTAAGATCACAATCTAAATTTAATAAATTAAGAAATTTTATGTTTTAAAACAATATCATGTTTACTGAACATTTTTGACTTCAGAAAAGATTTTGAATTTAGTTTACCTTATTAAATTTTCATGCTCATATTTATGGTTACCAAACAAAATTTGTTTGTAATCCATTTTCTCAATAATGGTTAAGTCATGTGACTACTAAAAGTTTGAATTTAAAGGCTTAAGTCAGGTACATCAGCAATTACTGATACTAACAAAGCATACATACTTATATAAGTATAAAGTAATTTCCATAAATTCATATACAAACAAATTGCTGCAAATTTTATCATGCATCTATGGTTTAAGATTTAGGAAGATGATTATGTTATTCACAAGCAAAGATTTTCAGAAACAAATCAGGCAACCTACATTTACTTAATTATATTTAAACAAAATGTTACTCACCTTAAATCTGAAGAATAGAGCATTCAAACTTTAAAGCTTGGAGTTGTTTGTCAACTGATTTTAATTGTTGCAGGTATATGATTCTTAAAATTCTTGATAAAGATGCAGACTTGAAATTGCTTGCATTTGAATTTCTGATCAACATAGATATATGCAGGTCATTTTTAAAGTTGATTCCAGAGATGAATTGCAATGATCTTCAGGTTGCAAAAATGCAGACTTCATTATGAATTTGCAGGTTGATATTCTGGTTGATTGATTTTGAAAATGCAGTTGATCTTCCATAGATGCAAATGTAGTTGCATGCAGATTTGATTATGAATTTGCAGATTTTGTTTTTGGGGGATTTTCAGATTTTTAAGTGAAATGTCTTCTTTGATTCAATTAGCATTTGATTTTTAAAAGAAAATAAAGAAAAGTGGAAAATGTTATAAAAGGCTGAAAATACTTTAATAAAAATAAAGAAAAGATTAAATGACACTTGTCATTTTGTTTGTTTACAATTAACACATGTAACTTAGACTTGTTATATTGTTAACATTTGTCTTTATTTAATTAAGTTATATTTTTAAATGTTTAAAAAGAGTTTTCTTTAATTTATTTTATGTTTAAATGAATATATATGATTTTCTTATTTTAAGAAAATGTAAATAAACAATTTATAAATTAAAACTTATATAAATATTTTAAAGAATCAATTAATTTGAATTTCAAAAACAATTTCAATTTAAAATCAATTTATTCAAATTAAAAATGAAGATTCTATTTTCCTATTTTAATTCCTTTTTATATTTATGAAAAATAGTATATTTATTAATATGGTTTAAAATAACAATTTAACAAATTTTATATGATTTATAAAGAAATTATAAATCACTTTTATTATTAAATGAATTTAAATCATATGCTATTTTATATTTAGACTAATATAAAATATACTCAAATCATATTACTCAAATAATATTTAAAAAGAAATAAAATCAACCCTTAGTTAAATTTAAAACAAAAAAATTAAGCTAAGATAAATTTTAAACAATTAAATATTTATGATAAATATTACAAACCATATAATTACTAATTTAAATAGATTTTTAAAAGCTTAATATTAATTTAAACATAATTTCCTAATTACTCAATATTTTATTAGAACTTAAAAACAAAACTTTATTTATTAATTAAATTCCAAAACAAAAATTATCTAATATATATATATACATTATAATTTGAAACACTTATTTTAGCTTTTAAAAGATAAAATCACAAATTAAATATTTATTTAATCTGATTATTAAACCAAAACATATTTTATTAATCAATATTGTCAATATCAATCTAATTTTATGTAAAGATTATTAAATTGATATTGTCTGAAATTCCGGGATATCACACATGACTTTGGCATCTTCGTTATAGTCACTTGAGTTTTAGCACTCCATCCAAGATTTGCAAAGATCATATGGTGAGAGGCATCCCAAATATTAGCAAACAAGATCAAGTATGTGAAAGTTGTGTTTTTGGCAAGCACCATTGAGATCCATTTCCAAAAGAAAAGGCATGGCGAGCAAAGAATCCTTTGGGGCTAGTGCATTCGGATTTATATGGACCTATGCACACAAACTCTCTTGGAGGTAATCGGTATTTTCTCACTTTTATTGATGACTATAGTCGCAAGATGTGGATTTACTTTTTCAAAGAAAAATCTCAAGTATTTGAAGTATTCAAGAATTTTAAAGCACTTGTGGAGAAGGAAAGTGGTTTTTCTATAAAGACACTCCGATCCGAACGTGGTGGAGAATATATGGCGGAAGAATTTGGAAATTTCTTAAAGGATCATGGCATTCATCATCAACTAACGGTTCGCTCAACCCCTCAACAAAATAGGGTGGCCGAAAGAAAGAACCGTATCATCATGGAACTTGTTCGAAGTATGTTGAAGACAAAAGGATTGCCTAAAATATTTTGGGCCGAAGCTGTAGCATGTGCATGCTATGTTCTCAACCGTGCGGCAACTAAAAGTGTTCAAGGAAAGACTCCGCAAGAAGCATGGAGCGGTCACAAGCCATGTGTCTCCCACTTCCGAATTTTTGGAAGCATTTGTTACTCTCATGTGCCGGATGAAAAGAGAGGAAAACTTGATGACAAATCTGAAAAGTGCATCTTTGTTGGCTATAGTGAAAGATCCAAGGCATATAAATTATATAACCCATCACAAAGAAGACTATTGTTAGTCTTGATGTAATTTTCAATGAGGAAGAAGCATGGGAATGGAAAAATGAGAAAAAGAGTACAAGTATCTTGCTTGATAATGATGCATTTGAGCCAATTGAAGAAGAAGGATCGACTCCACCTACTCCACCATCTAATTCTCCTCCAAGCTCATCATCTTCAAGTTCAGAATCAACACCTAGAAGGACAAGACCTCTTGTAGAGATTTATGGAGAAACAAGAAGAATTTTAGAAGATGAATTTGTTGATTTTGCTTTATATGAAACTGCGGATCCAGTTGATTTCGATGAAGCCTCCAAGGAAGACAAATGGAGACAAGCCATGGATCAAGAAATTGATGCAATTGAAAGGAACCAAACATGGGAGTTGGTTGAAGTACCTGAAGGGAAGAAACCCATTGGAGTCAAATGGGTTTACAAGACAAAGTTGAATGCACAAGGTGAAGTTGAAAAACATAAGGCACGATTAGTTGTGATAGGCTAGAAGCAAAAGTATGGTGTTGATTACAAAGAAGTTTTTGCTCCCGTGGCACGTCTTGAAACAATTCGTTTGATAATTTCACTGGCCGCTCAAAATAAGTGACAAGTTTATCAAATGGATGTTAAATCTGCTTTCTTGAATGGAGTACTAGGTATACATTGATCAACCTTCCGGCTATGTGATAAAGGATGAAGAGCATAAAGTCTATCGGTTGAAGAAGGCATTGTATGGCCTTAAGCAAGCTCCTCATGCATGGTATAGTCGCATAGATGACTATTTTGCGAAGATGAGATTCAAGAGGTGTCCATTTAAGCATACTCTTTACATCAAGGAGAACAAACATAACATTATCATCATTGGTTTATATGTGGATGATTTGATTTTTACGGGAAATAGTCTTGATAATATTAAAGAATTTAAGAGAAGTATGATGCAAGAATTTGAGATGACTGACTTGGGTCTATTTCATTACTTTCTTGGTATTGAAGTAAAGCAAGATAATGATGGTATATTTATCTCTCAAGAAAAGTATGCAAAAGATTTGATGAAGAAGTTCAGAATGGAAGAGGCAAAGCCAATTAGCACTCCAGTTGAAGTTGGCTTGAAACTAGGTAAGGATGACAACTCTAAATATGTTGATCTAACATTGTTTAGAAGTCTTGTTGGGAGTTTGATGTATTTGACAGCCACTCGGCCGGACATTACATATGGTGTGAGCTTGATTAGTAGGTTCATGGAGCAACCAAAGAAGACACATTGGGATGCCGGAAAAAGAATTTTGAGATATGTGCGTGGAACACTTGGGGATGGAATTCATTATCAAAAGATAAATGATCCTAAGGTGCTTGGATACTGTGATAGTGATTGGGTCGGAAGTTTTGATGATAGTAAAAGTACTTCGGGAAATGTTTTCTACTTTGGATCAAGTGCAATCACGTGGATGTCAAAGAAACAACAAATTGTGGCTCTCTCAACCACCAAGGCAGAATATATTTCACTATCTTTAGCTAGTTGTCAAGCTTTATGGATTAAGTGGGTGCTAGAAGAACTTAAGCATACTCCAAAAGAAAGTCCACTTATATATTGTGATAGCAATTCTGCTATAGCACTCACCAAAAATCCAGTTTTTCATGGGAGGAGCAAGCATACAAGAATCAAGTATCATTTCATTCGAGACTTGATTGGGAAAGGAGAAGTAGTTGTCAAGCATTGCAAGACGCAAGATCAAATTGCCGATATTTTAACGAAGCCTTTGAAGTTGGAGATTTTCAAGGAGTTAAAGAAGAAACTTGGTATGCGTAAAAGTTTAGCTCAAAGGGGGGCAAATCAAGTTTAAAGGGGGGTGTTGGAATATAAACTTGATTTATTGGTTTCTAGAGAATTCTTGTATTATGTTTAAAGGGTTGAGAGTTCTAGAATTATGTTTTCTTTGTAATCAAATAAAAGTGTTTCTAGAATTATGTTTTCTTTGTAACCAAGTAAAAGTATTTCTAGAATTATGTTTTCTTTGTAATCAAGCAAAAGTAATTCTAGAATGATCTATTAGGGACTATAAATAGAGGAGCTCTCCCCTCATTTGTAATAAAGCAATCTTGCAAAGGAAAAATAATATTAAGCATTATTTGTAAGAATAAGTTTCTTCTCTCAAGTCTCCAACCTTTTTTTAAAATATATATTTCAACACTCTTACCTTCAGCAATTAATGCTTAGATGCACCCACTACTCACTCAACACATATGTAGACACATATTATCCAATTTATGCTCTAATGCAACTCATATACCCAGTTTGTACTCGGAAATAATACATATGCCTACGTGAAAATAAGGCATGAAAATGGAAACAGGCATACGCATGAAAATAGGAGGCAGCAACATTACTAATAGCAGCAAAACCCGATAACAAAGCAAAAAAAGAAGACACAAAAACTCACATCTTGTTGCACTAGCTCCTAAAAAAAGAAAAACGCTCATAAATAGAACCACAATAAAGTGGACTAGTATTAAAGCGATGAAAATCAGATGAACCACAAATGAAAAAAAAAATCAGAGGAACCACAATATTACAGTATTGATACGGTGGATTGCGGGTATTTTGATGGTGCTGTGACTACCTGATCCATGTTAGATAACTGAAATTGTGAACAAGCAAGGAATAGGTTAGTTTGTGCAATATTCAAAGCATGAATTGATTCTTAGATATGTGCATGAGCTTCAGCTAAAGAAGGAGAGCATAGGAAGACTGAAAATATGCTTGCTTAAGTGGAGAATGACCAACAGAACCATTAAAAGCATGAATATCAACATCAGGCATCCATTAGCTCTGACATACGATCCCACATTGATTGACAAATTATTGTGATGATATTGACTTGAGCAGTCCATTTTTCATTTCACGGCAAATAATTTTTTAGACTTTCTAAGTAACATATATTTTTAAATACCAAGTTGTGTTATATTTCATGCAACCAATGATATTGAACTTAATCAAAACAAGGGTCAAACCTAATGGAAGAATAGAAAAATTATTAAGTTTTATTTGTTGAATGATTTAGATAATCCTCCAAAAAATTGGATTATTAATGTAAATAAAAAATATTGGTATATATCTTACAACCAAATATAATTCAGCAAAAGGTGACCTAACAACATAATTTGTTTCAGCAATAAAACGTTGAACATATGTTGCAATATTTTGCACAACTGGATATTTATGCATTTCAAGTTTCAACCTATCATGTCTCTTACTCGAAGATACAAACTCCATACTAACAATACCAGAAGGTGTTGAAGAGGACATACTTTAAGAATTTGAGAATTCTTCAACATCTACCCATGCTTTCCTTTTACACTTCTTTTTACATATAGGGATGTACGACATGTAGGGAAGGGTTAAAAAATATGAGCGTTGCTAAAGAGCCTAAATAGGCATGTGGGGGTGTACGAATTTTGGAGGATTTCAAGGGTGCATTAAATATCAACGAAATGCATAGAAAGTTTACTGTAAAGTTAATGAATGTGAAAAAAAAAAGGAAAACCTAAGTCACTTTTAAGCACAAACTTCAACTAGACCAACTGTACCAGATTCAGAACACAGTTTCAGTACTAATACTTGCAGTTTATAGATTGGCGACGACCCTAAACAATCTAGAAATTTGAATCCATATATTCTTTTATTTATCAAGATAGCTAATTTAAGTATTAGTACCGGTAAATATCAATGCACCCCAATCGACCAAAAGTTGCTAAAGTGCATAGTCAAACCGAGACATGTTCTCTTGCTTAAACAAGTGGATATCGAGATGGTTTAGTATATTACGAGATTTGTGGAATATTTTGATCGAACCGTGATATTTTGGACCAAAGCTCTCTCACCTACATCCATAAAAAATTACAAGCAAGAGACCAAAACACTCTAATTAAATAAAACCTGAAGCAATTCCATTATTTCTTAGTAAAACTTAATTTGTTTTAATCATTGTTGGAGAACTGTAAAAAGAAAACTGATAATATCCTCAGATGTCCGTACATTATTAACATCTTCAAAATTAACTCCCAAAATGATTTAAAGACTGATCATTTAACCTATAACTACATTCTGCTGGGTATAAACACATTACATCTTGATTATATTTCTCAAAAATGATGTCCCTACACTTCCATTCACATCCCATATCCTAACTATTATTACTTGTACTTCTAAGTTCTAGATATTTATCAACATTTAACTCCTCTATATTCTCATTATTTGAATTCTTGTGGACTGATTTTTTCAACCCAGGATACGATGGATAAATATATAGACTATTCATCAGATCCTACAAAGAATATGTTAATCAGTTTACTCGACTCATCTTGATGCTCAAGTCTTCTAATGATGACTAGTAATCTGTATGACAAGTAGGTAAAGACACATTGGCCATGGTACCACTAATAGGCTAAGTATGATATTTGCAATAGCTGGCTTGTAACTTTCAATAAATTTAAATATTGCAGCTTCCATGGCAAAATCTATCAAAGAACCTAATTTATAATTGGTATCGACTCAGTAAAGTAGTTAGTAGTTGGACGCAAGAATGTTTACCCTTTTCTTTTGGATAATTTGATTACTAAACAAGATACACATTGAAGAAAATTTAAATCATCCATCTCTGTTGTATGTTTGATAATTGTATCACATATATTCCTTGCATTATGTTATTTAAAAATTAATTTGGAAACCAATGTTTTTGTTTTTTAATGAGATAATTATAGGCAGCTTGTATAGTGAGCAAACTAGTGAAGTTAATATACTCAGATGTCTTGGGATCAATGCCTTGAGTTACCATTTTAGGTTTTCAAAAGGTTTCATGTAACAAACCGAATTCCAATGGTTTTGGATTTTTCGCAAAAATGATAAAATTCAAGCCCATTGAAGCCCGAGTTAGGTTTCTGGTATCTTGCAAATAGGCAAAAACAAATATATTAGAGCTCAGATAAATATCTCACGGTGGAACTGACTAAAATATAGTAGTAAGTAAATACTCACCAATATAATTACACTTTCTACAATGGTCCTGCCACGTAATTGGCCGTCCTCTCATCCAGTGTTTCGATAGTGAAAGAATCATTGGACTGTAGGTTTAACTCTAGTCTTTCCCAAACTCGCTTTTTGATTTTGATGCTGGCCCGATATCAGCATGAGACTATCCTTTTGGGTCCTGCCAACTAAAACTTACTTGCAAGTACTGGGACATAAGATTATCCTACTTCAAACATCAACCCCTTTTGACTGACTACAATGGTTCTGCCACGCAAAAAGCAGTCAAGGAATACTCTTTTGATGGAACACCAAAAGACCTGCATCCGGAGGACTGCTTCGCTATGCCTACCCCAGAGGGCCATCCTAGAATACTCTCACATCTCCTACTTCCTTCTATCCCAAAAAAACTAAGTTGGACGTGCTTCTTCTATGCTGAAATCTATGATGAACTGCTTCGTTAGGCTCTTCATCCTTTGGGCTCCTCCAAACGCATCTCTCTTTTATTAGACCCTAAGCTTAATATTTTATTTTGCGCTTAGTTAGTTTTCTTACTCTGTTGGATACTTATTTACCCTAATTAGCATAATCTTGTCCCAGCCTCACCTAACTATTGTGAGTCCATCAGTTCTTGATTGAAAGAAAATGTTGTTGGTATGTGTCACTTCTATTATCTTGCTTATTAACTTTCAAGATCCACGTTTATTAAAATAAGCCTCTTCTGTTTTTCTGCTCTATTTGCTTATTAAATTAATTTAAGTCTTAAAATAAGCCTTTTCTGTTCTTTCTACTTAATTATAACCTATGTTATAATTTTACTTGCAATTGTCACTACTATATTTTTTTATAATCTATATATTATAAATATAATTACAAGCATCTATTTTCTATTTCAGTCTATCTTCTTTTATTATGATATTGAATTCTCTTTAATTTTCCTATATTATATGACAATCTTGACTTGGGACAACGTCCAACTGTCACAAATTTACTTATCATAATAACTGCTTTACTTTTATTCTATTATTTGTGCAGTAAATGCAGATCTAGTTACATATCTATCTATAACTTCTATTCTTGTCTAATAATTAACTTGATTTCTTCTTTAATTCATTTAATTCTTCACTTCATTTTCTTATAATCTAGAAAGTAGTTCTATTTTATATGGTTGGTTACAAAAAGCTACGCTAAAAATCCATTTCTATGTTTTAATACTGCATAAAGATTTAAACAATAACCAGTAACTGCAAGATATTTCTTTTATTATTTCTTTACTTATTGGATAGTGCAAAATACAATAATTTCTCAATTTTACACTAATCCCCTTTTTTGGTTTTATTCTTGCAATTACGTTTATCGTTATCTTTTAAATATTAAACTATAGAAATATATTTTCTTTTATAAACCCACCAATTAATCTATCACTTACTTCCAAATCAAGTTATTAAGTTTTCCCTTTTAATTTATTTTTCTCCATTTTAGCATAATTTACAGCAAATTTCTATTTTTCTCTTTTTATGTCAGCTTTTCTTATTTTACATCTAATTTATGTAAACCTAGTGTTCTTCTATTTTAGACCGTAGTTGTGAATTCTTCTCTTTAACTAATTTATTTGTGTAAAAAAATAAAAAGAAGATAATATTTACAGGCTAAATATCAAATTTCAAATAGATGTAAAAACTGAAAATTTCTTATTTTAGGCTTATGCCTTTCTCTGACTGTCAAGCCTAATATTAATTAAATATAAGCTCTCTTATACAATTTATAGTCTCGACATAACTATTTAACATAATTAATTACTGAATAAAATTATCTAATGGGAATCTAACGGGAATATATCATAAACCTAAAAGATTTATAATTAAATCCACTCACCGGTCGTCCTTAGCTTTAAATCTCAATCTTCTAAAATTACTACGTCATTTTACAATTTCTCTCCTTTAATTTGTTGCAATTTCTCTATTTTCTTCACATGTATTTTATTTAGATTCATTTGGTGAAGATTTGTGAGAAATAGGAGAAAAGAATGAAGAAAGAAGTCATTGCTTACTGTAAGAGAGAGATGAAGGAAGTGACGGCTGATGGAACGAATTACATTACGTTCTCTCTTATATAGATGCAGCCACCAATTATCTAATTAATCCTCTTCTTAATTGATCCTTCAATTAATTTTTATGTGTAGCAATATACTGCATATATGTACACATTCAAATCTAGGTCAACTATTATTTCATTTCCATATTAATTGACATTTTCTACGATTACGTTACAATCCTAATTAACATGTTACCTCTATTAGTTAATTTCCTTAATTAATATTTTACACATTATAACGTTTCATTAATTGGCATGTCAAATAATTCCACCATTCAATTAACATATATATTTAATATGCATACATATTTTATTATCCGGATATGAATTTGAACATTTAATTGTTACATTTTTGTGTAAACCTCTTTAAATCGAGGCATCTGAAATATACACACACACGTTATATATTAATCTTCAATATTAATTCACATACTGATTAATTGCACTTTTTAGTTGATTCTGTTTGCAATGTTAATTATTCACTTTATTTTTTTCCTATTAACATCTAATTCTCTTAATAATTTGCATTCATTACAAATATAATAAATTTGTTACTACTTTTATAAATATCCTATGAATTCATTGCATATGTTTATAATTGATAAAATTTCCATGTTTGCATATGTAATTGTTTCCGACGCTAAAACTTCAAACGGCTATAACTTCTTCGTTTGAAATCCATTCAAAAAACATGGTATATGGATGTTGATCAGAAAATTACCATGAACATAATGGTATAAGTTTCATGGTCAAATTCCAACATAAGCAAAAATTCATTTTTCACTGTTTTCATACTTATCAATTAAATTTATTTTAATTTAACTGTCAATAAAATGTGAGGTGTTACATTCTTCCACCCTTTAGGAAATTTCGTCCGCGAAATTCGACAAGGGTAAAATTATGCAATTTCTCGCATTAATCACAACCATTTATGTACATCCAATTTTGTGACCATTTGTGTTCTTGTGCAAAAATGTTATTGCATAAAAAAAATGCATGTACATGAATTTCTAAGCGGTGCCTCCTTTATGAGTGCTTTTCTTCTTTAAAAACTTATTTTAAAATATGTTGCACACATCCTAAATATACTTACAATTTCTATATGAATGCAATCTTTTGAAAACTCAAAACATTTTCATTCAATTTTTCCCACAATTCTACTGAATAGGGGTGTAGTTTAACGAATTTTCCATCCAAATCCTACCACACAACTTTTTAATATTCGTATTTCAGGAAAATCTAATTTTCAGAACTCGATTTCTTATGTCAGAAAGAAAGTAGAAAACAAAAAACTTCACATTTCTCCATTTTACTCTTGGGTACCTCTCCCTCCGTACTTGGAACTTGTGCCGCTGTCCTATAAAATCTCTATTTTCTTTCCCAATCATGGTTTAAATAGGAAAGGTAATGCTGTTGATACGGACCACTTTTATTATCTTGCTTATTAACTTTCAAGATCTACGTTTATTAAAATAAGCCTCTTCTGTTATTTCTGCTCTATTTGCTTATTAAATTAATTTAAGTCTTAAAATAAGACATTTATGTTCTTTCTACTTAATTATAACCTATGTTATAATTTTGCTTGCAATTGTCATTACTGTATTCTTTTACAATCTATATATTATAAATAGAATTACAAGCGTCTCTTTTCTATTTTAGTCTGTCTTCTTTTACTATGATCTTGAATTCTCTTTGATTCTCTTATATTATATGACAATCTTGACTTAGGACTACGTCCAACTGTCACAAATTTACTTATCATAATAATTGCTTTATTTTTATTCTATTAACAGCGCAGTAAATGCAAATTTTGTTACATTTTTGTCTATAGCTTCCATTCTTGTCTAAAAGTTAACTTGATTCCTTTTTTAATTCATTTAGTTCATTTAATTCTTCACTTCATTTTCTTATATTGTAGGAAGTAATTCTATTCTATTTGGTTGGTTATAAAAAGCTGTGCAAAAAATTCATTTTCATGTTTTAATACTACATAATGCTATAAACAATAATCCATAACTGCAAGATATTTCTTTTATTATTTCTTTTATTTTTTTATCACAAAATGGTAGTCACAAACTAATTGATATAATTGATGGAGGCTTTGTTATTTGGCCAGAATATCGTGTTCGCTATTTGTAGCGTCTAGAATTTATTTCTCAAGTTATGTTAGAAGTTGTAATATTTTGATCTCATGCTCTTTTGTCATGTATGATGAACCTATGAAATTTTGAATTTTTCTTTAATTTATTATCAAACATTTGTGATATTTAAGTTGTGTGTTTCGCTGTGTGTATGCTTTTAATTTTTATAATTTTTTTGTACATTTTGATATGTATGTATGTAATTTTTTTTATTATAGAAGTAGATAATTTGTAGTAGGAATTATAGTAGAAATTTGGTCATACATGGATTAGTAATTCGTCACGAATATATTCGTTGGCAAAGATGAAATTAATAACGAGTATGTTCGTTGGTAAAGCCAAAATTTGTAACGGAAAATTTCATGATAATGCATGGTAGTGGGAAGGCCTGATACATTAGAAAAAGGAAACTTAGTAACGGAACATGTCCATTACAAAATAATGACATTAATAACGAACAGATTCGTTGTAAATTGTGATTTTACCAATGACAGTATCTGTTGTAATGGAGAAAGTTAGTAATAGATAAATTCCGTTATGAAGTGTTGCAACGACATTCCCCACACTAGTACCGCTCACGACTATATCGGTTATAAATTCCTTTTGTAACGACTATATTTGTTATAAATTCCCTATTTTGGTGTAGTGATACACGTTATATATTAATCTTTAATATTAATTCACATATTAATTAACCGCACTTTTTAGCCGATTCCGTTTGAAATGTTAATTATTCCTCTTATTTTTTTCCTCTTGCATCTAATTCTCTTAATAATTTACATTCATTACAAACATAATAAACTTGTTACTACTTTTATAAATATCCTATGAATTCAGTGCAAATGTTTATAATTGATAAAATTTCCATGTTTGCATATATAATTGTTTCTAACACTAAAACTAACTTCTCCATTTGAATTCCATTCAAAAAACATTGTATACGCATGTTGATCAGAAAATTGCCATAAACACATTTCGTGGTCAAATTTCGACATTAGCAAAAAAAAAAAATTCATTTTTCACTGTTTTTATAGTTATCCATAAAATTTATTTTAATTTACTTGTCAATAAAATGCGGGGTGTTACATTTCATGATAAAATAAAATAGTGGCATAAAAAAAGATTAACAAAACATAAAGGATTTTAAAAAGTTTTAAACTTACAGTTAGGACAAAAGGAGCTTTCTTTTCTTCTGATCAGTTAACAAACTTTAACAATGGTTACTGATATAAAATAAAGCGGTACAATGTCAAGAATTAAATCATACAATCAAATATGAATACATTTTAAAATTTTGTATGTATAAAAGAAATAATTTATACTTAGGAGAACTTGATTCTATCACAACTTTTGAGGCTGGCCACGCCACTGTAGAGCCTACAGCATCTTCAATGCAGATGAGATCAGAAGTTGGTCTCCATAGAACTGCATCGGAAACTATAACATTCACTACCCAAACTATATCGACGTCTCTTCCAAGTCGAACAAAATGTACCACTTCATTTGAATTGGTTGAAGCCACAACTCATTTGGCAACTATTGCTCCTGTTCTACCAACATCAATCAGCTTGCATTTAATTTTGGGGATTGGCCTTCCACTCCATCAAACAAGAAAAGAAAAGGTGATGGTTTTAATATATATTTTAATTAGTAAATCCGATAACAAATGCTACAGTTATGTTCAAACATATTACCATATGATATGTTACGTTGTCATGACTAGAAACAAATGATGCGTGTTATCCCACTTTTTGGGTAAAAACTGGAATATCAACAAATTCGCAAGGAATGATGGATTTCGGGATTGGAAATCGATTGGGATCAAGGCTACGGTCGATATTATCAAAAATTGGTTGAGTTTCGATCGGGACGAAATTGATTGGAAATGATGATAAGGACTAGGAAAGGCTATGTTTCAATTTTCAGGATAATCGGAGTTCGTATGAAGGAGATATGATCTGCTGGGCACGTTTTTACCTATTACCGGTCCAAAACAATGCCGGTCCAAGCTCCATCTTCAAACAATGCTGGTCCAAAGCATAGCCGAACCAGCCATCTTCCCTTCCCACCGAACCAACTCCACTTCCTCTCACCACCAAACCAAGTCCACATCCCTTCCCGCCGAACCAAGCTCCACCGGTCCAAGGCCTCGCCGAACCAACTCACCACCGAGTCAAACCAACCACTACCGAACCGGGGCTACCGAACCAACCCACTCTCCACACACTACCGGTCCAGTCAACACTCCACTCACCGCCGAACCAAGGAGCTACCGAACCAATATTTCCAGGCCAGATTGCATCAGCCCAGGCCCACCAGCAGCTATATATATCCAAGACCTCTGCCCCCAGCCTCACTCTATAAATAGAGGGGCAGGGGTACAACAATGGGGGACAAGTTTGAGAGCTCAAGCCTGGAAGGAACTTTCAAACAACTTTGATATACTTGTAATCAAAGCTTTGCGCTTGTAATCGGATCGGAAAAGCAAAATAACATATAAAGTGGACGTAGGCACATTCTGGCCGAACCACTATAAATCTGTGTGTCTTTTACAGTTTAGTCCCTGTTTTTTACGTATTTGCATAAACCATCCAAATCACTACGAACAATATAAAATCAACTAAATCATACGACTAGGAGGTGTTTGCCCATTTTTTGTGCAAACATATTTGGGTTATTTGCTGAGATCTGTGATTTGTGTTTGAATATCGCTGATTTGTATTCATACACTGGTGCTTTCACGGTATTTGGGGTTTGTGGCCAATTTTGGCGCAAACACTTTGGTGCTTTCACTGAGAAGGACTAGCACCCGCTGCATCGGATAGAAGTTTGGATTTGGAAGACAATGGCTAGGCAAAACAGTAGAAGGCTAAGGGCTGAGAGAAGCCAACAAGAAGGAAGTCAACAAGCATCCTCCGGAGGTGAGGAAGTACCAGCTTCGATCTACATAACCCGGGATGAAATGGAAGCCATAACAAATTCACTGCAAGAGAGGTTGTTGAAGAGTCAACAGGAGATGATGCAGACTTTCTTGGAGCAAATGAGAGCTGCAGGGACCCAGAACTTAGGAACAGCTACAGCAGCCGTGGATGCAGGACAAGGAGCTAGGGTTATGGAACCCAATGGAGGACAGGATGCAGAGCCAGAGGGCAATCGACAAGGACTTGGGGGCAGGCCCGCAGGATCCAACACAGGAGGACCTTTGGAAGGAGTTCAACAGGCTAGAACCAACGTTGCTGCTAGCGAGCCACATGAAGAGTATGTACCAGAATTCCCTCGGGGGCAACCCCCGACAGACAACGCTGGATTGGTGGATATAATCAGGAAGACTGTGTGAGGTGGTTTGACCAACGGAGACTTGAAAGGAGTGAACAGGAGTCCGTTTGCTCGGGAAATAAGGATGGCTCAGAATCCACCTAAGTTCAAGCTACCTAGCGTGGAGGTATACGATGGCAAGACAGACCCTACGGATCACTTGATGAGGTACACCAGACACATGGAGGTGCTGGGGGCATCGGAGGAAGTGATGGCCCGATGCTTCCCTTTGTACTTGACGGACTTAGCTGCGATGTGGTTTAGGCAGTTGGGAGAAGGATCTATCAGGACTTGGAGGGAATTGGTGGAAAGGTTTTTGGGACAGTTTCGGGTTCATGTCAAGAGACCGAAGAACGTGATGACATTGACATCGGTAAAGCAAAGGATCGATGAATCGCTTAGAGCCTTTCTAACTCGATTCAGTGCTGCAATTGCTTCGGTTGATCGGCCTGATCCATCGATGGTTTTAATGGCAGCAGTATCAGGAGTCAGGGAGAACTCGGATTTCAAGGTATCTCTGATATGAGATCCCCCACGGGATCTCGACGAATTCTTTCACGAGGCAGAAAGGTTCCTTCGGCAAGAAGATGCGAGTACGGATTTAAAGTTAAAAAAGGTTAATGCAGTGGAGGTTGAAGGACCATCCAGCAAAGGTTTGGATAAAGACAAAGGAAAAAGGAAGTTGGACGATGGTTCTGGAAATGCTAGGAAGCAATGGAAGGATCCATAGTTTTTCACATACACAGGATTGAACGAGACGCTGGAGCGGATATACCTGGATACTCGGAATCGCCTTCCCTACCGGAGGCCGGCTAGGAGAGAACCAACAGAACGGGAAAGGACATCAGGAAGGCACTGTCTCTTCCATGATTTGGATGGACACGACACCAACAGCTGCAGGCACCTAAAGGACATAATTGAGGAGCATGTAAGGAATGGACAGCTGCCACAATATGTTGGACCTCGGAATGCAACAGCGGGGCAGGAGCAACCGCCGCCTACCTCAAGCTACGATTGTGGGAGGCCCAGGAATGATGGTCGTTTGATCATCCATTAACCATTTTAATATGAAATAAGTAGCGAACTATTGGTAAGCAACCAAGTCATTTACACATGTACGGGGACGGAGATAGCCCCTAGGCATGCTCTGAATGATGATAAACTGCAATGCTATGGTTTGTGAAATTTATCTTTTGCTTTTGGATTGGACACTGCTTTTCTTTTTGGTTTTCGGTTTTGGAGCTTGGATTGAGCTCCTGGTTTTTCTTGCTTTTTGATTTGGATTTTCCTTTGGATGATTGTTTTCGGTTTTGGATGATGGTTTGGATTTCTGGTTTTCTGCTTTTGATTTGGATTTTGGATGCGGATTTTGGATTGGATTTTGACTGGATTTTTATCTGATTTTTGATAAACGGTCGTCAGGTATGGATTATGCCTGGCAAGGGGTGAGTCGCTTTGCCCGAACGTGGTAAATTGACTCACTCAGGTTGTCGAGTATGGACTATGCTCGGCAAGGGTCCGGAGTGAGCAGGATTCGGCCTAGGACTTAGGCCCTGTATTATCAATTGTTATTTTTAGGTCGTTGAGTATGGACTATGCTCAACAAGGGTCCGGAGAGACCAGGATTCGGCTTAGGACTTAAGCCATGGCATTGCACAGCGTCCAGGGACACTGGACCAAGGTCGTCAAGTGTGGATTATGCTTGGCAAGAACCCGGAGAGGTTAGCTCAACGTCCAGGGACACTGAATCACGGCCGTCAGGTGTAGATTGCGCTTGGCAAGAGCCCGGAGAGGTTATGGAATTGGATATCGACTCGGAGTAGTCAAGGATGATGTACTCTGGCAATATGGTTATGGACTTTGGATATTGGATTCGGAATTATTCAAAACACGCCTTGTTATCACAAGGCATGTTTTGGGGGGCAAAGTGTTATCCCACTTTTTGGGTAAAAACTGGAATATCAACCAATTCGCAAGGAACGATGGATGCCGGGATTGGAAATCGATTGGGATCAAGGCTACGGTCGATATTATCAAAAATTGGTTGAGTTCCGATCGGGACGAAATTGATTGGAAATGATGATAAGGACTAGGAAAGCTATGTTTCAATTTTCAGGATAATCGGAGTTCGTATGAAGGAGATATGATCTGCTGGGCACGTTTTTACCTATTACCGGTCCAAAACAATGCCAGTCCAAGCTCCATCTTCAAACAATGCCGGTCCAAAGCATAGCCGAACCAGCCATCTTCCCTTCCCACCGAACTAACTCCACTTCCTATCACCACCGAACCAACTCCACTTCCCTTCCCACCGAACCAAGCTCCACCGGTCCAAGGCCTTGCCGAACCAACTCACCACCGAGTCAAACCAACCACTACCGGACCGGGGCTACCGAACCAACCCATGCTCCACACACTACCGGTCCAGTCAACACTCCACTCATCGCCGAACCAAGGAGCTACCGAACCAACTTTTCCAGGCCAGATTGCATCAGCCCAGGCCCACCAGCAGCTATATACATCCAAGACCTCTGCCCCCAGCCTCACTCTATAAATAGAGGGGCATGGGTACAACAATGAGGGACAAGTTTGAGAGCTCAAGCCTGAAAGGAACTTTCAAACAACTTTGATATACTTGTAATCAAAGCTCTGCGCTTGTAATCGGATCGGAAAAGGAAAATAACATATAAAGTGGACGTAGGCACATTCTGGCCGAACCACTATAAATCTGTGTTTCTTTTACAGTTTAGTCCCTGTTTTTTACGTATTTGCATAAACCATCCAAATCACTACGAACAACATAAAATCAACTAAATCATACGACTTGGAGGTGTTTGCCCATTTTTTGTGCAAACATATTTGGGTTATTTGCTGAGATCTGTGATTTGTGTTTGAATATCGCTGATTTGTATTCATACACTGGTGCTTTCACGGTATTTGGGGTTTGTGGCCAATTTTGGTGCAAACAATGCGGCTTTAGCTTTCTCGACAACCACTTTTGATTTTGGCCAAGTAACTTTATTACCAACAGCTTCTCCAACATGTCATATTATTTGTCGGTCTCCATAAAAAGGCATTATGGTTCTTTGGGTTATCAATAGAAACTAACATAGCCGATGGTTCAATAGGAATGCCATTCACAAGCTGGTTTGGATTGCTAGAGTACAAGCGTCCTTCAACAACTACTTCTTCACCTCCAATCCAATCGTATAGCTTGCATGAAGGCTCTGTGCTGCTAGATTTACTCTATTCAAAATGAATATGTATTTATGAAATTAGTACTCATATATTAAAATAAAAATTATAAATAAGGTGATATTTAATTTACCGTGTTGTTGATTTGATCTTGCTTACGCATAATAACTTTATCGGTAGGCCATGCTACTAACATACCCGCCACCTCCCCAATATGTATCGTATTAAACACGGCTCTCCATAGAAAAGCATCCAATTTTCTTGGAAACTCAATCAAAACTACCTTATCATTTGGTCCTAGTGGAATTCTATATACAAGCTCATTTGGATCACATGACATGACTCTTCCTTCAGCAACTATTTCATCAGTTTCATTCCAATCCATTTATTAAATGTATTTCCATAATTGCTTGCAATTAATTTAAAGCGTCTTAAGTTAATTACTACATAAAAATTAATTTTTAAATAATATCACAACGATAATATATTTGATGTTTAATAGCAAAGTATCATATGCACACATATGCAAACATGAAATTATGCATATGCTAATATTTGATGTTTACATGAGACATGGATTCTTCTCTCCAACATGCATTAACCTAAAAAATAAAGTATGTTGACTATGGATTAAAAAACCATATGAAAAAACAAAATCAAACTGTTGGTGCGAGATTCCAACTCGAGACCACTCAAATCGAAACCCCATGAGCATAGCGGAAGACGGGATCGTGGTAAGAACTGTAAAAACAAACAATCAACAATTCAATTCCAATCTCAACCAATTCAAAAGCAATCACAATCCCAAGCAAGCAATATAGAAATCAAAACAATGACGAAAAATAAATCACACAGTGATTTATAGTTGTTCCACTAATGTTGTGTTAGTGTACATCCACTTCAAGAGAGAGCTTTTATTTATATTGGTGAGAAGTGTACAAGAGATTGAATACAATGATCAAAATTCTAATTAGAAATTGATTTGTGGAGAAGAGAATTGAAGAAAATTAGATTTTGATAAACCCTAATTGGTAGAGGCTAATCTCTTGTAGTTATTTGCAAGCACGCTCAGATCTGGAACCAAAAGCTAGCTTATATAGGAAAATAGAAACCCTAGGCAATGTTTCAAAATTGCCTCTATAGTTGTCAAAAATATTCACGCCAAGTCCACACATGAAAACAGGCAGAAAGTCGCCTCAGACGTCTAGCCAAAATGGTCAGATGTCTGACTTAAGTTACTAAAAAGTTTGCTTCAGCTCAGACGTCTGAAAATTTGGTCAGACGTCTGACTATAGGCTCTGGAAACAATTCTACACAGACTCAAACGTCTGACCCTTTTGGTCAGACGCTGACCTAATTCTCTGAAACAGGTATGGTGCAGATTTTCTAAAGGGTCAGACGTCTGAGCCTTTTCCTCAAACATCTGACCCTGTCAATTCAGCCCACTTCACCTTTTCCCTTATAACCTCCACCTCCGAACTCCGATTTGCGAACTGTTTTCTCCGTTATGAAGCTACTTCTGACCTCTACAATTCTCCATATAGTGTCGCCAAAATTTAACACTCCACCTCGACACTATATCCATCTCCAACTCCAATGGTACCACACCATCAACGACAACCAATAGCACCAACTATCACTTCTACCTTCAACCAAACATGAATGCTTTCCCAATGAGCTCCGGCAAAGCCACCGCCCATTGCACTCCATCAACGAGCTCAGACAAAGCCCCCGCCCTCTAATGAAATGTTGAAAACATCCAAATCCTAAGCTATCTCACCAAAGAATAGCACTTATCAAGAAGATAGGACCTCAATCATTCACCGACACTCTTCCTCATCTACCACTAAGCTTCTTCCTTAATCGTGCCACCCCGTGGCACCTAGCACTTTCCCAAGCGAATTAAGTTCGAGCAATGCTCGAACTTTCCAACCGGCAATGCCTTAGTGAACATATCCGCCGTGTTATCCTTTGTGTGTACTTTTCGAAGATATACTTGCTTATCTTCGTCCATGGCTAACAGAAATGAATCTCTCACCTCAATATGCTTGTCCGTGAGCTAAATGTCAAATTCTCTGCTAAGTGAATAGTACTTTGGCTATCACATCGAACATCAATACTATCATGCTCGAATCCCAAGTCACACAACAATCGCTTCAAATAGACTGCCTCCTTTGTCGCCTCCATCGCGGCTATCAACTCCGCCTCGTAGTGGATAAAGCAACTACGGTCTGCAATCTAGATCCCCAACTTATGGCTGTACCCCCAAGTGTGAAGGCATATCCGAAAGTTAATTTTCTTCGATCCCTATCATCGGCGTAGTCCGAATCACAATAACCAACCAACTTGCAATCCATCGCCTTACTACCGCCAAAAACAAGACCATGAGATGATGTGCCTCTAAGGTATCTCAATATAAGATTCACAGCTTCCCAATGCAATTTCCCCGAATTAGCCATATATCGACTAACCATCCAGATGACATTTGCTATATCGGGCCTTGTAAACACCATAGCATACATTAGACTTCCAACCGCATTAGCATATAACACCTTTGCCATATAAGCCTTGTCTTCCTCCAAGATAGGTGATCCTTTATTCGAAAGTTTCATATGCAAAGGTAAAGGTGTATTTGACGTCTTTGCATTCTCCATGCTAAACCGACAAAGCACTTTCTCAATGTACTCCTTTTGAGTTAGTTTCAACTAAAAATGCTTTCGATCCCTTACAGTTTCCATACCCAATATCTTTCTTCCTTCTCCAAGATCCTTCATTTCGAACTCCGATTTCAAACTCAGTTTTAGATTGTTGATTTCATTCTTATCCTTGGCGGCAATGAGCATTTCGTCCACATATAAGAGTAAATACACCCAACAATCATTTTTCAACTACTTGAAATAAACACAAGCATCCTTGATGCTTCTATCAAAACCATTTTCAAGTATAAAATGATCAAACCACTTGTATCATTGTCTAGGTGATTGCTTTAGACCATATAATGATTTCTTTAACTTGCAAACCAAATTTAACTTACCATCTAAAAAAACCTAACGGTTGCTCTATGTAGATGTCTTCATCCAAGTCACCATGCAAGAAGGTGGTCTTCACATCAAGTTTCTCCAACTCCAAGTCGTGAATAACAACTATAACAAGTAGTATTTGGATAGAAGTATGGCGCACAGCCGGTGCGAATATCTCATCATACTCCTTTCCCTTCCTTTGTGCAAACCTCTTAGCCACTAACCTAGCTTTGTATCTTCCATCATCCTTCACCTTCTATATATCAATTTACATCCAATAGCATGGTTTCCTTTAGGAAGTGGAACCAAATCCCAAGTTTGATTCCTCAACAATGATTGCATCTCTTCCTCCATGGCACAAATCCATTTCGAGCTATCACTCGATTTCATGACGTCATCAAGGTCCATCGGCTCATCTTGAACTACATGAAGAGCATAGTCCAAATTATCATAAAAGCTAAGATAGTTTCAATCACCATATCTTTCGGGTGGTCTTATAGTACGACGACCAACCCAAGTAGCAATACCATCACCCAAACTCCCTTCGGCTCCACCTTGAACCGAATCTTCTCTAGAATCATGTACATCACCAACACTACTGGAGGAACCCTATGGACTATGTGATGTAACATCAACCGCTACTTCCTCACAAGCATCTCCAACTACTCTACTCTCTCTACTCCTTGGACAAAATGTGGAAATAATTTCCTTCTTTTTTGATTCACCATGAACCAAATCCAGAACATCTGATGAGCTCACATTCTCCTTGAATATCACCGACTCATCAAAAGCAACATGACGAGGATTCATTACCTTCTTCATTTTCGGATTCCAAATCTGCTAGCCGTTTACTCCGTACGTATAACCAAGCAAAATCCCCTTGAAAGCTCTAGGTTCAAGCTTATCATTTCCAGATCATGCACATAAATAGGACTGCCAAACACACGAAGATAACTCACGTCAACGCTCTTTCCCTTCCACACTTCCTCCGGAATTTTGTTACAAATAGCTGAGCATGGAATTCGATTAATTATATGCACTGCTATTGACAAAGCTTCGGCCCAAAATCCCTTCACCAAACCCGATGTCAATCTCAAGCATCGAGCTTTCTCAAGTAGAGTTCGATTCATTCTCTCCTTAACACCATTCGACTGCGGATCTTCAGGTGTAGTAAAATGCCTTCGAATACCATAATGCTTGCAAAACTCCGAAAAGTCTTCGAAAACATACTCTCCGCCATTCTCAGACCTTAGAACCTTCAAAGACTTTCCACTCTCATTCTCAACAAGAGCCTTCCATGCTTTGAACTTTGCAAATGCCTCCGACTTGGCCTTCATTACATACTCCCAAGCTTTTTGAGAAAAGTCATATATAAAGGAAATATAATAGCAAGCTCCACCTAAAAAGCTACAGGTGCCGGTCACCAAACATCCGTATGAACATACTCAAGAACCCTTCTCAAATCATGCTTTCTTTCACCGAATGAAACTTTAGTTTGCTTCCTCATGACGCATTCTTCGCAAAACTCTAACTTGTTGAAACTTTCTCCATCGATCATCTCTCTCTTCCAAAGAACATATAAACCCCTCTTCGAGACATGACCTAACCTCAAATGCCATAATTTAGTCGCATCCAAGCCACGAGAACTATCAACTCCTATACAAGTTTCACCTTTTACAGTTACTCCTTGAAGCAAATAAATACCAAGAGTCCTTGCACCTTTCATCACCACAAGTTCCCTCTTTGGAACCAGAAAGCTATCACTCTCAATAGTGATCTTACAACCTAAAGAATCCAGCTGTTAGCGCCAAAATTGGTCACTAACACCCTTAGAGAGTTTGTGTAGAGAGATTAATGAAGAAGATAAATTAAAATAGAGAAGATAACATAAATTAAAATGCAGGAGACAAGAACACCGAATTTATAGTGGTTCGGCGTTGTAGCCTACGTCCACTTTAAGGTTGATCCTTTATTTCTTCACTTTAAATTTGATTACAGATACAATCCGCTCTTAAGTATTCGAATACAATTGCAAAGTAAAAGTTGAAGTCTTGGATGAGGGTTGAATGTGGCAGAGTCTCCCCTGTGTTCTCTGAAATCTCATCCCCTTTTTCTGTGCCCCTGCCTCCCTATTTATAGACGATAGTGGGTTGGACTTCCCCTGGTGGGCCAGGTGGCTGAATAGCTCGGTCCAAGTAGCGTAAGTACTATGCGCCGAACCAGAGAGGCCGAACGAGGTATGCCGAGCCTTCCTCTTTATATCGAACGAGGTATGCCGAGCCTTCCTTTTCGTGCCGAACGAGGTATGCCGAGCCTTCCTCTTTGTGCCGAACAAGGTATGCCTTTGAGTGAGGGATGTAGGTTGAATGAGGCTGGGATGCCGAACAACTTGGGAATGTCGAATGTTCCTTGGAGGACGAACGTTCATGGATGCTGAACGATCTTATGCCGAACGATCGCATGTTGAGCGTCCTCCTTTGGCCGAACGGTATTCAATACCGAGTGCTTCTTGATGCCGAATGCAATCCCATGCCGAACGATCGTTTGTATGCCGGACGCCCTTTGACCGAGCGTTTACTTCAGCCGAACGTTCACTTCGGCCGAACGTTCACTCTGGCCGGACGTGTTCTGGATGCCGGGTGTCCTTCGAATGCTGAACACACTTTACACCGAGTACTCCTTAGAGGCCGAACGTTCACTTTGGCCGAACGTTCTTGGGTAGCCGAGTACCCTTCGGATGCTGAACCTTCCTGGGAGGCCGAGCAGTGGTCAAGCCGAGTACTAAGTTGCCTGGTCAATCCCTTGGGAAACACTTGCCCCCCAAAGTACACCATGTGTTCGAACAGGGTGTGCTTTGAACTACTGGATTAGTGCATTGCCACCGAGTGATGAGGATGCCGAACGATTTTTGCCGAACGTCTCTTGTGCCGGACGATTGGGAGCCGAGTGAAACCGCTTAGTCCGGTAGAGCCGGTCAGAGTCTCTTCGTCTTCTTCTTTTTCCTTATAAAAGTTGCCCTCTTCTTCTTCCTTCTCTTTTCTCACTCCTTGCTTCTACAATTCCGAGCTCTCAAGCCATTCGTGCGATCAGAATTCAAGAGTTCCTCATAACTTTCCTATGCTCGATTCACGTACTAGGTACAGTCTTCTCACCCGAGTTCCTTTTCTGGCAATTTCCCATCGATTCGCATAGATTTAATGTTGGTGAGGACTCGAGTTCGATTTGGAGCGTTTCCAAGGTCGAGCGTCTAGAGGTAGGGAGAGAGAGAGCTAAATTCGAAAGCCTTGTAGGATTTTTAGTGGGTGTTCGGTGTAGGAGAGGAAGGTATGGAGGATATGCCGAGTGTTTGGACTCGGTCATGATCTTAGTTGGTACGGCGTAACGATGGCCGAACAAAGGGGTTAGAAGGATGAAGTGTGAGCCAGCGGCAAGGCCGGGCGTTGATTTGGCCGAATTGTACTCTGGCCGAACGTCACATTCTCAGTGCAAACTGAGCTTTGGCCGAACGATGGATGTAGGCCGAACAATGGCCTTGCCGAGCCATCAGTTAACCGAGCAAACTGTCCTGCCGAACGTAGTTAAATGCCGAGCAAACCCTAATGCCGAACACATACACATGCCGTACATACTTAAATGCCGAACACTCTTAACATGCCGAACATAGCTAGGCGCCGAGTGTACCCTAGTGCCGAATATATACTAATGCCGACCATACCAAAATGCCGAACACTCTCAATTTGTCGAACATACATAACATGCCGAACATAATCAATCATTGCCCAACTTCATAACTGAACTTTACTTGGCATAAATAGTTAATTACTTCCAGTGTCTTGTTGTAGCCGTTATACAGAAGGCTTTCGAAGACGGTCAGCGATGACGGTTTTCGAAAGCGATGTTTTTAGGCTTGACGTTATATTAAATGCTTATGCACGATTGATTGCACTAGTTCACACACCATACGAGGGGGGGGGGGGTTATCTGCGTTGTTAATTCTAAAGTCGATCATTTTTCGAGTATAGTTCACACAGGTGCTCGGTTGGGTCTGCTATTTATTCAAGATGTCCAGAAGATCTAGTTCTGCTACACTTTCCGACAAACCTGGGCCGTCTTCTAAGCGAACGACCCCCAACACATCTGACCCGTCAGTTTCTCCCGCTCATGACTGGGCTCCTGATACTTTGGAATCGTCGATTTTACTGGATGACCCAGCTGACTCGCAGGCTTCGAGAGTCACTGAAGCCGCTCTTAAGCGGATATGTTCTATTCATGGCATCCCGTTTGCTGATGTGCTCGTTCCATCGGGGCATGACCGCCCACATCTGCCCCCAGTGGGATATACGGCGTGTAGCAAATTCATGTGCTGGGTTGGTAGCGTGCCACCGTTCAACCTATTCCTCCGTGACGTGCTGCGGTACCTAGATGTCGCCCCGTCTCAGCTTCATCCAAACGGTCACGCTTTCATTTACGGCACGTACATGCTTTTCATGGCCGTCTTCTCCAGGCCTCCAACTCCCGGCGATATAAGGTACATCTATATGACCAAGAAACGGGGAGAAAGCCCCTCTTAGATGTTTCTTGAGCCACATCGGAAGTGCCAACTTTTCACTAGCGCGTGAGTAGCAAATTCGCCCTGTACAAACAGGATGGTTTTACGTGCGCTGCCCCCAAGGCTTCGCGAGGCGATGGATTGAAGGAAGTAAGTCTTTTCTCTGAGTTGATATCCGCTCCCGGTTGAGGTTGAGCTTCTCCTAACTCACTGTTCTATCTTTTCAGGTTCCATCCCACGTCCCGAGGGCCGAGGGTACTCCGATGCTATCAGCGCCATTAGAGCTCTTCCTGCCGAAGAGCGAGATATCCGAGCCCTCATTTCCAATGAGTCATTATCAAAGTTCGGTTTGCTAGCCCCTGGCCGCCGGGTTAGTCTTCCAGAGGGCGCCCCGCTTCCCAAGCCCGTACACGTCAGAGGGAAAAAACTGCTTGAATCATCCGTTCGCCCTTCTCTTGAAGCTCCGGAAGAAGGGAAAATTCCAGGTGAGCCACCTGAAAAGCAAGGTGAGGATTTAGGCTCTGCAGCTGAAGTTCATGATATTGAAACGTCATCTTCCCCTTCGAAGGGGAAAAAAAAGCTGGCGTGCAAGTCGAGGAAGGAGAAAGTTGGCGGGACTTCCAAAGTTACGCCTATTCAGCCAGAGAAAGAGGCTTCTTCACAGCGCGTTGAAAGTTCTCTGAAGGGCTTATCGAACCTCTCCATTCCCGACGACTTTCTCAACTATGATTTCAACGACCCGGAGCTGTTTAAGTTTCGCTCGCCCGTCAGGGGCGATGCGGGTGTCCCGTCCCCGATCCAAGGGAAAAAAACTCCCGTTAGCAAAGCCGCTGGTCCGTCGGGGGGTAGCACTAGGACACACACAGGCACATGCATTTCACTTTGCACCTACTTTTCTTTCACCATTCTGCTCTCTCGCTAATTCGCTATTGTTTGATTGCAGGTGACATGGGGCGCTCTCACGGATACGACCACCTTCGCGGTTCGTCGACTTTACGCCAGTCTGGTCGGGACTCGGGCCTCGGGCCTCGGGAAGCGCCGAGACAGAGACAGCGACAGCGACCGAAATTATCATGCCCGGGACTCGTCATCTCGGAAGAAAACTTATTATCAGCCCGAGCACCGCCAGGAGACCTCTTCTTATCAGGAGCGAAGCAAAGACAAACGTGGCCATAAGAGGTCGCATTCTGATGCTCCCCGGAACCAACACTCTGACTCTTCTTCTACCCGGCACTCCCGAGATTCTCATAGGAAGGGCGAACTTTCAAAGCCGTCTCCTCCCGCTCCCGTAACAGACCCGACAGTGTCGGAGAGATTGAACGAACTTAAGGCTAAGTTTCCGAAGATTTGTTTTGATGGGTTAAAGTTCCTTCCGGCGTTTCATCCTATTCCCGGAGATGTCAAACAAAATGCTATCGCCTGTACCAATGACGTCTACGTGCAGCATGACGCGTTCGTCCATCTGGCTGAGAAACTTTCTGAAGTCTCTATGGAGCGCCAGCATGAAATCGATCGTCTAAAACTCGAGGCCATCCATGACAGGGATATCATTAAGGCCCAGGACGAAGAGCTAGCTACTTATAAGTCTGAGCTTGATGTTGCTTGTCTGAATGCTAAAGATACCGCCGAGGCAGTCTCTCGGCTTGAATTGACTCATAAGAAAGAGCTTGACGAAGCGGTTCAACGGAGCGGAGCTCTGGCCTTGGAGAAGGATTCCGTCCAAAAGAAGCGAGATGTGCTTAATAGGCGAGTTAAGGAGCTCGAGGAGCAACTCAATAATGAGAAGAAAGAGAAAGTGGCAGCCCAGGTTGAGGCACAGCACTATTGTGATGAGATCGTCGCCACCCGGCTCTTAAAGGGGAAACTTGAAGACGATCTCTCCAAAATCGAGGCACTGAGGATTGAGGCCCGTGAGGAAGGTAAAAGGGCAGCAACTGTTGACATCGACTCTCGCCTCGAGGCGGCCAGAGAAGAAGGCAGGGAGGAGATAAAGACCGAATTCGACCCGCTTATCGCTGAGTTCAATGCCCGAGTTCTCATGCATCGAGATCTAACTTTTCTAGGCGACGGCTACCTTAAGTCATTGGCCGAGGCATGGGAGACCATGATTCAGATCAGGAAGGTTGAGAGCGGCGCCGATGAGGTTGACGAAGAAGCATTGATAAAAGAATTCCTGAGGGGGAAGGAGCCTTCAGATTTATCGGTGGCTAAAGCCCTCTACAACAAAGGTTCCCCCTCCAGGAAAGGGAAAGAGGTGGCTACGGACCCTTCCGGCGTTGTGCCCCCAGTTCACGTGCCTACTCAACCGGCCAGTCGGTCAACACTTGACCCCTTCGAGCAGCACGTTGGTTATGACCCGGAAGCCCCCGGGCTTGGCGTTCATGTTTTATCTCCCATCCCGGAGGGCGGGACACCCTTGGCTACTGAGAACCCACCGGCATCTGGTGAGTAACCTCTGGGCTTCACAAAGATCTTTCTCGTTCCCTCAGAAGTTGTTGTGTTCTAACATTTGTTTATTTTCGTGTCTTCTGTGCAGGCTGTTCTGACCCCGAGCCCACTCCGAGGAGCGATGCCGCCAAGGAGGTGGAGATAAAGGCGAGTGAGGCTACTCGAGTCGGCGGAGATCCTGGTCCAGATGCTCAAGTAATCGGGGCGCTGGATGAAGGCAAATCTGACTCTTCCTCGGAGAATTTCGAAGTAGAAATCACAGGCACCTCTGAGCACACATCCGACTTGAGCATGAAGGAACGGCTCGAGAAAGAGAAAAGAGATACGACTCAGTCAAGGTCGAGCCGCGTGAAGTGGACCTGGACGATCCTCTGAACAAACCATTGAAGGTCATTCTTCCTGGCAAGTCCCAGCCCATGGATGTTCCCCCTACGTCTTCGGTCGTCACCCCTCCGTCAGGGAAGGATTCCAAGAGTAAGCGCTCTGGGAAGGAACCATCCGGGAAGAAGTCAAAGAAACACAAGAAATGACCGTCGTCCCCATTCAACGAGAACTAGTTTAAGTCATGTACTAATTTTTGTAGACTGTGTAAATAGGCTGTTGGCTCCGGACTTCGGAGCGTTTTTGTAACGGGAAGCTTTTTGTGAATAAAATTTGATCTTCACTTTTGTCTTCTCAAAAGACTTTCATTATTCAGTTTCTTTTATGGTTGTGATTGAAATCTGAATTGTTATGGGTAACTTAGACTTCTTGGTTCGCCTTTACATGGCTTGGGAGCTTCCTTGGATTTGATCAATCTCCACTTGGTGCTTCAAGCACTTAGAATATTTCATAGCCCGTATGTTGGGGACTTGACATATCCAAGTCATTTGCGTCGTAGTTCCTATTCAAGGAACTCGGAGGTCTGAACTACCTGTAATTAAGTTTATATACCGGACTTCGAGTACTCCAGTCCGTGCTCCGGGGACTTGGAGATTTCGAGTCATTTGTATTCGAGTCCGTACTCTGGGGACTTGGAGATTTCAGATCGTTTATACTCGAGTCCGCATTCTGGGGACTTAGAGTACTCCAGTCCGCGCTCTGGGGATTTGGAGGTTTCAAATCGTTTATACTCGACTCCGCACTCTGGGGACTTAGAGTACTTCAGTCCGCACTCCGGGGACTTGGAGATTTTTTTGTCGTTTATACTCGAGTCCGCACTCCGGGGACTTAGAGTACTCCAGTCCGCACTCCGGGGACTTGGAGATTTTGAATCGTTTATACTCGAGTCCGCACTCCGGGGACTTAGAGTACTCCAGTCCGCACTCCGGGGACTTGGAGATTTTGAATCGTTTATACTCGAGTCCGCACTCCGAGGACTTAGAGTACTCCGGTCCGCACTCCGGGGACTTGGAGATTTTTTGTCGTTTATACTCGAGTCCGCACTCCGGGGACTTGGAGATTTTTTGTCGTTTATACTCGAGTCCGCACTCCGGGGACTTAGAGTACTCCAGTCCGCACTCCGGGGACTTGGAGATTTTGAATCGTTTATACTCGAGTCCGCACTCCGGGGACTTAGAGTACTCCAGTCCGCACTCCGGGGACTTGGAGATTTTTTGTCGTTTATACTTGAGTCCGCACTCTGGGGACTTAGAGTACTCCAGTCCGCACTCTGGGGATTTGGAGATTTTTTGTCATTTATTATAAGCGTTCTTACGCTAGCCAGGATATCATAATTTTTAATTGCGCGTCATAGGAATATCATACGAAGAGACATTGGTCATTCATGGAAAAGATGGCTTCAAGCCTTTATTGATGAAAACAAGCTAGATTATCTTATTACATGCCAAGAAGAAAGCATACTGGAAATAAATGCAACTACCGCATAAAGGAAATAGACTAAGTGTAATAACGCCGCAAATGCTCGCTGTTCCATGCTCGAGGGAGTGTCACACCATCGACGGTCGTTAGCTTGAAAGTTCCTTCTCCAAGCCTCCGTTCGATGACGTATGGACCTTCCCATGCGGGATTCATGTGCGAAGGGGTTGGAAAGACTCGTTTCAAAACGAGATCTCCCACACTAAAGGTTCTTGGCTGGACTTTTCCATTATAATATTTAGCGACTCGGTGTCTGTGTGAGGCTGCTCCCAAATCAGCTTCTTCGCGTTTCTCATCAATGAAGTCTAATGATTCCAATAGGAGATCCTGGTTTGACGCAGGATCGTAATAGGTTACCCGGTGTGACGGAACTTCAAGTTCTACGGGTATGACGGCTTCCGTGCCGTACGCCAGTGCGAATGGTGTGTAGCCAGTCGCGGTCTTGTGGGTAGTTCTATAGGCCTAAAGCGCTGTTGGGAGTTCATCCACCCACTTGCCTCTAGCCTTTTCCAAACTCTTCTTCAATATGGACTTGATGATTTTATTGACGGCTTCTACCTGCCCATTCGCCTTCGGGTGAGCAACTGCTGCGAACCTTTTCTCAATGCCATACCTCTGACAGAACTCTTTGAATTCCTTGCTTTCGAATTGAGTTCCGTTGTTTGTTATGATGGTCCATGGGAGGCCAAAACGACATATGATATTTCGTACAACGAAATTAATGACTTTCTTGGTGGTGATTGTGGCCATTGGCTCTGCTTCCGCCCACTTGGTGAAATAATCGACTGCCACTATTGCATATTCCGCGCCTCCTTTGGCTATGGGCAGAGATCCAATTAGGTCGATTCCCCACATTGCAAATGGCCAGGGACTAACCATTTGTGTGAGTTCCGTTGGCGGAGCTCTTGGAATCTTTGCATATATCTGGCATTTGTTGCTTCTTCTTGCATAGTCTGCAGCATCCCGATTTACAGTCGGCCAATAATATCCATAGCGGAGGATTTTCCTCGTCAAAGTTTGCCCCCCGGTATGATCACCACATTCTCCCTCATGGACTTCTTCCAACACCCGTTTTACCTCGTCATGGGCCACGCACCGGAGTAAGGGGGTCGAGAATCCCCTCCGATACATTATCCCGTCTTGCATTACATAGCGCGAAGCCTTACGAAGGACTTGGCGTCTTTCGCTTCTTTTCTCAGGTAAGTCCCCGTATAGCAAGTATTGTTTGATCGGGGTCAGCTATGATCCCCTTTCGAGTTCGGTCTCCAAGACGAGATCTATCTCCATCATGTCTATACTTGGAGCAAGCAGAGTCTCGACAGGGAACAATTCCATCTGCTGTGCATCGCCAGTACTCGCGAATTTAGCCAACGAGTCGGCCTCCCTGTTCTGTTCGCGCGGGACATGCGAAATGTCATAATATTCCAGGTTTACTAGTAGCTCCCGGACCCGAGCAAGGTAAGGAGCCAGTCTCTGTCCTTTCGCTTGGTAGTCTCCCCGTACCTGATATACCACCAGCTGTGAGTCGTAGAAGATTTCGATGGACTTTACCCTCAGTTCATTGGCAAGTCTTAAGCCAGCAATCAGTGCTTCATATTCGGCTTCGTTATTTGTCGCTGTAAATTCGAGCTTCAAAGCGTAGCAAATCGATCGGTTTTCGGGAGTTACCAGAACTATCCCAGCTCCCGACCAATGGTCGTTAGATGCCCCGTCAGTGAACATCTTCCATCGGACAAGAGGGATTACTTTGTGATTTTCACTCGGTTCATCCGGAGTGGTGAACTCAACAATGAAGTCAGCTAATGCTTGCCCTTGGATGGTCCTTCGCGGCAGGTAGGTGATATCAAACTGGCTTAACTCGATGTTCCACTTTAGCATCCTACCGGAAGTTTCCGATCGTTGGAGTACTTTTCGCAAGGGTTGGTCAGTGTAAACACTGATTGAGTGCGCCTGAAAGTAGGGACGAAGCTTGCGTGATGCAATCACCAGGCAATAGGAAAGTTTCTCGATCTTTGGATAATTCTTTTATGCCCCCGTCAGTCGTTTACTAACATAGTACACCGGCCTTTGAACCTTGTCTTCTTCGCGAACTAGGGCTGTACTAATAGCGTGTTGAGACACAGCCAAATATACGTACAACGTCTCGTGGTTTACGGGTTTTGACAACACTGGAGGACTTTCCAAGTGTCTTACCAAGGCTCGGAATGCTTCCTCGCAGTCAGTCGTCCATTCGAAGTTTCTCTTTCCTTTCTTTATGACATCGAAGAAAGGAACACACTTATCTGTGGCTATGGATATGAATCGACTGAGCGCAGCTACTTTTCCCTTCAAGCTCTGTACCTGTTTTATGGTTCTAGGTGCCTGTATATCTCGGATGGCCTGGATCTTTTCCGGGTTAGCTTCAATTCCTCGTGCATTCACAATGAAACCCAAGAACTTTCCCGACGCTACGCCGAAAGAATACTTCAGGGGGTTGATTTTCATTTCGAAGAGCCTCAGTATATCGAATATTTCCGCCAAATCTCGAATGTGGTCGTTTGACTGCCGTGACTTCACAAGCATGTCATCCACATAGACTTCCATTGTTTTCCCAATCTGATCTTTGAACATTCGATTTACCAGACGCTGGTAGGTTGCTCTGGCGTTCTTCAGTCCGAAGGGCATCACTACATAGCAGTATAACCCAACATTTGTGACAAAGCTGGTGTGTTCTTGGTCTGGGATGTGCATCGAAATTTGGTTGTATCCAGAGTATGCATCCATAAATGACAATAACTCATGCCCTGCAGTTGAATCGACCAGTTGATCAATTCGTGGTAGCGGGAAGCTATCCTTCGGGCATGCTTTGTTTAAATCAGAATAGTCAACGCAGGTTCTCCATTTCCCGTTTGCTTTCTTTACCAACACAGGGTTGGACACCCATTCCGGGTAGAGGGCGTCGCGGACAAACCCATTGGCTTTGAGTTTATCCACCTCCTCTTTGAGAGCTGTAGACCTCTCCGGGTCCATGCCTCTCCTTTTTTGCTTCACAGGTACGTGTTTCGGGTCTATATTCAACATATGGCTCGCAATTGCAGGGGAAATCCCACGCATATCAGAGTGTGTCCAGGCGAAGACATCAAGATTCGCTCGGAGGAAATCAGATAAATTCTCTGCCATTAGGGGATCGAGCTGTGACCCAATTTTAAGAACTCGTGTCGGGTCGCTGTGGCTAACTGGAATATCAATTGTTAGTTCGGCCGGTGCTGCGTCTGGTTCCCTGGGTTCCCCTTTGTCATCTCCTGGATCTATGTCTCCAACGATCCGAGAATATCGCCCGAGCCAGGGCTCGGGCGCTAATTGTCAATCATCAGAATTCGGGATGCGGACGATGCTGTCCGCAGTCTTCCCCTTTTCTCTGCGCTGGGCCTCTCTCAGCTCAGCCACGTAACATGCACGTCCGGTTGCTTAGTCGCCATGCACTACGCCAACTCCTTTGTCCGTCGGGAATTTCAGTGTGTGACACCACGGGGCCAAGGCTGCCCTGAAATCTGCGAGGGCTGGTCGTCCCAAAAGCACGTTGTATGGTGAATCAACATCCAGCACTATGAATGGTAGGATTCGCACTCTCCTGCGTTCACCTTGTCCCAGTTCAACTGGTAACTCCACATATCCTACTGCGTCTGTGGCTGCGCCGTTAAAGCCATGGATTCGGGCTTTAGATGGCTTCAAATCCTTAGTCTCCAGCTTCATTTGGTCATACGCTTTCTTGAAGATGATGTTAACGGAACTTCCGCAATCAATTAGGATTCTCCTTACGAATGCCGGTCCGATGGTTGCGGATATGACCAATGGATCGACGGTGGGAGCTTCCACCTTATCCGCGTCTCTATTCCTGAATACAATATCGTCGTGCATCGTGCGCTGCTGCTTTGCGGGAGTTCCATCCTCCACATTTGAACAACACTCATGCTCTGTATGTCTCAAGGAATTAGCATATCGCTCCATTTCCTGCCAATTTTTATCCGCAGGATGAGGTCCACCAGCAATTGTGTTAATAATCAATCTTCCCACAGTTCGAGTAGGTTGCTCTGGTTGGTGTAGAGCTGGGCCACGTCCGGGGTCTGAAGTCTCTTGTCTTCCTTCTGGCATATCTTTGACGAATTCCTGCAGCTTCTTCTGCCTAATCAATTTCTCAATAGCGTCATGGAGATGCCTGCATTCGTCTGTGTTGTGCCCATAAGACTCGTGAAAGCGGCAATACTTTCCAGTCCGCTTTTGCTCCTCTGTTGATTCCTTAGGGCGTGGTTTTCTGTATTGAAAAGTGTTGCAGGTCGATAAGTAGATGTTTCCAAGAGACGCATTCAGTGGAGTGTATTCGTTGTAGGTTGGGATCCTTGACTTCCATCTCCCCGTTTCCTTCTTCTTTCCAGGATTTCCACTTCCAGTTTGCTTAGACTGCCCGGGCTTATTTTGGATGCTGGCCTGAGCCTTTCCAGGGTTATCGTCGGTTGCTTTCATGACGATGTTTCCCTTTACAGACTCCTGAACGGACCCTGGTGCCTTGTCTTTCCTTATCCACCGAGCTTCTTCCCTCCTTATGAACTGGTGGGCTTTCGAATAGAAACGTTCCAACGTAGCTGGTGACTTTCCCGCCAACCAATCCCCAAATTCAGAGTCTGGATCCACTCCACGCATTACTGCCATCAAAATCGCGTGGTCGTTTGGATTGCTCACTTCAGTAGCGGCAACATGAAATCTCTGTAAGTATACTTTCAGTGATTCTCCAGGGGCTTGGGTCACGCTTGATAAGGACATCACATCCTTGGGTCGAGTGGCGTGTATCCTGAATTGTTCTATGAATTTCCTTGCTAATTCGTCGAAGTTTGAGATTGACCGTGGAGGAAGTCGAGTGAACCACATGGTGGCAATTCCGGACAGAGTTATTGGAAAGCACCTGCACTTAGTTGCGTCGTTGGCCCTTGCTGAATCCATCATCCATCCATACCTCATTACATGTTGTCTAGGGTCAGTTTTTCCTTCATAAGCGGGTATGGTGGGCATGTTAAACTTCCTTGGGTATTCAGCCTGTAGAATGGTATCTGTGAAGGGAGTATGACTCTTAGACATTCCCCAATCCTCATTAGTCAAACCTTGATTCTCTCTCATCAACTGCCTGACCATAGCTGTCAAATCCGGGGTTTGTATGGTGGGAGGAAGGTTGGGTTCCGCTCCACGGGCTTGATTTCTAGTAGAGCGATCAGTGGCACCTGCTTGGTCATCGTCATCCTTGCGGTGTCTACGCTTGGGAGGTTCATCAGCTGAAGTTGAGCTATCATCTTTGGTGTAGGGGACAGGGCTACCTCCAGCATTCTTATGCTGCTGTTGAGCAAGTTGGGCCATGAGGTCAGCATTAACTTGCATTTTCTCAGCGAGTTGCCTTCTGCTTTCCGTAAGCTCTTTTATCAAGTCATTCAATTCTGCTCGTGAAACAGCTTCCGCTTGGTTTTGGATGGAGGGCCCCGTGCCTCGAATTGCTTGTTGATCGTTAGGTCCAAGTTGTTGAACACTAGCGGTTTCGCGGGCATCTACATTTTGGGAGGTCGATCTTATTCGTGGTCTTCCCATGGTAGAGCCGTTGGTTGTAACTCTGAGTAGAATCAACAGATGCCTTATGAATAATTACGGATCTTCTTTGGGGGATTTATGCAATCCAGTAGCTACAAAGTAGATCTTCACAACCTGAGAATTCGGCTCTCAGTGAAAGAACCAAAATGTTAGCGCCAAAATTGGTCACTAACACCCTTAGAGAGTTTGTGTAGAGAGATTAATGAAGAAGATAAATTAAAATAGAGAAGATAACATAAATTAAAATACAGGAGACAAGAACACCGAATTTATAGTGGTTCGGCGTTGTAGCCTACGTCCACTTTAAGGTTGATCCTTTATTTCTTCACTTTAAACTTGATTACAGACACAATCCGCTCTCAAGTATTCGAATACAATTGCAAAGTAAAAGTTGAAGTCTTGGATGAGGGTTGAATGTGGCAGAGTCTCCCCTGTGTTCTCTGAAATCTCATCCCCTTTTTCTGTGCCCCTGCCTCCCTATTTATAAACGATAGTGGGTTGGACTTCCCTGGTGGGCCAGGTGGCTGAATAGCTCGGTCCAAGTAGCGTAAGTACTATGCGCCGAACCAGAGAGGCCGAACGAGGTATGTCGAGCCTTCCTCTTTATATCGAACGAGGTATGCCGAGCCTTCCTTTTCGTGTCGAACGAGGTATGCCGAGCCTTCCTCTTTGTGCCGAACAAGGTATGCCTTTGAGTGAGGGATGTAGGTTGAATGAGGCTGGGATGCCGAACAACTTGGGAATGTCGAATGTTCCTTGGAGGACGAACGTTCATGGATGCCGAACGATCTTATGTCGAACGATCGCATGTCGAGCGTCCTCCTTTGGCCGAACGGTATTCAATACCGAGCACTTCTTGATGCCGAACGCGATCCCATGCCGAACGATCGTTTGTATGCCGGACGCCCTTTGACCGAGCGTTTACTTCAGCCGAACGTTCACTTCGGCCGAACGTTCACTCTGGCCGGACGTGTTCTGGATGCCGGGTGTCCTTCGAATGCTGAACACACTTTACACCGAGTACTCCTTAGAGGCCGAACGTTCACTTTGGCCGAACGTTCTTGGGTAGCCGAGTACCCTTCGGATGCCGAACCTTCCTGGGAGGCCGAGCAGTGGTCAAGCCGAGTACTAAGTTGCCTGGTCAATCTCTTGGGAAACACCAGCTGCCCCCAAAGAGATAAGAGACTTCCTAAGTCCCCGAACATCGCGCACATTAGTGAGAGTATAAACCACTCCATCAAACATCCGAATTTGCATGGAACCAATGACTTTCGACTTACAAATAGCACCATTTTCCATAACAATTGGATTTCCTTCTTTGTCGATATAAGAAGAAAAACAATTCCTATTTGGCGTTATATGATAAAACGCCCCCGAATCGAGCACCCAGTTGCTACCCGAAACATCCAATGCTACCGCCGACAAAACATTTACATCTCCCTCACCAACTGCACTCTCCACCGCTATTGATGAAGATGGTACTTCCTTCTTTTCCTTCTCCTTGTTCATACACTCAATATTCCAACGACCAGGCTTTCTACAAATATAGCACGGCCTTTTCTTTCCTTCGACTTTCCTCTCCAACTGGGGTTCCTTGATTTAGAACGCCCCCGGTTCTCCTTCTTCACATATCTCCCCTTCTCCACAAACAAATCATGACAATTACTAGCACCACTACTTCCATCACCTAACTCCTTCATTTGATCCTGCAACTTCTCGCTAAGAAGACCCGTCTTGACATCATCCAGAGTCAATGTATCCCGGCTATAGATCAAACTATTTGAGAAACCTGTATAGCGATCTGGCAACGAACACAACAGTATTATCACCTTTTGCTCTTCCTCAATCTTCAAATCTACCTCCTACATCTTCATTAGCAAATTATCAAATGTATTCAAGTGCTACTTTAGTGATGTACCTTCCTTCATCTTATAGGCGAAGAACGTTCGCAATAAGATCAAACGATTTGTCGGTGACTTCTTCATATACCTCCTCCAACTTGTCCCAAATACCCTTAGCGGTTGTCTCACCACTAATTTCAGATATAACATTCTCTCCCATTGCAAGTTGAAGTGTAGTGAATGCCCACTCTTCCGTCTCCTCTCTCTCAACATCCGAGATGCCCGCTGGCAACAAATGTGTGTCAAACGCTACACGATGCATCCGATTCCTCCTTAGAACCACCTTCATCTTCCATTGCCATGTTTCAAAATCATTATCGCTATTCCACTTATCTATTACCAATTGTGATCCTAAAGCTGTGTATGAACCATGTACATAAGGAGCTACACCACTTGTAGTACCCATTGAGGAACTACTTGAGTTACTACTTGATTCAGGCATTTCTACAACCACCTACCAACACCAAAGCTCCGATACCAAATATCGGTGCGAGATTCCAACTTGAGACCACTCAAATCGAAACCCCATGAGAACAGGGGAAGACAGGATCATGGTAAGAAGTGTAAAAATAACCAATCAACAATTCAATTCCAATCTCAACCAATCCAAAAGCAATCACAATCCCAAATAAGAAATATAGAAATCAAAGCGATAATGAAAAATAAATCACACAGCGACTTATAGTGGTTCCGCTAACGTTGTGTTAGTGTACATCCACTTTAAGAGAGAGCTTTTATTGATATTGACGAGAAGAGTAGAAGAGATTGAATACAATGATCAAAATTCTAATTAGAAATTGATATGTGGAGAAGAGAATTAAAGAAAATTAGGTTTTGATAAACCCTTATTGGTGGAGGCTAATCTCTTGCAGTTGTTTGCATGCACGCTCAGATCTAGAACTAAAGCTAACTTATATAGGAGAATAGAAACCCTATGCAATGTTCTGAAATTGCCCCTACAGTTGTCACAAACCTTCACGCCAAGTCCACACGTGAAAACAGGAAGAAAGTCACCTCACAAGTCTGGCCAAAATGGTCAGACGTCTGACTTAAGTTACCGACATGTTTCGCTTTAGCTCAAACGTCTGACCATTTGGTCAGACGTCTAACTATAGGCTCTGGAAACAATTCTGCACAGACTCGGACATCTGACCCTTTCAATTCAGCCCACTTCACATTTTCCCTTATAACTTCCACCTCTGAACTCCGATTTTCGAACCGTTTTCTCCGTTACGAAGCTACTTCCGTTCTCTACAATTCTCCATATAGTGTCACCAAAATTTAACATGAACAATATCTCTAATATTACCACACAAGTAATAAAAAATAAAGATTGATATGGTATATACCAAATTTTTCTTTAATATGTGGACCTCCTCTTCTAGTTCTGAAATTCTCGCATCTTTAGCTTGTAAGAGTAAGAATTTGGTATAGTTTGCACCTCTTTCCATTGCTCGTAGTCATCCAGGTCTATCCTGTCCCAACACTTGGGGGAGAGCATCTTCTCTCAAAGAACTACTGGTTGAGTTTGATTGCAATTCACTTTCAATTTCTTTAACCTTTTCCTACAAAATTTAGCATTTTTCACATATTTATAAGTAATAGATAGAATGCTAACAAATGATAGAAAGACAATAATGTATGATTTTTATCAATACTGCGGTGTCTTACAATAGTCTGCAGGACATTTGTATTAACTGGTTCGCCATTTTTTCAAGTGCGAGATTTAATCCAAATTTGAGCTCTAGAAATGGAGATGTGACCACCACTCTCCTTTCTCTATATTAAGAATGATAAATAAAGTGAATATGGTTGTATTAAATATATAATCGTAACATGTTACGTTAATTAAACTAATTGTTCTTTCTCACCATATCTTCTGCTAATCGAGTCATTCCTTTGCGACTTATTGTATGTAGCACTAGAAAACTTCTAATAGTTTTGAATTGATCACTTTGTGTCTAAGATGAAAAGATATAATACAATGATTAATTATAACTATTACATAATAAAATTGAATAGTATTTATTTACCTTAATCTTTGAGTCTGTTTTCTTTCTTAGAAAATCTCTCCAATCCTTCATATTTTCGACATTATCGGGATTGAGCTTAATCCTTCCTTCCATGTTCTTCGCTTCTAATATTTGCCTCACAAACCTACTTTTTGAAGCCCTCCATATGCATCTCATTTGCTTAAAAATATACATTTTCTATCACTCCTCATCCAACTTAAATCTAGCCTAGAAAATGTAAATGTTAAATATTGTTACAATTTCACTTGTAACAAGTGTTGAAATCCAAGTCAACATGAACTAACAATCTGAATAAAGAAAATGAAGTATATCGAAGTGATACCTGAATAGGACTCCACAACACATGTTTTAAATCATCGTCAATATTCCGTCAATCATCATCGTGAATGAACATGCTCCCGTACAAGCAGTCCTAAGTTTATAGAACATTCTTCTATTGGCAACATTCTCATTAAATTCAACATTAATCCGAGACACATGATTTGAAGGAAGTCTTTTCATTCTAGTTAGATCACTAGCTTTTTTTCTTTTGAATCAGATTTTCATCTATGTGTTGAATATCGGACTTATTTTTCATCGCATCATTTCTAATTTTAAATTCGTTGTTTTCAATATTTTCTTCAGACTGTATCATATTATCTATACATGCTTCAATCCCTTGCTCATTGGTTTCTAAATTTGCTTCATGTTGCTCATTGATTCCTAAATTTGGTTCAGATCGCTCATTGTGTTCAATATTTGCTTCACGTTGTTCATTTTGTTCCTCGACTTGTTTTCGTTTGTGAGTAAACTTCCTCTTCTTTTCCATATCCTATAGTAACAAAAAAAAGTTCAAATTTTCCATAAATTAGAATTAAAAATATTAATGTGCTGATACGTAATAGCAAAATATAGATCATCTGATCAATAATATACTAAGATGCCAATGAAATAGGAGTACATACTCTCTTAAGAGCTCAAGGATGGTGTTTAGTCTATCTGGATATTACAAAAAATGAAATTAATATGAACATGTATTGATTATTTAAATATGTCAGGTGGAACAAACCAAACAGGCGTGCTTTCGGACAATATGCCACGAAAAGCTTACTCAGACTGATTGTTGCCTCTTAAAACATTGATCATGAGAGTTCAGTCAGAAAATGATAAAGGAAGCAATGTGTCAAATGAGGATATAATTTGTGCCTTGGCTCCAATTTAGCTAGTTTTGCAAAGTTGCATTGAGCTAGTTGAAGAAAAACTAAGAACCATTTCTTAGACTTCATGTCTTATATATGCAAAAGCACAACCAAGTTTTCTTAAAAATGAAGTAAATGTACTTTAAAATCTTATTTTGTTAATTATTCGGTATGATCTTAGTCAGGTTGTGTATTGTATGGAAAATATAATATCTTAATATTATATGACTTGTGTATAAAATTATAGAGGCTGTGTATGACAATAAATATGATGATGTATATTCTCTGAGATGAGAGTATTGCTGAAGTGTTTATAGTAAGATATAAAACAAGTTATGTACATTGGAGCTAGAAGATTGCATTATGTTGTATGAGAGGCTAATAAAAATAAGGATTAAGGAAGTTTACACTATATGCATGCAAAGAAGAAGAAAACAAGAATGAACAAAGAAATAAACAGTCAATAAAAAAAAATCATTGAACTTCCTGTATACAACCAAGCGAAATAGTTGGGGGTTATTCATAGACGAATGAATATTGTTATAACATATTCCTCCTTAATGGAAGGTATTTGGTGGTGATTATTTTGTCATTGAAAGTGTGGCCAGAAAACATAGTAGGAAAAAATTTAGACAAAGGAAAAAAGAATATAATATTTACATATCATCCTTAATAAGGTAAACATAAAGATTTGTTACACACCCACGGAGTGTGTTAGTGTGCTTGGTGCTATGAAGTACAAAGTACATAAGGACTAAACTAATGCAAGAATCAAATTAATTATAATATAGCTTGCAGAGTTGAGTAGCTAAAAGGCAGACAAATAATTATAGGCATTCAGAAATTAGGACAAGGTTTGGACCACCAGAAATGATAAGACCATTTGAATCATTAGCAAATTTAAAACAAACAACATCTGTTAGAGAATATTTGAGCAAGTTTGAACAATTAGCGGGACTTTTAGATAAACTTCAGTCAAGCTACCTGGTTGATAGATTCATTGGTAGGCTAAAAGATGATATCAAGTTTGAAGTCCTAGCTACTAGACCACAATCTTTTAAAGATGCAGTTAGTCTAGCAAAAACTTTTAAAGAAAAATATTTTCTTCAGAAACGACCATGGAAACAACCTACAAATAACTCTACATTCACAAACAACCAATCCCAAAACAATACCCAATCTATACCGGACCATAGACTTGCCAAATACCCCAAACTAAACCCCACAAATATTATGACCAGAAGGAACAAGAATTTATGTTTTACTTGAGATGACAAGTGGTTTCCAGGAAATAGATGCCCAAACGAAAAAGTATTCATCATGGAAGGGATCTACTCTAGTGAAGAAAACAACGATCCGAATGATGAAACACCAGTAGAACAACATAACCCACCTTTAGAACAAAAACCATCAAAATCACTCCAAGCAATGTCAGGGTTACCAGTTGCACAAACAATAAGAGTGCAAGGATCCATAATGAGCAATCCAGTTAACATTTTAGTTTACACTGGTTCCACGCATAGTTTCATCAATGATAAACTGGCACATAAAATTGGGTTACACATAACTCAATCTGATGACTTTCGGGTTTTAGTAGAAAGTGGAGAACAATTAAAGGTAACTGGAGTATGTTAAGGTGTACTGCTCAAGCGCCAAGAGTTAGTCATGCCTATTGATTTATTACTTCTGCCACTAGAAGGATGTCAGGTAGTTTTGGGGGTTTAAAGGCTAAAACAGTTTGATGACATCATATTCAACTTTAAGAACCTTCAGCTCAAATTTAATTATAATGGTCGAAACATTATATGGCAAGGCAAGAAGGTCCTTGTGACAAAAATTGTGGGGCAAAAGGAAATCAACAAGGCAATGACAAATAATTCTCTTTTTTTCCTACACATCAACTGATTATCCAAACTTGACTTCGACACACCTCTTCTCACCTAACTACAAAACCACAGTCCATCAATTCCTCCTCCTATCTAAGATATCATTGTCCAATACCCAACCGTCTTTCAAAAAATACCATCTTTACCTCCTCAAAGATCCATTGACCATAAAATCTGACTCATTCCATTTTCCCAACCAGTTTCCTTGAAACCCTATAGGAATTCATACCATCTCAAAAATGAGATAGAAAAACTGATTGAAGAAATGTTGAACTATGGCACAATCAGAAATAGTCAAAGCCCCTATTCTTCACCAATGGTGATGGTTAAAAAGAGTGATGGCAGCTGGAGAATGTGCATTGACTATATAGAACTTAACAAAATAACATTAAAAAGCAAATTTGCTATTCCATTAATTGATGACTTATTTGATGAATTAGCTGGTGCAAAATTCTTCACAAAACTTGATCTTATGTCGGGCTACCATCAAATCAGAATGCATGACAAGGACATCCACAAAATAGCCTTCAAGACACATGAAGGACACTATGAATTCTTAGTCGTGCCATTTGTCTTGACAAATGCACCATCAACTTTTCAGTCCTTGATGAACACAGTTTTTAAAAAATATCTTAGGAAGTTCATACTAGTTTTTTTGATGATATCCTTATTTATAGCAAAAACTAAGAAGATCACTTACATCACTTAATCTTGGCCTTGTAGGTTCTCTAGGATAATAAACTTGTTGTTAAACTCTCAAAATGCAGTTTTGCACAAGAGCAAGTTGATTATTTGGGACATGTAATCTCTTACAATGGGATAGCAGTTAATTTTTCCAAAATTCAAGCAATTAAAGAATGGCCTACACCTACATCCTTGAAGGCGCTTAGAGGATTTTTGGGACTTTCTGGATACTACAGGAAATTCATACAAAATTATGGAAATATAGCCAAACCACTTACAGATTTACTGAAGAAGAATGCCTTCATGTGGAGCTCTATGGCTCAACTTGCATTTGAACAATTGAAAGACTGCCTGACTAAACCACCCATCTTAGCTATGCCTGACTTCTCCAAAGAATTTGTCTTAGAATGCGATGCTTCAGGAAATGGAATAGGAGCGGTACTCTTGCAAGAAAACAAACCAATAGCATTTATTAGTCAAGCCTTGCAAGGTAAAAATCTGTTATTATCAACTTATGAAAAGGAATTGTTAGCCTTAATTTTAGCTACAAAGAAATGGTCTCAATATTTGTTGGGAAAAAAATTTGTAATCAAAACTAATCATCAAAGCCTTAAGTATTTGTTAGACCAGAGATTGACTCACAGCATTCAGCATAAGTGGTTAAATAAGCTTAATAGGTTAGACTTCATGGTTCAGTACAAACAAAGGAAAGAAAATACCATAGCAGACTACTTATCCAGAAAAGATGATGACTCGGTCATTCAATATCCACTTCACTTGCAAGCAATCTCTATTGTGCATAGTCCATGGTTGGAAGAAATTAAGAAGCTATCAATTATCGGTTCATATTATAAATCCGTTGAACAAAAGATGCAAAACCCTGAATCAAAATATAAGAAGAAAGATGAGTTGTTTTTTTACAAGGGAAGAATTCTGATTAGTCCACGAGCAGCACATATTAAAGTTCAATTACTTCAGGAATTCCATACTTCACCACTAGCAGGCCATTCAGGGGTTCAAAGAACATTACATAGAATAAAGCAAGTCTTTAATTGGCAAGGTATTAAAAGAGATGTTCAAAAATTTATAGCCTCTTGCAATATTTGTCAACGAATATAATCATAAAATATACCCTCTCCTGGTCTCTTGCAGCCCCTTCCAATTCCTGACCAGATTTGGGATGATATAAGTATGGACTTTATTGTTCAACTCCCCAAAAGCCACTCATATTTAGTCATTCTAGTAGTTGTAGATAGACTTTCAAAGTATGCTGATTTTTTACCACTTAGTCACCCTTTTTCTGCTCAACAAGTTTCTCAACTATTTTTCGATAGTGTAGTCAAACATCATGGCCTTCCAAGATCAATCATTAGCGACAGAGATTCTATTTCCACTAGCCTATTCTGGAAAGAATTATTCAAACTGCAGGGATGTAAAGTGTCACTCAGCACAGCCTATCATCCTCGAAGTGATGGGCAATCTGTAGCAGTAAACAAGACCTTGGAAGGCTATCTTCGTTGCTTTTGTAGTCACAAACATAAAGAATGGCACAAATGGTTGTCCTTAGCAGAATTATCGTACAATACAACATGGAAAGCTAGCACTAATACCATACCTTTCGAAGTAGTCTATGGCAGGAAACCTCCCACAATCCTTAGTTATGTTCCAAAAACTACAAAAGTTCAACAAGTAGAGGAGGCATTATTTGCTAAAGATGTCACATTACAAATTTTGAAAGACAAGTTGACTTTGGCAAAAGAGAAAATGAAGTACTTTGCAGATAATACTAGGACATTTCGGGAATTTAAAGTGGATGATTGGGTCTGTCTTAGACTTCAACCTTATAGACAACTCACAGCAAGCAGTAGACACATCGAAAATTCTCTCTAAAATACTATGGACCATTTAAAGTGCTTGAGAAAATTGGAACCGTCGCTTACAAACTACAACTCCCTGAGCAGGAAAAAATTCACCCAGTATTTCATGTTTCCCAACTTAAGAAGATGATTGGAACCAATGTAACTGTCCATTCAGATTTACTATCATATGATCACCAAATTGTGGAAGAGCCTGAGCGAATTTTAGCTAGAAGAATGGCCAAAGTCAATAACACAAACACTACACAGGCATTAATTAAATGGAAGCAACGGGGTGAGGATGAAGCAACTTGGGAGAATTATTGGGATTTAATAGCTAGATTTTCCACGTTCGACCTTGAGACAAGGTCGAATTTTATGAGGGAGGGGAGTTGTTACACACCCATGGAGTATGTTAGTGTGCATGGTGCTATGGTGCACAAAGTATATAAGGAGTAAACTAATGCAAGAATCAAATTAATTATAATATAGCTTGCAGAGTTGAGTAGCAAAAAGGAAGATAAATAATTATAGGCATGCATGAGTTGTTGTATTGTAAATAGTATCTTGGCAAATGGTACTATTCCAGCTAGCATGAACTAGGTTGTTATTTGTTTCTTCTTTTGCAAGTTGTGTATTGAAATGCCAGTATAAAAGAAAACAAGAAATGAATAATGATATAGAAAATATTCTTCACTACTGAGTTGATTTCCTTCTTCTCCTCATTTCCTCTATTTGCTATTTTTTTTTTGCATGTTCTCTTAGTATTTGCACCATTCTCCATAAACTAGTACTCTCGTTTTTCATCATGGTGAAACCCAAGACCAAAAGTGTGAATGAACTCTCACAAGATTCCGGGCTTATACCAAGACAAGTCTGGTACTGGTTTTGTGAATAAATTGCATGTGCAAGCCACTATAGCGTGTTATTTTGACTTCATGACCAACATTGCAAATGATTTGACTAAAGATAAAAAGAGATAACAAAGAATAAATGCATTATGTTCATGCTATTGCTCGAAGCTGCATGCAACAGTGCATACATGGCAACATCACGTGCAACTTGATAACATCCATCATAGGTAATGAAATATAGTGTTCTATTCCATTATGCATGTAATGCCATATTTTAAATTTGTTCAATTCTTTGATAAATTTGGTAGATCAGTCAAAATTCAAGAAAACTGTAATATCCTGGGATTTTGGACAATTTGAATTTAATAATCCGTGTTTTAATTTAAATTGAATTGATAATTTTTGTTAATAAATTTGATTTGATTTAATAATTTTCTTTATTTAAATATTTAATTTGTGAAATTATTTTTAATGAGTTAATAAATTGTTTTCTATTTATAAAATGTATATGTATATTTATATAGATAAGTTGTTTTTAATTAAATTAGTATAGCATAATTTTAATAATTTGAAATTAGGAATTGTGATTTATTTTTGATTTAAGCTTTTCAAAAATATTTAATAAAATACTAAATGATTTTAAATATATAAGATAAATGTTCTATTGGTTTAAAAATTCATTTTTACTTAAGTTTGAATATTAAAATAAGTTACAAAATGTTTGTGTTATTCTTTTTAAAGTATTGATTTATAAAACGTGATTTGTTTATTTAATATGAAATTTAAAACACAATTTAAAATAAGAAACATGTATTCAAATAAGTTATAATCTCTTTATAAATTTATTTCAAGTAATTTAAAATATTATTTTCAAATGATTTATTTGTATATTATTTTCATTTATGATAATACTTTGCTTTATTCTTTAAATTTTTTTATCTATTCATAACTAAGTATTAAAAAATAATTAATTAAGTTAACTTTCATTAACACTTAATCAAAATACTAATTACTTAAAAGATACATGTGTAAGCATCTTAAAAACCTAAGTTAACAAGTGTTATGTATTTAAGCATGAGAATTTACAAGTGTCCATTTCTTTTACAAGTGTCATGTTTCAATTTTTATTTTTCTTTGATTTTTAATTAAATTATAAACAAGTTATAAATTTGCATTTTCTTTCTTTCCTTTCCTTTTCTCATTTTCATTTCTCAACAAAGAAATTTTCATCTGAAACCCCTCTTCATAATTCAAGCTCCTGTAACCAAATGCAAAGTCAAATGCCTAGCAAACTGCATTTCTCAAATCTGTAAACCAACTTGCATTCAACTCCTCAAAAATACAAATCTGCATTTCAATTTTAATCAAGAAAACCTGCATGTGCTTGTAAACTAAAGCATGCATGTCATTCCCTGTAATCAACTTCCAAAATGCACGGCATTTCTCCAATCCCTTGTCCTTTTTCAAAATCTGCATCCTCCAAGACAAAGGCCTGTATTCAATTCATTTTTCAAAACTCTACAAACCTGCATTTAAATCTGGAAGCATCTCTTTTTGAAACAAAGATTAAAAGCATCAAATTTGAAGCAAGTTTACCTGCATAGCAATCTGTTCCTCAAATACTTTGCAACCTACATTTTTCTAGAACATGCAATTGAATCTGGGCTCTGCATAATTACAAGTGAGTAACTCATTTTAAAATTTATTTAATAGGTAATGTTGTATATGCTTTTTAAATTAGAAATGAATTCATATGAAATTTCTATGAATATTTTACCTGTAAATATATGCATGTATACCTGATGTTAACTGTACCATGTCTGTGTTTCAAAACCCCAAGCTCCTGATTGATTTCTTGAATTCTTCCCTTTAACTTCTTGCTGTTATGACTTAAACAATTGAATAAAATCTGTTTATTTTAGAATAGGGTAAGTATAAATTTTATATAAATTAAATAGAATTATCTAAAATCTGGAAAATTAAGATTCACAGAGCAAATTAGCATAGAGTAAAATTCAAACTTTATAATTTAATGTTTCAGATTTATAAATAGAATCATCAAGTAAATACATGAATTTTAAATCAAATACTACAATTTTTAGTGATTTAAATGAAGAGCAGATTTGAATTTACTGTATTTTACATATTGGTCAAGTTTAGTTGATGCTTGCATTTGATTTGGGTAAATTTGTTTCTGGAGATAGTGTATTTATCATAGATTATAGGAAAAATTTTAGATTAGGATTGCATATAGTTTTGATGATGAGATTTGGGATTTCCAGTGTAGAACCCTAGTTTTTTTTTCTGGGCTGTGAAGATTCGAACTTTATTACGTTTATAGTGGATCGAGTTTGATGTTGTTTTGGGTAATGGTAGGTGATGGGTTGGCGAAGTCATTGACGGAGATTCAAGGGAGATAGTGGCCGAAGTTGGGAGGCTTTGACGTTGACAGGTCGGGCATTGGAAAGGGGTAGATGTTCCAGGTTTCAGTTTTAAACTTGAATTCAAATTCGAATTGAATTTTGGGAATCTGACGTTTGAAGGTGGATGTGGAGTTACTGGTCGATGGGGGATGGCCATTGATGATGGCCAGCGATGGCCGGAGTTGGGAAGTGGGTGCACAGGGAGGTGTGTGCAGGTTGTGTGGATTTTTGGGTTGCAGGGTTTATTTTATCGGGATGGTCTCGGGGAAATTGAAGAGTGACTCGAAGCAATTAATCATGTGACTTGAAGTAATATAGGGTAGCTCGGATTTGTTAAAATGTTTCAGGTTTTAGTATTTGGACAGAAAACTTGTTTCCAGGTTTATAAAATTTGAAGTAAAGATAAATTGCAAACAAAAATCTGGAACTAAGTTGAACCTGAAATATAATTTAAATTCTATAAGTTTAAATTTTAGATCTTTGAAATAAATTTGAAATGCTTTTAAATTCAAGTTGGGTTTTAAACTAAAATCAGAAACTGTTTCTGTTTTTATTTAAATTTAAAAAGTAAAGTTTAAAAATTGAAAGATGAAGTTCAATCTGAAAATTTTAAACCTGAAATTTAATATGTAATCAACAGTTAAATTCTTGGATTTTGAAACATTTTTTATAAAAAAGAAAAAAATGTAAGATGTTTTAAACTAAAACAGGAAACTGTTTTTCTGTTTAAAATTTAAAAGTAAATTATAATGCAACTGAATTTAAAACAAGGTTTAAATCTAGAAACTCAAATATGAAGCTCAGGTAGAAGAATCTAAGTTTGAATTTAATTTAAAACAGGAAATTTAAATTTAGATTTTAAACTTTTTAAAGTATAAAGGAACATTGGTTTTGAGTTTAAAACTATGAGTTTTAAATTATGAAATAAGAATTTAAAATAAGTTTAATTTCAGCTTTAAAACCTGGAATTTGACTGTAATGTCAGTTTTAAAAATAAAATAAGTTTTTAAATTTAAATTTGTTTTAACTATTTTAGGAAAGGTTAAATAATTTGAATTTAAAAATGAAGATGGAAGAGTAAGTAATGTTTTAAATTTTTAAGTTTGAATCTGAAATGAAAATTTGAATTGTGTTTCAGTTTGAAATTTAAAAAGAAATTTTTAAATTGAATTTGTTTGAAATAAAATTTGTTTAAAATACTTTATATAAGAGAATGTTTCTTAATTTTGAACTTAAGAAATTGGTTTCATTTAAATTATTAAATTAATTTAAATGAAATATTAATTATTTATTTAATGAATTATGTGGATGTTTAATTAAGTTATTAATAAAAAAAATTAATTAAGATTTGAGATTAATTAATTAAGGTTAATTAATCAGTAATTAAGGTTGGTTAATTAAATTTTAATTAATGATTAAGATTTATTTAATCAAGTAATTAAAGATAATTCAGATTTTAATTAAGACTTAATTAATTGATAATTAGAGATTAATTAAATTGTAATTAAATATTAATTAATTGATAATTAATAATGATTTATATGATTTAATTCTTAATTAAGTAACTAAGAGATGTTAATAAAGGTCATTAACTTAAGATTATTTAACAATTAATTAATGTGATTAATTTATTTAATTAATTAATAATAATCAATTGTTTAATTTCTTAATGAAAGTCATTATTGAATTAATTACTTGGTGTAATTAATTTGATTGATGTGACTAGTTTAGATTAATTAAGTTGAATTAATTTAAACATATGAGGATTTATGATAATTACTTTATGTAATTTATGAATTTGTAATTACTTAAGGAAGTAATTAATTAATAATTACTGAATGTAATTAAAGATATTGATTATAGAAGTAATTTGGATTTAAATTACTTAGAAAATTAATCAAGTGATTAATGAGGATAAGTAATTAAGAATAATTAATTTATGGGATGAGTAATTAAAGTAGTTAATTACTGGATGATTATTAATCATGGGTGATTAATATATATATGGTTTAAATTGAAGATTAATTACTTATGTAATTAATTTATATTGAGAGATTGATTAAACGTAATCAGAAATCATTAATCAATTAATTAATAATGTAATTTAGAATTGATTAATTAAGAAATAATCAATAAATGAGTAATTAATTAATAATGGATTAATGTAATTAATTTTAGTTAATCAATTAATTAAGCAATTACAAGTTAATTATTTGCAAGGGGTTTAATATAATTAACTTGTGTAAGTAATATTAAAGGCTAACTATTTATTGTAATTAGAGATGGTTAACCAGTATGGATTAATTGAAAAGAATATTGAGATGATGATTTATAAATTGATTTGTAATCAATTGAGGGTTAAGTTAAGCAGGATTTTTATGATGAAGTAATTAATTTAATTCATTTTAAATTAATTAGAGATTAAGTAATTAATTTAATTCATTTTAAATTAATTATAAATGGTGTGATCATTAGATCATTGCTTATGTTTGATGATTGGTATTGGTTGTCTGGTATGGTTTATAATCTCAGCTATGAGATAAAAATGTATGTGATATGGATGTATTGGTTGCTTTTGGATGATAGTATGGATTATCTGATTATGATATGAATTATCCGTTGATAATGATAAGGTTGATTATCTATTGTGTTGTGAATTATCTATCTGTGTATATTTAGATAATAAATTGAATTGTTTTAAACTTTAAAACAACTTGGACTTAAAAGACACGCTTTGGATTTCGATGAGACCGGGATCGGGTTTCCATATTTGGATATCCGAAAACCACATCGATCCAAATTAACGTTAGGTCGTTAATCCAAGTGGAGCGAGTGAAGACTCGAGGTGTAAGGGCTATACGTCAGTATAACTCTGTGGGTGATTCCGTAATGAGTTGACGGAATAGTACTTATAGATTCAAGATGGTGATTTAGAGTGCAAGGGTTATCGTGTTAACTCTGAGGGTGATTCCAATATGAGTGTAACGAGATAATGCCTTCGGTTTCGTTCGAACCCGGAACGAACTTGTATGGATTGAATGCTTTCAGAACATCGTCAGGTGGACGATGAGCATTCTAAGTGATATGTCCTATAAAGGTAATCGTAGCCTCAAGCCTCATCAACCGGGAATGGCTAAAACAGGGGAGGTGCAGCAAAGCTTCGTGGGTAGCCCCCACTTGAGAGCAAGATTTATCCCTGTCTAGATGTCCCTTTATTTTCGGCTTAGTGGTGCGGTTGCTGATCACAACTGCGGGGTGGTCTTGTTTGGAACTGTTCAGTAAGGAATGGATCCGGCTTTGTGTTGCAGGGGAGCGGGCGTACTCCTCGGTACGGTGATCTAGGCCACGTACTGTGACGGGCGGTACCCCAGTAGTCCTGCCATTGATGGAATCCATAATCCAATAAGTGCCTGTACGGTTTTGATTGTGCCCAACTATGTTGTGAGATGTAAGCATTCTCGCTATTTCTGTATTTTATTTTGGAAACCCTAGACACTATTATAATATCACTGGATTTCCTATCAAATGTTTTGGTTAGCGTAAGGTAACAACTTTTCCATGTTTATGTGTGGGAAGTCTTACGTGATACCTTTTCTTTTCAAAGGTTTTTCAAAGTTAAGCAACTTTAACCTGTTACTCGCACCAGGCCCATGTCTGACCCAGAGTTATTTCTGTTTTCTTTAACTCTTGGGTACTCAAATTTTTACGAGTAGCCAAGGGAATTCAGGTTAGGATTCAGGTTAGCTTGACGAATTGTGGAGGAGCATATGGAGCAGGAGGCTTCTGCGTATAGTTATATAATTTTCCGCTGTGTTGGTATCTCTGAGTGTTTGTCTGTAATGTATTGAGTTGTAATAACTAGACAGGTGTTTATAACTGTCTAGTATGTGTTGTATTGTCTGTGTAACTCTGATATTTGTTGTATACTATGTAATACTTATGTTATTAATATAATTTATTCGTTCCGCTGTTGAGATTCTTGTGTTGTTTCTTCTTTCTCTTCTTTATTTTCTCTTTTCTATCCTTTTCTTTCTTCTTAGCGATGCGACTTCCTGGAGTTTGGAAGTCGGGTCGTCTCAGCTAGTATCAGAGCATTACGTTGAGTGAATACCTAGGCTCTGGAGTGGTGTTTATCTAGAGAGAGCGTATTTGTATTTTAAATATATATATATATATATTTATGGTTCTACCTACTTGTTGGTTTACCTGTTCAGGTTTTCCAATACAAGTTATAAAGGTTGATGAGGTAGAAGTGTGTGTAACACGACTACCATTGGTTGGAGTTTGAATGGATGAGGTTGGAAGTGTATCTGTCAAGACTGTAGACCTAATACCGTCTCGAGTGAGTTCTGTTATGATGAAGGACTTCATCGATCTCTGAAGGAAACCTGTTAAGGTTCAGAGTTCATCTTTGAAGTGCAGAATTGAGTTTTGATCTGTCGATATGGCTAAAGCAAGCGAGTGATGATATTTTGATATCTCAGGAAGTAGGAGCTGCGTAATGAGATGCAGTGACTATGGATGTTTCCGAAGATGTTTCTTTGGAACAAGAGTAAGAAGTAAGTTTTCTCGGTGATGTGGCTGAGTTTAGCAGAGTATTCTGAGTCGCTAAGGAGTCTTCTGGCTGAGTAGTTTTTCTGAAGTGGAGTTCAGAAGCAGCAGAGTGAACTCGTTTCTCTGGTAAGTTGGCTAAGCCAGCATAAGCTGTTCTGTTTGGTAAAGAGAGAGCAGTTTTCTTTGGATTTAGGCTGAGTTGATCGCAAAAGTGACTTGCGATAGTATGTTCTTTTGGATTGTTGGAGATTGTCTGGATTTCTTCCAAGAAATCAGAGTTTGTCTGCATCTGGAAATCGAGTTTTCTTTCCAGGAATGGAACTGGTGGTTCAGTTAGAAAATGGATGGTTCCTTGAGATAGAAGTTGGTGAAGCAACTCAGGTTTCGGAGGAACATCTGAGTTTTCTTATGGATATGTGGAACCATATTTCTGTGCTGGGTTGTCTAGTCTGTGCTTGTGCTCTTCGTCAACATTTTCTTCTGCTTCGGATCAGAGTTGTGCAGCGGAAGTAGCTTGGGGATGTTTTTGTTTTGTCTTTTCCGGATAAGAAGAAGTTTGTTCTGTCTTCTGTTGTTGAGAAGCAAGGTGTGTGTTCTTGGTTTTGTGTGATCTTGAGGAGATCATTGGATTGTTTTGATTCAGTCTGTTTCTAGTGGAATCAGCATAAAGTTAAGCTGATCTGGATGGATGTTGGTAGCCCAGGATCATCCGAAGAGTTTTTATGGATAAGAGAAGGAAGAATTTGGATTATGGAATCATAGATTTGATTTGAGATAAGTTTTCTCTCTGATTCAAGGAGCTATAAATTTGGGAAGCTAGCTCAGAGTGTTTTGGGTTTCTTATGTGTTTTGGTAAGATGAGTGTTTGGTTTCCTAGAGTTGAATTGCCAGTTTGGATAACTGGGATTCAGGGTGTTTCACGTATCTCTGAGGGAGTACGTGTTTGATATTTCTGGTTGTAGAACCAGCAGTTTAGGATGGATTGGTTGTTGAGTCAGACTCGTTTGTAGTCTGATATTCTGTATAGAATTGTTGATAGGAGCTCTATACCTTAGTAGTATTGATTGATTGGATTCTATAGAGCGAGTATCCCAATATATATATATATATATATATATATATATATATATATATATATATATATATATACCGGGGAAACTCGTGAAGTTTTGTCCAAAATTCTTTTGGATAATTAGATTTGTTTTGATTGTGTGAATTGGTTGCTTTGGTTGTTAGCATATGATTAACATATGCTGCGTTTTAAAATAAAATCTTTTAATAGATTATTAAATTACCTTTGTTTAAATTTCGGGGATGAAATTCTTTTAAGGGGGAAGGATTGTAATATCCCAGGATTTTGGACAATATGAATTTAATAATCTGTGTTTTAATTTAAATTGAATTGATAATTTTTGTTAATAAATTTGAGTTAATAATTTTCTTTATTTAAGTATTTAATTTGTGAAATTATTTTTAATGAGTTAATAAATTGTTTTCTATTTATAAAATGTATATGTATATTTATATAGATAAGTTGTTTTTAATTAAATTAGTATAGCATAATTTTAATAATTTGAAATTAGGAATTGTGATTTATTTTTGATTTAAGCTTTTCAAAAATATTTAATAAAATACTAAATGATTTTAAATATATAATATAAATGTTCTATTGGTTTAAAAATTCATTTTTACTTAAGTTTGAATATTAAAATAACTTACAAAAATGTTTGTGTTATTCTTTTTAAAGTTTTGATTTATAAAATGTGATTTGTTTATTTAATATGAAATTTAAAATACAATTTAAAATAAGAAACATGTATTCAAATAAGTTATAATCTCTTTATAAATTTACTTCAAGTAATTTAAAATATTATTTTCAAATGATTTATTTGTATATTATTTTCATTTATAATAATACTTTGCTTTATTCTTTAAATTTTTTTATCTATACATAACTAAGTATTAAAAACTAATTAATTAAGTTAACTTTCATTAACACTTAATCAAAATACTAATTACTCAAAAGATACATGTGTAAGCATCTTAAAAACCTAAGTTAACAAGTGTTATGTATTTAAGCATGAGAATTTACAAGTGTCCATTTCTTTTACAAGTGTCATGTTTCAGTTTTTATTTTTCTTTGATTTTTAATTAAATTATAAACAAGTTATAAATTTGCATTTTCTTTCTTTCCTTTCCTTTTCCCATTTTCATTTCTCAACAAAGAAATTTTCAACTGAAACCCCTCTTCATAATTCAAGCTCCTGTAACCAAATGCAAAGTCAAATGCCTAGCAAACTGCATTTCTCAAATCTGTAAACCAACTTGCATTCAACTCCTCAAAAATACAAATCTGCATTTCAATTTTAATCAAGAAAACCTGCATGTGCTTGTAAACTAAAGCATGCATGTCATTCCCTGTAATCAACTTCCAAAATGCACAAAATTTCTCCAATCCCTTGTCCATTTTCAAAATCTGCATCCTCCAAGACAAAGGCCTGCATTCAATTCATTTTTCAAAACTCTACAAACCTGCATTTAAATCTGGAAGCATCTCTTTTTGAAACAAAGATTAAAAGCATCAAATTTGAAGCAAGTTTACCTGCATAGCAATCTATTCCTCAAATACTTTGCAACCTGCATTTTTCTAGAACATGCAATTGAATCTGGGCTCTGCATAATTACAAGTGAGTAACTCATTTTAAAATTTATTTAATAGGTAATGTTGTATATGCTTTTTAAATTAGAAATGAATTCATATGAAATTTCTATGAATATTTTACCTGTAAATATATGCATGTATACCTGATGTTAACTGTACCATGTCTGTGTTTCAAAACCCCAAGCTCCTGATTGATTTCTTGAATTCTTCCCTTTAACTTGTTGCTGTTATGACTTAAACAATTGAATAAAATCTGTTTATTTTAGAATAGGGTAAGTATAAATTTTATATAAATTAAATAGAATTATCTAAAATCTGGAAAATTAAGATTCACAGAGCAAATTAGCATAGAGTAAAATTCAAACTTTATAATTTAATGTTTCAGATTTATAAATAGAATCATCAAGTAAATACATGAATTTTAAATCAAATACTAAAATTTTTAGTGATTTAAATGAAGAGCAGATTTGAATTTACTGTATTTTACATATTGGTCAAGTTTAGTTGATGCTTGCATTTGATTTGGGTAAATTTGTTTCTGGAGATAGTGTATCTATCATAGATTATAGGAAAATTTTTAGATTAGGATTGCATATAGTTTTGATGATGAGATTTGGGATTTCCAGTGTAGAACCCTAGTTTTTTTTTCTGGGCTGTGAAGATTCAAACTTTATTACGTTTATAGTGGATCGAGTTCGATGTTGTTTTGGGTAATGGTAGGTGATGGGTTGGCGAAGTCATTGACGGAGATTCAAGGGAGATAGTGGCCGGAGTTGGGAGGCCTTGACGTTGACAGGTCAGGCATTGGAAAGGGGTAGATGTTCCAGGTTTCAGTTTTAAACTTGAATTCAAATTTGAATTGAATTTTGGGAATCTGACGTTTGAAGGTGGATGTGGAGTTACTGGTCGATGGGGGATGGCTATTGATGATGGCCAGTGATGGCCGGAGTTGGGAAGTGGGTGCATAGGGAGGTGTGTGCAGGTTGTGTTGATTTTTGGGTTGCAGGGTTTATTTTATCGGGATGGTCTCGGGGAAATTGAAGAGTGACTCAAAGCAATTAATCATGTGACTCGAAGTAATATAGGGTAGCTCGGGTTTGTTAAAATGTTTCAGGTTTTAGTATTTGGACAGAAAACTTGTTTCCAGGTTTATAAAATTTGAAGTAAAGATAAATTGCAAACAAAAATCTGGAACTAAGTTGAACCTGAAATTTAATTTAAATTCTATAAGTTTAAATTTTAGATCTTTGAAATAAATTTGAAATGCTTTTAAATTCAAGTTGGGTTTTAAACTAAAATCAGAAACTGTTTCTGTTTTTATTTAAATATAAAAAGTAAAGTTTAAAAGTTGAAAGATGAAGTTCAATCTGGAAATTTTAAACCTGAAATTTAATATGTAGTCAACAGTTAAATTCTTGGATTTTGAAACATTTTTTTTAAAAAAGAAAAAAATGTAAGATGTTTTAAACTAAAACAGGAAACTGTTTTTCTGTTTAAAATTTAAAAGTAAATTATAATGCAACTGAATTTAAAACAAGGTTTAAATCTGGAAACTAAAATATGAAGCTCAGGTAGAAGAATCTAAGTTTGAATTTAATTTAAAACTGGAAATTTAAGTTTAGATTTTAAACTTTTTAAAGTATACAGGAACATTGGTTTTGAATTTAAAACTATGAGTTTTAAATTATGAAATAAGAATTTAAAATAAGTTTAATTTCAGCTTTAAAACCTGGAATTTGACTGTAATGTCAGTTTTAAAAATAAAATAAGTTTTTAAATTTAAATTTGTTTTAACTATTTTAGGAAAGGTTAAATAATTTGAATTTAAAAATGAAGATGGAAGAGTACGTAATGTTTTAAATTTTTAAGTTTGAATCTGAAATGAAAATTTGAATTGTGTTTCAGTTTGAAATTTAAAAAGAAAATTTTAAATTGAATTTGTTTGAAATAAAATTTGTTTAAAATACTTTATATAAGAGAATGTTTCTTAATTTTGAACTTAAGAAATTGGTTTCATTTAAATTATTAAATTAATTTAAATGAAATATTAATTATTTATTTAATGAATTATGTGGATGTTTAATTAAGTTATTAATAAATTTTTTAATTAAGATTTGAGATTAATTAATTAAGGTTAATTAATCTATAATTAAGGTTGGTTAATTAAATTTTAATTAATGATTAAGATTTATTTAATCAAGTAATTAAAGATAATTCAGATTTTAATTAACAGTTAATTAATTGATAATTAGAGATTAATTAAATTGTAATTAAATATTAATTAATTGATAATTAATAATGATTTATATGATTTAATTCTTAATTAAGTAACTAAGAGATGTTAATGAAGGTCATTAACTTAAGATTATTTAACAATTAATTAATGTGATTAATTTATTTAATTAATTAATAATAATCAATTGTTTAATTTCTAAATGAAAGTAATTATTGAATTAATTACTTGGTGTAATTAATTTGATTGATGTGATTAGTTTAGATTAATTAAGTTGAATTAATTTAAACATTTGAGGATTTATGACAATTACTTTATGTAATTTATGAATTTGTAATTACTTTAGGAAGTAATTAATTAATAATTACTGAATGTAATTAAAGATATTGATTATAGAAGTAATTTGGATTTAAATTACTTTGAAAATTAATCAAGTGATCAATGAGGATAATTAATTAAGAATAATTAATTTATGGGATGAGTAATTAAAGTAGTTAATTATTGGATGATTATTAATCATGGGTGATTAATATATATATGGTTTAAATTGAAGATTAATTACTTATGTAATTAATTTATATTGAGAGATTGATTAAATGTAATCAGAAATCATTAATCAATGATGTAATTTAGAATTGATTAATTAAGAAATAATCAATAAATGAGTAATTAATTAATAATGGATTAATGTAATTAATTTTAGTTAATCAATTAATTAAGCAATTACAAGTTAATTATTTGCAAGGGGTTTAATATAATTAACTTGTGTAAGTAATATTAAAGGCTAACTATTTATTGTAATTAGAGATGGTTAACCAGTAAGGATTAATTGAAAAGAATATTGAGATGATGATTTATAAATTGATTTGTAATCAATTGAGGGTTAAGTTAAGCAGGATTTTTATGATGAAGTAATTAATTTAATTCATTTTAAATTAATTAGAGATTAAGTAATTAATTTAATTCATTTTAAATTAATTATAAATGGTGTGATCATTAGATCATTGCTTATGTTTGATGATTGGTATTGGTTGTCTGGTATGGTTTATAATCTCAGTTATGAGATAAAAATGTATGTGATATGGATGTATTGGTTGCTTTTGGATGATAGTATGGATTATCTGATTATGATATGAATTATCTGTTGATAATGATAAGGTTGATTATCTATTGTGTTGTGAATTATCTATCTGTGTATATTTAGATAATAAATTGAATTGTTTTAAACTTTAAAACAACTTGGACTTAAAAGACACGCTTTGGATTTCGATGAGACCGGATCCGGTTTCCATATTTGGATATCCGAAAACCACATCGATCCAAATTAACGTTAGGTCGTTAATCCAAGTGGAGCGAGTGAAGACTCGAGGTGTAAGGGCTATACGTCAGTATAACTCTGTGGGTGATTCCGTAATGAGTTGACAGAATAGTACTTATAGATTCGAGATGGTGATTCATAGTGCAAGGGTTATCGTCGTTAACTCTGAGGGTGATTCCAATATAAGTGTAACGAGATAATGCGTTCGGTTTCGTTTGAACCCGGAACGAACTTATATGAATTGAATGCTTTCAGAACATCGTCAGGTGGACGATGAGCATTCTAAGTGATATGTCCTATAAAGGTAATCGTAGCCTCAAGCCTCATCAACCGGGAATGGCTAAAATAGGAGAGGTGCAGCAAAGCTTCGTGGGTAGCCCCCACTTGGGAGCAAGATTTATCCCTGTCTAGATGTCGCTTTATTTTCGGGTTAGTGGTGCGGTTGCTGATCACAACTGTGGGGTGGTCTTGTTTGGAACTGTTCAGTAAGGAATGGATCCGGCTTTGTGTTGCAGGGGAGCGGGCGTACTCCTCAGTACGGTGATCTAGGCCACGTACTGTGACGGGCGGTACCCCAGTAGCCCTGCCATTGATGGAATCCATAATCCAATAAGTGCCTGTACGGTTTTGATTGTGCCCAACTATGTTGTGAGATGTAAGCATTCTCGCTATTTCTGTATTTTATTTTGAAAACCCTAGACACTATTATAATATCACTGGATTTCCTATCAAATGTTTTGGTTAGCATAAGGTAACAACTTTTCCATGTTTATGTGTGGGAAGTCTTACGTGATACCTTTTCTTTTCAAAGGTTTTTCAAAGTTAAGCAACTTTAACCTGTTACTCACACCAGGCCCATGTCTGACCTGGAGTTATTTCTGTTTTCTTTAACTCTTGGGTACTCAAATTTTTACGAGCAGCCAAGGGAATTCAGGTTAGGATTCAGGTTAGCTTGACGAATTGTGGAGGAGCATATGGAGCAGGAGGCTTCTGCGTATAGTTATATAATTTTCCGCTGTGTTGGTATTTCTGAGTGTTTGTCTGTAATGTATTGAGTTGTAATAACTAGACACGTGTTTATAACTGTCTAGTATGTGTTGTATTTTCTGTGTAACTCTGATATTTGTTGTATACTACGTAATACGTATGTTATTAATATAATTTATTCGTTCCGCTGTTGAGATTCTTGTGTTGTTTCTTCTTTCTCTTCTTTCTTTTCTCTTTTCTATCCCTTTATTTCTTCTTAGCGATGCGACTTCCTAGAGTTTGGAAGTCGGGTCGTCTCAGCTGGTATCAGAGCATTACGTTGAGTGAATACCTAGGCTCTGGAGTGGTGTCTATCTAGAGAGAGCGTATTTGTATTTTTAATATATATATATATATATATATATATATTTATGGTTCTACCTATTTATTGGTTTACCTGTTCAGGTTTTCCAATACAAGTTATAAAGGTTGATGAGGTAGAAGTGTGTGTAACACGACTACCATTGGTTGGAGTTTGAATGGATGAGGTTGGAAGTGTATCTGTCAAGACTGTAGACCTAATACCATCTCGAGTGAGTTCTGTTATGATGAAGGACTTCATCGATCTCTGAAGGAAACCTGTTAAGGCTCGGAGTTCATCTTTGAAGTGCAGAATTGAGTTTTGATCTGTCGATAAGGCTGAAGCAAGCGAGTGATGATATTTTGATATCTCAGGAAGTAGGAGCTGCGTGATGAGATGCAGTGACTATGGATGTTTCCGAAGATGTTTCTTTGGAGCAAGAGTAAGAAGTAAGTTTTCTCAGTGATGTGGCTGAGTTTAGCAGAGTATTCTGAGTTGCTAAGGAGTCTTCTGGCTGAGTAGTTTTTCTGAAGTGGAGTTCAGAAGCAGCAGAGTGAACTCGTTTCTCTAGTAAGTTGGCTAAGCCAGCATAAGCTGTTCTGTTTGGTAAAGAGAGAGCAGTTTTCTTTGGATTTAGGCTGAGTTGATCGCAAAAGTGACTTGCGATAGTATGTTCTTTTGGATTGTTGGAGATTGTCTGGATTTCTTCCAGGAAATCAGAGTTTGTCTGCATCTGGAAATCGAGTTTTCTTTCCAGGAATGGAACCGGTGGTTCAGTTAGTAGATGGATGGTTCCTTGAGATAGAAGTTGGTGAAGCAACTCAGGTTTCGGAGGAACATCTGAGTTTTCTTATGGATATGTGGAACCATATTTCTGTGCTGGGTTGTATAGTCTGTGCTTGTGCTCTTCGTCAACATTTTCTTCTGCTTCGGATCAGAGTTGTGCAGCGGAAGCAGTTTGGGGATGTTTTTGTTTTGTCTTTTTCGGATAAGAAGAAGTTTGTTCTGTCTTCTGTTGTTTAGAAGCAGGGTGTGTGTTCTTGGTTTTGTGTGATCTTGAGGAGATCATTGGATTGTTTTGATTCAGTCTGTTTCTAGTGGAATCAGCATAGAGTTAAGCTGATCAGGATGGATGTTGGTGGCCCAGGATCATCCGAAGAGTTTTTATGGATAAGAGAAGGAAGAATTTGGATTATGGAATCATAGATTTGATTTGAGATAAGTTTTCTCTCTGATTCAAGGAGCTATAAATTTGGGAAGCTAGCTCAGAGTGTTTTGAGTTTCTTCTGTGTTTTGGTAAGATGAGTGTTTGGTTTCCTAGAGTTGAATTGCCAATTTGGATAACTGGGATTCAGGGTGTTTCACGTATCTATGAGGGAGTACGTGTTTGATATTTCTGGTTGTAGAACCAGCAGTTTAGGATGGATTGGTTGTTGAGTCAGACTCGTTTGTAGTCTGATATTCTGTATAGAATTGTTGATAGGAGCTCTATAGCTTAGTAGTATTGATTGATTGGATTCTATAGAGCGAGTATCCCAATACACACACACACACACACACACACACACACACACACACACACACACACACACACACACCAGGGAAACTCGTGAAGTTTTATCCAAAATTCTTTTGGATAATTAGATTTGTTTTGATTGTGTGAATTGGTTGCTTTAGTTGTTAGCATATGATTAACATATGCTGTGTTTTAAAATAAAATCTTTTAATAGATTATAAAATTACCTTTGTTTAAATTTCGGGGACGAAATTCTTTTAAGGGGGAAGGATTGTAATATCCCGAGATTTTGGACAATATGAATTTAATAATCTGTGTTTTAATTTAAATTGAATTGATAATTTTTGTTAATAAATTTGATTTGATTTAATAATTTTCTTTATTTAAATATTTAATTTGTGAAATTATTTTTAATGAGTTAATAAATTGTTTTCTATTTATAAAATGTGTATGTATATTTATATAGATAAGTTGTTTTTAATTAAATTAGTATAGCATAATTTTAATAATTTGAAATTAGGAATTGTGATTTATTTTTGATTTAAGCTTTTCAAAAATATTTAATAAAATACTAAATGATTTTAAATATATAAGATAAATGTTCTATTGGTTTAAAAATTCATTTTTACTTAAGTTTGAATGTTAAAATAAGTTACAAAAATGTTTGTGTTATTCTTTTTAAAGTATTGATTTATAAAATGTGATTTGTTTATTTAATATGAAATTAAAATACAATTTAAAATAAGAGACATGTATTCAAATAAGTTATAATCTCTTTATAAATTTATTTCAAGTAATTCAAAATATTATTTTCAAATGATTTATTTGTATATTATTTTCATTTATAATAATACTTTGCTTTATTCTTTAAATTTTTTTATCTATACATAACTAAGTATTAAAAACTAATTAATTAAGTTAACTTTCATTAACACTTAATCAAAATACTAATTACTCAAAAGATACATGTGTAAGCATCTTAAAAACCTAAGTTAACAAGTGTTATGTATTTAAGCATGAGAATTTACAAGTGTCCATTTCTTTTACAAGTGTCATGTTTCAATTTTTATTTTTCTTTGATTTTTAATTAAATTATAAATAAGTTATAAATTTGCATTTTCTTTCTTTCGTTTCCTTTTCCCATTTTCATTTCTCAACAAAGAAATTTTCATCTGAAACCCCTCTTCATAATTCAAGCTCCTGTAACCAAATGCAAAGTCAAATGCCTAGCAAACTGCATTTCTCAAATCTGTAAACCAACTTGCATTCAACTCCTCAAAAATACAAATCTGCATTTCAATTTCAATCAAGAAAACCTGCATGTGCTTGTAAACTAAAGCATGCATGTCATTCCCTGTAATCAACTTCCAAAATGCACAGCATTTCTCAAATCCCTTGTCCATTTTCAAAATCTGCATCCTCCAAGACAAAGGCCTGCATTCAATTCATTTTTCAAAACTCTACAAACCTGCATTTAAATCTGGAAGCATCTCTTTTTGAAACAAAGATTAAAAGCATCAAATTTGAAGCAAGTTTACCTGCATAGCAATCTGTTCCTCAAATACATTGCAACCTGCATTTTTCTGGAACATGCAATTGAATCTGGGCTCTGCATAATTACAAGTGAGTAACTCATTTTAAAATTTATTTAATAGGTAATGTTGTATATTCTTTTTAAATTAGAAATGAATTTATATGAAATTTCTATGAATATTTTACCTGTAAACATATGCATGTATACCTGATGTTAACTGTACCATGTCTGTGTTTCAAAACCCCGAGCTCCTGATTGATTTCTTGAATTCTTCCCTTTAACTTGTTGCTGTTATGACTTAAACAATTGAATAAAATCTGTTTATTTTAGAATAGGGTAAGTATAAATTTAATATAAATTAAATAGAATTATCTAAAATCTGAAAAATTAAGATTCACAGAGCAAATTAGCATAGAGTAAAATTCAAACTTTATAATTTAATGTTTCAGATTTATAAATAGAATCATCAAGTAAATACATGAATTTTAAATCAAATACTACAATTTTTAGTGATATAAATGAAGAGAAGATTTTAATTTACTGTATTTTACATATTGGTCAAGTTTAGTTGATGCTTGCATTTGATTTGGGTAAATTTGTTTCTGGAGATAGTGTATCTATCATAGATTATAGGAAAATTCTTAGATTAGGATTGCATTTAGTTTTGATGATGAGATTTGGGATTTCCAGTGTAGAACCCTAGTTTTTTTTTGGGCTGTGAAGATTCGAACTTTATTACGTTTATAGTGGATCGAGTTCGATGTTGTTTTGGGTAATGGTAGGTGATGGGTTGGCGAAGTCATTGACGGAGATTCATGGGAGATAGTGGCCGGAGTTGGGAGGCCTTGACGTTGACAGGTCAGGCATTGGAAAGGGTTAGATGTTCCAGGTTTCAGTTTTAAACTTGAATTCAAATTCGAATTGAATTTTGGGAATCTGACGTTTGAAGGTGGATGTGGAGTTACTGGTCGATGGGGGATGGCCATTGATGATGGCCAGTGATGGCCGGAGTTGGGAAGTGGGTGCACAGGGAGGTGTGTGCAGGTTGTGTTGATTTTTGGGTTGCAGGGTTTATTTTATCGGGATGGTCTCGGGGAAATTGAAGAGTGACTCGAAGCAATTAATCATGTGACTCGAAGTAATATAAGGTAGCTCGGGTTTGTTAAAATGTTTCAGGTTTTAGTATTTGGACAGAAAACTTGTTTCCAGGTTTATAAAATTTGGAGTAAAGATAAATTGCAAACAAAAATCTAGAACTAAGTTGAACCTGAAATTTAATTTAAATTCTATAAGTTTAAATTTTAGATCTTTGAAATAAATTTGAAATGCTTTTAAATTTAAGTTGGGTTTTAAACTAAAATCAGAAACTGTTTCTGTTTTTATTTAAATTTAAAAAGTAAAGTTTAAAAATTGAAAGATGAAGTTCAATCTGAAAATTTTAAACCTGAAATTTAATATGCAATCAACAGTTAAATTCTTGGATTTTGAAACATTTTTTTTAAAAAAAGAAAAAATGTAAGATGTTTTAAACTAAAACAGGAAACTGTTTTTCTGTTTAAAATTTAAAAGTAAATTATAATGCAACTAAATTTAAAACAAGGTTTAAATCTGGAAACTAAAATATGAAGCTCAGGTAGAAGAATCTAAGTTTGAATTTAATTTAAAACTGGAAATTTAAATTTAGATTTTAAACTTTTTAAAGTATAAAGGAACATTGGTTTTGAATTTAAAACTATGAGTTTTAAATTATGAAATAAGAATTTAAAATAAGTTTAATTTCATCTTTAAAACCTGGAATTTGACTGTAATGTCAGTTTTAAAAATAAAATAAGTTTTTAAATTTAAATTTGTTTTAACTATTTTAGGAAAGGTTAAATAATTTGAATTTAAAAATGAAGATGGAAGAGTAAGTAATGTTTTAAATTTTTAAGTTTGAATCTGAAATGAAAATTTGAATTGTGTTTCAGTTTGAAATTTAAAAAGAAATTTTTAAATTCAATTTGTTTGAAATAAAATTTGTTTAAAATACTTTATATAAGAGAATGTTTCTTAATTTTGAACTTAAGAAATTGGTTTCATATAAATTATTAAATTAATTTAAATGAAATATAAATTAATTATTTAATGAATTATGTGGATGTTAAATTAAGTTATTAATAATTTTTTTAATTAAGATTTGAGATTAATTAATTAAGGTTAATTAATCTATAATTAAGGTTGGTTAATTAAATTTTAATTAATGATTAAGATTTATTTAATTAAGTAATTAAAGATAATTCAGATTTTAATTAACACTTAATTAATTGATAATTAGAGATTAATTAAATTGTAATTAAATATTAATTAATTGATAATTAATAATGATTTATATGATTTAATTCTTAATTAAGTAATTAAGAGATGTTAATGAAGGTCATTAACTTAAGATTATTTAACAATTAATTAATGTGATTAATTTATTTAATTAATTAATAATAATCAATTGTTTAATTTCTTAATGAAAGTAATTATTGAATTAATTACTTGGTGTAATTACTTTGATTGATGTGATTAGTTTAGATTAATTAAGTTGAATTAATTTAAACATTTGAGGATTTATGATAATTACTTTATGTAATTTATGAATTTGTAATTACTTAAGGAAGTAATTAATTAATAATTACTGAATGTAATTAAAGATATTGATTATATAAGTAATTTGGATTTAAATTACTTTGAAAATTAATCAAGTGATTAATGAGGATAATTAATTAAGAATAATTAATTTATGGGATGAGTAATTAAAGTAATTAATTACTGGATGATTATTAATCATGGGTGATTAATATCTATATGGTTTAAATTGAAGATTAATTACTTATGTAATTAATTTATATTGAGAGATTGATTAAATGTAATCAGAAATCATTAATCAATTAATTAATGATGTAATTTAGAATTGATTAATTAAGAAATAATCAATAAATGAGTAATTAATTAATAATGGATTAATGTAATTAATTTTAGTTAATCAATTAATTAAGAAATTACAAGTTAATTATTTGCAAGGGGTTTAATATAATTAACTTGTGTAAGTAATATTAAAGGCTAACTATTTATTGTAATTAGAGATGGTTAACCAGTAAGGATTAATTGAAAAGAATATTGAGATGATGATTTATAAATTGATTTGTAATCAATTGAGGGTTAAGTTAAGCAGGATTTTTATGATGAGGTAATTAATTTAACTCATTTTAAATTAATTAGAGATTAAGTAATTAATTTAATTCATTTTAAATTAATTATAAATGGTGTGATCATTAGATCATTGCTTATGTTTGATGATTGGTATTGGTTGTCTGGTATGGTTTATAATCTCAGCTATGAGATAAAAATGTATGTGATATGGATGTATTGGTTGCTTTTGGATGATAGTATGGATTATCTGATTATGATATGAATTATCTGTTGATAATGATAAGGTTGATTATCTATTGTGTTGTGAATTATCTATCTGTGTATATTTAGATAATAAATTGAATTGTTTTAAACTTTAAAACAACTTGGACTTAAAAGACACGCTTTGGATTTGGATGAGACCGCTCGGGTTTCCATATTTGGATATCCGAAAACCACATCGATCCAAATTAACGTTAGGTCGTTAATCCAAGTGGAGCGAGTGAAGACTCGAGGTGTAAGGGCTATACGTCAGTATAACTCTGTGGGTGATTCCGTAATGAGTTGACGGAATAGTACTTATAGATTCGAGATGGTGATTCAGAGTGCAAGGGTTATCGTCGTTAACTCTGAGGGTGATTCCAATATGAGTGTAACGAGATAATGCCTTCGGTTTCGTTCGAACCCGAAACGAACTTGTATGGATTGAATGCTTTCAGAACATCGTCAAGTGGACGATGAGCATTCTAAGTGATATGTCCTATAAAGGTAATCGTAGCCTCAAGCCTCATCAACCGGGAATGGCTAAAATAGGGGAGGTGCAGCAATGCTTCGTGGGTAGCCCCCACTTGAGAGCAAGATTTATCCTTGTCTAGATGTCCCTTTATTTTCGGCTTAGTGGTGCTTTTGCTGATCACAACTGCGGGGTGGTCTTGTTTGGAACTGTTCAGTAAGGAATGGGTCCGGCTTTGTGTTGCAGGGGAGCGGGCGTACTCCTCGGTACGGTGATCTAAGCCACGTACAGTGACGGGCGGTACCCCAGTAGCCCTGCCATTGATGGAATCCATAATCCAATAAGTGCCTGTACGGTTTTGATTGTGCCCAACTATGTTGGACCGTGAGATCTAAGCATTCCAGCTATTTCTGTATTTTATTTTGAAAACCCTAGACACTATTATAATATCACTGGATTTCCTATCAAATGTTTTGGTTAGCGTAAGGTAAAAACTTTTCCATGTTTATGTGTGGGAAGTCTTACGTGATACCTTTTCAAAGGTTTTTCAAAGTTAAGCAACTTTAACCTGTTACTCACACCAGACCCATGTCTGACCCGGAGTTATTTCTATTTTCTTTAACTCTTGGGTACTCAAATTTTTACGAGTAGCCAAGGGAATTCAGGTTAGGATTCAGGTTAGCTTGACGAATTGTGGAGGAGCATATGGAGCAGGAGGCTTCTGCGTATAGTTATATAATTTTCCGTTGTGTTGGTATCTCTAAGTGTTTGTCTGTAATGTATTGAGTTGCAATAACTAGACACGTGTTTATAACTGTCTAGTATGTGTTGTATTGTCTGTGTAACTCTGATATTTGTTGTATACTATGTAATACTTATGTTATTAATATAATTTATTCGTTCCGCTGTTGAGATTCTTGTGTTGTTTCTTCTTTCTCTTCTTTCTTTTCTCTTTTCTATCCCTTTCTTTCTTCTTAGCGATGCGACTTCCTGGAGTTTGAAAGTCGGGTCGTCTCAAAAACAATGGAGACAATTGATGAATCAATGTACCAATTGTAAATAATTAGATAACATATCATGACCTTAAAACTATTTATATGCCCAAGAAGTGAAAACTCATACAACACTCAAGTATAAGTCATAACATCTACACTTCAACCAAATATTATCAATGTTTTATACTTAATCAGAGAAAGAAGAGGAAAACAAACAAATACTACATAACAGTTTGGTATTTCAAATGCAATTAAACTGTGCACATCACCATAAGTTATCTGCAAATGTACCCAGGATTTAATCCCAAGTTCATAAATGTTCCATCTTAATTCAATCACAACTACCTACTTATCTCATTCCTTAATCCATATAAACCACTACATAATTACACACAAATCCCTATATCTCACAATTGCTAAAGCAAACCATAGCAATCGGACCACAAAATATGAAAGAACCGATCATGGTTGTTCTTATGCTCATTCTAAATGTACAATTCACTGGCTTTGTTCCTGCTACATATACACAACAAGAAAAATCAGAAGCTATAGCTTTCTACACAAAGCTCAATCAAGTAGCATATACACATATGGTCATAGATTTATATTTTAAGGCCACATATGATACCTTGAAAGCTTTTATTTCAAGTTTATAGTTTTTATTAGAAACATAGACGTAAAGTATATATGTTTTTAAATAGATATTAGATAGCATTCTTATGCAAATATTACTCTCATTTCAACCCCTGAAAACAAATAAAACTACTCAAATATGCCTTCACAATATATATTATCACAATATATTTTTGACAGCAACAAATCTCAAAACTACTCAAGTATGCCTTCATAGTCTTTTCTAACAAAAGAAACAACCTCAACATAATCATCAACATCCATATTGATTTCTCTTCAATCTTCCTCAACATGGCTTACTTCCTTGAAGGAGTCGTGGATCTCTAGATCATCAAAAACACTAGAAGGTGCTTTCATTACCATATACTAAATAGAAGAATCGTTCTTTCTTGAATAAAAAATTTGTTTTGTTGGAGATGTAAGTATATATGGATGTTTTAAACATGAAGCTCGACTTTGATGTAAATTGAAAAACGTAAATCCATCCTCGACCTTCACACCATTTCTTATGTTTGCCCAATGACACTTAAAAATCAAAATATAAAAAACGTTATAGTCTAACAAAATTATATCAGTAAGTATCTCATAACAAGTGACAACATCAACCACTTGAGAAATATCTTTTGTACTTGCTCTACACATGGTTGTTGGATCATAAGTCACTCCACTGTTTTGGGTTTCTCTCCCAACATCTTTTGTATGCAAAAGTTGTCCATTAATGATATATCCTGTATAGGACAAAGCATTGCTCTTTGGACCATAAGCAATCCATTTTAACATGTCGTCGTGATCTTTGGAGCTCATAGACACCTATAAAAAATAATTTCATTTAAAAAGATATTCATGATACGGTTTTAAATTAATTAGTAACTTTTAAGTATTCAAATGACCTTCTATTTAATCCAATTAGAGAATATAGCGATATGATTTTTTCGAAGTAACGTTGCATTTCTTTCCATGCGCTTGTCTGAATTTTGCAACTCCTCCAAATGCAAACTAGCGTATAATAGGAGATGTTATGTTATATTTAAAATTACAAACAATCAGACAATGAAAAAGAGTGAATATGCACTTACTCTAAAATGGTTCTACCATGGTCATATTCATTAGCACAGCCAAATGAGCAGATTCTTTCTCATTAGAAGACAATGTGATTGTCTTACATGTTGATATTGGACGTCCTTCAAGTATTACATCACTTTGGTAATCTTCATTTCTAACTTCTTTCTTTTGTGATTTTCTTAAAAATTCACCAAAGAATCTCATGCATTTTTCCGCAAGTTAAGATTCTACAATGCACCCCTCAGGACGAGCATGATTTCTTACGTAATCCTTTAGTGTCTTCATGTACCTTTCAAAGGGGTACATCCAACAAAAATGGACTAGCCCACACAATTGTGCTTCTCTTGCAAGATGAATTTTCAAATGTACCATTATATCAAAAAAATGGTGGAAAGTATTTATTAAGCTCTCACAAAGTTAATCTCATCATCAAGTTGACGTAGTTTCTCTCTACAATAATGCGCTGATATAATTTATTAAAGGATGAACATAAATGAGTTATTGTTTCCCTTGGCTTCTTTGGAAGCAATCCTCTTATTAAAACGGGTAATAATTTTTGCATTAAAACATGATAATCACGAGACTTCAAACCATTAATTTTGCAGTCCTCCAATGATACGCAACCTTTAAAAGTTGAGCATTAACCATCAGGTCCTCTAAAATCATACTATCATTTGCAAAAAAAAAATCTCTTTTTGATAATGTATATGGAGCTGGTGGAAGATATGTCTCGTTCCAACGGGGTTGTGTATGAAGACCATGTCAAATTCCCCAATACTCCTAATCCTTTCTAGAGTTAACTCCATCTTTTGATTTCTTGTCGTGCAACATTGTGCCCAGTAGACTTTCACCAGTATTTTTCTCGACATGCATTATAGCTACATTATGACGTAATGGAAGTTCCTATAAAAATCAATAATGGAACATTTTTGTTGTATAATTCCATAATGCTAGTCTAATAGAATAAACTATAACGTATGCACTAACCTCCCAATATGGAAATTAAAAAAAGATGGACTTTTTTCCACCATAATAGCTCCATTCTCACGGGATCTTTGTCCTCATCATCTTCATTTTTCTTGTTATGCTCAATTCTTCTTTTGTTCCCTATTTTATTTTGATCATTCCTTTTTTACCTTCTTGTTACTTTTTTTGTTCTTCTTTAAATTTTCAAAATTGTTTAGAAAATCTTTTAAAATGATATCATTTTTTTATCTAGTTATAATCCTAGGCCTACACCCTTCCTCCATGGTGTTATCAAGTAAGGCCTTCTGTTTTCTTAAAGGGTCTGAAGGAGATAGAAATCTTCTATAGCCCATATAGAGGATCTTTATACTGTGATTTAGCTATCGATGATAAGTATTGACACCGCATAATGGATAAGTTTTTCTACCTTTTACATAGCATCTAGTAAAACTACCATATGCTGAAAAGTCATTTATTGTATAAAGAAAAATTGCTTTCATATTAAAGATTGATTGACTATATGCATCATAAACCTCAACTCAGGTATTCCATAAATGATATAAATCTTCTACCAATAGCACTAAATATACATGAATGTCATTTCTTGGTTGCTTCGGACCAGGAATCAACAATGTTAACATAATATTATCTTTTTTCACGCACAACATAGATGAAAGATTATATGTCACGAGCATTATATGCCAATAGCTATACTTGGAATTTAACATGGAAAATTGGTTGAAACCATCTGCTATAAGGCCAAGCCTGAGATTGCGTCGATCTGCTGAAATTGGTTTCCATTTCTCATCCACTACATTCCATGTTATAGAATCTACTGGATGTTGCATTTTTCAACCGGTGCTTTTGTTACTGAAATGCCACCATAAATCTTCTGCCCTACTTTTGGACCTAAACATTCTTCTAAACCTCTGAATTATTGGAAAATAACGAAACACTTTAACTGGAATGCCATCCATAATCCCCTTTTGCCAGTTGATTTACCTTTTACCTCAAAAATCCACATTTTGGGCAATTATTCAAATCTTTATATTCATTCCTAAAAAACAACAATCGTTCTCACATGCATGAATCTTCTCGAAACCCATGTCAAATATTTTAAGGAATTCCTTTAATTCGTATAACGACGTGGGAAGTACGTTATTATTTGGCAACAACAACTGCTGCATATTTAGAAGCTTATCGAAACCATTATCGGACAATCCGGTCTCACATTTATTGTTGTACATGTCAAAGATAGAAGATAACTTTGTTTGATCCTTGTAACTACGATACAATAGGGTCTCTGCCTCTTTCAAATTTTTGTGTTATTCATCCTGTCGTCTTTGTGCATCATGTTCACATTCACCATCATTAAAGAAAGTATGATTAATAAAATCTTCATCTTCATAGATAATGGCTTTAAGAGAATCATACGCATCACCCGACTTTGTATTCTTGCTTTTATTTATTCGCTCGCCATGATTGTACCACTCACTGTCCATGTATTTAGGATCCAATCCTCTTATAATCAAATGCTTGATAATAACTTCTCCATGAAGACGAGTAAGATTTCTACAATCTAAACAAGGGCATAATTTTTTTTCCACATTTCCCAGGTTTATCGTTTACAAAATTCCAAGCCGCTTTCTCATACTCTTTGGTAGTTCTATGATAAAAACAAAAAAACAAATAATAACATTAAATATTAAAATATGTTTTAAATTCAATATCATACTTAAGTACCATACGATTACCTATTTAGATGTACCCAGCCTTTATCCATCATTTCTGATATGTAAACTAGAGAGGCGCGATGCGAATTTAGGGCTCCAGGCGATTGTGACTGGGATGCGAAAGAGGTTAGGGTTTCACCAGAGGATTGATAACAGAGGTTAGGGTTTTGCGACTATACCCAAATCGTAATTTAATTAAATAGTCACTTATGCATAGGAATAGGAATAATGATATATGACAAGTACACTTATGCATCAAGACATCAACTTTGAAATAAGCATTATCTTGGGTTTTAATATAGAAATTTTGTGACTATATCCAAATCGTAATTTAATTAAAAGGTCGATCGTATTCCAAAATAAAAGAAAAGGCTAAGCATGATAAATATATTTTTATTTCGGTAAACATGATTGGTGCGGAACTTATATCAATTTGAGTAAATATTGGTCTCATTTATATTTGTTAGTGCTCAGGCATCAAAGAAATGCAATGTCGAGTGGGAGGTAAAAGCTGCAGTTGTCAATGAATGTTATGCTTGCTGATTGGTCATGTTGCTTAAATTACTAATGGTGTATACTTAATAATTGTGTTTGCATTACATTTTGTTACTGCTTCTACTCAGATACAAGAACTGATGTGATAAAATTAGTCCAAAACTGGTGATACAAGTTCCTAGAATCAATCATTATCCAGAGAAAATGATGATGACGCCATTCCACCATCTCATATATACATCTCCCACTTTCACTTGTTTAATTTTTTGCAGTTTTGAACATACTTTAAATATGAATCCTATTGGTGTGCTAAAGAGAAAGGATACAAATAGAACATGACATCTATGTTCTTCAGTCCCTCACAGATAGAATATTCTAATTGACTAGTTCAAAATATCTATATTACAGGTAAGATAAGAGGCCAACTTGGGCGATTGAGGAAGAATTTGACCTTCAGAGTTGCTCCTATGCTAAGCTTTTATCATGAATGAAAAAGCAACATATTTTTCTTATATAGATTTAGCTTATATTTTCTCTTGATAAGTAAAATTTTCACCTTCTAAGCTGCCCCTTTGCCCACTATTAATAATGTTTGTTTGTTTGAGTAATTACAAGTTCCAAGGTTTGATCAAATGGTATCTCTTTGAAGATTGTATCAGATATATGCTCTATAAATAAATCTAATATGTATTTTCATGACCTTACAAACAAAGAAAAGCAAAGCAAAGCATAAAAATGTTATTATAACTAGAAAGTTTGCCAAAATTTGAAAAATAAAGCTTTGGATCATTTGATTTAGTGTATACATTTAAAAGATTCCATATAACCCGCTAACATATTTAGCTTTATTTTATCATAGCTAGCATCTTAGCTAAGCACTTTTATCAAATTTACTTTCTTAATTAATGCTCTTTATACTAAATAATATGATGCTCATGATTATCTAGAGAAAACTTGGGTAAGCAACATGGTTAGTATTACAAAAAGTGACAGGACATTGCATTACCTCTTATAAAACACTAGAAATACTTGCATTGTTCAAGTACACTAAATGATTCACTGGATCATCACTGAATAATACTCTAGCATAAATATGTGTTTATTCAAATTGAGTTTGGGAGATGAAGCAGAGAAGATTGTGCTGATTTTTTTTTGCTTGAAAATTGGTTGGTTTTTCTTGCTTCAAAAACAACGAAATCACATCAATTCACAACTGATTTTGGGTTTTAATCAAAAACAAAGTTTATACATACCATGAGTAAACATAATTTGGTCACACACACACACATCTCTATGAATTTATGGTGTGGGTGTGTTAGTAATGTGTGCACGATTATATATGTATGTACGCTACAAGGATGAGTTCATGCTATATCAACACGTAAAATTATATGTGTTTCAACACAAACTATTAAGGTTACTAGAAAATATCAGTGAAGCTTAAATTTATACCATAATACTCAGTTCATTCGAACGACTACTTAATTTTATTAACTTCGGTTTAATATATTTTCTACAAGTCAGTAGATGCTTTAGGTTGAAATTTTTCTATATATAGATTTCAGTTGATGTCAAGAATTACTGGATAGCAAAATAGTCCCATGTTGGAAAATATGTAAACAAGAGTCGGTATAAGTATAAAAAGACTACTATTCATATTGATTGATTTATTTTGTGAATTACTTAGTATGGCTGTAACATGTGAAGGCTACTTTTTTGAAAGAAATAAATGTTGAAATATTAAACTTGATTTGTTAATTTCTAGAAGTTTCTTATTATTAAAGTCTCTAGAGTCTTCTTGTATTTCATAGAATTTGATAAGAGCTCTAGAATTTTATATTAGTTGCTAGAAATAAAAATTATATAATAGTTACGTTTCTAGAGTTGCATAGAGTTGTCAAATGAGTCATGTTTATAGAGTATTCTATATCTAGAATGTTCTATTGAGTCATATAAATAGAGGAGCTCTCCTTTCATTTTGTATCAATCAAGAAAGAAATAAATCATAAATAAAGTTCTATAATAAAATAAAATAAAATAAAAACTTCTCTTTCTTATAATCTCTCCCTCTTTCTCCAAAAATATTGAACAAAGTGGTATCGGAGCAAGGATTTTTTTTTTAAAAAAAGATAAAGATGGCGAATATTGGCGTTCCCCTACAAGTTTCAATGCTTACCAAAAACAATTATGATAATTGGAGTTTAAGGAAGATGGCTCTCCATAGAGCACATGACGTGTGGGAGATTATTGAAAATGGCTATACTGAATATGAGAATGAAGATGGTTTATCTCACATTCAAAGAGAAGGTTTGAGAAAATCAAGGACAAGGGACAAGAAGGCTCTATGTCTAATTTTTCAAGCATTAGATGATGATACCTTTGAAAAAATTTCTGGATCGGCCAAAGAAGCATGGGAGAAGCTTCTGATCAAGTCAAAAAGGTACGTCTTCAAACTTTAAGAGGAGAGTTTGAAACTTTGCATTCGAAAGAAGGTGAAATTGTTTCTGATTACTTCTCAAGAGTTCTAGTGGTTAGTAATAATTTTAAAAGAAATGGTGAGAAGTTAGATGATGTAAGAATTATAGAAAAGATTCTTAGATCATTAGATCCAAAGTTCGAACATATTATCGCCATCATTGAAGAAACAAAAAACTTAGAGACCATGTCAATAGAGGAACTTCTAGGCTCATTTCAAGCTTATGAAGAAAAGAAAAGGAAAAAGGAAGAGACTATGGAGCAAGTCCTTAAGACACAGATTGATTCAAAAAAGGAAGAAAGTAATCGAAGTCAACAAAGATGGGGTGGTGGCCAAGAAAGAGGAAGAGGTCATGCATATGGACATGGACGAGGTTGGAGGCCCAACTATGAAAACTACAACATCAGCAACAATAAAAGAGGAGAAATCTCAACAAGAGGTCGTGGGAGAGGAAATTCAAGGTATGAGAAGTCACATGTTAAATGCTACAATTTTGAGAAATTTGGACATTATGCTTCTGAATGTAGAGCTTCAAAGCATTATAAAGTTGAAGAGAAGACCAATTACGTTGAAGAAAAAAGCCAAGAGGATGGTACATTATTACCGGGTTACAAAGAAAATGAAAAAAGAGAGGAAAACCAATGGTACCTAGATAGTGGTGCAAACAACCATATGTGTGGAAGAAAAAAATGTTTATGGAGCTTGATGAATCAGTGAAGGGCAATGTGGTATTTAGAGATGAATCCAAGATAGCAGTGAAAGGTAAAGGAAAGGTTCTTATCCGATTGAAGAATGGAGAGCACCAATTCATTTTCAATGTTTACTATGTGCTAAACATGAAGACCAACATTTTAAGCTTAGGACAACTCTTAGAGAAATGTTATGATATTCGATTAAAAGATAATAATCTTTCTATAAGAGATGATGCAAGCAATTTCATTGCAAAGGTACCAATGTCAAGAAATACAATGTTTATGCTCAACATTCAAAGTGATGTCGCACAATACCTTAAGGTATGCTATAAAGACACCGCTTGGCTTTGGCATCTTCGTTTTGGACATCTTAACTTCGAAGGACTAGAGTTCCTATCCAAAAAGGAAATGGTAAGAGGATTACCATGCATAAGTCATCTAAATCAAATGTGCGAAGGATGTTTACTTGGAAAGCAATTTAAAATGGGCTTTCCAAAGGAGTCATACTTAAGTGCTAAAAAGCCGTTGGAATTCATACATAGGGATGTGCGTGGTCCGATCAAGACAAGTTCACTTGGTAAGAGTAACTATTTTCTTCTTTTTATCGATGATTTTTCAAGAAAAATATGGTGTATTTTTTTAAAAGAGAAATCAGAGGTTTTTGAGAACTTTAAGAAGTTCAAGGCCCATATTGAGAAGGAAAGTGGCTTTATGATTAAAGCCATGAGATCTGACCGTGGATGAGAGTTCACATCAAAAGAATTCCAAAAGTATTGTGAAAATAATGGAATCAGACGACAACTGACAGTGCCTAGATCCCCCAGCAAAATGGAGTAGCAGAAAGGAATAATAGGACAATTCTTGAAATGGCAAGGAGCATGCTCAAAAGTAAGAGGTTGCCAAAGGAATTTTGGACGGAAGCTGTGGCATGTGCGGTTTATCTATCAAACCGATCTTTAACAAAAAGTGTGTGTGGAAAGACACCACAAGAAGCATGAAGTGGAAGGAAGCCTGGTATTTCCCATCTAAGAGTCTTTGGAAGCATAGCTCATGTACATGTACCATATGAGAAGCGAAGCAAATTGGATAAAAAAAGTGAAAAGTATATTTTCATCGGTTATGACCCCAACTCTAATGGATATAAGCTCTACAATACTGATACAATGAAGATAATAATTAGTCGAGATGTTCTGTTTGATGAAGAAGGAGAATGGGATTGGAGATCACATAACGAAAATTACAACTTCTTTCCATACTTTGAAGATGTAACAACCAGGTATTTTCAACCATTCGCATCCATTATAAGTGCATAGGCAGATACTCATGCCGGAATTGAATTGCTCAAAATATCGTGTTGTAAATAAAATTTTGGCAAACCTCAGAATATACAGTAAATAAAAATCACAGATCTCAGACACAGAGTATATAAAAATGCAGCGGAAGAAAAAGAGATAGTAGTTCATGAAGCTACTATATAAAATATAAGATACATCAGAGTTAAATAAGATACAACAGAAGAGTAACAGGATACATCAGGTACAAATCAGATACATCACTGAACCACTGGATACTGAAACAAAATAGATGGCTGGATCTTCAAGGAAAGCTCCAACGCCGAAGGTGAATCTTGAATGCTAACTCAATCAATCTGACCCGAGCGTAAAGCAAAATACAAAACCCTCGAGTCAGGACATAAATACTTATAAACTGTAAATCAACTCAAGTGAACAGTAGCAAAATGCATCAGTAACTTAAAGGATGCTTGGGACCGCCCATCCTCTAAGGATCCGTTAAACTATTTACTATGTAGTAATATGCGCTATATACGGTAGTGTCTAATCAGTAAAGTATAATCATATAGAAAATAGCGTTAAGGGGATGGTGAACCTAAACGCGGTCGGATCTTTAAAACCAAAGTCGTAGTGGGCTCGATATAAGGATATGACACGGCACGCAAGGAAATGCCAGGGTGGATACACCGTTTGCACTCCCGGACCGGTGGTGACGGCAAGCCAGCAGCTTCCGCCCACCTCGAACAATACCCCCGAATCAAAGTGGCGCCACCGAATCGAATCACAAACAGTAATAGAATAGTTTTCGATGGATCATGCTCGATGAAAGTGTGCGACCCTTTGTGTAGCCCGGTATAGCTCCTGTTTTAGTCATATATGCCAACTCACGGGAGTTGGGTCCACGTAATATACCTCGAGAACGTCGCCACCATCCTACTTCATTCTGGAATCTCCACCGCGTACACAGTTGTTAAAGTGGTTTTCGGTATTGGCCGGCTATAAGACAATATCCGATCCCGGTCTCTTTAACAACCAATCGTTATTATAACCCGTAGTTATAACTTTAAAACAATATTTTATACTTCAAAATAAAATATCTTTTTCAATCCAAATCTTTATCAAAATAAAGATTAAATCATTTTCAAAACCATTTCAATATCATCGTAAAATATCTTTCAATTCAAATATTTATTAAAATAAATATCAAGTCATTTCTAATCATTCCAATATATTAAATTTTCATACCCTTTAACACCACCTTTCAAATCATTTTAATATATCAAAATATCGTATCTTTTCAAAACTTCATTCATTTCAAAACAGTTTATATTCCAAAAATTCTTTTTTTATCATTTCAATGAAGTTATTATGTTTAATAATTAAATTATTAAATTTCCAAAAATTTCAACTTCCAAAGTTTATTTATTTACTTAAGTTTGTCAAAACCGTGAAAATTCACTTTTCGCATCATTTAGAAAACTTCTACGGAAAGTTACATTCAAAACAGTTCAATTTAACAAAAGACAACATTTAAAATGTTGTAATAGGGTTTACTTAAATTTCAAATAAACTTAGTTAAATTCAAAAATTATAGCACTTACAGAAATTGCTATAATAGCTTTTAATTCAATAGCATTTTAGTTCATTATCATCAACTACAGTATTCACAAATGCTGTAATATTATTTACATTGTAATTAAAAGGATTTCAAAAATGCAGTCAATTAACTTCAAATATTCAATAAAATTTCTCAACCAATTATATTTTATTTAAAACATTTTTAACTTACAAAATCATACATTTTTTTTATAAACATCATTTAATTTTTCTTAAGTTCATGATTTTATAAAGTTAAATTTCCATTCAAAAATCAAGATTTAATAATAATCCACTTATTAAAATGCAATGTTCAATTTTAAAATCCATTACATTAAATTTCAACTTAACACTTAAGTTCAAATTCTCAAATATAACTTAGTTTTATTTTTATTTTCTTAACTAAAAGTTCACTTTTACGTCAATTTCATAAATTTCCAATTTTAGTTATATTTCAAAATTTCAACTTACGATATGCATTCATTTCACATTTCAACTTTATTAAAAATCATTAATATGATATAAAAATCACTTTAAATTCATTTCAATTCAAATTATCATAAATTTATCATAATTTCATATTCAATTAAATTTCAAATTAAAATTAAATAAAAATTTCCAAAATAACTTACGTTCAAAATTTCTAACTTTTTCATTAATTCATGTCACTTACAATTATTCAGAAAATCAATAATATTTTACAAAAATCCTTTTTTATTAAATTAAAAATAAAAATATTATAATAATTAAATTTCTAAAATATTTAAATTTTTTAGAAAAAACATATTTAACCTACGGGCCTGTATATAATTTTCTACGCTAGGTAAAGTGATACAGGTAATATATCATTTCAACCCATAATTTACAAAGAAAATCCGGGTTTTATCATTTCAAACCCGCAATCCCAAGTCAAAATGAATAATCTAAAACCATTCGGGCCTATCATTTCAGCTCATAACATTTTTTTTCTAACAGGGAACTTGTAGTGTGATCATATACAGAAATAATATAAACAAGGTCAATATCACAATATACAGTCATATATGAGATGTCAGGTGAAAATTAACAGTTTTAACATGGTAATAACATGGCATAGCATATCATATGATCATCATTAACTTGCATAAACATTTTATATTACTAAACACTTGTCATCGATTCACTTTTCATAAGTATAAATGTCAGAGTGAGAAAGACTCACCTTTTTCAAGCTGAAGACCAAAACAACAAACACAAGTGCGATTCCAAAAGCACGACAAGCACGATATAGCACGACTTTTGATTTGAATGAATGGAGAGTGAATCAAATCTACAACCATTGTGTACAACCCAAAACAAAAAAAAAATCAAAACAACAAAATTCAATACGACTTTAAAATGCAATAACATTAAAATAAAAGGAGATACGACTACGCTGTCTTTTGCTTTGCCTTCTCTATTGTTTGGTATGGCTTTGGGGTTTGATGTGATTCAGATGTGGTCAAGTTTTGGGTCAGGTTTGGGCTAACATAGCTCGGGTTCAAGGCAAGACAAGGTGGAGTTTGTACATGAGGAGGTGATGTGTTTTTGAAGTCAATTAGGTGGTTTTTGGTCAAAACAAGGGCTCGGCCATGGGGATTGGGTTCGGCCTGTGATGTGTCATGACTGAACAGAGGTGGGGAGGGGTGTGTTGTGGTCAGGTCTGGGGAGTGGTGGCGGCTATGGTGGTGGTTTGGGTTGTGGTTGAAGTGGATGAGCATGTAGAGGTCAAATAAGCATGGATCTAGGCATCTAGGTTGTAATTTGAGGGGTTTGACCATCAAAAGGGGGTTCGACCATGGCCAGATCTGATGGGGTAGATGGTGGTGATGGTTGGGAAGAGGTGTAGGAGGTGGTAGCCGTGGCTATGGAGGAGAGGCCAAGCAATACACATGAGAAAACAAGGCAAAATACATAGAAAATGAGAAGAAAAAGGTAGAAAAAGGATGTAGCCATTACCAGATTTTTTCTCAAGATGGAGGCCATGATTTTTAGGGTTTTGGAGCTTGAAAATTCGTGAATAATATGAGGGAGTCGGCTGCAAAGGATGAGGAAAGGAATGACTAAGATAAATTGATGTATTAATTGCAAAAAGAAACGGATAAAACGCCTTTCCGTTTCAGGCTTTTAAAATCTCTTAACTTTCTAAACCTTTTGCATTTCCTTTTCTTTTTAATTTTATAAAAACAAAATAAACTCAGAAATGTTATTTAAAACCGAAACTAAGTAAGAATAAAATATAAGTAAAATAGAAAAAGGAAATAAGAAATTGCTTAAAAATAGCAACCCTGACATAAAAATTACAAGAAGATCTCCAATGACTTTGGAAAATTTATTACTTCATAAAAAAATATTAAAACACAAAATTTGAATTAAAAATGGTTTTAAAACATTTTCAAGGTAAAATAATAATTTAATTTTTTATTAAATAGAATTTTAAATAAAGAAAAATGCAGTAAATACCAAACTAGGCTTTATAAATTGAAATAAATTCAAATAAACTTTAGAAAAATTATATTATCATTTTAAAAATACTTAAAAGTCAAAATATACATAATATAACATATTAAAATAAAATATAACCAAGAAGAAGTAATTAATACAATTTAAAATAGTCATTGTTAAATAACCCTATATACGCACAATATTGTAAAGGGTATAACTTTCACAATTTACATCCAAATTCAACGAAACGAAAAGTGGTGTTCTTATAATTTTATGTACTTTCATAATAAAAGAAAAAAAAATTAAATTTTTAAACTTTTAAAATTTTAAGTTGAAAGTCACAGTTTGACTATTTTGACCAAAATCAGCATTTCAGGCAAATATTCAACTTACACAAGTTTGGAATTATAACTCATAAAAAATCAAGATTATATTTAAATAATAAATTTAATCATTTCAAATAAGAAAAAAAAAGATTTTAAATCAAAATTTTACATTAAAAATAATTAAAATATACAATAAAATAATTACAAAATACAGGGTTGTTACACTCTCCCCCACTCAAAACTTTTCATCCCCGAAAAGGAATGAGGTATGGAAGGGCACAGAAAAGATAGAGTGAAATAGGATTAAGATAAGATGACAAGAAGATTGAAATTATACTTGATAACTGTTGTTATAGGTAAGTTTAACAACGTGGAGGTGATCTTTCCAAGATCCTTCAGAATCAAGAACACAAGCAAGAAAAAGGTGGATTCAAAATGATTACCAAAGGTCTATCAAGATTATAGAAAGATTTCTAAACAGAAAGATTATAGAAAGATGCCTATACCGGTCTATAGCAAGATAAGGATAATAAGGACAACCAAAAGATAGTTTGAAAAACAAAATAAGGAAATAAATTTGAAAGCATGGAATTTTCAACTTAAATAGAGAATAAATCTTTACACAAGTTAAATAAATCTTAACTACCCCAAATTTCGTTATCTTATTATCCAATCATCTTAAATTAACAATTTTTAAAACCATGGGTTTGAAAAATAATCATTTATTACACTCACATTGTACTTAATAAATTTTATTCTTCTTTATTCCAAGTAAAGATTAGATTTATTCCTCTTATTATATTTTTCACTTATGTTAAACATACTTACACTTATTATAACAACTTTCTTTTAATCTTAGTTCTTTTAACATTCTTTTATTGTAAGTTATTAAATTACCCCTTTTTATTTTATTTATCTCTATTAATCATTTTATAATTAAAATTTAAGTGTATAACATTTATTATAACCATTCAAATTTTATTTATAAAATCTTTTTATATCGTATATTATCTAATTACATTTTTAACTTCTGAAATTTTGGTAAGTTATATTTGAATGCAATTGTATCATACAAATAAAATTTCCAGTTTAATCATTTCATGCTTGATATTCATCCAAAAATTTGATTTTTTTTTTTTGGAATTTTTCTTTAAAATAAAATTTAAGAATTAAATTACCGATTTCTTCAAACCATTTAGAGATAAGTAATAATATATATACATATATGTCAAATCAAATTTCAATCATATATATATATATATATTATAAATCAAGTCATATTTTAGAAATTCAAATCAATTTAATTTCCCAAAACAAAGCTGTAGCAAGACTGCAGAACGGTCTCCTAACTTCGAAACTCGAAAATGAACGTCGATGATGTCGCGATCATCACCGAAGTTATTTTCCAACGACAAAGAGAAAAGCACTAATTTTAAACCTTTAAAAATTCTTTGGAAACAAATTCTATTCAAAATACTTTAAATAATATAACCTTTTAAAACTTTAAACCAAAGTTCGAAATAATCGGGATTTAAATCTTCAAATTCTTGTTTTAAATTCATTTCATTAAGTTCCATAAATTTACTTATATGTCAAAATTTATTTCATTAACCAAATTTTTTTTAAATATATTGTGTCCGTTTGTTCTGTCAAAGTGTTTTGGAAATCTTATCGATAGCGCTGATCAGACGTATCGATCAGAAACCCAACTCAACATCAACAACTCAAACAACACAATATATAAAACATTTTAAATTTTAAATACTAGTTTACAAATACACTATACATGAAAAGATTTTCAAAGAAGGATAGAGATTCAATTTTTTTTTAACACAAATCAAAGGAGATTATGATTTAAAAATAAGTTGGAAACAAGGATGACATGATTAAATAACAGAATAGGAAGATGGAAAAGCTTATATAAATCACAGGCAAACTTAACCGGGTCAACCGTGACTTAAAGAATAAGATCAATGTTGATTTTTCTAGGGTAAATCTACATTCGACCTCAAGAGTTAGAGTTTGGAATAACAAAAGATATTAGCATCTAAACCAAGGATAGATATAAATCTCTGGTGAATCGATGCTAATTGTAAAGGAGTTTTCCCCCTTTTTTCAATTCAATTTGAAATTGGCGTGACCGTCGACTCACTAGAAAGATCATTCGAAGCGGAGTTATGGAATGCTCCAGAGTCAAAAGAAGATGAATAGTGAGGGATACGAATGGATTTTGGAACCGTAGGCAACGTTCCAAAATTCAAGAGGATTGAGTCAAAAAGGAAGAGATTCAAACTCGAATGAAAGTGATTCTGTAAATACATTCACTCCATATGCTGAGTTTTGCCTAGAGCTACCAAAGCTCTCATACCAACTGTAACGACCAGGTATTTTCAACCATTCGCATCCATTATAAGTGCATAGGCAGACACTCATGCAGGAATTGAATTGCTCAAAATATCGTGTTGTAAATAAAATTTTGGCAAACCTCGGAATATACAGTAAATAAAAATCACAGATCTCAGACACAGAGTATATAAAAATGCAGCGGAAGAAAAAGAGATAGTAGTTCATGAAGCTACTATATAAAATATAAGATACATCAGAGTTAAATAAGATACAACAGAAGAGTAACAGGATACATCAGGTACAAATCAGATATATCACTGAACGACTGGATACTGAAACAAAATAGATGGCTGGATCTTCAAGGAAAGCTCCAACGCCGAAGGTGAATCTTGAATGCTAACTCAATCAATCTGACCCGAGCGTAAAGCAAAATACAAAACCCTCGAGTCAGGACATAAATACTTATAAACTGTAAATCAACTCAAGTGAACAGTAGCAAAATGCATCAGTAACTTAAAGGATGCTTGGGACCGCCCATCCTCTAAGGATCCGTTAAACTATTTACTATGTAGTAATATGCGCTATATACGGTAGTGTCTAATTAGTAAAGTATAATCATATAGAAAATAGCGTTAAGGGGATGGTGAACCAAAACGCGGTCGGATCTTTAAAACCAAAGTCGTAGTGGGCTCGATATAAGGATATGACACGGCACGCAAGGAAATGCCAGGGTGGATACACCGTTTGCACTCCCGGACCGGTGGTGACGGCAAGCCAGCAGCTTCCGCCCACCTCGAACAATACCCCCGAATCAAAGTGGCGCCACCGAATCGAATCACAAACAGTAATAGAATAGTTTTCGATGGATCATGCTCGATGAAAGTGCGCGACCCTTTGTGTAGCCCGGTATAGCTCCTGTTTTAGTCATATATGCCAACTCAAGGGAGTTGGGTCCACGTAATATACCTCGAGAACGTCGCCACCATCCTACTTCATTCTGGAATCTCCACCGCGTACACAGTTGTTAAAGTGGTTTTCGGTATTGGCCGGCTATAAGACAATATCCGATCCCGGTCTCTTTAACAACCAATCGTTATTATAACCCGTAGTTATAACTTTAAAACAATATTTTATACTTCAAAATAAAATATCTTTTTCAATCCAAATCTTTATCAAAATAAAGATTAAATCATTTTCAAAACCATTTCAATATCATTGTAAAATATCTTTCAATTCAAATATTTATTAAAATAAATATCAAGTCATTTCTAATCATTCCAATATATTAAATTTTCATACCCTTCAACACTATCTTTCAAATCATATCAAAATATCGTATCTTTTCAAAACTTCATTCATTTCAAAACAGTTTATATTCCAAAAATTCTTTTTTTATCATTTCAATGAAGTTATTATTTTTAATAATTAAATTATTAAATTTCCAAAAATTTCAACTTCCAAAGTTTATTTATTCACTTAAGTTTATCAAAACCGTGAAAATTCACTTTTCGCATCATTTAGAAAACTTCTACGGAAAGTTATATTCAAAACTGTTCAATTTAACAAAAGACAACATTTAAAATGTTGTAATAGGGTTTACTTAAATTTCAAATAAACTTAGTTAAATTCAAAAATTATAGCACTTACAGAAATTGCTATAATAGCTTTTAATTCAATAGCTTTTTAGTTCATTATCATCAACTACAGTATTCACAAATGCTGTAATATCATTTACATTGTAATTAAAAGGATTTCAAAAATGCAGTCAATTAACTTCAAATATTCAATAAAATTTCTCAACCACTTATATTTTATTTAAAACATTTTTAACTTACAAAATCATACATTTTTTTTTATAAACATCATTTAATTTTTCTCAAGTTCATGATTTTATAAAGTTAAATTTCCATTCAAAAATCAAGATTTAATAATAATCCACTTATTAAAATGCAATGTTCAATTTTAAAATCCATTACATTAAATTTCAACTTAACACTTAAGTTCAAATTCTCAAATATAACTTAGTTTTATTTTTATTTTCTTAACTAAAAGTTCACTTTTACGTCAATTTCATAAATTTCCAATTTTAGTTATATTTCAAAATTTCGACTTACGATATGCATTCATTTCACATTTCAACTTTATTAAAAATCATTAATATGATATAAAAATCACTTTAAATTCATTTCAATTCAAATTATCATAAATTTATCATAATTTCATATTCAATTAAATTTCCAATTAAAATTAAATAAAAATTTCCAAAATAAGTTACGTTCAAAATTTCTAACTTTTTCATTAATTCATGTCACTTACAATTATTCAGAAAATCAATAATATTTTACAAAAATCCTTTTTTTATTAAATTAAAAATCAAAATATTATAATAATTAAATTTCTAAAATATTTAATTTTTTTAGAAAAAACATATTTTAACTACGGGTCTGTATATAATTTTCTACGCTAGGTAAAGTGATACGGGTAATATATCATTTCAACCCATAATTTACAAAGAAAATCCGGGTTTTATCATTTCAAACCCGCAATCCCAAGTCAAAATGAATAATCTAAAACCATTCAGGCCTATCATTTCAGCCCATAACATTTTTTTTCTAACATGGAACTTGTAGTGTGATCATATACAGAAATAATATAAACAAGATCAATATCACAATATACAGTCATATATGAGATGTCATGTGAAAATTAACAGTTTTAACATGGTAATAACATGGTAATAACATGGCATAGCATATCATATGATCATCATTAACTTGCATAAACATTTTATATTACTAAACACTTGTCATCGATTCACTTTTCATAAGTATAAATGTCAGAGTGAGAAAGACTCACCTTTTTCAAGCTGAAGACCAAAACAACAAACACAAGTGCGATTCCAAAAGCACGACAAGCACGATATAGCACGACTTTTGATTTGAATGAATGGAGAGCGAATCAAATCTACAACCATTGTGTACAACCCAAAAAAAAAAAAAAAAATCAAAACAACAAAATTCAATACGACTTTAAAATGCAATAACATTGAAATAAAAGGAGATACGACTACGCAGTCTTTTGCTTTGCCTTCTCTATTGTTTGCTATGGCTTTGGGGTCTGATGTGGTTCAGATGTGGTCAAGTTTTGGGTCAGGTTTGGGCTAACATAGCTCGGGTTCAAGGCAAGACAAGGTGGAGTTTGTACATGAGGAGGTGATGTGGTTTTGAAGTCAATTAGGTGGTTTTTGGTCAAAACAAGGGCTCGGCCATGGGGATTGGGTTCGGCCTGTGATGTGTCATGACTGGACAGAGGTGGGGAGGGGTGTGTTGTGGTCAGGTCTGGGGAGTGGTGGCGGCTATGGTGGTGGTTTGGGTGGTGTTTGAAGTGGATGAGCATGTAGAGGTCAAATAAGCATGGATCTAGGCATCTAGGTTGTAATTTGAGGGGTTTGACCATCAAAAGGGGTTCGACCATGGTCAGATCTGATGGGGTAGATGGTGTGATGGTTGGGAAGAGGTGTAGGAGGTGGTGGGCGTGGCTATGGAGGAGAGGCCAAGCAATACACATGAGAAAACAAGGCAAAATACATAGAAAATGAGAAGAAAAAGGTAGAAAAAGGATGTAGCCATTACCAGATTTTTTTCTCAAGATGATGGCCATGATTTTTAGGCTTTTGGAGCTTGAAAATTCATGAATAATATGAGGGAGTCGGCTGCAAAGGATGAGGAAAGGAATGGCTAAGATAAATTGATGTATTAATTGCAAAAAGAAACGGATAAAACGCCTTTCCGTTTCAGGCTTTTAAAATCTCTTAACTTTCTAAACCTTTTGCATTTCCTTTTCTTTTTAATTTTATAAAAACAAAATAAACTCAGAAATGTTATTTAAAACCGAAACTAAGTAAGAATAAAAAAAAAATTATTTTAAGTAAAATAGAAAAAGAAAATAAGAAATTGCTTAAAAATAGCAACCCTGACATAAAAATTACAAGAAGATCTCCAATGACTTTGGAAAATTTATTACTTCATAAAAAAATATTAAAACACAAAATTTGAATTAAAAATGGTTTTAAAACATTTTCAAGGTAAAATAATAATTTAATTTTTTATTAAATAGAATTTTAAATAAAGAAAAATGCAGTAAATACCAAACTAGGCTTTATAAATTGAAATAAATTCAAATAAACTTTAGAAAAATTATATTATCATTTTAAAAATACTTAAAAGTCAAAATATACATAATATAACATATTAAAATAAAATATAACCAAGAAGAAGTAATTAATACAATTTAAAATAGTCATTGTTAAATAACCCTATATACGCATAATATTGTAAAGGGTATAACTTTCACAATTTACATCCAAATTCAACGAAACGAAAAGTGGTGTTCTTAGAATTTTATGTACTTTCATAATAAAAGAAAAAAAAATTAAATTTTTAAACTTTTAAAATTTTAAGTTGAAAATCACAGTTTGACTATTTTGACCAAAATCAGCATTTCAGGCAAATATTCAACTTACACAAGTTTGGAATTATAACTCATAAAAAAACAAGATTATATTTAAATAATAAATTTAATCATTTCAAATAAGAAAAAAAAAGATTTTAAATCAAAATTTTACATTAAAAATAATTAAAATATACAATAAAATAATTACAAAATACAGGGTTGTTACACTCTCCCCCACTCAAAACTTTTCGTCCCCGAAAAGGAATGAGGTATGGAAGGGCACAGAAAAGATAGAGTGAAATAGGATTAAGATAAGATGACAAGAAGATTGAAATTATACTTGATAACTGTTGTTATAGGTAAGTTTAACAACGTGGAGGTGATCTTTCCAAGATCCTTCAGAATCAAGAACACAAGCAAGAAAAAGGTGGATTCAAAATGATTACCAAAGGTCTATCAAGATTATAGAAAGATTTCTAAACAGAAAGATTATAGAAAGATGCCTATACCGGTCTATAGCAAGATAAGGATAATAAGGACAACCAAAAGATAGTTTGAAAAACAAAATAAGGAAATAAATTTGAAAGCATGGAATTTTCAACTTAAATAGAGAATAAATCTTTACACAAGTTAAATAAATCTTAACTACCCCAAATTTCGTTATCTTATTATCCAATCATCTTAAATTAACAATTTTTAAAACCATGGGTTTGAAAAATAATCATTTATTACACTCACATTGTACTTAATAAATTTTATTCTTCTTTATTCCAAGTAAAGATTAGATTTATTCCTCTTATTATATTTTTCACTTATGTTAAACATACTTACACTTATTATAACAACTTTCTTTTAATCTTAGTTCTTTTAACATTCTTTTATTGTAAGTTATTAAATTACCCCTTTTTATTTTATTTATCTCTATTAATCATTTTATAATTAAAATTTAAGTGTATAACATTTATTATAACCATTCAAATTTTATTTATAAAATCTTTTTATATCGTATGTTATCTAATTACATTTTTAACTTCTGAAATTTTGGTAAGTTATATTTGAATGCAATTGTATCATACAAATAAAATTTCCAGTTTAATCATTTCATGCTTGATATTCATCCAAAAATTTGATTTTTTTTTTTGGAATTTTTCTTTAAAATAAAATTTAAGAATTAAATTACCGATTTCTTCAAACCATTTAGAGATAAGTAATAATATATATACATATATGTCAAATCAAATTTCAATCATATATATATATATATATATTATAAATCAAGTCATATTTTAGAAATTCAAATCAATTTAATTTCCCAAAACAAAGCTGTAGCAAGACTGCAGAACGGTCTCCTAACTTCGAAACTCGAAAATGAACGTCGATGATGTCGCGATCATCACCGAAGTTATTTTCCAACGACAAAGAGAAAAGCACTAATTTTAAACCTTTAAAAATTCTTTGGAAACAAATTCTATTCAAAATACTTTAAATAATATAACCTTTTAAAACTTTAAACCAAAGTTCGAAATAATCGGGATTTAAATCTTCAAATTCTTGTTTTAAATTCATTTCATTAAGTTCCATAAATTTACTTATATGTCAAAATTTATTTCATTAACCAAATTTTTTTTAAATATATTGTGTCCGTTTGTTCTGTCAAAGTGTTTTGGAAATCTTATCGATAGCGCTGATCAGACGTATCGATCAGAAACCCAACTCAACATCAACAACTCAAACAACACAATATATAAAACATTTTAAATTTTAAATACTAGTTTACAAATACACTATACATGAAAAGATTTTCAAAGAAGGATAGAGATTCAATTTTTTTTTAACACAAATCAAAGGAGATTATGATTTAAAAATAAGTTGGAAACAAGGATGACATGATTAAATAACAGAATAGGAAGATGGAAAAGCTTATATAAATCACAGGCAAACTTAACCGGGTCAACCGTGACTTAAAGAATAAGATCAATGTTGATTTTTCTAGGGTAAATCTACATTCGACCTCAAGAGTTAGAGTTTGGAATAACAAAAGATATTAGCATCTAAACCAAGGATAGATATAAATCTCTGGTGAATCGATGCTAATTGTAAAGGAGTTTTCCCCCTTTTTTCAATTCAATTTGAAATTGGCGTGACCGTCGACTCACTAGAAAGATCATTCGAAGCGGAGTTATGGAATGCTCCAGAGTCAAAAGAAGATGAATAGTGAGGGATACGAATGGATTTTGGAACCGTAGGCAACGTTCCAAAATTCAAGAGGATTGAGTCAAAAAGGAAGAGATTCAAACTCGAATGAAAGTGATTCTGTAAATACATTCACTCCATATGCTGAGTTTTGCCTAGAGCTACCAAAGCTCTCATACCAACTGTAACGACCAGGTATTTTCAACCATTCGCATCCATTATAAGTGCATAGGCAGACACTCATGCCGGAATTGAATTGCTCAAAATATCGTGTTGTAAATAAAATTTTGGCAAACCTCGGAATATACAGTAAATAAAAATCACAGATCTCAGACACAGAGTATATAAAAATGCAGCGGAAGAAAAAGAGATAGTAGTTCATGAAGCTACTATGTAAAATATAAGATACATCAGAGTTAAATAAGATACAACAGAAGAGTAACAGGATACATCAGGTACAAATCAGATACATCACTGAACCACTGGATACTGAAACAAAATAGATGGCTGGATCTTCAAGGAAAGCTCCAACGCCGAAGGTGAATCTTGAATGCTAACTCAATCAATCTGACCCGAGCGTAAAGCAAAATACAAAACCCTCGAGTCAGGACATAAATACTTATAAACTGTAAATCAACTCAAGTGAACAGTAGCAAAATGCATCAGTAACTTAAAGGATGCTTGGGACCGCCCATCCTCTAAGGATCCGTTAAACTATTTACTATGTAGTAATATGCGCTATATACGGTAGTGTCTAATTAGTAAAGTATAATCATATAGAAAATAGCGTTAAGGGGATGGTGAACCAAAACGCGGTCGGATCTTTAAAACCAAAGTCGTAGTGGGCTCGATATAAGGATATGACACGGCACGCAAGGAAATGCCAGGGTGGATACACCGTTTGCACTCCCGGACCGGTGGTGACGGCAAGCCAGCAGCTTCCGCCCACCTCGAACAATACCCCCGAATCAAAGTGGCGCCACCGAATCGAATCACAAACAGTAATAGAATAGTTTTCGATGGATCATGCTCGATGAAAGTGCGCGACCCTTTGTGTAGCCCGGTATAGCTCCTGTTTTAGTCATATATGCCAACTCAAGGGAGTTGGGTCCACGTAATATACCTCGAGAACGTCGCCACCATCCTACTTCATTCTGGAATCTCCACCGCGTACACAGTTGTTAAAGTGGTTTTCGGTATTGGCCGGCTATAAGACAATATCCGATCCCGGTCTCTTTAACAACCAATCGTTATTATAACCCGTAGTTATAACTTTAAAACAATATTTTATACTTCAAAATAAAATATCTTTTTCAATCCAAATCTTTATCAAAATAAAGATTAAATCATTTTCAAAACCATTTCAATATCATCGTAAAATATCTTTCAATTCAAATATTTATTAAAATAAATATCAAGTCATTTCTAATCATTCCAATATATTAAATTTTCATACCCTTCAACACTATCTTTCAAATCATATCAAAATATCGTATCTTTTCAAAACTTCATTCATTTCAAAACAGTTTATATTCCAAAAATTCTTTTTTTATCATTTCAATGAAGTTATTATTTTTAATAATTAAATTATTAAATTTCCAAAAATTTCAACTTCCAAAGTTTATTTATTCACTTAAGTTTATCAAAACCGTGAAAATTCACTTTTCGCATCATTTAGAAAACTTCTACGGAAAGTTATATTCAAAACTGTTCAATTTAACAAAAGACAACATTTAAAATGTTGTAATAGGGTTTACTTAAATTTCAAATAAACTTAGTTAAATTCAAAAATTATAGCACTTACAGAAATTGCTATAATAGCTTTTAATTCAATAGCTTTTTAGTTCATTATCATCAACTACAGTATTCACAAATGCTGTAATATCATTTACATTGTAATTAAAAGGATTTCAAAAATGCAGTCAATTAACTTCAAATATTCAATAAAATTTCTCAACCACTTATATTTTATTTAAAACATTTTTAACTTACAAAATCATACATTTTTTTTTATAAACATCATTTAATTTTTCTCAAGTTCATGATTTTATAAAGTTAAATTTCCATTCAAAAATCAAGATTTAATAATAATCCACTTATTAAAATGCAATGTTCAATTTTAAAATCCATTACATTAAATTTCAACTTAACACTTAAGTTCAAATTCTCAAATATAACTTAGTTTTATTTTTATTTTCTTAACTAAAAGTTCACTTTTACGTCAATTTCATAAATTTCCAATTTTAGTTATATTTCAAAATTTCGACTTACGATATGCATTCATTTCACATTTCAACTTTATTAAAAATCATTAATATGATATAAAAATCACTTTAAATTCATTTCAATTCAAATTATCATAAATTTGTCATAATTTCATATTCAATTAAATTTCCAATTAAAATTAAATAAAAATTTCCAAAATAACTTACGTTCAAAATTTCTAACTTTTTCATTAATTCATGTCACTTACAATTATTCAGAAAATCAATAATATTTTACAAAAATCCTTTTTTATTAAATTAAAAATCAAAATATTATAATAATTAAATTTCTAAAATATTTAAATTTTTTAGAAAAAACATATTTTAACTACGGGCCTGTATATAATTTTCTACGCTAGGTAAAGTGATACGGGTAATATATCATTTCAACCCATAATTTACAAAGAAAATCCGGGTTTTATCATTTCAAACCCGCAATCCCAAGTCAAAATGAATAATCTAAAACCATTCGGGCCTATCATTTCAGCCCATAACATTTTTTTTCTAACAGGGAACTTGTAGTGTGATCATATACAGAAATAATATAAACAAGGTCAATATCACAATATACAGTCATATATGAGATGTCAGGTGAAAATTAACAGTTTTAACATGGTAATAACATGGTAATAACATGGCATAGCATATCATATGATCATCATTAACTTGCATAAACATTTTATATTACTAAACACTTGTCATCGATTCACTTTTCATAAGTATAAATGTCAGAGTGAGAAAGACTCACCTTTTTCAAGCTGAAGACCAAAACAACAAACACAAGTGCGATTCCAAAAGCACGACAAGCACGATATAGCACGACTTTTGATTTGAATGAATGGAGAGCGAATCAAATCTACAACCTTTGTGTGCAACCCAAAACAAAAAAAAAAAATCAAAACAACAAAATTCAATACGACTTTAAAATGCAATAACATTGAAATAAAAGGAGATACGACTACGCAGTCTTTTTCTTTGCCTTCTCTATTGTTTGGTATGGCTTTGGGGTCTGATGTGATTCAGATGTGGTCAAGTTTTGGGTCAGGTTTGGGCTAACATAGCTCGGGTTCAAGGCAAGACAAGGTGGAGTTTGTACATGAGGAGGTGATGTGGTTTTGAAGTCAATTAGGTGGTTTTTGGTCAAAACAAGGGCTCGGCCATGGGGATTGGGTTCGGCCTGTGATGTGTCATGACTGGACAGAGGTGGGGAGGGGTGTGTTGTGGTCAGGTCTGGGGAGTGGTGGCGGCTATGGTGGTGGTTTGGGTTGTGGTTGAAGTGGATGAGCATGTAGAGGTCAAATAAGCATGGATCTAGGCATCTAGGTTGTAATTTGAGGGGTTTGACCATCAAAAGGGGTTCGACCATGGCCAGATCTGATGGGGTAGATGGTGGTGATGGTTGGGAAGAGGTGTAGGAGGTGGTGGCCGTGGCTATGGAGGAGAGGCCAAGTAATACACATGAGAAAACAAGGCAAAATACATAGAAAATGAGAAGAAAAAGGTAGAAAAAGGATGTAGCCATTACCAGATTTTTTCTCAAGATGGAGGCCATGATTTTTAGGGTTTTGGACTTGAAAATTCGTGAATAATATGAGGGAGTCGGCTGCAAAGGATGAGGAAAGGAATGGCTAAGATAAATTGATGTATTAATTGCAAAAAGAAACGGATAAAACGCCTTTCCGTTTCAAGCTTTTAAAATCTCTTAACTTTCTTATCCTTTTGCATTTCCTTTTCTTTTTAATTTTATAAAAACAAAATAAATTCAGAAATGTTATTTAAAACCGAAACTAAGTAAGAATAAAATAAAAAAAATTATTTTAAGTAAAATAGAAAAAGGAAATAAGAAATTGTTTAAAAATAGCAACTCTGACATAAAAATTACAAGAAGATCTCCAATGACTTTGGAAAATTTATTACTTCATAAAAAAATATTAAAACATAAAATTTTAATTAAAAATGGTTTTAAAACATTTTCAAGGTAAAATAATAACTTAATTTTTTATTAAATAGAATTTTAAATAAAGAAAAATGCAGTAAATACCAAACTAGGCTTTATAAATTGAAATAAATTCAAATAAACTTTACAAAAATTATATTATCATTTTAAAAATACTTAAAAGTCAAAATATACATAATATAACATATTATCACATATTAAAATAAAATATAACCAAGAAGAAGTAATTAATACAATTTAAAATAGTCATTGTTAAATAACCTTATATACGCACAATATTGTAAAGGGTATAACTTTCACAATTTACATCCAAATTCAACGAAACGAAAAGTGGTGTTCTTAGAATTTTATGTACTTTCATAATAAAAGAAAAAAAATTAAAATTTTAAACTTTTAAAATTTTAAGTTGAAAGTCACAGTTTGACTATTTTGACCAAAATCAGCATTTCAGGCAAATATTCAGCTTACACAAGTTTGGAATTATAACTCATAAAAAATCAAGATTATATTTAAATAATAAATTTAATCATTTCAAATAAGAAAAAAAGTAAGTTTTTAAATCAAAATTTTACATTAAAAATAATTAAAATATACAATAAAATAATTACAAAATACAGGGTTGTTACAGAAGAAGATGAAATACCACAACCAAGGATCGAGCTATTAAGGGAGGAGCCTACTTCCCCACTAGTTTCTCCTACCACAGGTTGTCAAGAAGATGAGAGCTCAAGTGAAAGGGCTCCATGCTTCAAAAGCCTTCAAGAAATTTATGAGGTAACAGAAAATCAAGACAATCTTACTCTCTTTTGTTTATTTGCGGATTGTGAGCCTATAAACTTCCAAAAAGCTTTGCAAAAGAAGAATTAGAAAAATGCTATGGACGAAGAAATCAAGGCCATCATGAAGAATGACACATGGGAATTAGCTTCACTTCCAAAAGGACACAAGGCGATTAGTGTGAAGTGGGTATACAAAGCAATGAAAAATGCCAAAGGGGAAGTTAAAAGATACAAAGCGAGATAAGTGGAAAAAGGCTATAGTCAAAGAGCCGGCATTGACTATGATGAGGTATTTGATCCAGTCGCTCGATTAGAAACTGTTAGACCAATAACTCTTTAGCAGCTCAAAATAGTTGGAAGATACATCAAATGGATGTGAAATCTGCTTCTTAAATGGAGTTCTTGAAGAAGAAGTTTATATCGAGCAACCACAAGGATATGAAGATAAGGTTTTGAAGCTAAAGAATGCACATTTGAAGGAATCCATGCTGATCTGTTAAGAATGCATTTAGGGCATCTAGAACATCCCATAGAGTCAAGAACAGCAAAGAATGTCGAATATTGGGAAGCAATTTTGAAACGGCTTCAAATATACAGAGTGAAGGCACAACAAACTTTGGATTGTACTACTCTATTTCTGATAATTACGAGCTTGTTGAATACAGTGATAGTGATTGGAGTGGAGATATGGATTACCAAAAAGGCACATGTGACTTTGTGTTCTACATGAGAGATACAGTCTTCACATGGATGTCGAAAAAAACAGTCGATTGTCACTCTTTCCACATGTGAAGCAGAGTATGTAGCTGCTAATTCATGTGTTTGCCATGCAATTTAGTTACGAAATCTACTAAAGGAGTCGAAACTGCCACAAGAGAAGCCGACCAAGATTTTCGTGGACAACAAATCAGCAATTGCTTTGGCTAAGAAACCAGTTTTCCATGATCGAAGTAAGCATATTGACACACGCTATCACTATATCAGAGAGTGTGTCTCCAAAAAGGATGTGCAACTAGAATACGTGAAGACACATGATCAAGTAGCTGATACCTTTACCAAGCCTCTCAAGCATGAAGATTTTGTCCGGTTGAGAAATCTATTTGGAGTCACAAATCAAGTTTAAAGGGGGTGTTGAAATATTAAACTTGATTTGTTAATTTCTAGAAGTTTCTTATTATTAAAGTCTCTAGAGTCTTCTTGTATTTGATAGAATTTGGTGAGAGCTCTAGAATTTTATATTAGTTGCTAGAAATAAGAATTATATAATAGTTATGTTTCAAGAGTTGCCTAAAGAGTCATTTCTAGAGTTGTCAAATGAGTCATGTTTCTAGAGTATTCTATGTCTAAGAATGTTCTATTGAGTCATATAAATAGAGGAGCTCTTCCCACATTTTGTATCAATCAAGCAAGAAATAAATCATCAATAAAGAAAAGTTTTCTACAATAAAATAAAATAAAAACTCCTCTTTATTATATTCTCTCCCTCTTTCTCCCATAATATTCAACAATAAATGGTCCTACCTTACGAAATTTGGTTTTCACCTGCACTTAACCAAAGAGGTTTTTAATTTTATTTTATTATTATTATTTTATAATTATTTTTGAGGAGGACAGCGATATATTTTGACATAAAAAATGGTGTTGCAATGGTTCCAATATATAAATATGTTCTTGTAAATAAATATGAAAAACTATTATTCATATTGACTAATTGGTTTTGTGAAGAACTGCCTTATTCTCTAAAAAATGCTAACAATTACATTGATACCTTTCGAACATTATCTTCCTCACCATGTTAATGGTTTTTTCCCCTATACTAATAGTCTAATATCATAGCCAATTCATATATTTAATCAGATAACTTCCAAATGTTGAAGTAGAAGTATTAATTATTTTATTTTAGCTCTTGCAACTTGCTCTTGGTAACTCAAGTTACCGTTATCGCTCATAGTCTTCATTTATTAAACTCTACTGTTGAGTTGGGGCTTCAACACTCCTCAACTAAAATTGTGATGTGCGAGTCCACTATTAATTTATTAAGCTTAGGAAGCACACCATGGTTAGTGATGCATGAAATATTATGGTACATAGGTAATCTAAGTCTATTCACATTACGTAGATACATATAATCCATTCATAAGTTAAATATTATGACCTTTTGGATCACTGTTAGTGCAGGGTCGACTTTTGTATAAGGTGTTGTAGCTTACGTAGTTATTTCTGTAAAGGTGTATATATTGTAATTGGCCTAAGACGACCATAATGTGTGTGTGCCTATATGTATTTAATATGCATATTGTTTTAGTTAACATAAAGCAATTAAGAAGGCATCTAAACTTTCCACCTCCTGAAAATTGTATTTGATTCGATAAATCAATTATACACCTATATTTAGAAGTAACATTCAGCTAGCACAATATATCTTATAATATCAATTGATGTACCTAAGGTCTAAGGGCTGTTTATTAAAATGTAATATATGAACGATTTTGAGTTTTTTGTTTGCTTGCAATTCATGCATCAATATATACATGTAAAAATAGACATGTTGAATAAATAATATGATTTTATTAACTTTTTAGTGATGATGCTATTTTGGACTGATAAAAACTTGCTTACAAACAGATATTTTTCTTGTTCCAAATAATTTTAGTATGATATAACTAATATTATTTCATATTATTAGCATTACTTTAAAAAACAACTTTTTTATGATGTACATATTTTTTTTAAATAATTATGATATGTTAGATTCATGAATATATTGTTTATGAACTTACCAGATATTAATTATCATTAATTTTGGATATCAATTATTTGTACATAGTTATAAATAAATGAAGAATAAATATAGATATGGTTTAACAAGAATTGAACTAAATAGTAATCTTATTATTTGCTGAATTCCTTAATCTTTTAATTGATAATTACTTTCACCAATAATATTCAAAACTCCATTATTACATTCTTTGTAGAAAATAATTTATAAATCTAAATACTACAAATAAAATTTCATTTCATAATTTACTATAATTAAATACTATTTTGAACAAAAATAAAACTTTCTAATTAATAAATTTATCCATACTCAATTATGTGCTTATCTAAACTTGCAGATAGAGATCTTTTCAGCAAAGTTAACAGAAGAATGATGTAATTGCAATCTATCTTGGCAAGTTGGTGAAGCTTACAAGGTCAGAACATGAAAAAGACTTGCATGCAAAAAGAAACAACACTTTGTAAAATAATGAAATTGAATTGACAAGGCTAAGGAAAGATACAACACACACATACAAACTTTTATACCCACCGTGCATATTCTTACATACGCAATACTCACATACATTATAGCGGCAACAACTATCTTTCTCAGGTTGACAGTAATGCGTACATATAACTCATAACACACACAACCTAACAAACGCAGAGACTTATTTGAAACTCATGCATAATAAGAAAATACATCAGGTTGGGAAAATATAAAATATAAGATGGATTACACAAAAGCTACTCTTTTAATTATATATGTAGTAAAACAGAGGTAGTAAAATAAAGATGCTTAGGCCAAAACAAAAGAAACAGCTGCTAAGAAACCTCGACACATGTTGCGCCTTTATCAACAAAGGCCCCAGGCATGAACATGAAACTTGTAAACATCAGCCCATAAATATATAAACATCACATTCCATATTTTTTTTATAACTTAAATGTAGTTATATATATATAATTCAATTATCGTTTACTTAAGCTTATCCTTATATATAAAGGGGCACGCATTAACAAATGCATGAGTCGGAATCACTATGGAATATAAGGCCACAAAAATTTGCAATAGTACAAATAATGGCACTATTTTGGACTGATAACAACTTGCTTACAAAAAGATATTTTTCATGTTCCAAATAATTTTAGTATCATATAACTAATATTAATTCATATTACGGGCATTAATTTAAAAAACAACTTTTCTATGATATACATATATGTTTCTTAAAAAACTATGATATGTTGGATTCATGAACATATTGTTTATGAAACTACTAGATATTAATTATCATTAATTTTGGATATCAATTAGAGAGTATACCAACTCCAAAATTATAAGTTATGAACTAAATTTCATATGAACAGGTTACAGCAGCATAGTACACATCAAGATGCTTACTTTTATCCTTGATCAAAATTAAAGCATTTCAGTTTGATTATAAAATCCATGAGACCATTACCCAGGCCTACATATTTTCGTACGAATGGTCAATTTTAGCTAAAATTGAACTTAAACTAAATACCATCATTACCTACAATTAATAGAATAAAGATATAACTAGAAGGATAAACTAGAAAATGCACACCAGGTCTAAAGTAAAAGGATTAAAAACTATCAAAGATCGAACATTCACATAACTGAACAAAGCATAATGAGCAAATACTAGCTTGACAATGATATTACACAATGGTTGAATTAGTAAGCATCATGAGCGAGCATGCAGTGAAAAAATAACAATAAATGTTGTGGTGCCTCTCACGGCAGTTCAAATAGGAGAGGCGTAGATTTAGGGTTCCAGGCAGAGGCTAGGGTTTCACGATTCAAAAGTTAACAACAATTGATGACAAAGGCTACGGGTTTCATGATTCTGACGATAGAGGTTAAGGATTTAATGGTGGCTGCGTTTAGGGGTCGAGATCGAGTGTTGATGACAGAGGCTAGCATTTTGCAATTCAAAAGTTGACGACGGAAGTTAACGGTTTCGCGAGTCGATCGATTGTTGACCATTTGGGGATAGATTTTTGAAGGAAGAAAGAAGATAGCGTTTTCTGAAGGAGGCAACAACGAAGCGAATAGGGTTCATTTTTTCCCCTACAAAATAATTCATTTCTTGCGTTTTCATTGAATAGCGTTGAGTAGACGTATTAACTTATCTCAGCGTCGGAAACCATAATTTGCCTAGCATTGGAAAGAGAAAATGTGAAAATGGTGTGTATTAGTGCAACTAAAAGTCCTTATTTTTGTAATGAAACTTACATCAACATGCAACTTACCATTAAGCACAAAAATAGAACATAAATGAGGAAACTATGTTGAATCTACATGATAAGAGAGCTTCATTATCTCTAAATTAAAGGGATTTAGCTACTCATATTTGTTATCATTTTAACAAATATGGATTGCAACATAAAACAAACAAAAAAAGTGCAAGCTAATCAAAATAAAAGGAGAATTGAACTACTTGCATAAGAAATAAAACTAAGCTACTAACATAAGAGGAAAGACAACATGTGAATAGAAAGCACATGAATTAAAATGGTATATAAGAAAATTACATGAAAGAAAATGGCTAAGTAGCCATGAAAAAGAAAAAAGAGTTTTATTTATTTATTTTTAAGCTCAAATTAAACTAACTAAAGAGGAGGCTAAAAGCTTGATTATATGAACATATGGGGTATTGATACAAGCCTAAAACCCTCCAAGTAATCATTAATATGAGCTAATCCTCCATTTAAAAGTGCATGTAGCTTTAATTTTCATTAACATGTGCATTAGCTCCTAAGTGTACATCATGGTAAGTGGGTTGGTGGAGTCCTCTCATGAAATGAATTATTTCCATCTTTAATTGTTCTCTAACTCTTGTACATGCATATTTTCATGAGGACCTCTTCCATTTGAATCCAAAATCCTCTAAAATAACATAAAAATGTCTAATTAAATTTCTCAAATTAATATATGTATAAAATTATCATTTTTCCCCTATATGAAGACGAGTAAATGATGATTTGAAAATAATTTAAATATTGGTTTAAACATGTTAAAATATCCTATATGCTCATTTATTAATTAAAAATTAAATATAGAAGTAAAAATATGCACATTTACGTGTACATCAATCTACATCAATAATATCTACATTGTGTGACATCCCTATGATGGTAGACAAACAAACAAACATAACATCCATCCTCACATTCACTCACTCAGTGCAGTGGATATATGATACTTGTATGACCTTATCAGAGACTACTCAACATCTCGGTTTCTTAGTACACGAACTCATGCCACTCAGTTGGCTAGGAACAAGACTGCATACTTTGTAACAGTCCATGGTAGATTGATCTCATCACATATGCCGTTCCTTCGCGAGTACACATCAAAATCTATGAATATTAATGATACCTTTGCATAAGTTATTCATAGCAGAGTTTATTCTGGAGTTGTCCAAACAACTCCCATATGAAGTCCTCGTAGTTGTGAACAACTCTATACAACCATCATAAGCCACATAGCGTCATCATGCTTCCCGTAACCTTCCTTTAACAATTTCTTCAATATCGCTCATAGTCTGCCACTCTACGTCTTGAAGTACAGCTATCCATTGTCGAATCCATCACTTCCCATTATGGAATCATCATCGTCTAATCATGAAGTCATCACGTCGAAGACTTGCATCCTTGCTTGAGCGCCAAAACTGCGCATCGAAGAGTCATAGCATCAAATCAAGTGTCAAATGAATGAACCATCACATCATGTTGTTTGAAGCCTCTCCATCGTCCGCATCAAAATTGGCCATATCATCCATCCTTAATAGTGGTAGATATTGACCAATCTAGAGCAGTCGATAACAATCACTTTGTTTGTGTACTTAATTGAAAGTGGTTAAGTACAAACCAAATGAAATAATTTGGCATCCATCTTGAAATACGAAGCACATCTCCAAGTCCAACTTCCACCTTTAGATCAATCAGTGTGCATGAAACTCCATGCACGAAATCCTATCCTATAGGATATCTTCTAATAATATATCGCCTTTTATTGGCATTTTCAACCAAACTAGAAAGTCAATATACATGCAACTAGCAAGCATACTAACTTCTATAATAACCTAATTACATCTATAATAACCTAATTACATCTATAATAACACGATACAATACGTTCAAGAAACCAATGTGGAATAATATCAAATATAGCCTAAGTCTAGCAATATCATCAAAATAGTGCGTCAATGGAAAAAATGTGATATTTAATTTAAAACCATTTTAAAGCACTTTGAAATTCTTTTATAAAATAAGATATATGTTTATGTATTTTAGAAATTACATTTTAAAGTTAGAAATCATTTCAAAACATCATTTTAGTACTATACTAACAACCACAGTATGGTAAGAGAAATTATCACTCACCTCATCAAAAGCTGACTAAACTAAAGTCGTAGAGCTCTCCATCACGAGTGCAATGCAAGAAACCACATCCAAAACGGACATCGTATGCAAAAGTTATGAATTATATAAAATATTGGATTATTTAAATAATTAATTCACTAGTTAATTTGCTAATGACCTTCATCAACCTTAATTCTTCTTAGCTAATCCCTGTACATGTACAACCTATGTACATCGTTCACCATTTCGCTATGATTTTGGGCTATGCTCCACAATATTGAGCATCGTCTGTTCCGTTGTGCTTCTTATCGAATTCTCGACATACTGACGTCAAAAACAATTACCTTGACAGCTCAAATCAAAATGCTTTTCCCCAACTTCATGTCGATCAAGCCCTGGCGCGTTTCATGTATGGCGATCGAACCTCTCATGAAATTAGTTAATTTGCTAATTACCATCATTAGCCTTAATTCTTCTTCTTCCCAAATTAACTAATCTCTGTAAGTGCACAACCCATATCCATCGTGCACCATTTTGCTATGATATGTAGCTATACCCTACGAAATCGAGCGCCATCTGCGCCGTTGCACTTCTTGTTGAATACTCAACTGGTCGATGTCAAAAACATTCATCTTGATGCCTCCGATCAAAATGCATTTCCCTAACCCCTATGTCGAGCGAGCCCAGGTCACATTTCACGTGAGGTAATCTGACTTCTCACCGTTGGTGCCACTACGTGCATGCCGCCAGGAGAGGCGCAACGACGCTCTTCGTTCCTCCTATTTTGACATCAATTGCCAATAATCTTAAACCCTAAATTAGCCATGGATAGTCAATCTCGCCAATCAATGTTGCACCCCTCATCGAGCCCTTAAGCGCGTAGCTCTCCTCGCAACTATCTAAACGAATTGGCCTCATAATTTTTGGTGGAATAAATTGGTCGATTTTGATTTTTGAAATTAATGAGAAGAGGTACCCATTTTCTATAGAGGATGAATGTAACAGTAAAGTATATAATATATATGAGAGGGAGAGGAGGGTTTAGTTTATTAATATAATATTTTTTTGTTTATTCGAATTCTCAAATAAAACGTCGTACATTTCAATTCTGCACGATCACACGATGTGTTCGATCATAGTGAAACTCGTATGTGTATATAACCTCACCTTTAAGGTCCCAATAGTAGAAATTTTGTCATATCTGAGACTGCGGTCAAAGATGATAATTTTGTGCTTTTCGAGATCATTTCGGCCATCAAATCATCCGATCTTTAAATATAGTGATGCTTATACTTATTTTAATTCGCAATATCGATACAAGCTCAACAGAAGTTCTCCCGAGTCTTGATTCAATCGTATGAAAAATCATATTTTTTTTGGACATTCAAATAAATTAATGATTTAATATTTAAATCAATTATTTAAATATCTAGTCATTAAAAATACGGGTCATTATAGAAGGTTTTTTCTCTGAGACCATCAACTTCTAGACCAACTGTAAAAGAGAAAGGAAAGTTTTTGATGGGTGGTGTATTTTTGATTCATGGCACACCTGTTAAAGTATTATTTGACACTACCGCATCACATCTATTATCTTGTAATCTTTGGTATATAAGTTAAATCTAGAAACGCCATACCTTATTACTTCCTTAAGTTGCGAATTCGATAGGAGGTTATGCAATTCTTGGGATGAGATGTGAACATTTAGAATTTGAGTTGTTATATCATACATTTACCTATAATTTGCATGTGTCTGATTTGTGGGTTTTAGGGTTATTTTGGATATGGATTTGTTAAGTAGATATGTTTCTAGGATATGGATAGGAAGACATCATTGAGACACCCTAATAGTCGTGATCAAATTATATCTTAGTAAAAAAATCGAGTTTAGATGATATGTGCTTTATTGGGCGAAGGAAATGGAAGATGAGGTGAATCGGATTTTTGTTGCAAGAGAGTATATAGATGTTTTTGAGCCAATTATAGGACCACCACCGAGTTTTGAATAGATCTTATACCTAGAGCGAACGCCGTATGTAGGCCACCAAGCAGAGTGATAGATACTGATGTGAAAGAGTTAAAGGTGTAACTACTGGACTTAGAAGGAAAGAATTTTTTTAGGCCAAGCGTTTTCCCTTAGGCAGTGGCTATGGTATCCGTGAATAAATTGGATTGGTCATTAAAAAGGTATATTTATTATCATATGTTAAATGAGAAGACGATAAAAATCGATATCCTTTATCGAGAATAAATGATTTGTTTGATCAATTGAGTGGTGCTAAGGTACTTTACCAATTGGATTTAGTAACAAGGTTCCAACGATTGAGGGTGGTGGAGGATACATTCATTAACGGCGTATCGAATAAGATATGGTTCATATAAATGGTTAGTCATGTCCTTTGGACTGACTAATGCGCCTACTTACTTTGTAGATTTGATGAACCGAATCTTCCTACGACACTTGGACAAATTCGTATTAGTATTTATAGATGACTTTCTGATATATTCTAAGAACGAACGAGATCATGAGATTCTCTTAGAATAGTGCTAGAAATGTTGAGGCAACATCAACAACAAGCAAAGTTTTCAAATGTCATTTTTAGAATAAAGAAATGAAGTTCCTTGGTCATGTAGATCCAAAGAAAGGGTTATCAATAGATCCAGCTAAGATTCAAACTGTTATTATTTGGAAAAGACCCAAGACTATGACGGAGATAAGAAGTTCTCTGCGGTTAGCTGGCTATTATTAGAGATTCATCAAGGATTTCTCTCGTATAACGGCAATTATAACTAAACTAACAAGGAAGAACGTAAAGTATGTTTGGAATGATAAATGTGAAGAAGCATTCTTAAAGCTAAAATATTTATTAACTTAGGTGCCCGTGTTAGTTGTCCCGGATGGAAATTAAAATTTGATAGTTTATACTAATGCATGTTGGACGGGATTAGGAGCCATGTTAATGCAAAAAGGTAAAGTAATCGCCTTCCTTCTTGACGACTTCGACCACATGATGTTAGATATTTGACTCATGATTTAGAGTTGTCGTTAATGATCTTTGCTTTGAAATTTTGGAGACACTATCTTTTGGGAGAATGATTCGAGTTATTTACATATCATAAGTCATTGAAGCATTTATTCTCTCAGAAGGAGTTGAATATGAGACTGCAAAGGTGGCTACAATTTTTGGTAGCTTATGATTTTGATATTGAGTATAGGCCAGGGAAAGGAAATGAATTTGTTGATGCAGTAGGAAACATCAAAGTGTGGTACTATCTATGTTAGAAGAATGGAATGATTTAGAGTCATTGACTACATGCGATGTGCAGTTAAGGTCAATAGCAAGTTCTAGTCGAGATACTGCAATGTTGTCATGTTTGGAAGTTCGATCAATAATGGTCGTAAGAATTACTTCTAAGCGGAGAGATGATCCATTACTAGTTGAATGAATTAGAAGACTTGAAGAGGGAATTAAGATTGATGATTTAAAAGATTTTAGTCTTGACCAGAGCAGATGGTTGAGGAAGAAGGGATGGTTGTGTGTTCTAGGTGTTCGTAACCTAAGGAAGGAAGTTCTTAGGGAGTGTCATCGATCGAAGTTTACTATTCATCATAGAGGAACTAAAATGTATCAGGATATGAATAGAAGTTTCTTCTGAGAAGAAATGAAAAGAGATATAGGCTTATGGGTGAAACAATGTTTGAATTTCCAGCAAGTAAAAGCTGGGAATCAGAAACTAATTAGATTTCTTCAACCTTTAGATTTTCCACTTTGGAAATGACATTCTATATCCATGGATTTATTGATGGATTTCCAAGGTTGAAAAGGGAAAATGAAAGTATTTGGGTCATGGTAGATTGACTGACCAAGTATGCACACTTTACTCTTGTTAAGTCAATAAGGACAACACCTACTTTGGCAAATTTGTTTATGAAGAATATTTTAAGACAACATGGGATTCCTAGTAGTATAGTTAGTGACAAAGATACTCTATTCACTAGTAAATTATAAGAGTTTGCAAGAAGTGTTGGTGCCAAGCTGAAGATGAGTATCGTCTACCATCCACAAATGGATAGGCAAAGGGAAAGAGTTAACAAAGTTTTTGAAGATTTGTTAAGATCTTGTGTGCTAGACTTTGGGGGGTCATGGGAAGACCATTTGCACTTAGTTGAGTTTTCTTATAATGATACATGTCAAACTAGTATAAGTATGACGCCTTTTGAGGCTCTTTGCGGAAGGCCATGCAAATCACCAGCATGTTGTCTAGAAATCGAAGTCAGATTGATTATAGGCCTAAATATGATAAGAGAAGCTACTGAAAAGATTGAGTTGCCCTGAGCAAGGATGAAGTAAGCTCAGTCCAAGCAGAAAAGTTATGTAGATAAGAGGCGTAAGGATTTAGAATTTTTAGAGACTATATTTTTGTTAAAGTGCCACCGAAGAAAGGTGTGATACGATTTGGAAAATCCAGACAATTGGCACTGAGATATGTTGGTCTGTTTCCTATCATAGAAAGGATCAGGAGACTCACGTACATGATAGATTTACCAAATAGTTTGGTAGAAGTCCATAACGTTTTTCATGTTTCTCATCTTAAAAATTGCTTACATGACCTAGAAACTACTATTGCACCGACTGAATTGGAAGATTAAGTAGTAGGACTGGATATGACTTTTGTTAGACTGCGAGTTTATGTTGTAGCATGAGATGAGATGAAATTAAGAAACAAGATAGTCAAGTTTGTGAAAGTCTAGTGGAGTGATAATGAGAAAGACTATACTTGGAAGGTAGAAGACAAGATTAGGGAGACTTATCCATAGTTGTTTTAATGGTGTGTTCTGTACATTTCATATAGACTTTTTTGCTAAGCAGGGTATGCTGATATCGTTATTATGTGTTAGTCGGACATATTTGCATGATATTTATGCTTGTTGTTTTCTTTATTGTAATTTCGAAGATGAAATTCTTTAAGAGGAGAGCCTGTAATACCCTTGATTTTTGTTTAACATTATCCAAGGAATTTAATTTGATAAATTAAAAAGAATAATGTGAGGTGATAAAGAGAATGAGATTTGTTATCCATTTTGAGGTCATCCATTAATTAATCGATTAATAAGATTGTTTTAAACGTAGAATAGTAAGGGATTAATGAGACATGCATAATGGAAATATTATTTCAATTCATTCCCTAGACCCTTCCGCTCTCATTCATTCTCATTTCACTTTCTAAAAACCAAAACAAAACCAATTAGAGATCGGTCACTGCTTAGAGAAGAAGAAGAAATCTAAGGAATTCAAAAGAAAAAGCTTAGGATAAATAATCTATGTCAAATCTCAATCTCTCTTATCCAATCTAAGGTGAATAATAGTTACCATCTCATTTGTTTGTATTTTATTTCGGATTTAGTTTTGATTTTCAAATGGGATGTGATAATATTTCATGCTTGGACTAATGAGATCATTATTAGGTTAAATACTGGTTTATAGGAAATTTATATAATTATTTTAATGGGTTTTGAGGTTAAACCTAAGTTTTTGATCTCCTATTGATTTGAAATATGAATATATTGTTTCGAACAATGTTTTGGAGATATGATTTTAATTTCATAACTTTTCAAGTTTATATGAATATTTTCTAAATTTTCTAAAAGGGAAAATGTGTATATTTTTGAGGTTTTAATTATTAAATATAGTTAAATTAATATTTTAGTCCCGATATTTTTGTATATCGAAGAAGAAGAAAACTCAAAGTTATGGTGATTTTCGGGAATTTTCCCCAAATTGTTATGATTTTCTATGTATTTGTTATTCTAAAAATGTTTATAACTAAAATGAGTTAATAATATTAATTATATGGGTTTCGCAAAGTTATTTGAGAATGTAGTATGTGTCCTACCATAATTTTCAGTAAAGATTAGGAAAAATGTTTTATTATCCAATGGAAATTTGACACGAGGCAAGAGTTAGTGGAAAGTTTTAACTTTAAAAGAAACAACCGTGTTTAACCTATTTACAAAAATGCCATCGTAGAGGCTTGATACCCCTGTTTCATAAAAACTTACAATTATAAGAGCAGATGCATGTGATAGTTACTACTATGTGATTTATCTGACTTCATAGGGGTTCGATACCTAATGTTTGTAGAGGATCGGTATCTCATGTTTTGAAGAGATTCGATAATTCATGTATTGAAAAGGGTCGACAACCCCATGGTTTAGAGTCAACAATTCTTTTCTGTTAAAACTCAACATCCTCAAGCTTTTAAAGGGTCAATACCTCATGTTTTTAAGAACTCAATACCGCATGTATTTTAGTGGCCTAACACCTCATGTTTTTAAGAACCCGACATTTCATGTATTATAGTAACTCGATACCCCTAGTGTGGATACTCTAAAGCTTTATTTTAGAGGCTCCGTAGCCCTTGTTTTCTAAAGGCTTGCCAACCATTTTCTCTATCCTGTCTTCCAAAATCCATATAAAGATAATGTATATTTTTACTGGCTTGATAGTTGTATGTTTTACAAACTAAATGGCCCTGCTTTATAGGCTTGATAACCAATTTTTCATAGATGCTCAACGTCCTCGTTTTGATAGAAAGTGTTTTAAAAGCTATGTAAAGATGATAACACTTTGACCCAACATTTTGGCCAAGTATTGGGCTATGTTTTCCTTGTTTTAATAATGTTTTCAAGTAGTTTATCAATTCCAAAGATAAATGTTTTCAAGGAAATAAAATAGTGTTTTACCCGACTTTTATATAAATTTTGCAAAGGAAAATAATACTTAAAATTGAGTAATATTGTTATGTATATGACTATTGATTGAACATATTTTGACGAATGATATTATATGTTCTTGTTATCATTTGACCAGCTAAATTGACATATTTATCATTTGTCATGCTCATGTTTTCATTACCCCAACATTACATCTTAGCATTTGGGAATGGAATTACTAGTTGGGTTGTTCCAGTAGTGAGTATGGTCAGACTAAACTTCTGAGTGAGTAGAATTGCATCCAGAAAATTAGGTAGATAAATTGTGTTAAGATGCCTTGAACTGATAATAAAGATATGACTTATGGATTTAAAACCAAATAAGAGTTTAGGTCGGACTGGTTAGGGTCGTGCCCTTCGCTTCATCCACTAGCCCTTGGTTGGTAAAGGTCCGTGATTCCAGTGCGTACAGCTTTGTCAGTAGTGAGACTAAAAGATATGCACGCGCAGAAAGGAACTCCTAGCTCTATATGCTCATCGTATAGTTTAATTGGATTTCTCCGTACTGTATTTGGAGATTTTGGGAGGGTTATATTTTGACCCGAGTCAACCTGACAGGTTATCAGTTACGAAAAATAATAGGTTCATAGTGATCCTAAGAAAACTATGATTTAAGATAGACAGTCAATTTTATGGGACGGGTAAACCTTGGAAATGCATAGCCCTTTAATGACAGACTAGTCATATTTACCCATAAAGCATGCACATGATCATATCATGTTTTGTTTTAACCATTATATTCGCAGGTATATGATTTATGTTCTGATTGAAATATTTGATAAGATATTGGTAAGGGGAAAGCCGTTCCGTTCTGCGGCATAGTCTCACTAGATATCTATTTTTGGTTCGAGACGGTATAATATTATACATACTAGACTTTTTATTTGACCTGAAGATTTTTTTCCCTTAAACTCTCGAGTACTCATTTGAGTAGATCGGGAGTAGGGTTTTCAGGTTAGACGAATAAGCTTTTGGAGACGTGTAGGAGGCGAGCCAATATTAGGAGTTTATTTCCATTGTGTTGTTTGAGGTCTATGTTTTGTTTGAATGGATGTAATGACAGAATTTATAACTGTAGAGTATTTAGACTCTGATCATCCATGGAGGCATCTTCATATGTCACTCTTGGAATATAATTGTAATTATTATATTTTCTCTATATGTGGAATCGATAGGGCTATGTAATGAATATGAAAGTCGTTGATGAAATGTGTTTTGAAAATTTTCATATTCATGCGCTCTTGGTGGTATAGATACAATTAACCAATCTCTTTTTTGACACAAGGAAATAATACTATGGATGACTACAGCATCAATAACGTTTATTTTCAGGCCTCAAATTGGGGAATGTTACATAACTCCTTGGTGCCCCCAATAACTATGAGCAATATACTGCCCAATATTTAGACAACGTACGTACTCTAGTCTTAGTAATGTATCGATATCTAGTCTCGATATATCCTGACAAGGAATGTTTAAATGAGTTTTTTATATTGTGAAAAAAATTGTGATTACAACACATTGTAATTACTATCACAAAACATACCTTTTTTGATTATTTATTAAATATATATAAATTAAATAATTAAGTAATATAACACATAATGATAAGTATATAATAGGAAAAAAACCTTTATTTTGAACGAGATTTTACTACAGATTTAATAATTTACAATAAATTACAAAATTTTCCCTAAACCATACCTTTAACTATATCAATCTCCCACTTGCGCTTGAGGTGAATTATGAAATCTCAATCTCATCCTGTTTGCGCCAAAATTGGTCACAAACCTCAAATATCGTGATAGCACCAGTGTATGAACACAGATTAGCAATAAATGATCACAAATCACAGGTCTAATAATGTAGAGGATAAAAAATGAAGAATAATAAACTTAAAACGGAAAGAAATAGACAGAGACACAAGATTTATAGTGGTATGGCTATCTCCTACGTATGTCCACTTCAAAAGTTAATCTTTTATTGACTTTCCTTGCTGGTTATAACTGATTACAAGCGGATTACAGGGATGAAATTCGAGTTCATCATCAGTCTTGTTGTGCAAAGATGTTTACGACAGAGTCTGGACGTCGGATAGCCAAAAGATCCCCTCTCTGTAGCCTTTGAGGTGCAATTTATAGGTGTAGGCTGCAAATATCTCGCTCAAATCTCGGGAGATTTCTTCTGGCATGTGAGTGGGCCCACGCGATCAATCCCAGGTGATTTCGACTCGATCTGTGACTGATACGAATGAATTTCGTATTGATCAAGGTTTAACCCAATCGAGTCGAAATTTGGCATGAACATTCTTTAGGTTGTGCGTAAACTCTTATGAAAATTTCATAGCATTTGGACTTGTGAATCTCGAGTTATGATCGATACGAATTAGAGTATTTGTGTGGTGTTTTATTCGTATCGGTTCATTTCGTATCGATACTGGCTCGTATCGATACCATGCACATGCTTGTTGATGTCGTAGCCCTATCTTCGAGGCTCGATCCATTTTCCACGCCGTTTTGAACGCCTCTTCCTTCGATTCATGCACATTTCTAGTTCGTATCCAAGCTTTGTTGTTTGGCTTTGCGTCCATCTGTTCGTGTCTGTTACTTTGCATCCATGAAACCTACCTACTTCGTATCCTTCCAAAGCGCCTTCTTCGCATCGATCCGCAAGTGATCGATAGGAAATGTCCAATTAGAGTCCTGAAACCAATGCTTCCCCTTCGTACCAATCCAGCAACGATCGATACGAAGTACACATGTGCATCCATCCAATCGATTCGCACTACATCGATGCGAAGTCTACCAATTCGAAGTAAGTTGCTACGTCCCATCCTGATTGACACGAAATCATCAAGTCGAACAAACCATCATGCGCCTGCCTATTCGACCCAAGTCCACAGCCATCGATTCGAATCCATTTAATCCTTCTCCCTGATCGATGCAAACGCCTTGTTCATATCCATGGGCATTGATACGAAACGTATGGATATGAACAGTATCATTACCAAACCAGCCTCTTTCAACATTGATCCATCCATATCTTGAGCATACGAACTCTGATTCACTTGAAATTTGAAACGTAGCCACTCCTAGCCTTGATCATCATTCCCAATCAATCTCACCTTGATTGGAGCTCGGCCAAACTTTGACGACATCGATCACAACCTTGTTTCCAATCGATTTCCAATCCCGATATCCATCCTTTCCGGCTAATTTATTGATATTCCGGCCTTGACCAAAAGGTGGGATAACATTTACCCCCCAAAATATGCCTTTTGGTAAGAAGGTGTGTTTTGAGTAGTTTCGAATTCGACATTCGAAGTCCATTTTCCGTCTATAGCCATACCATCTGATTCATAATCCAATTTATTGCCAACCCATCCCATACGAGTGCATCATTCTTGATTGATCCGAGTCGATGTCCGATTCCAAATCCAGTAACCAAAGCCTTAGACAATTCCATGTCCATTCGAACCCGATAACCGAGTCCTAATCCATCCTTATCCAATAACCGATAACCGAATCCAGGACCTCTCCGGGTCGACATCCAAATCCTTAGCTGTTCATAGCCGATATTCGCATCCATAACCTCTCTGGGTTCTTGCCAAGCGTATTCCACACTCAACGACCTGTGCCAGGCAATGCCTTGGTATCTATGGTCCAGTGTCCCTGAACATTGAGTAATGCCATGGCTTAAGTCCTAAGCCGATTCCTGGTCGCTCCCGACACTTGCCGAGCATGGTCCATACTCGACGACCTGAAGTGATAACCGATAATATATGGCCTAAGTCCTAGGTCGAATTCCGGTCTCTCCGGATCTTTGTCGAGTTCGATGACCTTAATAAGTCGATTCGCCATGCTCAGGCAAAGCGACTTACCCCTTGCTAGTTACAATCCATACCTGACGACCATTTACCAAAAGCCCGATAAAAATCCAACTAAAATCTAATCCAAAATTCGGATCAAATTGGAAAACCAAAAATCCGCATCAAAAATCGAAACCAATATCCAAACATGAAAACAATCATCCAAACAAAAGCCCAACCAAAAAACAAACAAAATCAGGGGTTCGAATCAAACTCCGAAATCAAACCAGAAAGAGCGAATGCCAAACCAAAAAAGAAAAAGCAGATTTCATAAACCATAGCATTGCGGTTTATCATCATCTTAGAGCATGCCTATAGGATATCTCCGTCCACGTACATGAGTAAGTGACTTGGCCGTTTGTCTAGAGTTTGCTACTTATTCCATATCGTCCATGTCAGTTGATAACCAATCGACCATCATTCCTGGGCCTCGCGCCTTTTTTATTTAAGGTAGATGGTGGCTGCCTTGTTCCACCGTGGCATTCCAAGCTTCGATAAATTGTCGCAACTGTCCATTCCTTACACGCTCCTCAATTATATCTTTTGGATGCCTACAGCTGTTGGTATCATGTCCGTCCATATCGTGAAAGAGACGGTGCCTTCCTGATGCCCTTTCACGTTCTAAGGGTTCTCTCCTTGCTGGCCTTCGGTAGGGAAGGCGATTCCGAGTCTCCATGAATATCCGTTCCAATGTCTTGTTCAATCCTGTGTAAGTGGAAAATTTTTCTTCTCTCCACCGCTTCCTAGCTTTTCCTGGTTCATCATATAGCTTCCTTTTTCCTTTATCCTTATCTTTATCCAAGCTTCCGCTGGATAGCCCTCCGTCCTCGGCCGCATTCACCTCCTTTAATTTCATATCTGAATATGCATCTTCCTGCCGAAGGAATCTCGCAGCTTCGTGAAAGAATTCCCCAAGATCCATTAGCAAGTCAAGTATTAGAGACACTTTGAAATCCGAATTTTATTTGACTCCTGACACTGCTGCCATTAAAACCATCGACGGATCCGGCCGATCCACCGAAGCAACTGCTGCATTGAACCGAGTTAAGAAAGCTCTGAGCGATTCTTCTGTCCTTTTCTTTACCGATGTTAGTGTCATTATGTTCTTCGGCCTTTTGATATGAACTCGAAACTGCTTCAGAAACTGTCCACCAATTCCGTCCATATCCTGATAGATCCCTCTTTCAGCTGTCTTAACCACATAGCAGTTATATCTGTCAAGTACAGAGGGAAACATCAGGCCATAACTTCCTCTGATTCCCCCAGCACTTCCATGTGCCGTGTGTACCTCATCAAGTGATCAGTAGGGTCGGCCTTGCCATTGTATATCTCTAGTGTAGATAGCCTGAATTCTGGTGGATTCCGAGCCATTCTAATGTCATGAGTAAACAGATTCATGTTTACTCCTTCCTGATCTCTGATTGACAAACCTCCACGCATAGTTCGCCTGATAGTCTCAGCGAATCCAACATTGTCCGTCAAGGGTTGCCCGCCGAGATCCCGAGGGAATTCTGGTACATACTCTTCATCACGCACTCCCGCATTCCTACCAGCATCTTGTCATGTGGTGTTACCTGGAATTTCTCCATGAATTGGTCCATCGTTACCAGATGGTGTGCCTCCAAGCCTGGATCCATCTAGATTAGCAGTTGTGTGCTGATTAGGGGTTGCGCCTTGTTGAGCTGCTCCATTTGATTGCCTGTTGGGTCCGTCTGCTCCAGCTCCATGGATTTGAACTCCTGAAGATCCAACTGTTCGTGCTTCTCCAAACTGCCTGAGGAGGTTCTGCATCATTTCCTCCTGCCTTTTCAGAAACTCTTCATGCATTTCTCCCATTATCATATCCATCTCATCTCTGGTGATGAAAGCCAAAGTCTGATTAGCCCCTGATGATGCCTTCCGGCTTCCTTCACGCTGACTTCTCTTTACTCTTTGTCTTCTAGTTGATTGCCTTGTCGTAGCTTTTCAGATCTGAATCCTTAAGCCTTCAAATTCAATATCCAAGTGGGAATCCCTAAGTTAGTAGTTCTCAGCGGAAGCACCAAAGTGTTTGTGCCAAAATTGGTCACAAACCCCAAATATCGTGAAAGAACCAGTGTACAAACACAGATCAACAATAAATGATCACAAATCACAAGTCTAAGTAATGTAAAGGATAAAAAATGAAGAATAATAAACTTAAAACGGAAAGAAATAGAAAGAGACACAAGAATTACAGTGGTTAGGCTATCTCCAGCCTACGTCCACTTCAAAAGTTATTCTTTTATTGACTTTCATTGCTGGTTACAACTGATTACAGTGATGAAATTCGAGTACAACAGCAGCCTTGTAGTGCAAAGATGTTTTCGGCAGAGTCTGGACGTCGGATAGCCAAAAGATCCCCTCTGTGTAGGCTTTGAGGTGCTATTTATAGGTGTAGGCTGCAAATATCTCGCTTAAATCTCGGAAGACTTTTTCTGGCACGTGAGTGGGTCCACGTGATCGATCAAAAGTGATTTCGACTCGATCCGTGACCGATACGAACGAATTTCATATTGATCAAGAGTTAACCCAATCAAGTCAAAATTTGGCATGAATATTCTTTAGGTTGTGCGTAAGCTCCTGTGAAAATTTCATAGCTTTTGGACATGTGAACCTTGAGTTATGATCGATACGAATTAGAGCATTCGTGTGGTGTTTTATTCGTATCGGTTCATTTCTTATCGATATTGGCTCATATCGATACCATGCACATGCTTGTTGATGACGTGGCCCTATCTTCGAGGCTTGATCCATTTTCCACCCCATGTTGAACATCTCTTCCTTTGATTCATGCACATTTCTAGTTCATATCCTAGCTTTGCTGTTTGGCTTCGCATCCAACTGTTCGTGTCTGTTGCTTCGCATCCATGAAACCTACCTGCTTCGTATCCTTCCCAAGCGCCTTCTTCGCATCGATCCACAAGCGATCGATACGAAATGTCCAATCAGAGTCCTGAAACCATTGCTTCCCCTTCGTATCGATCCAGCAATGATCGATATGAAGTGCACCTGTGCATCCATCCAATCGATTCGCACTGCATCAATGTGAAGTCTACCGATTCGAAGTAAGCTGCTACGTCCCATCTTGATCGACACGAAATCATCGAATCGAACAAACCATCATGCGCCTTCCTATTTGAGCCAAGTCCATAGCCATCGAGTCGAAATCCATTTAATCCTTCTCCTTAATCGATATGAACGCCTTGTTCGTATCCACAGGCATCGATGCGAAACATATGGATACAAATAGTAGCGTTATCAAACCAGCCTCTTTCAACATTGATCCATCCATATCTCGAGCATACGAACTCCGATTGACCTGAAATTTGAAAGCCTCTCCTAACCTTGATCATCATTCCCAATCGATCTCGTCTTGATTGGAGATCGTCCAAACTTTGACGACATCGATCACAACCTTGTTTCCAATCGATCTCCAGTCCCGATATCTATCCTTTCCAGCTAATTTATTGATATTTCGGCCTTGACCAAAAGGTGAGATAACACTTCCCTTTAATCAACTTGATGAGAACCGGCTAGGCCAGTCCCTTCATGAATGGATCTGCTATGTTGTCCTTGGTATATACTCTTTATATCATGACCTCTTTCTTCTCAGCGAATTCTCTAATTATGTGGACCTTTTGGAGAATGTGTAGTGATTTCTTATGTGATTTAGGATCCTTTTCCATCTGCATAGTCATACCTGCTGTCATAAAATAATGCCAATGGATTCTTTATGTTGGGAATCAATCCTAGGTCACTTAAATAATTTCGCATCCATATCGCTTCCTTAGCTGCTTCATTATAGACAATGTAATTGGCCTCCATCATCGAATTAGCTACCGTTTCCTATTTGGAACTTTTCCAACTAATAACCCTACTGTTTATAGTGAAGGTGTCAGCCGACACTAACTTACTATTATCGACGTCACTCTAAAAGCCAGAGTCAGTATACCCCTTCATAAGGAGGTCCATATTCTTATATATTAGGAATAAGTTCCTAATATTTCTCAACACTTAATGTTTTTCTTTGGGATTAGATTGGTATCAGTTTACTCATCCTAATGTATATGCCACATCCGGTCTAGTGCATAGCATCGCATACATTATGGGCCGATTGTCAAAGCATGCGATATTCTCCTCTTATGCTCTTTCTTCTCATTAGTTTGAGGAGCATCATTCTTAGAAAGGATGATTCTAGATTGCATTGAAATATCTCTATGCTCTAAATTTCCGTACCGAACCTTTTAGTATGATATCTTTGTATAGGGATTGAGACAATCCCAATAACCTCTTTGATCTATTATATAGATCTTTAAACCTAGTCTATAGACGGCTTCTCCTAAATCCTTTATGGAGAAATTATTGGAAAGCTAAGCTTTTACTAATTGCAATAGCGAAATGTCATTGCCAATTAATAGAAGGTCATCAACGTATAAAATTTAGAACACAAACATTTCTCCGTTCCTTTCGATATATGCACGCTTACTCTGTGTTCTGATAAAAACCGAACTGTTAGATCACTTTATCAAAACACTTTGTCCAACTCCCTAAATCTTTTTTAAGTCCATAAATGGATTTTAACAACTTGCAAGCATTGCCCTGACTCCTACTGATCTCGAAACCCTCTGGCTATGACATACAGACTGTCTTTTCTAAATCACCATATAGAAATGTCATCTTTAAATCCATTTTCCATATTTCGTAGTCGTAGAATGTAATAATAACAAGTTTTAGCTGAGTGGCCTATAGTATTGCTATAGGTGAAATAGTTTCTTCATAATCAACACCTTAAATTCGATGAAATCATTTCACAACTAGCCTTGCTTTATAAGTCTCTACTTGTCCATCTGCATTTAGCTTTTTCTTAAATTTCCATTTGCATCCAATAAGTTTAATCCCGTTAGGCATGTCAGCCAAAATCCATACTTTATTTTCATATATGTAATCCATTTCGAACTTCGTAGCTTCAAGCCAAAGTGTAGAGCTTTTACTCTACAATGCTTATTGGAATGATAGTAGAGTGTCATCATCTAAGACGCGGTTCTCTTTCTCTCCATTCATGAGGAAACTATAGTATCTATCTAGTGCGTGTAGTTCTATATTAGACCTTCTAATAGGTTGTGTGTTTTCATGTACGGGTGAATTTGGTTCTTCCACCAGTTCAGCTCCATGTTAGTTTATTGGATCTCATTCAAATCTACAATTTCATTGTTAATTTCTTATGATAGAAATCCTTTCCTATAAAAAAAATGTGTGAAAACAATCAAAAAATTCCTTTATTTTTTAGAACATATATCCCCTAGACTTCTTAGGATATCATATAAGCTTACACAAGGTTGATCTTGCCTTAAGTTTTTTGAGGCCGACGTTCTTAATATAGACTGGACACCCCCACATCTTTAAATAGTTGATGTAAATTCTTAATGTGCTACATCTCTTATGGCTTCTTAAGCACAGATTTCATGGATATCAAATTCAACATATGTGTTGTAGTTTCTAGCGCATATCTCCAATACAACAGAGGCAACTCAGCCTTATTCATCATGGAATGAACCATTTCTAATAAGGTTCAGAGATAGTCACATTATGTTTTAAGTGTAATGGAGCTCTTATCCAACATATTCATCTTCTCGATCGGATCGAAGTATTTTAATCTTTTTATTCATTTGATTTTCAAACTTATTTTCTTATTCAATAAATTTGTCACAAATTTCAAATTTTTCCTTTATAAGATACAATATCCTAGTCTAGAGAAATCATCTATAAAGGTTAAAATAAGAAGAATTATCCTTGGTGAGTATAGGCATCGAGCCACATACATCACTATGTATTAGACCCAAGAGTTGATCAATTATTTCATTACTCCCATTAAAGGAGTGCTTTGTTATTTTCCCTTTGAGACATGACTTACATGTTTCAAATGATTTGGAATCAAATAACAGTAAAGAACCCTCAGTTTTCGATTTACATAGTTAGTTCTCACTTATATGACCTAGCCTATAGCGCCAAAGATAGTTATCATTTGTGTCAATATTAGAAAAATTATTCATGGCATAGACATAATTAGTATTAATCGTACAAACTTCATTATCTAAAATACCATCACAAACTTTATTACCATCTAAAGTAATGTTCATAATATTATTAATACAATTGAAAAATATATCCAGCTTGGAAAATCTAAACACAGAAATAATACTATAAATAAAGTCTTTTACACAGTAGCAAATATATATTATTAAAGCTAATCTGTTTAGCAAAGATAAAAGATAATCTTCAATTGCCATTGCATTGATCAGAGATCCATCAGCTACTTAAAGCCTCATTTCTCCCTTTATGACATCTTGTCCTAAGTCCCTATAACGAAGTACAGATGTGAGTTTTAGAAAATATCTAAAATCTAAGATAATTTATTGATTGCAAAACAATTTTGAATCATAAATATAATTGTAAAAGCTATTGAACTATTCTATTTCTTCTCTTTGACGGTCTTTAAATACTACAGACAGTTCCATTTCCAATGACCCTTTCTATGACAATTATGATGCTTATTCTTATTAACTAGAGTTGTCTTCTTATTCTTCTTATTAACCCTTTTTTGCTTCATCGAACCTTTTAAAGATGACGTGTTCCCTTTAACTGTGAGTACCACACCATGATCCTTTAATAAAGACTCGATCGACCTCAACATGTTGAGGAGGTCCACGAGGCTTACATTCAACTGGTTCATATTCTAGTTTAATTGAATGGCTCAAGCTGAGAAGTAAGATGTCCTAGGATCGAATCTACTTGCAACTAGTTGCCTATCATCACATCTAATGGAAAAAGTCATCAATATAGCCATTCACCATTAAAACATAATCGTTCATTTTTTGGCCCCGCATCAATTTCACATTAAATAGTTTCTTCGCAATGTCGTATGTTGCAGAATGAGACTATTCCCCAGTTAAGCTTTGAGGCTCTCAAAAATTTGATAGGCACTCATGTTCGCATGCTATTAGCAACATATAAACTTAGGCGATTTCAAGGTGTGCGACCCATTTTTTATAGGCTATGTGTAATTCGGGGTACACATTATCAACGGTTTTTGCCTTGGCTGTTCGGCTACCAATACCATAAATGTTTGTATGTTAATGACATCTTTATTGCCCTTAACCAATCTATGTAGTTAGGTCTGGTGAGTTTTCCATTCTTAAAAAACAACTTGGAGGTTGACATTTTCTACAAATTTTAACTTAGTATGTTAGAACATTATTCATGTAGAAGACCTTATAATATTTGTGAGGCTAAACATTACATTTCATTTTACTAGTAAGCTTCCACTTGTCTTTTATATTTCTCCAAACATTAAGACAAAATATAGAGATCTTTCGACTTCACTAGTGAGAGTCATGACTCATATGCTGCTGAATCCAAATATGGCACAACACTCCCACAATTGGAAATAGGATAGGTCTAAGTAATATGAACAAAAATAGTAAATGATGGAAAGAGTTTTATAATGGTTCGGCCAAAGTTCATGCCTGCATCCACTTTAATTTTTATTAGATTCACATTCATCAAAAGTATAAGAGCTTTTCAGGCGATTACATATCAAAACAATAAGGATTTAGCTCTTAGTGACAAAGATGAGGTAGAGAAGAAGATATGAAGAGTATGGAGGCTAAAAATTCAAAATTTCTCTTTAAGTTGTTTTAATACTTCTATTTATAACTGGATCCATCCATCATTGTAAAAACCCGCACATTTGAGTAACGAGAATATAATTGAAATTTTCATTTAATTAAAATTGATAATCGATAAGAATGTGAAATATTCAACTTTTGCAGATGTTTGAATTAGGACCCACGAATAGTCCCGTTGATTCTAGAATGGTGTTCCGAATTTGGATGAGTATAAATATCGATATATTTCGAGTTCATAATTTTGAGCAGTGAATAATGTTTTGGTGAGAAAATAGGAAAGTTGTACCTAACTAAAATTTTAGGGCTTTATATCTAATTTCCATCCTCTCTCTCTCTTAATGCACTTTCATCATTCATTTTCAAAACACTCTCAAACTCATCTCACCTAAGATCCAACCCTAAACCAACCTCTACAAGCCACAATAAATCCTCTAAAATCAAATAAAAGTCACAATAATTCTAATGAGAGCAAGACCTTCAAACTCAATCCAACTTGGAGCTAGATTTGAAGAGGAGAGCTTTATCCAATTTTTAAAAAGATGCAAATGAGGGGTTTCCTTGATTTTTTTCCTCTTCTTAGCAAAATGAGTGGGAAAGCTCCCAAATTTATTATGGAATTTTTTTTTGTTTGGAATTTATGATTTGTTGAATGAAAATGGAATTGATTAGGACGTTGCATGTGGCTTCATTGAGTTTTTATGAGCATCCTAAACTTGATTTAACATTAAAAGAATCAACTTTGAAGATTTATGGTATGATTTCAGAAAGTTATTAAGCTTAGTGCTTAAATTGTTAATTGAAGAAATAAATTAGTGAAATTATGAGATGAGGAATAAGTAAACATATAATTTTATAAAGCTTATTTGGGAATTTTACAACATGATTTGTAGAATTTATATTTTTTGAATGAAAAGGCTTGAACTTGAGAATTTAATATAAATCAGCTAGACGATAAATAAATTATTTTGAAATGGTAAATCGAATGCTTAAGTAGTGTAGTATTTGATTGTTGAAATGGTAGGAATTGTCGTTGTTGTTTGTTAAGTTTAATTACTTGTTTATTGATTGGTTGTATGTAATAAAAATATTGAATAACATGATTTTATATTTAATAAAGAAATAAAACGATAAGAATGAGTAATTACACAAATAGAAGATGTTCATAAAAGTTGGAATCAAAGTATAAAGAGCTTAGAAGGAAATACTAAATATGTTGAAAAAGTGTATAAATGAAATTGAGAGAAATATATAAGAGAGTGTGTGTTTATGTGTGTGTGTCTGTATGTACATATATAAAAGAGTGTATATATATATGGTGCAAGTAGATGTATTTGTACACATTGGACTTAAGCCAGGACGATGTAGTAAAGTGTAGTTGAGTTGCGAAAGTGCATAGTTGCGACTAGGCAGCTAAGCAAAGGAAATAAATTTTTGGCGATGTAAACTATAATTGAACACTTTATGATATCAAACCAAATACTTAAGTAGTGACACCAAACCTCAACATGTGATGAGAAGAAACATAGTGGGAGAAGTAGGTGCCTTAGTGGAGGAGGTGGCACGGCGACAACATCTGAACCAGAGCTGGGAAGTGCTCCGAACTAGGCTTGAACTGCGCCATTCGATCACCAACCGGTGGAACGGTGGGTGCCAACCAGTGGATTGGTAGGTGCCAACTGGTCCACAGGTTGCCGACTCAGATGGGTAATTATTCCCAAATATGGAGCATTTTGCTCCGGACCTAACTCCTTTTGCCCGAGTGACTTCATCGAATGCTCAACGACGATACTGAGGCACCTTAACGTAGTGTTTCGACGATGTGATGATGATATTGTACCATGCTCATTAGAGGTATACATGTGCACTACATGTTGTTATATGACTTCAGCATTCCTTTATGACTCCCGATGGCATTTTATGTGAAACACCCATTTTTCTCTTTCGTTGAGATGCAATAAGAATTTATTAAGAAATCTACGATGACTAAGAATGGGGGATAGGATGACGATCATCTATGAGTGTACTAGATGTCACTAAAGCTCGATATAGAGGGCGTGTTGTGGTTCATGATATGGTTCATTGTGTGGTTCACATAGGATGATGTGATCATCTACGAGTGGACTATTTGTCACCAAAGCTCAATGTAGAGGGTACGGTGTGGTTCACATAAGTTGTAAGTAAATAGAGTATGTCCTATATCACCAAAGCTTGCTTCAAAGGGTACGGTAAGATCGACACGAGACTATCATTAGGGATGCAGCTCAGGTTCTATGGTACATTCAGAAGCTGACTCTATTTATTTTGGACCCTCGATGGAAGTCATTGGATCATGATGGATGTTTATCATGGACTCCTCTCATTTGAAATGGTGGGAATAATCACATACACTATTTGATGCATATTTCTATGTTATAGAACTATAATAAGATATCCATACCGCCCACGTTTATCTATTGAGTATTTTTACCATAGCATGTTATTACGTGCCAGTTACATTATATTAGTTGCAATGATTCATGGATTGCAGGTCAAGGTATATGATTAGTAATATACAATTATCTTTACTATAACCACTTATGTATATATTGATTTTCTATATAGTATTTTGATATTATTTTCCCTCACACCAAGCTTTAAGTCTAACTTTCGTTTTGTCTTTGTTTATTTTATGACAACTCTGAGGTATTCAATTGAGCTAGCTGAGAGACAGAGGGCTATGGGGATAGCTCAAGCTCACATTATTTTGGATCGGAGTAGGATGACGATATTTTGTTATGCACTTAGATGTATATTTTGTAGTACATGAAAGATATGTATTTATACATATGAGACATGTATTCTCGGATGTTATATTCGGTACTCCATATGTATGGAGTCGATATATTCTGACTGTAGCTATTTCTATTAGTTCCTTTCGCATTACTATGTCTCATATATGTATGTCATATCCGGTTATGTGTCTTTGTATATTATATATTGTCATTCCATGTGAGATACTATTGTTATACGATAGTTAAATTAATTTATCTTATTAATAAAACTTCAAATTAACCCTGTACAACCTGTATTTGTGGGACTTGGATTCGATCATTGTCATTCGATGGTGAAAAAATTTGGGTTACCATAAAGTAGGTTATTACATTTGGTATCGAGCCTACGTTCTACACTTCGAAACAAGTTAACCATTAGAGGTTATGTAAATGACAATGTGAGAGAATGTATATGTTATTAAAATGGTATTGTTTACACCTCAAACTTTCTATACGTCAGTTTACTCCTATTGCAGTTCTAAAATTATCTTCGTTTTAGGCAAAGCATGGTTAATGGACGAGGTACATGAGCAGCAACAGCTAGGAGGGCATCTATACCAAACCGGTTTAGAGAGTTCTTAGCCATCGCAGTAGATGCTGCAGCACCTATGGTTAGCACAGGAGGTATAATCCTCGAGGCACCAGTGTTGCTAGCTCTGCCAGCTTGGGATTTCCTAAAGTTATGCAAGGAATTTCTTAATCTTGGAGGGAAGCCTTATCCGGGCACTAAGATATTTTTAGAGACTCAGGCTTGGATATGCACAGCAAAGAGGGCTTTCACTAAAATGGGCATGGATGATATTCTTATGAAGAGGGTTGCCTCCCAACATCTTCTGGGTGAGGCCTTAGATTGGTGGGACATTGTTGTCGGGGTAGTGATGACTAGACAATGACTTTGGTTGATTTCAGGTGTCTCTTTAAGACTCGGTATATTTCAACAGCCGAGAGAGGCGTGTATTTAGAGCACTTCTATCACTTACAATATGGAGACATGATAGCGGGGAATATATTAGCCAGTTTAACAGTTTGGCTAAGTGTAGGAGTGACGTGGTTAACACTCCTATGAAGAAGGCAGAGAAGTTTACTAGAGGGCTCAATATACTGCTTAGGGATTTGTCACTTATATATATATTTCAATTTGGGCCACTTATGAGAGCCTCATGGTGATAGCTCTTTTATATGAGAGCATAACGTAGCTCTGAGAGAGGTGGAGAAGGTAGAAGGTACGAAGAAGTTATTTTTGAATAAGAAGGGCTCCATTAGAAAGTCCTATCCTAAGAAGGAAGGATCGTATTGTAAGCGTTATGGTTCGAGAGGTAATGTTTCCTATATCCTAGACTTATAATTTATTATGCGATTCATTTAGATATTAAATCATTTCCATTTTTGAAGGTCATAGAGAGTGAGCCTACAAGTCAGATTTATTGCAAAAGAAGTGTTACAATTGCAACCAACTTAGTTGTAGTTAGGTGGAAGTATTTGTTAGCTCCTTAGGGTGGGCAAGTTTTGAAAGCTTATGCCATGCAGTGTTCAAGTTCCAGTAAGCCTACATCACAGCAGAAGGGAATGGCAATGTATTAGAAGGTGCGATTTTATTCATGGCTTGCCCATACGAGTCCTCTTTGATACCGAGGCTTCGCATACTTTTATTTCTAGTTCCTTAGTTGTTAGGTTGCATATTGAGCCAGATATTATATATGATTCTTTTGTGGCTTTGAATCCTATTAGGGAATTGACATCTCTTTCTATGATCTATCTGTGGTTTTAATTTCATATTAGGGTTTTTGGTTTTTCTTTCGATGCTTATGTACTAGGGTTTTCTGGATATGATTTGATTATGGGTATGGACTAGATGTTGGGGCATGATGTTGTTCTAGATTATGATGGAAGAGTGGTTCGCATGAGAGATAGTGAAGGGAATCAACTTGACATATTAGGCTAGTCCAAGACTGCTTCCATGATCGGTTACTTGTATTCACTAGATGTTTCTTATGAGGAGTTGGCTACTGCTCCCATTATTAATAGATTTGTTGATGTTTTTGGTGATGTTACTAGTTTTCCTCCACACTACGAGATGGAATTTTGCATTGATTTAGTGTATCGTAAAATATTTTTATTTTATTCATATAAGGTTCCATTGACTCTAAAATGTTGGGAAGTGACTCTTAGGTGCATTTTTCATGTCTGTAATTTTTACAGAATTTCTGTTTGACCATTTTTACCATGAAAATATTGTTTGGACTATAACTTTTGATAGAAGCCGAATTAGGATCTCAAACTACTTCCATTGATTCAAGATGATAGTTTCTCATTCCGTGGAGAAGTCATAATAGAAAAATAGACTTATCATTTGAAAATTATATATGTTTAAGTTTTGAGTGCTACTGGCCAGTTTTAATGGGTAATTAACTAAGCCCGTACCGAGGTCCATTAACTCATCTCAAAATTGTGCTAAGGGAAAGTTGTAAGAAAAGATCTAAGTTATTTCTATCTACCCAAAATAGCTCTAAAGCTATTTTGGGTCAAATTTTATCAAAAATCACACATTTTCATTACTAATCTTAGCCTAATCATTTATTAGATGGGTAATTAGCATAGGAAAACTTTATATTAACATGTTTGCTAATTTGGGTTCATATCCTTTGTTGCCTACATTAGATCTAAGAAAAACATTGGTATTTTGGGTATTTGATGAGTGGTTCTTGACCCTCACTTTACTATGCATGTTTATATAATTGAAATATGATTTTTAATGATTTACACCCTAAAACATTTCCCAACTCTTATAACATTTTTATACATGTTTATGGATGAACTATAAAAATTTAAAAATGGTTTCAAATGGTTTTGCAATTTGTTACACCTGTTCTTACCGAGAACTTGTTTGAAGACACAAGGGAACCGACTCGTAGTCGCAACATCTAACTCGACCCGAGCTCAGCAACCAATGGAACCATAGAAAGAGACAACTATAGCAAGTATTAAGAAACCGAGGCGAGTCACAAGCTTGCTACATCTAAAATCAAAGTCGAGTATAGCACCCTACACCGAAGCCTAAGGACAGTACATACCAAGCTGAGCCAAGTGCGTCTCCAAAGCTCATGTTCTGTCCAACCTATGGAAATAGGTAGCACTAGCATAAACCGAGGACAACCTAGACCGCTCTGCACATAGTTAAAAGCACTTCATAGTGGATATATACGGGGCTATTTAGTATATAGTTCAATGGAGAGTCATGCGTACAGTTCAAATTACAAATAGCTACAGGCATGTTCTGACCCAGCATACTATCAAGATAAGCAAAGGCAACAAAAGTATCAGTAGGGCAGCATGACTTGAGCAACAGGCAATATTCACCACTGTACCCCTTTATATGCACCAACACTGTAACATCACACATTGGCCAACACAGATACGGCGTGGTCAATAAGTGACAACAAGTATCTCTTTAGAGGCCCATAAGTAAGGTTAGTTCAAATTGAATTCTCCCACCACAATTTTGGATATTCCCGCTCAAATTTTGGGAATCCCCGCCTCCATTCAGACTTCTCAAAAAGACACGTTGGTAATCTAGTCATGTCATCAGACAAGATGGATAAACGACATCTGGTAAAATCCAAGGGTTGTGGCACAACGGCAAGAGAGAACCAGTATCCGCGTTCACTTCATGATTATAAATAGAAAAGGCACTGTAGCATGAAGGGGACTTTTTCCTTTTTCTGGAATTCTTCTTCTTTTGAAACAAACCTTCAAGATTCAATCATACTTTACATGAAATTCTATACCAAATCATTGCTAAAGGAAGAAAGAGAAACTTTCCTTGTGGATGTAGGATTCCATAAAATCTGAACCATATAAATTATGTTTCCTTTATTAGTTTATGTATTTCCTCATTATTTGTAGTACTAAACTCCCTTTTATTTGATACTTGAATGGAGTATTGGTCAGATCCGACAATTTAACAAATAGTTAAAGTGCAACTACTCGATTGTGTAAGTGTTTAGTGGCATAATGTGTCCTTTATCAGTTCCAAGATATTTTTATTGGCCAAAATGGATCGGCAACTTGATGGCTTGGTGGGAATGGTTAGAGGAGGTGGACAAGAGAAAGATGTAGAAAAATGGCTAAGTATTGGGCAAAATGCCTAGTTATATCTAGATCTTGCAAACCAATGCTTTAGTGCGATGTTGAGTTACTTTGAAGGATGGGTCGGGGTCTAAACACATGGGGGATGAAGCACTAGTAGTAGAGAAGGAGATTCAGTCAAAATTGGCTAAGTATATAAATTTTTGTCGAGTTATTATGGTGTGGGGCCTATTTATTTGTATTGATGTGATTGGATTAAAACTTCCAGGAGGGGAAGTAGAGGCACTGCAGGTCATGCTGAAGGTGTTTATTTGCTTAGATTTTGATGGCGACATGGTAGCACGATGATGGTATCAAGGCTTTGGTAATAACTTGATGGTGAAAGGAGTTAGGTTCCGATGGTAGGAGCCTGATGTTGAATGAAGTCGTGATTATCCATGAAAGGGAGGGTTCAAAGAAAGGTGACCCATGGATAGAATGATTAATGGTCCTATCATGGAATGGAGGAATATGGAATAGTTCCTCGAGGATAATGGAAATTGGATGGAGCAATGAAAGGGTTCACATACGTAAGCTAAGGTATTGTTGATGCTCGGAGTGTTTTCCGACGTACCCAAACCAGGGGTATTGCGAGGACGCTCATGGGAACTTTGAAAGGATACCCCCAAATCGATTAGATGGATTTGTGTACCCTAGGTCGATTGAAAGGGGTTAGTATCAACTTTGGGCTAAAGAGAGTACATTAAAAACCTAGGTTTCCATTAGTCCCTAGCGGTTGAAAGGGCATATAAGTTTTTATATACCCAGAGCACATTGAGTGATAGTAAGGATTGGTTAATGGATGTTATGGTTATCTGATTGTTCTTCCATAATCTATCATTCTAAGGATGTCATTGTAGATACGTATTGGAGATAGGGATACCTGGACAATCGTCATCGCACTTGGTTTAAAGTATACCTTTACTATATTAGTAGAGTAGCATATTATTCTTGTTATGTGCTAACACTTCGGTTGTAGGGACAGGACATGCATGGTTTGTATACCCTTGTTCCTTACAATATCAACTTGTATAGTATTTTTTAATTCATTTACCACTCACACCAGACTATTTTCTGACTCAAGGTTTTATGCTTTGCTTCTTATTATCTCCGGTATTCTTAAATGAGCAGATTAGATAGCAGGTCTAGGTACGACACAACAGCTGTGTAGAGGATGAGCTGGTAGAACTATCTCATAGTATATATGGATTTCTATTCTTATTCCATAATACAAAACTAAGGAGCCTTAGCAGTGCTTGCTTATTATTATGAGACAATTTTTTGAGTTTATTTCTATTGTATAAGCTATATTACACGATGTATAACTATGTGTTTATGTATTCTAATATTTGGATCACTAAGTTATTGTTGTCTCTCATGTTTTATGTCCATGATGTATATTATATTTTATTCCATGCATTGTGAGATATACAACAGGTTCTATGATGGTTTATTTCATTTTAAAACCTTGATGATCGTTTTACATCAGTCGGGCAAGTTAGCAGTAGACCAAGTTGAAAGTATTCCTCTTGAAAGCAAAGCAGACACATTTTCATTTAAAAACAAGGGGCATTTCACTCAAAGGACAAACCTTGCAGTCCAATTAGTTTCTAGGACACACATCCACAGAAATTAATTTCAAGGCCAAAGTCAGCAGAATAATTACTTTTATGGACAAAGTCGGCAGTCCAATTACTTCAAGAACATAATTTCATAGGTTTTTAGGCCTTAGAAACAAATTATTTTGCTTTTCGTCCTTAAATGTAATTATTTCAGTTGTCCATCCTAGAAACTAATTGCACTTGCTAAAGAGGCCCTTGTAGCTAATATACACTTAAATAATATTATATATTCATCAAAACACTTAGGAAAATTCTACAAAAATTCCAGAAAATCATTTTTAATATGTTTTCTAACATATATTAATTTCAAACCCAAATCTTATATTGTTTAACCGTAAATAATTTTAAATGCAATTAATCATTTTCTTTACTAGAAATTTAATATAAAATCCACATTAGTTTAGAAAATTATGAAAATCGAAACCCAACTGTAAAATATCAATTCTGATCTAAATCTAAAAAATAGGGTTTTCACATTAAAACATATCATAAAACATATATGAATAAACATAAATCATCAAGAAGCATATATAAACATTTAATCGTCCAAACATGACATAATCTTGCAAAAAAATCGGGTTTAACCTTAAAACTGAGAACAATAGAAAATGTGAGATGTAATCATTATTCACCTTAGCTTTAAGATTAAGAATTTGAGATTTGATCTTGATAAAGTTGTTTATCTTCTCTTTTCTTTCCTTAATGGTGGCCGGCGTCTAGCTTGTATATTTGTTTTGTAAATTAAGTATGAACGTGAGAATGATGGAGTTAAGGGTTTAGGGTATTAGAATACTCTTATTCCAACTTTGACCTTACCTATTTTCCTAAACATTTTAATTCTTTAGTTTATTTGTATATGGCACGGCTACCCTTACTAATCACAAATCTCAACCCGTTAACCATTTTACATTATTTCATTTAATTTACCTAATTAAGTGTTCCTAATAATGTTACTAAAAACACGGGGTGTTACAATGTGGGACTGGATAAGGAGCTGTGTTGATGCAGAAGGGTAAAGTTATTGCCTACACTTCACGACAGCTTAGACCGCATAAAGTAAGATATCCTGCTCATGATTTGAAGTTGGTTGTGGTGATCTTCGCGTTGAAGATATGTAGACATTATCTCCCATGGGAGAGATTTGAGCTATACACAGATCATAAGTCCTTAAGTTACTTATTCTCTCAGAAGAAGTTGAATATGAGACAGCAAAGGTGGCTGGAGTTTTTAGCAGCTTATGATTTTGGTACAGAGTATACTCCGAGGAAAGAAAATAAAGTAGCAGATGCTCTTAGCAGAAGACATCAGAATGTGGTGTTAGCTATGTTGGAAAAATGGAAAGACTTAGAAGCATTGACTACTTGTAATGTGCAGTTAAGATTGACTGTTAGCTCTAGTGAGATCAACGCCATGTTGTTCTATTTAGAAGTTCGGCCAGTGTTGATCGAAAGGATTGCTTCTAAGCAGAGAAAGGATCCAGTATTTGCCAAGAGGACTAGAAGGCTTGAGGTTTGGAACCGAGATCGATGATCTAAAGGATTTTAGTCTTGACCAGAGGGGATTGTTGTGAAAGAAGGGACTGTTGTGCGTTCTAAATTTTGAGGACTTAAGGAAAGAAGTTCTTGAGGAATGTCATCGGTCTAAGTTTACGATTCATCCTGGATGGACCAAGATGTATCAAGATATAAAGAGGTGCTTCTATTGGGAAGGTATGAAGATGGATGTTGGCTTATGGGTTAGACAATGTGCAAACTATCAACAAGTGAAGGTCGAACATCAAAAGCCGACTGGGTTGCTTCAACCTTTGGAGGTACCAGTTTGGAAATGGGATTCGATATCCATGGATTTTATAGACGGGTTGTCAAGGTCAAATAGAGAAAATGAAAGTATATAGGTCATAGTGGATAGATTGACCAAGAGTGCCCATTTCATTCCAGTTTAGTCCATCAGGACGGCACCTTTTTTAAATAAGTTTCTCATGAAGAACATAGTTGGATTGCATGGAATTCCTAGTAGTATAGCCATGACTGAGATGCTTTGTTTACTAGTGAATTCTAGAAGAGTCTACAGGATGTGTTAGGTACCAAGCTTAAGATGAGTACTGTGCATCACCCTGAAACGGATGGGAAGATAGAAAGAGAGAGTCAATAAGGTACTTGAGGATTTATTAAGAGCTTATGTATTGGACTTTGGTGGATCTAGGAAAGATCGCCTACACTTGGTGGAGTTTTCTTATAATAATAGTTTTTTTGAAATGGTACTCAAATAAAACATGTCATAAGGACAACAGAACACAAACCATATGTCAATAAATGTTTCGAATCACGCGACGCAAGTTTCAAACTTGTGACCTCTCATACCAAAGCTGAATCACTTAACCACTGGGACAATGGTGCTTGTCTATAATAGTTATCAGACAAGTATATGAATGGTGTCTTTTGAAGTTTTGTATGGAAGGACATGCAAATCACCAGCATGTTGGTTAGAGACTGGAGAAAGATTAGTCTTAGGTCCAAATCTGGTTAGAGAGGCGATAGAGAAGATTGAGTTGATTCGAGAAAGGATGAGGGAAGCTCAGTCCAGATAGAAGAGTTTCACGGATAAGAGGTGTAAGGACCTAGAATTCTCAGTTGGAGATAGGGTTTTCATCAAAGTATCACCAATGAAGGGCGTGGTGCGATTCGAAAAGTCAGGAAAACTGGCACCGAGTTATGTTGGTATGTTCCTAGTTGTAGAGAGGATGAAGAAGCTCGCATACAGAGTAGAGTTGCTGAGCAGTGTAGCAGGTGTCCATAATGCGTTTCATGCTTCTCATCTTTGCAAGTATGTGCATGATCTAGAGACTACTATTCCTCCACCAAGGTTGGATGATTTGATAGTAGAACCAAAGTTGACTTTTGTTAGACAACCAGTTCAGGCTGTAGCGAGAGATGAGAAAAGGTTAAGAAACAAGACAGTCAAGTTGGTGAAAGTTTAGTGGAGCGACAACGAGAAGGACCGTACTTGGGATACATAAGACAGGATTAGAGATATTTGTCCTAATCTACAGTAAGGGAGCTGTTCTATATTTGCTTTATATAGACTGTGGCTAGTGAGGTAGGCTAGTATGGCACTTAGGAGCCTCTAGTTTAAAATTCTTTAAGAAGGAGAGCCTATAACACCCCTAATTTTTAATAAAAATTTTCAGAAGATTTAATGAGATAAATTAAATAGAACAATGTAAATATTAGAGCGATAAGAGGATTGAGATTTGAAAATTTTAAACTAGAGGCCGAGCTTAATTAAATAAAATTTTAAAGAATGAGTTCATGGATATGGTTTATTAGATAACTAATAAGAGAATAAAACAAGGGCTTAATTGGTAATTTCCGCACCATAATCCCATAACCCTTAAAACACACGTTCCCATTTCTTTTTATGTTCATTTCTTAAAACTTTAGAACGTGAAACATAAAAGCAAGCCAGCCATTACTTAGGGAAGAAAAGGGGGGAAATCAATTAAAAGCTAAGCAATCAAGCAAGGGGAATTAATCTAAGATCAAATCTCAAGTCCTTATCCAAATCAAGGTGAATAATAATCAAAACCATCTTTATTTTTGTTTTTAAAGAGCATTTATTTTCGGATTTAAATTTAAATCCATTATGATGATTTTTGATAATGATATGCTTGGATTTTATGATATGATATATTCAAACAAGTTTGTTTGATGAATGTTTTATACAATTTAAAGACTAAAATCGTTTATATTGGGTTCAAAAACCAAAAGGATTTGATATGTTGTGAAAAACATTATTTTGAAGATGGGTTTAATTTTTCGTAATTTTCCAAGCTATGGAAAATTTATTATGAATTTTTGAAGGAAGAAATAAATAATTTGGTTTAAATTTTATTTCGGCAATTATATGAAGAATATGAGTCTGAAATTTATATATGTTCGATAACATGTTAAAAGTGAATTTCTATGATTCTTGGGATTTTTCCTAAGTAATTTACTATGGAAGTTAAATTATTTTAGACGGAGGACTTGAATGTTTTAATTATTTTTCTTAACGGAATGGCTTATTTGCTAAACTATTTTAATTAGATTTAAAATGAATGCGACAGTTTTATTTTGGAAAGAATTTGAAAAGTTTACGGCAACCAATTAATTTTTTACAAATAGGCAGGTTAGTTAAAAAGCAAGTACTTGAAAAGGCAATAAAATAGTTTTGTACAGAAATTATGTTTCGCCTCTTTCAGACGCTACCTTTCGACCCTATACCGCCTCAACTAAGTCGAAACCAATACACAAGGTATCAACGTGTTGGTATATAGTGATCGGAAAATGGCGGCAGGTATGGACTCGAAAACCTAGCTTTCAAAGGGGTTCAAGCCTTTGTTTTACTATCCAAAGAAATGCGGTTGCCTTTTTTTCCAAAAGAATGCTTTCGAAAGGATTTACTACAGCTTTCGAAGAATTCGCCGCCTTTTTGTTTAAAGTAGCTTTCGAATGAGTTGCCTTGTTTTTAAATCAAGGCTTTTGGAAGGGTAGTTTGAACCAATCGAAACCATGCTACCGACCTTATGCCTTTCGAATGGATTTAAGTCATCAACTAGTTCCAAAGGTAGCTTTTGTTTTATAAATGTAATAAGCCGATTCCTAATGCTTTCGAAAGGGCTTTAGAAGCCACTTCTACTAATGACTTCGTAAGTGGTTTCGAAGCTATCCTTCTAGATGTTTTAATTAAATGATTTAAGCTTTCGAAAGGATGGTTCCGAAGCCACGGTGATGTTCTCCAAACACTTTTATATGAAGATTAATGATTTCGAAAGGGGTACTTTCGTTTATATTCACTTTGACCCAAAAGAAATTTTTAAGGATAAACCCAAAGGTTTTGAAAGGGGTACTTTCAAATGGTTTCAAATGGGGTGCTTTTAAATGATTTTGAAGCTATGCTTCTGAGAGTTAATAAGTAATGCTTTAATACTTTCGAAAGGTATGTTTTGATGGTTTTGAAAGAGATGATTTAAAGTTGTTTCGAATGGCATATGCTTAGTATTTTGAGAAGAAGATTTAAATGCTTTTGAAGGAGGTTATCCAATGGTTTCAAAAGTAAAGGTTTAAGGTTTCAAAAGCCTTAAAGAAAGAACCCAATCTCATTTTTAAAGGAAAAATCATGGCAGAAATAAAAGAGTTTTAAAAATGGCTTTTAAGTATGGAGTTTTTGAAGAAGCTTTCCTTGATAAAATAATAGGTTAAATGGATTAACCATGTTTTATATGAAAATGATTTCAAGGATATTAAACCACAGGTGTGGGTGTTATTATGTTATTATGTTTGCTTCTTCTAATAAATATATTCATTGTATAATGAACCCATAACGGTATTTTGGATTAAAAAAAGGCAGAATAACCAGCTAGGTTGACCTAGTAGTGAATATAAATTGAGTTAATTCATGTATGAGTAGAATTGCATCCAGGAGGTTAGGTAGACCAGAATATAGGATGCCAAAATACTGATTAAAGAAGTCGTTAGATAAATGGGTTCATAGTAAACCCATGAAAACTATGTCTAGAAAGAGTTATTAATAGGGGCCAATAGTTTTGTAGTGAACCCATGAAACTATATCCGGATTAAGTTATTGATAGAAGTGTGATGACCCGCCCTTCTAGTACCAAAAAGACGTATCATCATTAAGAAAGAAAGGGATGAGAAAATAGAAAAGATAGAGAAGAAAGAATAACAACATCAGAATCTCACAGCGGAATGGAACAAAATATAATATATCACTTAAATATTACATAGTTTGTACATATATCAGAGTTATACAATATCAATACATATGACAATCATACATACATCACATACTAGACAGTTATAAACACCTGTCTAGTTAATACAACTCAATACAACACAACTCACACAATATGACTCAGAGATACCAACACAGCGGAACTATATATATATATCTACAACGCTGAAGCCTCCTGCTCCATTGCTCCTCCAGAATTCGCCAAAGCTAACCTGAATCTCTTGACTACCCGTAAAAATTTGGGTACCCGAGAGTTTATGAAAAACAAAAATAAACTCCGGGTTAGACATGGGTCTGGTATGAGTAAACGGTTTAAAGTTGTTTAACTTTGAAAACATTTGAAAATAAAGGTATCACGTAAGACTCCCCACAAATAAATACGGGTAAGTTTTTACCTCACGCTAACCAAAACATTTCATAGGAAATCCAGTGATATTATAATAGTGTCTAGGGTTTTCAAGTAAATAGAAAATAGCCGAAATTGTTACATTCATTAAATTCCAGCTACTAGCCACGAAAGTGGGTAATACAAATCAAAACCGTAGGGTCTCGTAGGGAAAATGGATTTCCAACAATGGCAGGGCTACTAGGGTACCGCCCGTCACAGTACGGGGCCTAGATCACCGTACCGAGGATTACTCCCTTCATCCCCTGCAACACAAGGCCGGAACCATTCCTTACTGAACAGTCCCGAACAAGATAAACCCCGCGGTTGTAGCTAGAAACCGCCCACTAAGCCGAAATATAAAAAGGGACATCTAGACAGGGGAAATATCTTGTCCTGCTTGGGCATGACCCACCTAACCTTGATGCACATCCCCTGTTTTAGCCATTCCCGGTTGATGAGGCTTGAGGCTACGGTTACCTTTAAAGAACATTATTCTTAGAATGCTCATCGTCCGCTTGACGATGTGTTGAAAGCATTCAATCCATACAAGTTCGTTCCGGGTTCGAACGAAACCGAAGGCATTATCTCGTCACACTCATTTTGGAATCACCCTCAGAGTCAACGACGATAACCCTTGCATTCTGAAAACACCATCTCGATCTTCATTTCAGAATTCACGACCTAACGTTTAAATTGGATTGATGTGGTTTTCAGAGAATCAAATTTGATTCTTCCGATCCCGGTCTCATCGAATCCAAACGCCATTTTAAGGGCCAAGTTGTCTATTTAACTTAACAGTTTAATTAAATATCAAGCGTAACAGATATATCAGATAAATCCTACACAGTTATCACAGATATCCATAATATCATAACATATCACAGAAATATCATCAACAGATATCACAGTCAACCAAACAGAGTTATCAATGCATATCAAACAGTTTGGTCTTACTTAACTAAATTATTTGCTTAAGAATAAACTATTTTATTCTGTTTAATTAATTACTGATTAATTAGCTGATTAATGATCAATTAATTAATTAGTTAATCATTAATTAGTAATTTATAAATTATCTAACCTTTAATTAATTAATTAATTAATTAATTAACTTCTATTCATTAACTATTACTCAATTACCCAATTAATTAGTTTATTCTTAATTATTAATTATTAATTAATAATTAATAACTTACTTATTAAAATGAATTAATTATTTAATTATCACAAATTACTCAATTTAATTAAAGTGTAATATCTTTAATTAATCTCGTAAGTTAACTTCCATTCACTAATTAACTTTTTAATGATAAGCTTATGTTCTTGAGATTTTAATGGATTTAACTTAGGATTAAATTTTTATTTCAAATTCAACATAAAGTTATTAATTTAAAAATTCAAGTATACATTTTTAATCAACATTCCAACTATTTACTGACAAATCTTCTACCTTTATATTTTTACTTAAATCCAATCTTTAATTAAAACACTAGCTTAATTTAATTAACAAATATTTATGAACTAGTTATAAACCTGTACAAAATTCAGTACATGACCATCTGAAAGCACCGAGACACACCGCTCTTTACTCGAGAAAAACACGAGTTTCCCCGCGTCTCTCTCGTTGCTCTCCCCTTCCTTTTCTTCTTCTCTCCAGTTCTTCTCTTCTTCTTCTTTTTTTTATGTTAAAAGTTAAGTTGTAAACGCTTATCTGAAACCACTCTCGCATGCGACTCGGAGAAAACACAGGAATTACTCGAAGCATCCTCACCCATGTCTCGAGCAACCCCACACGATAACCCGAAACCCAAAAACAAACGCGACACTGATCACCAACGTGCACGTGCACGGTGGTTCGCGTTGCCATCGGCAACTCGTGGCGATCCTCACACATCACAAAATACCCCTAGGCTCGAATTCTAAAACCAGTTTTCGATTATTAGATGACAATGAAAATATGACTTAGTACTCGAATAAAACGACAGCAACCCCACTGTCAATTTGATCGCGCGGCCATCACACATCACCAGAGGTGATGAAAATTCACCAAGACGTCGCCTACACCTCCACCTAGCTCCTCCAAGCGTCGCGGCCAACTCGATTTCTTATTGGAGCCAAAATCAATGTGTTTACATAACTTTGAAAAATACGGGTTAAACCCTATTTATGATTCAAACTCAAAATCTATGAATTCGAAAAATAATCAGACATTTTTCTAGTATTAATACGACTTCAACATTACTTCATTCCAAATTTCAGGAATTAAAATTTCATATATCTTCCAAATTTGACAAATATGCAGTAAAACCTCAATGCAAAACTGCTCCAAAAATCTTTGATTATAAATTACAATTTTTATGCGTAAAATCATAATTATGTTTAAGAAAACTAAATATATGATTGAATTTACAAATTTAAACATTTGAATTTTAAACTTTGGTTTTCCTTCATCCTGTAGTTTGAATACAGAGTTAACACCATACTGTTTGAACTCACACATATTTTACAGGCTTTGTTTAAACTAAACAAACTTAAATTATCTCACTGCCACATTCAAATGACTATATAAACAAGTTTTGTAAATTTATTTGCATTAGTTTGTACAAAACTTGAAGTAATCAAATCAATCATGCAAACTTCCAGTGTAAACAACATACACAGAACAGTATGTTTTAAAATTCATCAACATATATCAGTAAGAAAAACATGCAAGCTAAAGAAAAAAAATTATTTTGTTTACTCACCTTAATCCAAATTAAACAGAGCTCTTCAGTTCCCAGATAAACACAAACTTGTTAATTTGCTTCCCAGACTCCCAGCTTGTTTGTATTTTGCTCAGGTTGATAGTTTATAGTTTTTCTTCTTTTAGTTTAAGTTTGTTTGCAAAGCCAAAAGAGGTTTCTCAGGTTTACTTTATAATTTTAGGTTTGTATATATAAACTGATGATATATAGGTAGATTTATATAGAAGCTATTAAGCAACAGGTTGTAACTGGCCAGTTATTATTTGCATTGTCACTCTTTCTTTTTATTGGTTAAGATAATATACACTGCAGAAGAAGATTATGACCAGGATTTCGGCTGTGTACTTGTTTAAACAATATGTTATGCTAATAAATGCTTATGTTATTAATCATGATAGCAAGAAATTAATTGTTACTGACAGTTGCTACTTAGTACAAAGATATTTATGTTTTCTTACTTTGTATTGTACAAAATACTTATCATTTTCGGCTAGCAGGTTTTACAGAATTTAAATTCTATTATCTTTGAGTTGAAAAACTTGTTTTATATTTAAGTTCACTCTGATCTCTTAGGCCTGAATGTTTTTACTTGTTAAGTATAACCTGACTTGTTCCTTGCATCATTCACTTGCATATGCAGATTATACGTTTTACAAACTTCCTGATATGATTTTATTGTTAACATTTTTGTTTATTTATTTTGTTTGTTACATTTTATATGAAATTTCATACTTGTTCAAATGATGTTTTTAACATTTGATTTAAGGGTGTTGTGTTGTATAATGTGAATGTTGAAGATCATTGTTTGACTAAAAATACATGTATTTATATATTTCAAATTATAATTTATATTTTGTATTTTTATGTTACTTTAATTACATTTATAATATATGATTGTGTTATATGCTAATTTTGAACTTCCATATTTATGTTAAATAATTTCATGTTTGTTTATTTTAAAACTTATCATTTTAAAAACTAAAATTGTATTCATATGTATTTTATCTAATATCAGAAATATAAAGACTTTGATTTGATTCTATTGAATAGGTCAGATTTTGTTTTAAATGGTTTTGAAGTATTTAATTTAAAATTTTTCAAATCAAACTTTCTTTTATAAACATACATAACTGTTAATCATTTAATATCTCATCAATTTAAATATTGACAAGCTTATATTTGATTTAATTTAGATTTAATATTTATTAAAATATATCGTCAAAATTCCAGGTCGTTACATTCCTCCCCCCTTAAAAGAATTTCGTCCCCGAAATTTAAACAATAGTAAATTCAAAAGCTTTTATATTAACAATCCAAACATACATATCATTCATACAATAGCAAACAAACAAACAGTCTACTCTAACAAACATCACTAGTTATCCAAACATAAATTCGGCTAAGCATTCCTAAAACTATCGAGAGTTGTCTCTCGATGATCAATAATCCAAACTGGATTCCTGACCACAATTCAATTCGACTCAACTTCAAATTTCCTGAATTACTGGTTTAACAATCAATGATGAATCATGAACAAATTTCCTGAGATATATGGAATATACAATAAATTCCAGACATCCATTCTAGCAATTCAATTTTAAAAATTACAGTATTAACTCTTTCCAAATTTAATTAACTCTTTACAGAATTTCTATATCTATTCAATCAAGCCCGTACGATGTACATATACCATTCGTACGCAATATCAAATCCGATCGCTCGATCACACAATTTCATTTCTGAACTAGTATCGTCCACCCGACTTCCTAGTGCGGACTCAGAACTAGTTTCTTGATCAGAAACTGTCATTCTCCTTGCATAGTCACAACTATGATAGAGAATTTCCAGCATCAATCAAAATCCAAATCCATGGTTCGTCGTCGAAAATCGAGTGAAAAATCCTAACTCGGATCGATATAACTATCTCGAAATTCTGTGCTCGAATTTGGATCAATTCGTTATGCGAATAAAATAATATACGTACATCCTACATATTTATATCCATTGATTATCAACCATATCAATTTTCTTTTATTCACATTATTTTGATTCTATCCACTTGGAATAATTTTCTCAAGATTTTACTTAAGAATTTCACCATTCATTTCTTAAGCTTAATATAAGCATTATATATACTTTTATATTATTACTCTGCCACTTTAGCCTTTATATCCTCTTATATTCACTTATTTTCAATTTGAATTTCTACTTCCATGTGAATTCAAATTTTCTTCAACTCTGAATATTAAATTTTATTGACTATCTTTCATTTATAACTGATTCCTATTATTATTTTAAATTAATTTCATTCACTAATTTATTTTAAATTTTCAACTTGAAATTATTTTGTTGCTAAATAATTTTTTTTTTGTTTTCAAATTCTGAAAAGCTTTGACATATTCTCCAATACATATTTTCATAAGCACATATGTATGGTTCCAATCCTCAACACAATTAATTTCAATCAATTCTCAAACCATTCCCTTTTAATTAAAAGGAATTTACAACTTACTTGCTTATATAATCCATTTAAGCAAATCAAACTCATATTCAAAATCATCTTATTTTGCTTCCAATAATTCATAGAATTTATCTAATTCTCATTTACTTCAAACAACCCATTTCCTTAGGCAATTTAACAATATCATTGTGAATAAATAATCACTCAATCTTAATAACAAATCTTAAATTGATTTCAACTCAATTTACATTTGAGTCCATCTAAATTAATTTATCCACAATCCTTTCGTTGCATTTCAACGGGTTTGATTCCAAACCATTTTATTAAATTTGACAACCCATATTTTACATTAATCATCTCGCCATTTACTTCATGTTATTATTTCCTTCAAACTAACAACTTAAATTTATTCCATTCCACCAACTTCCATTTTAAATCTTTGATTTGATTTTCTTTTAATCAAATCTCAACTACTTACTGATTAGTTTATTCTTTTATCCATCCTTAAATTTTAATTTATATTAACAATTTATTTTTGAATTTAAAATAAAGTCATTCAATTTTATGCTTGAATTAGATTTGTTTACAACTCACACCATCATTTAAATCCAATTCAATACTTACTTTGGTTTACATTTACTTATTTACTTAAGAATTTTATTTCATTCAATATTATTTATAACTCGACTGAGTTCATTTAAATTCAATTTTATTTTAACTCATCTTCAGTTAAATTTAGCTACTTACCAATTCTTAAATTTATTTCTCAATATATAAGCTCAAACTTATTTGTTTTCTTAAAAGTTTATATCCCTCATTTGGGTCATTTCATTTTACAACCACAATTTCAGATTATATATATAACACTTAGCATCTTAAGATATAAATTTCCATCTCACATTTACAATCATTTTACCTTCAAATTTTATAGCCAACTAAGTTCATTTTGCATTTCAATTCCATTTAACGTGTCTCAGGTTAACCTCTAATATGTTTCTTTATTTTCATTTACTTAAGTTAAATTTTAATCTCCTGGATTAAAATTCCCAATTTCATCTTATAATTATCAACTTTACTTTATAAATTCAATAGTTGATCCATTTAAACCTTCCACGTTATCTAAATAGAATTTTTTCTTAAAATTCAATTGCCCGGTCTCCATTTCCATAACTAATTTGAAATGATAACTACACATACCTACTTGAAGCAAGTGGTTTGATTTCAACTAAGCTTCATATACAAATGTTTCCAATGGCTCCTCTTCAAAATCAGCCACCTTCACTGAATGAGCAATGTGTCCTAATGGACTTGGACAACCCCCCGGATCAGATAATGTTTTTACTAATCATGGAATCACTCTAAACCATCTGTATCCATCACGGAATCCTAAAAAGCAATGTTCTATTATCGAGGATTGACAATAGGCACATAATACACCTCAGGGATTTACTTCTTGCAATAAATATATGTGATTGGATGGAGCCATTCCGCCCTTCAATGAATTCCTCGGATTGTTTATATAAAAGAATAGATGGTTCTGACTCAAATGCATCCCAATGGATATGTTCTACCCAATTCTTTATATATCCTCTTCATGATGAGATTGAATCGTCCTCCAAAATTCGAGGAGCTCACCTATCTTTGAGCTTCAAGCAGAGAACAAAATCACCTCTCCTATTGATCGTCAAAGATTTGGAACTATTGCAAAGTAATGAGGCACTTCAAAATATGCACAGTTATTTCAAAAGAAAATATGTCTTCGACCGCTGTCCTTATGGCTTCAACCGCCTTAGGTTGTTTAGACATAAGTCTTTTTCTATCACCTTTCCTTCATTCAAATTTTCCTTATCAAAATGCTTAATTCCTTTTCCTTGCTCTTCACATACCTTCCTGATCGAGATGATAGCAGCGCACATGCCAATACTCTGGAATTCCTAAAGGAAATCGAATACCAGTGTCCTCCTTCTTTCTTAAAAATGAAAGGCATTATTAGTATGGCCTTCTACATCCTGAGAGATAGGCTATTCCTCTTCTGCTTCCATCCAAGAAATCTGGAGAAGCTATCGGGCCTTCTGCCCTTGTCCATGACTCTGATGATGACAATCAAGGGGATGGTGAAGTCCAAGGTTGTGAAATGAATTTCAATAAAGGAGAAGAGAGAGTGGAATAGCTAACGTGTTAAGCATCTCGCCTGGGGAGTACGTTTGCAAGAATGAATCCCAAAGGAATTGACGGGGGCTCGCACAAGCGGTGGAGCATATGGTTTAATTCGATGTAAAGCGAAGAACCTTACCAGGGCTTGACAAGCCGCGAATCCTCTTGAAAGAGAGAGGTGCCTTCGGGAACACAGACACAGGTGGTGCATGGCTGTCGTCAGCTCGTGCCGTAAGGTGCTGGGTTAAGTCTCGCAACGAGCGCAACCCTCGTGTTTAGTTTCCACCATTGAGTGTGGAACCCTGAACAGACTGCCGGTGATAAGCCAGAGGAAGGTGAGGATGATGTCAAGTCATCATGCCGCTTATGCCCTGGGCGACACACGTGCTACAATGGGCGGGACAAAGGGTCGCAATCCTATAGCAAGTGAAGGAGATAAAGGAAGAGGAGAAGAAGGAAAAGAAGGAGAATCAAAAGAAGAATGAGAGGAAGAGATAAGGGGAAGAAGAGGGAGAGGACATAGGAGACAATGATGACGGCGATGAAGACTACGTTGTTGGTGAGAATGAGTCATGCGGGGAGACATCCCCTATAAGCGACATAGCTTCTATCACGCCTTGTCCGACATCGTTGGCTATCATGTTTTCACAACAAGATCTCGGTCTAAGTTTACTGCCAATTAGAAAGTTAACACCACCTATGGGCACTTTGGAGAACATCTTTGGCTTGTGTGATATTGGCATTCTCTCGACCTTTAGTTCTTGAGGGGTTGTCATTAAAGATGTTCCGAATGAACACTCCAGTGAATTTACCTTCCCATATGGTGATATTCTAGCTGAGGGTGATGAAACCCCATTTTCAACTTCTCGAACACATTCTATAGAATACTTAGAGAAATATCAACACTTCACACACTTCTAGGATCACAATCACCAGCATTCTGCACTCGTTCTTAATATAATTTGTTAGTTTTGATACACCTTCTTCCTTTTAGGTACAATGGCAAGAGATTGTATGAACTACCTTTTCTCGGAATTAGCCAACACCGTCGAATCCGGACATCTACACACATCACCACAGCTCACACCAAGAGTCGGAAGAGGACAGATGGAGAAGGAAGGATCAAGAATATCAAGATGAAGAAGATTGAAAGAGGAACTAGATAGAAGAAAAGGAGTGCCATGATTTGAAAAAGAAACTACACGATTCCCATGATCATTTTAGGCATGTCACTAGCTCTTCTCAGCCACATACTTTATCCCATATTCCTCAACAACAACCTCCAGCAATCTAGCCTTTGATTACCACTATCTCAAGCTCCTTCAAATCCAAAGAAACTGTAACTCAGACTACTCTGGCTCTGCCCCTCAAGACACATCTATAGCTATCAATACTAGGATGCAGGCAACTTTGCCTGATTATTGCCTAATGGGTGTCATGCTCAACTATAACATTAAAGAAAGACATTTCTCGCAAGGAGTCCAACCGTAGGGTTGTAGGAGTGAACAAAATAGAACATCAATTCTTTAAGTGAAAGAAATTCATCAGAGCCCTTTCTAACATTAAAAAAATCAACTAAACTACCATCCTGTCATTCGTGATTCATAGGAAAGATCCTAATAGGATAGCGGGGGCTACAAAACAAAGTTGGATAGCCTCACCTAAGAGAGGGATGAAGCTCTAAAATCCACCAAGCACGTGAAAGAGATAAATGAGGAGATGCCGAGAGTTTATACCCCAATCCCTAACGTAATGAAAGATTACATTAAAATGGCCTATCATGAGAACACCGAGCTAGTGGAACAAATCCCGACCAAAGAGGAGAGGTTACAGGACAAGGAGTCAGGCTGAAATTAATGACCACAAGGCTAGTTTAAAAGTCAAAATAGACTCTAAGACTTAGGTTCACATCGACCTCGCTACGAATGAAGATGAAATCACAGAGATTAAGGTCCAGACTACTAAGAATAATGAGGAGACAAATGCTATGCTCCAGCATTTTTTTGCTAACTTTATCGAAAACAAGAACTTGAAATGGATGGAGGATAGCTATCCTATTACATTAGCTGATGCCTAGGAGAAATACTTCACCAAGAAGCCGTGTCCAGTGAAGGCATAACTGAAGGAAAAATTCTTGAATAAGGTATATATTGAATTCTTAGAGGAAGGCAAAGTCATTCTAGTTTCCCGGGAGGCAACTAAAGGGAAAGTAGCTATTATGGCTCCTATTGATTCCACAACATTGGAATGGGCAGAATCATCTACTCTAAAATCTAAAGAGGCTGCAATGGGAACTATAACTTATGCGGTGGCCACCTTTGACGCCGGCCACACTAAAATCACTGTCTTGGCTATAACAGTTGATGAACCTTATATTCCTCTTCTTATCACTCAGCTCACTCAGTCATTTATTAAAAAGGGTGAAATAACCAATTTCCAACCAAAGGAGCTTCATGTATAATGGTATTTCTCTCTTCTCCCTAGTGTTTAAGAAGCTTCAGTTCTTACCTAAACAGCCTCCAATTCACTTCACTGTCTATCAACATACCAGTCACCCATCACTTCCTCCTCCACCATTAGCAACTTAAGGCATGGGTCCCAGCACCATTTTTACCATGTCAACCTCCATTACTACAGTGTAAATCACCTCGAATCCTCCTTCCAACCTTGGCCCCAGTCTATATACGCGAAAAATAGAGGCCTTAAAGGATTGGAGGATGACAATAAATCCCATGACGAAGACGTTATAATCACAAATACAAAGGATAATGATGATTATATCACCATGGTGGAGAGGCTAAAGCTTGATTTCGAGAAAATTAAAGTCAAGAATGAGCTAGGAACCAAAAGTCCTACCTGCTCCGAAAAACCAAGCCCTACCCCAAAGCCTCCCCTACTCAAATTCAAGCCTCCAAAAGGTCCTGGTGCTGGTATTTTTTCAAAATCCTCCGACCCTGCCATTGATAATCCCAAGGACTCCATCAACTTGACCATTGAAGGAGAATCTACACCTTCCGAAGGAAGCACTCCAGAGAAGGGAAAGGCTAAGGATGGAAAGAATTCAAAGAAGCGCCATGCGAAGGATGACACCCAAAGCAGCAAGCGAGGGAATGAGAAATAGGTGCTTAGTTTGGGTTTTTGTAAAAGCAATTTCTTTTGCCTTTTTGATGTATTGTAGTTTCTTTCTATACATAAGATGATATTGTATGGGAGCAGCCCTTATTATGTTTGTATAAAAAGTGAATGGAAACGAAAGACTGCCATTTCTATACAATTTTCTTTGTATTTACATTTATGCACTTTATACTTTATCTGCTTACATATCATTGCCTACATATATAATATAATTTCCTATGATGCTATTCCATTAAAATTGTATATGTTTGTGTCCACACAATGCCATTACTTACTATAGCTCTGTACATATGAGTAGAATTCTACGATTGCTTAGTAATATTGTATTATCTAGTTCTATTTATTATTGCTAAAGTATTTCTTTTTGGCTAAACAAAATTGTTATTCATTCAGCCAATTTGTGGCCGGACTTGTTTATTTGAGATCATGTTCTATCTGACCATAAACAAGGTTATGACTAGAGAAGATTTGGCTTTGCATTGTTCCTTTTCTTTGGGAAAGAACATTTTGGATGTTTTCTCTTGATACCAAACTTTGATCTTGCCTGTCTTCGAGTGTTGATCGAATTCGTTCTTTAACCTACATCACATATCCTCGGTCGAGAAAGGTTTATTGAGTTGTAAGCGTGGTCATAGTTATAGATATTTCAATTATTCATTCACCTCTACCTTTAGGGATCTATATTTCTTATGCTTGGCTTTGAGCATCCATTTTTGACCTCACCCATCTCCGGGCGTTGATCGAAATCACTTACCAATTATCATTATTTTTATCTTTGGCTAGGTATGTCTTGTCGAGCCAAAAACATAGTCATTAAAGTATTGATAGCAACTTAGTTCCTATCTCCAGGAATTGGTGCTTCGGTTACCTAATCTGGGTATCCCTCATTGGATTTGCCTATCCCTCATTGGATTTGCCTATCTCCAAGCATTTGTCCAAGATTAAAGTATAAGGACAGATCATCCGATCGACCCTAGTGTGATTATACTCCCCTTACCCGATCACGGGTCAAAGGAATCAGTCGGTACCAACTCCGAGTACCTGATTGTGCTACTAATCACGTGACATAAAGTTTAGATTACAAAGACATGGTTCCATTGGTTCCAGAAGCTAACTTCATTTATAAATAAAGGAGTTGATAAGTCCTGCCTTATTATATTGCCCATTTTTCACTAGGGTGGTTTCTTTGAAAAAAAGAACTAAATCTTAGAGAAATAGTGTCATAAGTGTTCACTATTACACGCCTACGAAATTAGGATCACATCAATAGTCGATAGCTTGAAAGTTTCATCTCCAAACTTCAATTCAATCACATAGGGACCTTTCCAATTCAGGTCAAGTGTCTCGTACAAGGGTGGAATCATTTCAAAACAAGGTCCCCTACCTCAAAAGTACGATTCCTAACCTGGGTGTTGAAATGTCATGCTACTCTATTCTAATGAGAAATTACCCTCTGTACAGGCTCTTCTAGTTTTACATTAACTAAGTCAATGGACTATAGTGTTTTCTTCGATGGGAAGGGATTTCCAGCTCTATCGAAAACATAGCCTCAACTCTATAGGCCAAAACAAATTGAGTGTGCTAGTCACAGACTTATGGGTCGTTTTATATGCCCACAATGCAATTGGTAAGTCATCAACCCATTGCCCTTAGCTTTCATCGGTTGTTTCTATAGGATGGATTGGATGATCTTATTCACCACCTCCACCTATCCATTTGCTTGTGGGTGTGCTATTGTCAAAATGCTCTTTGTAATTTGATAGTAAATATTGAACTTTTTGAATTCGGTACTCTTGAATTGAGTTCCATTATCAGTAATGATTTTCTGAGGAACTCCAAATCTGCATATGATGTTCTTTGCCACAAAGTTAATCATTTTCTTCATTGTGATCATGGCTAGTGGTTCTACTTCATCCTACTTTTAAAATAGTCCACAACTACAATAGCATACTTTGCTATGCCCTTCGACATCGATAGCACACCAATTATATCAATTCCCCGAATCGCAAATTGTCATGGACTAACTATCTGTGTAAGCTCCGTGCATAGGGCTCTCGGCATAGAACACCTATCATATTGTTTGGTATAATTAGTTGCATCTCGGCTAATTGTTTGCCAAAAGTATCCATAGCAATGTATCTTCTTGGCTAAAGTCTTCCTCTAACGCGATCACTACAGCTTTATTCATGTACATCCAAAAGGATTTTCTTTGCTTCGTCTTTGGTCACACACTGTAGTAGGGGGTTGAGAAACCTCTCTTATATTGCCCTCATTGTATTATGAATCATGGCACTTTATGAAGAAGTTTTCACCATTATTCATGCCATTTAGGAGAGTTCCCTTCAACAAATAGTCTTTAATTCGAGTCATCCATGACTCCTTTTCTTCCTTGGTCTCCAAAATCCATTCGGCATCCATTTGCTCGATGCTCCATGCTCGATGCTCAAAGTTGATAAAAATTCACTAGAACAAGTCCCATAGTTGCGATACCCAGAGCGTGCTAGCCTGACCAGTGAATCAGCCTTTGTATTCTCTTCTCTATGGATGTGCACGAATGTATAGTGTTTGATATCATTCAATAGCTCTAGTTTCTTTGTGTGCTAAGTGGCAAATCTTGGTCCCTTAGCTAAAATTCCTTCTTGACCTGGCAGACCACTAATTGGGAGTCGCTAAATATATGCATTGCCTTGACCCTTGATTCTTTCGCTATCTTAAGCCCTACAATCAACGCTTCATATTCAGACTCGTTGTTTTTTTCCAGAAACTCTAGCTTTAGTGTGTAGCATATTATTCGTCCTTCATGGGTCATAAGAATCACTCTACCTTGAAACTCCATTCATTGAAAGCTCCATCTACATACAACTTCCACTGGGAAATTTGAACCATATAGCCTTCCTCTTCTCTATCCCAAACAATGAATTCAACAATGAAATTGACCAACGCCCATCCTTGTATAACCTTTCTTAAATGGTACATTATATCTGATAGAGTTAGGGGTATGCCTTAGGGCAATTTTGTAATTTGTTACATATTTAACCCGATAACCAATCTTATTTGAAATAAAAAGGTGATTTCTTTCTATTATATTTTTGATATATGTTATACTAATTAATTAATTTAAGCAAAAGTATATTTAATAGAAAATCCATAAATGGTAGTAGTAACAATGTGTTGTAACTATGAGTAATTTATCACAATGAAATAAATATACTATTTTAAATGTTCCTAGTCAACCTGCATCGAGACTGGATATCGATTATCCGTTGAGACTAGAGTATGTAACACTCTTCAAATATTAGGTAGTGTACTATACATGACTACTGAGGGTGCATCTAGGGTTTATGGAACACCTCTAATTTTAAATAACATTATTCAGGAGATTTAATTACATAAAATTAATAGAATAATATTGAGGTTAAAGTTGTAAGGGAATTGTGATTTGGAAACTAATTGAGGTCGTGCCTTAACTACTGAAATTATAAGTGTTATTTATAAATTAGAATTTAAGAGAACAAGGTAAGGGCAAAATGGGAAAATTATATACCATAACCCCTAAAACCCATACCTCATTCTCATTCACATTTTTATGAACCAAAAATATAAACAAAGGAAATTGAAAGTTGACCATAACCTTTTGAACACTTGCCTTTGAAAGCATTGATTCCGCTTCCCTTTGAACACTATGGGGATATGGGTGTCGCTGTAGTTAACATATAATAAAATGAAGACGGAACGGTCCTTCCGCACTAATCAATCGTGTCAAAGAGGTCCCTCCACATACATACACTTTAATAAGTGCGCACTGCCGTTTTAATTGATCCAACTATCATGGAAACGACCTTTCGCACTAGTAGATAGTGTCAAAGGGTTCCTTCCGCTCTTATATGCTCTGCAAGTATATTAATCAATGAAGACAGAAGGGTTGTGCCACACTAATCAATGGTGTAGACATCATACCTTCCGCATGTTTATACTTGAGTAAGTCCAACCATTACGAAATATACTTTCTGCACTAGTTGATAGTGTCGAAAGGGTCCTTCTTCATGCATGTTTAATTACAGAGGTGGAAGGGTTATGTCATACCCAATCAATGGTGTCGACAGAATTCTTCCGCATGGTTTCAAAGAAATAGTGGAAGGGGCTTTCCACATTGCTTTAGCAATGATTTCGAAAGGTCCTGCCACTAGAGTAGAGTGGCGAAAGGGGCATAGCCGCTTGTTTCTAACCCATTAGTTATGGATGGGGGATGGAGGGCTTTTTTGCTCCATGAAGTCGAAAGAGGGAGTGACGGAGGGCAATTCATGATGTCACAATGATCCGAAGGATATAGCTGAAAACCTTAGTTTTCAAATTAGAGAACCCAATCTCTTTTAAAGTAAACACATGGCAATGTAAAAGGGTTTTAAATGACATTTAACGTTGAAATATTCAAAGAATCTTTCCTTAGTAGATTATTAGGTTAAGAGTATTGACACCTTTAATTAGAAAATAGATATATGGAAATAAACCATGGATGTTTATATGGTATGCATCATTTGATCAGTTATCATGAATGTTTATATTATCATATTCACTTTGAAACCCATATGGGCATGTTGGGTGTTAACGGGTAGGATGACCAGCTAGGTTGATGCAATAGTGAATGTAAGCTGAATCAAAAGACCATGGAGTTAAAAAGGTCATTATTTAGACCATAAAAACTATAATTTGAGGAATGGTATTGGCAGGGGCTAATTGGTTCTTAGTGATCCTATGAAAATTATGTTCGAAATAAGTTACTGAAAAAGATCAACAGGTTCATAGACAACCCATGAAAACTATGATATGAGAGATATTATTGGTAGAAACCAATAGGTTTATGTTGATCCCATGAAAACTATGATTGGACAATAGTATTGGTAGAAACTAATAGGTTCATAGTGATCCCATGGAAACTACGATTGGATAATAGTATTGGTGAAAACCAATAGGTTCACAGTGATCCCATGAAAACTATGATAGTGAATATGTAATCCATAATGAGTTGAGCAGGTTATTAGTCAGTCCATGAAAACTAATAGGTTAATAGTGACCCTAGAAACTATGACTTGAGGCAGATAGTCAGGTGAATGGGAATGAGAAATCCAAAGCATATTGCATGTTTGCATATCATTGTGATACATTTTATTATGTTATGTCTTAACTAGTGTGGATGCAGGTGCACGATACATGGTTATTATAAATTGGGTTAAGATACTAGGGAGGGGAAAACCCCTTGTGCTAAGCGGTGTGGTCTCACCAGATATCTACATGGTTTGAGATTGTAGGTTATTATTCACACCAGACTTTTTTTGACTCGAAGTTTATGTTTTCCACTTAAACTCTCGGGTGCTAGCAGTTTGAGACTTGAGGTTTTCAAGTTCTCCTTTAGATGAATAAGCTTCCAGAGATGTGTAGGAGGCAAGCTAGCTATTAGGAGTTCTTCCTGTTTGATTCCGCTGGGTAATTGGATGAAATGGCAAAGTGGTTTAGTGTATATATTTAGAATCTGATCAACCAAGAGGGCATCTTCATATGTCGCTCTTGGCATAATTTGTAATAATTATATTTCTTTGAACATGGTTTACGAATTCGGATTATTTATGAATTTGAAATGAAAATTGAAGTGTAATGAGAAATCTTTTTTATTTAAAAATTACATATCCATGTGTTTCTGGTATATCAATGTATCTAACATTACCGCATTTGGTCATCGAAAAATAATAACTACAGATGACAGCAGCATCTGCAGCAGTTAGTTTTGGGCCTCCAATGAGGTTAGTATCAACGTCATCTCAAGTCAACTCAAACTCTTTAGTCAGAGCAATTTGGTTAATGGTTATTATTGAAACAAGGACTTCGTGCTTGGACTAAAATGTTGAATATGGACGAAATTGAAATTTTGACCATTACCAAATTCCATAAGTCCTAAGTGATGTAGTTTTGACGGAAAGAATTGATTAACTAAAAGTCACAACCAGATAACGCTTAATAAAGTGAAATTGGATTTTGCTGAAATTAGGAAAGCGATAAATTTGAATAAAATGTCACACGACCTGCTAAGTGATGTGTGAACATTAACATTCGATTAATTCTATGTTAATCGTTGATCAAATTTACAACTGACCAGTCACACAACCAAAATGATGAATTATGTTCAGTCCAAACGATTTAGTTTATAATTATTATAAATTAATTAATGTCTATAAATGTTAATTATAAAATTTTGTGTATGATTTGAGGAATAAATATTATTGTATATATTTATAATAGTTATAAATATTTCGATTAATATGCAATATCGATAAGCAATTAAATTAGATTTTATTAATAATATTTATTTGGGGTTAAATGGGATATTGGTCGGATAGGTTGAAAGTTTTGACTATAATAAGGATTATATGGGCGTCTAAAATAAGTTAGAGGTGTTAGAAATGGATGGTTTAGACTTAGTGAGAATTGGTATGAGATATGATCCATAACTTTCTCTCATTCATCCACTATTTAAAGACCTCAAAGCCTAAATTGAATAAATCCTTTTTGGCTGCCACTATCCCCTCCATTACTGGCCAATTTCATACTCTAGGAGCTCAAGTAAATCGAACTCAAATCAATTCAAAAAAACATTACTATTGGATAGTCAAAGGTTTACCATTCAAGGATTAGCAATCTGCCGAATCGAAATGCTTTCTACAAAGAGAGAATTCATCGTTACTAGGTGCTTCAAGGCATTAGTTTTAGGTATGTTTTACATTATTATATGTTTTATAATTTCTGAATAGTATTATATTGTTCATTCATATTATTATATTGTTAGTTAGGTGATGTTCTTATATATATTGATGTTGTCACATACTAGATTAGTTATATGTATGTATTTATTTAGAAAAACTTTTTTCAGATATAGATTTGATACGCACAATCGAATATTTTAATTATCATAATTATTATTTTATTAATATATATATATACACTGACATATCATTTAATTATAATAATATTATCTATACTTAATTATATCATCATATCATGTTAATAATTGAAAACATATTTTATAAATGCATGTTTACAATAATTATAATTTTTGGTAGTTGTAAATTAATTTTTAATAATTATTTACTATTATTTAGATTAATATACTATCTAAATAATTTATATAAACTAAATTATGTTTCAAAAATTAACTTTTAAATTTTACCAAATTATTTTATCGTGAAATAAACTCGCAGCAAGAAAATGAGAATTTAAAATTCATTTTTTATATTTCAGAAATTATTATAATATAAAATAAAAAATAATTAATTAATAGAAAATATATTTTGATTGAGTGAAAAAATTTCTAACCTCAAAATATCATGCTAGATTTTCCAATAATTTAAAATTTGAATAATATGTTTCAAAATTAATTTTTATCCATATTTTATTATTTTTCGATTGATTTATCAATTTATATATTTTAATATAATAAAATTATAATAAAAATTTTGTTGTACCGTGCATGCAATTTGCAAATATTTATAAAAATTATTTTATTTCATTACTATATATATATATATTATAAGTATGCTTACATATATTTAAAAATATTATTTTATCCTTGTAATACGCATGTACACACACACATACATACATACATATATATTAATTCCCATTTTCAAAAAATGTATATTTTAATTCATAATTAAAAAATACTTTTATATATTATGTATATATATACATATATGTTATTTAATATTTATTACAATAAAACATATATACATAAATTATTAATATTTAACATACATACATACATATAAGTTATACATATATGTGCATGTGTGTGTATTTATAATTTTTATATAAATAACAATTTACACACATACGTATATTAAACTACATACAATATATGTCGGATGAGCTAACATGTTCGTTATGATGTAAATTCCAACATTTATATATGGGCAAGTTATACCTTGCATGGGTTACCATATTACGCATTCAGACACATACATATATGTATATGATACACATGTGTACATTTATATATGTATTTGATATAAATTTAAATAAAATTATATATGTAGTTTAAAATTTAAAATAAAATAAGAGATTTTATAAATTTAATTTTGAAATGTTCTAAATAAATTAGACATCATAGGCCCAATATAGATTCAATTAGGTATTTTTTTTTTTAAATTCACCATAACTTCCGCTACGGGCTAGTCCAGTTCCAACAATATCGTATTAGCTTAGCTTGGTATTCCATTTCAGCAATCTCCCCGAGGTCTCGGGTTGATGCAGCACTTGCCTTAGTGGGTGATCAGTAAGCAATTTTATCGGGTGGGCTTGGAAATTGGGTCATAGTTTCCTCGAAGCAATCGGCAAGCAGTATGCAGCTTCTCCAACTTTGGGCAGTTTTCTCTGCTTCGGTAAACTGCATGCTAAACGGGCCTTGGATATTTAATTCCTCACTACCTAAGCTACACTCATTCCGTGAGCAGGTATCACAAAGTAAATGAACAGATTTTCTCCTTCCAAAGGCTTTGACAAGACTAGTGGTTTCTCCATATGTTCTAACAATTTTTGAAAATCTTTCCGGTGTTCCTTGGTCCAAACAAACTTTCTTTTTTCTTTATTGAGGGATCTAAGAATGATAAACACTTGCTCACTGCTTTTGAAATAAATCGACTCACCGAAGCAACTTTCTCGTTCAATACGTTTCCCTCCTTGTTTTCGGGGCAATGACATCTTTCAATGCTTGAATCTTCTCTAGTTTATCTTTAATGCCCCTCGAGTTCATGATGAAGTCCAAAAATTTGCCTAATGCGACTCCTAAGGAACACTTCAATGGATTGAGCTTCATTTCGTACTTCCGAAGCACATCAAATATTTCAATGAGGTTATCTACATGATTCATCAATTGTTGTGACTTTACCAGCACATCATCCATATAAACTTCCATCGTCCGTCTGATTTGATCTTTGAACATCATATTCACCAATCGCTGGTAGGTAGCTCTAGCATTCTTCGAACTAAATGATATCACTCAATAGCTGTATAGTCCTAAATCAGTTATGAAACTCGTATGCTCTTGATCTAGAATGTGCATTGCTACTTGATTATAGTTAGAATACACATACATGAAGGATAACAATTCATGTCCGACCGTTATCTCCATAAATTGGTCTATTATCTACAGCGAGAAGCTGTCTTTTGAGCATGCTTTATTCAAATCCGAACAATCAATGCACATTTGACACTTTCAATTTGACTTCTTGACTAACATAGGGTCCGATACTCATTAAGGGTATAAGGAATTGTGGATAAATCCATTTGCCTTCAGCCTATCCATCCCTTATTTTAGTGTAGTGGATCGCTATGGACCCAGTCTATGTCTCTTTTCCAACGTAGGAGGGCATCTCCAGCCCACATTCAATGCGTGAAATGCTATCTCCAGTGATATTCCATACATATTGGAATGTGTCTAGGAAAACACTTCCAAGTTTTCCTAGAGAGACCCTAGCAAGTCCTTTCCCATCTTTATGTCAATTTGAGATCCGACTAAGATCATCCTCATCGATTGAGATGTTGATCATCAATTCCATTGGTGTTGCCCTTGCATCTTCTGGCTCTTTTCGGGGGTCTATAGGCTTACAGAACTTGCTACGGAACCCAGGCTAAGGCTTGGGCAATAGCTGTTATGCATTCGTAGTCATGATGTAGAGCGGCTTCTCTACACCTTTCCCTTTTTCACATCATTTTGCCTCTTTAAGCTCAGTGACATAGCTTTTGCGACTGCTGCTTTGGTCGCTTTAAATTGCGTCTACCCTATTCTCGGTGGAGAACTTCATTATGAGGCGCCATGGGGCTAGCGCTATTCTAAAACCGGCAAGGGTTGGTTGGCCTAGGAAAACATTATAAGTGGAAAACTCATCCACTTTCATGAAGGTCTACACTCGCATAATCTTTTGGTCACCTTCACCCAACTTCATTGATAGGTCAATACATCTTATATGCTCTTTTACCTCTCTAGTAAATCCTTGAATGCGAGACTTACATGGCTATATGTCCTTTAAACTAAACTTTATTTGGTCAAAGATCTTCTTGAACAAAATACTAACCAAGCTTCCATAATCAATCTAAAACTAGTGCGTAGTTGGTGGCTCTGCTATGTTGTAATAACCATGGTTTTAAGCGTCGATGCTTGCACGCCATTAGCATCTCTATTTCGAAAAACAATGTCATCACTCATTATGTTCAGTTTTTTTGCCTATGCTTTCTCTTTAATGCCAAACAACTGTAACACCCCACACCCCTTAGTATACCCAAAAGGACACAATAAAAGATGTGGTGCGTTGTAGGTATAACTAGAAGTAGCAGAGACTAAGATTCACAAGACAAAATAGATAAAAATAGTGGAAATAATTAAAATAATAATTTCTAAAAGTCAAACTTCATAATATAAAAGTATAGAACCAAATACATCATATATCTCAAAATACCAATATATGTCTCATGAAATCAAAACCTCAATCTCATAAACATCGGAGTACAAACTATCCCTCACAAAGTGTTAGTACAAGGAATAAGCTAAAAACTAAAAATAAAGAAGAGAAATACATAAGAAATCTCTGCCAAAAAAGTCTAAGTGTTTGCGACCTATCGTCCTTGCTCTTGCTAGCCTATGGGGGAAAAAGTGGAAAATGGAGGAGCAGGTCAGACTAAAAGTCTGGTGAATGATAGTAATTACTAGAATCTTTAAGCAAAGTAAAAGTAATAGACTTTACAACGGTTCTAATATAAAAGGAAAGAAAGGAAATAGAGAGAAGGAATAAGCTGGAAATAAATATGAATTAATTAAATTGACATAATTGATTAACTTTGATTGTTTGCACTTGTCTTTGATGGCTGCTTTGATTAGGCTGAATTCCTAATCCTATAATTAGGCTAAAATCCTAATTCTTCCCTTTGATCGGCCTGCTACTTCATAGACCTACTGCGGACTAGACGCTATATAGATCCCTATATAGAAGGCAATGGTGTCTACGAAAGACACACATACCAAGCGCTTGGAACTCATAACGATTATGAGCAATTACTGGAAGTCGCACGCATGACCATCACTAAGCTCGTGTTACCTATTGTTCCACCTATTGGGTCTTCTTATTACCTCATGTTATCCCATTTTTGGTCAAAACTGGAATATCAACAAATTGGCAAGGAATGATGGATATCAGGATTGGAGATCAGTTGGAATCAAGGCTACGATCGATATCGTCAAAATTTGATTGAACTCCGATCGGGACGAAATTAATTGGAGATGATGATAAGGATTAGGATAGGCTATGTTTCAAATTTCAGGTTGATCGGAGTTCATATGAAGGAGTTATGATCGATGCAAGACAGGAAAGGCATGGCTGTTCGAATCCATCGAGGGGTTAAGATGGTGCTCATTTCGAATCCATAAGATTCGAACCCATCAAGGTTTTTTGTTCATTTCGAACCCTTCAGGTTCGAATCGATCGAAGGCACGACACACATGGTTCGAATCGATACACTTCGTATCGATTGGTATGGGTTCGGCTCTGCGAAGATTCGCATCAGGTGTTGGTTCGACTCGATAGTGTTCGAATCGATCGAGTTGCTGGTTCGAATCGATAAGCTCGTATCGATCAGATAGGAGGGGTAGATGGATCTTGATTCGATGGCAACAAACCCAGAGTGGTAGCTGGTATGTGGAGGTTCTTCGAATCGGTGCACTTCGTATCGATCAAGATTGGGGCAGGCAATGTATTTCGAGTCCATGCTCTCGCAGGTAAAGATCTCTCTCGTGTCCATCAGGTAAGGGTTCGTTCGTATCCATCATCAAGATTGGTTTCATACCCATCTGTTTGCTTCGTATCGATCAAATACAACAGTTCGTATCGATCAGATCGATACGAATTACTCTCGTGCGATCGATACGAGGGAACATGCGATGCAAACAGTTGAGTATATGGATAAGTGATGGACACATGCGAGCTAGAAGCATGGACACGAGCGCGTCTCCAGGTAAGGGGCGTCCAACTCGGAGTGCAAAATGGATCAACCCGGTCAACACGCCACAAAAGTCGAATTGACCCAGGAGGATAGCGCCACGTCATTGCACATACACTTTGGATGGATTCGAAGGAGGTGGGTTCGAAGGAGATGGATTCGAAGGAGATGGATTCGAAGGATGTGGGTTCGAAGCATGGGTTCGAACCAGGCAGAGCACACGAAACTTTGAACTTGAATCGATCATATCTTCCAAACCGTTGATCCAAATGCAATGAAATTTTTACAGGAGCTTACATACATGTTGAAGAATGTTCTCACCAAATTTCAGCTCGATTGGATGATTTCTCGATCGATTCGAACCTTACTTCGAATCGATCCCAAGGTGGGCCCGGACCTCCAGATTTCGGGCGTGTGGGCCCCCTCACGTGCCTGAAGCGGTCTTCCCAGATTTTAGGAGAAATATCAGCCTCCTACACTTATAAATAGAGCCCCTGGTCATTCAGAAAAGGGGTTGGAGATTTTAGAGAGAGAAAGCACACTCGGACGCTGCCAGAATCATTCCATATCATCATTGCTGCTATTTATTTCAAGTTTTGGACTTTGTAACTGCTGTAACCATCTGTAATCATCAAGGATAATCAATAAAAGGATAAAAACTTTGGAGTGGACGTAGGCCGGAGATAGCCAAACCACTATAAAACTTGGGTCTCTGTTCATTACTTTGGGATTACTGTTTATTATTTGCCGAGATCTGAGATTTGTGTTTGAATATTATTGATATGTATTCATACACTGGTGCTTTCACGGTATTCGGGGTTTGTGACCAATTTTGGCGCAAACACTTTGGCGCTTTCACTGAGAAGAACTAGCACCCGCTACATCGGATTTGAGAGGATCTGAAAGTTGGAGTTGAAGATTTTAAAAGAGTTGGGAGTCAAGGACAATGACTAGGCAAAATAGTAGAAGGCAAAGGGCTGAGAGAAGTCAACAGGAAGGAAGTCAACAAGCATCCTCTGGAGCCGGGGAAGGACAGGCTTCAATCTACATAACTCAGGATGAAATGGAGGCTATGGCAATTTCTTTGCAAGAGAGATTATCGAAGAGCCAACAGGAAATGATGCAGACTTTCTTCGAGAAAATGAGAGCTGCAGGGATGCAGAACTTAGGAACAGCCACGGCCACGGTGGATGCAGGACAAGGAACTAGGGTTGTGGAGCCCAACGGAGGACGGGATGCGGAGCCAGAGGGCAATCAACAAGGACTTGGGGGCACGACCACAGGATCCAACACAGAAGGACCTTTGGAAGGAGTTCAACAGGCTAGAGCTAACGTTGCTGCTAGCGAACCACATGAGGAATATGTGTCGGAGTTCCCTCGGGGGCATGGAGGGCAACCCCCAACAGACAATACCGGATTAGTGGAAATCATCAGAAGAACTGTGCGAGGTGGTTTGTCCAACGGAGACTTGGAAGGAGTGAATAGAAGTCCATTTTCTCGGGAAATAAGGATGGCTCAGAATCCTCCTAAGTTTAAGCTACCTAGCGTGGAGGTTTATAATTTCAAGGCAGATCCAACAGATCACTTGATGAGGTACACCAGACACATGGAGGTGCTGGGGGCATCGGAGGAAGTGATGGCTCGATGCTTCCCTTTATGTTTGACGGCCTTAGCTGCAATGTGGTTTAGGCAGTTGGGAGAAGGATCTATCAGGACTTGGAGGGAATTGGTGGAAAAGTTTTTGGGACAGTTTCGGGTTCACGTCAAGAGGCCGAAGAATGTGATGACATTGACATCGGTGAAGCAAAGGATGGATGAATCGCTTAGAGCTTTTCTAACTCGATTCAGTGCGGCAGTCGCTTCGGTGGATCGGCCTGATCCATCGATGGTTTTAATGGCAGCAGTATCAGGAGTCAGGGAGGACTCGGATTTCAAGGTATCTCTGATACGAGATCCCCCACAGGATCTCGACGAATTCTTTCACGAAGCTGAAAGGTTCCTTCGGCAAGAAGACGCAAGTATGGATTTAAAGTTAAAGGAAGTAAATGTGACCGAGGGTGGAGGACCATCCAATAGAAGCTCGGATAAGGATAAGGGAAAGAGGAAGCTGGATGACGACTCAGAAAAGGCCAGAAAGCGATGGAAGGATCCAAAGTTTTCTACGTACACAGGATTGAACGAGACGCTGGAGCGGATATACATGGATACTCGGGATCGCCTTCCTTACCGGAGGCCGGCTAGGAGAGAACCAACAGAATAGGAAAGGACATCAGGAAGGCACTGCCTCTTCCATGACTTAGATGGACATGATACCAACAGCTGTAGGCACTTAAAGGATATAATCGAGGAGCATGTAAGGAATGGACAGTTACGGCAATACGTCGGAACACGGAATGCAACGGTGGAGCAGGAGCAGCCACCGACAACTTCACGCCGTGATGATGTGAGGCCCAGGGATGATGGTCGATTGATCATCCACTGATCAGGATAATGTGAAATAAGTAGCAAACTACTGGCAAGCAACTAAGTCATTTACACATGTACCGGGACGGAGATAGCCCCCAGGCATGCTCTGAATGATGAAAAACTGTGATGCTATGGTTTGTGAAATCTATCTTTTGCTTTTGGATTGGACATTGCTTTTCTTTTTGGATTGGAGCTTGGATTGAGCTCCTGTTTTTGCTTGCTTTTTGATTTGGGTTTTTCTTTGGATGGTTGTTTTTGATTTTGAATGCTGCTTTGGATTTCTGGTTTTCTGGTTTGGATTTGGATTTTGGGGTGGATTTCGATTGGATTTTTAACTGGCTTTTGATAAACGGTCGTCGGGTATGGATTATGCCTGGCAAGGGGTGAGTCACTTTGCCCAAACGTGGTAAATCGGCTCATTTAGGTCGCCAAGTATGGACTATGCTTGGCAAGAGTCCGGAGTGACCAGGATTCGGCCTAGGACTTAGGCCCTGCATATTCATTTGTTATTTCAGGTCGTTGAGTATGGACTATGCTCAACAAGGGTCCGAAGAGACCAGGATTCGGCTTAGGACTTAAGCCACGGCATTGCTCAACGTCCAGGGACACTGGACCAAGGTCGTCAAGTGTGGATTACGCTTGGCAAGAACCCGGAGAGGTTAGCTCAACATCCAGGGACACTGGACCAAGGCTGTCATGTGTGGATTACGCTCGACAAGAACACGATGAGGCTATCTTAACATCCAAGGACACTGGATCACGGCTGTCAGGTGTAGATTGCGCTTGGCAAGAGCCCAGAGAGGTTATTCATTTGGATATCGACCCGGAGAGGTCCTGGATTCGGTTATTGGCTATTGGATAAGGATGGTTTGGAACTCGGTTGTCGAGTTCGGATGGACATGGAATTGGCTCATGCTTTGGTTATTGGATTTGGAATTGGATATCGACTCGAAGCAGTCAAGGATGATATACTCTGGCAATATGGTTATGGACTTCGGATATTGGATTCGAAACTATTCAAAACACGCCTTGTTATCACAAGGCATGTTTTGGGGGGCAAAGTGTTATCCCATTTTTGGTCAAAATTGGAATATCAACAAATTGGCAAGGAATGATGGATATCAGGATTGGAGATCAGTTGGAATCAAGGCTACGATCGATATCGTCAAAATTTGATTGAACTCCGATCGGGACGAAATTAATTGGAGATGATGATAAGGATTAGGATAGGCTATGTTTCAAATTTCAGGTTGATCGGAGTTCATATGAAGGAGTTATGATCGATGCAAGACAGGAAAGGCATGGCTGTTCGAATCCATCGAGGGGTCAATATAGTGCTCATTTCGAATCCATAAGATTCGAACCCATCAAGGTTTTTTGTTCATTTCGAACCCTTCAGGTTCGAATCGATCGAAGGCACGGCACACATGGTTAGAATCGATACACTTCGTATCGATTGGTATGGGTTCGGCTCTGCGAAGATTCGCATCAGGTGTTGGTTCGACTCGATAGTGTTCGAATCGATCGAGTTGCTGGTTCGAATCGATAAGCTCGTATCGATCAGATAGGAGGGGTAGATGGATCTCGATTCGATGGCAACAAACCCAGAGTGGTAGCTGGTATGTGGAGGTTCTTCGAATCGGTGCACTTCGTATCGATCAAGATTGGGGCAGGCAATGTATTTCGAGTCCATGCTCTCGCAGGTAAAGATCTCTCTCGTGTCCATCAGGTAAGGGTTCGTTCGTATCCATCATCAAGATTGGTTTCGTACCCATCTGTTTGCTTCGTATCGATCAAATACAACAGTTCGTATCGATCGGATCGATACGAATTACTCTCGTTCGATCGATACGAGGGAACATGCGATGCAAACAGTTGAGTATATGGATAAGTGATGGACACGTGCGAGCTAGAAGCATGGACACGAGCACGTCTCCAAGTAAGGGGTGTCCAACTCGGAGTGCAAAATGGATCAACCCAGTCAACACGCCACAAAAGTCGAATCGACCCACGAGGATAGCGCCACGTCATTGCGCATACACTTTGGATGGATTCGAAGGAGGTGGGTTCGAAGGAGATGTATTCGAAGGAGATGGATTCGAAGGATGTGGGTTCGAAGCATGGGTTCGAACCAGGCAGAGCACACGAAACTTTGAACTTGAATCGATCATATCTTCCAAACCGTTGATCCAAATGCAATGAAATTTTTACAGTAGCTTACATACATGTTGAAGAATGTTCTCACCAAATTTCAGCTCGATTGGATGATTTCTCGATCGATTCGAACCTTACTTCGAATCGATCCCAAGGTGGGCCCGGACCTCCAGATTTCGAGCGTGTGGGCCCCCTCAGGTGCCTGAAGCGGTCTTCCCAGATTTTAGGAGAAATATCAGCCTTCTACGCTTATAAATAGAGCCCCTGGTCATTCAGAAAAGGGGTCGGAGATTTTAGAGAGAGAAAGCACGCTCGGACGCTGCCAGAATCATTCCATATCATCATTGCTGCTATTTATTTCAAGTTTTGGACTTTGTAACTGTTGTAACCATCTGTAATCATCAAGGATAACCAATAAAAGGATAAAATTTTTGGAGTGGACGTAGGCCGGAGATAGCCGAACCACTATAAAACTTGTGTCTCTGTTCATTACTTTGGGATTACTGTTTATTATTTGCCGAGATCTGAGATTTGTGTTTGAATATTATTGATTTGTATTCATACACTGGTGCTTTCACGGTATTCGGGGTTTGTGACCAATTTTGGCGCAAACACCTCAAGCTCCAGTATAAGTGTGCCCCTTGTCTCACTTCAGGATTATATGAGACACCTCATCTCACTTTAGGGTTATGTGAGACACCTCGTTTCACATCGAGGTTGTGTGAAACATCATGTCCATAGAAATAATAGGGAAAATGCTGTTGGTACCGGCCCATCATCCAAATAATATATAGTTGTGCCCCTTTCCCAAATCCCCATGATTTGGACACTTATTGACCATTTACTATCGTTATTAACATAAGCGTTCCCCTCGTCTCACTTCAGGATTATATGAAACATTGTGACCTTAGAAATAGGGGAATGTTATTTGGTACAGGTCCTACTTTAATCCTTTTCTTATTAACTTCGATAAATTATTTAAATAAGCCTTTACTTTTGTTATTACTATCTATGCTTATCAGTTTATCCTAAATCTAAAATAAGCCTCACTCTATTCTATTTCTTACTATAACCTACGTTATAATCATGCTTATTACTTAACCCAAGTTCTAAGTGTAAAAATAAGCTCCTTTCATCGTATACTCTTTTTAGTTATAATTCTAAGTTATAACTAGGCTAATTATCTTTAATTAGTCCAATTCTAACATCAATATCATAATTAGGCTCAATTTCAGTCTTAATTCCATTTTTATTACAGTCTTTACAATTTACATCTCATCATTCGTTATTTCAATACTCTTATAATTTTAATCTATATTTGCATTTAATTTATTCTAATCCATACATGAAGAAGAAGGAGAACTAAAAGAAAACTGAAAATATAAGAAAATACAAAGCATACGAAAAAGATGTAAATAGCACATAAATAACAGTAAATAAATTAAAATACTGTAAATAAAATGCAAATAAATGAAAAAGCTATAATTAACAGAAATAAACTAAAATCAACTGAAAAGAATAGGTCAAAGAAATAAACTGAAAATAATTCTAAAAAATATAAATAAACTACTAAAAAGTTTATTCCAAAAATCATAGCAAAACTACAACTATTAGAAACTCTATTATTTTAAATTACTTAAAGAAATCTGAAATAATTACAATCACTCACTCCTAAGCTCTTCCCTTTTGGTCTTTTCGGATCTAATTGAGGGTATTAAAATACTTTCATTAAAAAGAATCTCTCCTTGGAAAATTATTCCCTTTAGGATCCTTCTTGAAAAGGTGAATCCAAGAGGAGAAAATCTAGAATGAGAAAAAGTGTTAGGCCTAGGGTCTTATTTATAAAGGTAGAAGTGGATCTCATACCGTTGGATTTGGAGGTTGAATAGGATGCAACCACGTCATAGGCTGAATAAGAGACACCGGATGCAAGAACGGAAGAATCAGATTGGTTAAAAGAATGCAAATGACGCGTAAAATTTTCGAAGGAACAAAAGTTCATTCGTTCGTTCACAAAAGGAAGCAGGTCGATCGGGCGGTCGACCGCCCTGGTGCCTAGGTCGATCGGCCGGTCGACCTAGCCCATACTTTTTTTTCTTTTTCTGATTCTTCTTTATTTTTTTAATTCATAACTTGCTCATATTAACTTGGATTCTGACGTTCTATATATGGAAACTGACCAAAAAATTACCATGGACACAATGGTGCAACTCCCGTGGCTCAATTCTGATAATTTCACAAAGTTATTTTATCATTTCATTAATTTGTTAATCAATTATTATAGCTTAATTTCTGGGTTGTTGCATCCTTCCCTCCTTAAGGGATTTCGTCCCTAAAATATCTAAGGATAGAAGAATGAACTAAATGTTTTCATTCAAGTTCTACAACCAACTACTCAACCATCACACATTCATCCATTGTCCTTAAGTTTTTCTAATGTGATTTATGATACTTATGCAATAAGTGTAGTGTCGATGTCCCTAACTAATGCAAAAGATTAGGTGGTCCACTGATTCAGTTGACCTCCTTTTATGCAATCATGTCCGTGCCATATATCCAAATGAATGCAAAAATTTCCTAACGATAACTGATAGTTCTATATGTGTGCTACAATCATCATTCAAATGCAACAATCATATGATAATCATCCATTTGTGGTAACCATGGAATAAGATAAAACGCAAATGCATACACATCCATATGCATATGCTCTATTGTCCTAGTTAAGCCGATCCCTAAAACATAATAGTGCCTAGTGTAAGTATACGCATCCATTAGCATCCACTAGCAAACAATTGCAATCACTAGCATACATCATACATAACATGCTCTAATAACATGTTTACATCAAATCCTACCATCCGTAGGTTAAATCCTAAGTTCTACCCTCCCAAAAGATAATAAAGTAAAGAACCTATTCGAAACTAAAGATAGAAACAGGAAATTCTATAACACTTTTAACGAAAAGATGAGGATATAAGATATGAATTTTTTCCTAATCAAACCAATCTTCTCCTAAGTCTTTCTAACCATGTCGGGACCAAGTAGCAATCTCTCTATAGACTCTAAACAACATAAAGGCGACCTGTGCGGTCTTTCATAAAGAGCTTCGAAAGGTGCCACTCCAATGCTAGCTTGAAAACCACTATCATATGGAAATTCCATTAAAGTAGGATGCTTCTCCTAAGTTTCTCGAAATAGAGAATACTCATTCTCAACCATGCATGTCTTACTATCTTACTAATTTCACTTTACTGCTCTCCTCTAGTCTGCACACATGAATCAACATTCCTAGGTTATTACTAGTGTCCTACACACTCCACCGGAACTTTTATCATTACTTTTAAAAGTAATCACTGCTATAGCCTTGCACTTTTTACGTTAAACCTAGGAAATAATTCCTATCTACTCCACATTTAAGAGCTTGGTTTGGTATTTATCACTTTATTTTGAAAAACCGAGTTTTCTAAATTTTTAAAACATCAAATCTCAAAATCTTTGTCTTTAAATTTTTTATCTTTACGTTGCTATTAAATTCAAAATTACTTGGTTACTTAACATTATTCCCCAAACCTAGAGGGTAAAACTTCCAAAAATTTAAGTCCAAAACTTATTCCTCCTTTTCTTTTAAATACTTTTACAGCTTTTTATAAAAATCTGACTTTGAAATTTTACTTTTATTTTTTCATTTCCAAAAATTTATTTACTTTTTCACCAAACCATTATCCTTTAAAATATCTTTAAAATGTCCTTATGTGTCTTTTTTTAAACATCTTTTTATTACAACTGTTGCCTAACAGTTTTATATCTTAATGTATTGGAACAACTTTCTCTTATGAGAAACTATTAATGATAATACCTTCTATGAATCCTTTAAAAGAGGATTTTGTGTTTATTTGAAATTACAAGGAACTTATTTTATATTTTTCGAAATAGGTTGTACCAAATAAGGTGCTTCCCATACCTTGTATATCTCTTTCACGTATTCCTTAGAACTTACACAAAACATCTTTTTTATAATTTGGTTTCGTAGAAAATTTTATCATTATTCATTTCGTTCCAATAGATTAGTGTATTTTTAATTTATATTCTCTTACCATAGATAATTTCTATGAAATTTACTATTTTACTAATATTTAACTTACACTTTTCTTCTTAGAGAAACTCATTGTCAAAACTATTTTTAATATATCCATAACTAGAAAACATTTCCTCATACTTATTTAAATATTTAGTGTACTTACAAACCACTTTATTTCTATACTTGAAAATTTTCTTCAAAACACATTTTTATGTGGGTCAAAACAGATGTTGCGTAAAACACTATTACTACAACCCAAAAATACTAGTGTATGGATTCAATTAAAATACTAGCAAACCTTATATACTATGTAAAAACATTTCCTTTGGAAGTCGCATACAATAACAATAGTGCTATAGTCTATGCTCCCTTTATTTTTCATGAAAACATCTATTACAATAACAAATGTTGTCACCCACGTTTTCGATACTTAATAACCTCTAGGTATTTATATTTAAAATCTTTGTTTGTCTACAAAGAAACTAGCAAGTTATAATTCTTCAAAAAGAATCTTACCTTTAACAAAATTTATATCATATAAAAACCAAATTAAATTTCGTACCATTTTTCAAAAACAAAATATTTATTTCCTGAAAGAAAATATTAACAATGAAAATTTTCTATTCTAACAATTATACTCTATTGAGCTAAACATAAGGTGGATCTTCTTCTCACTGCCCTAGGAGTACCCTTCCTAAATTTAAGTAATCCCATTTCCTTACTAAAGTCTTTTAGTACTACCGTTAAATCCACTTATATGAAACAATTGTAATTTCTGCATATATCTACACATGGGCTTTCTTCTTTTCTTATCAGCTGAATTTATTGTACATCTCCAATCTTTGCCCATCTCTCTTTGGTTTTCCATAATCCGAACCTAAATGTACAAAATCATTTCTCAAAATCCTACCATATGTCGACATTCTCTATGCCCCGTGAAACGCACTTCCTTACGCCTAAAGTGTCACTATAAGAATTTTTCCTTCTACCGATGAATGTGGAGCGTACGAAGAACCTCCTCAAGATGAATAAAATGATTTTCCATGCTCTTGAAAAACACCAAAATGTCATTCACGAATTCTACCCCTAACCTATTTAGGACATCTCTAAAAACATGGCTCATCAAATCTACGAAATAAGCTAAGGCATTGGTTAGCCCAAAAAACATAATGTAACGACCCAAAATTTCTATTAATTAAAATTTGAATATTTAATTAATTTTAAATATTAATAAGTGGAATTTATAAGTCGAATAATTTATTTTCGACTATTGGATTTAATTGGATAATTAAATCGATTATTTAATAGTTGAAATTTCTGAAATAATTGAAAATCGAGTTAAATATAATTGAAAATGATTTATAAAATTTTATTTTATCATACTGGAGTTAGAACGATATTTTAGAACTTTTAAAATTGAATTAAGAGTTAATTTGTGAAAATTGAATATTTTAATATTTAATCGACTAGTGAAATTAGTCAATTTTCGAACAGTCTCAGAATTGGACGAAACTAGTTCCATTGGATCCGTAATAGTTTGTTATTATCGGATTTCAATTTTTATAGCAATCGGACTTTTCGTTTGACCGTGGCAGCTCGAAACGCATCGAAATTGTTTTAACATTTATTTGGCGAGTTAAAATAGCCATTTTTCAAACAGTCTCGGATTTCGACGAAACTAGTTTCATCAGATCCATAATGTGATATTATTGTATGGTTTCAAATTTCATGTCAATCGGATTTATCGTTTGTCCGGTGCAAGCTAAAACGCCTAGAAATTTGATTTACCGATTTAATTTAAAATCGAACGTTTATTGCCATAACTCGCACAGATGATCGAATTAGCTTCCGAAACCTGTTCCATTGTGTCCGAAACGCGGGATAAACCCCAGAAATGCCAGTTACTGCGTGTAAATCGGAGTTCGGAAGACCCAAGATGAATAGTGTTTCGATATTTTTCTATATAAGCACTTCATTATTTCATTTTCAAGAAATTAAAGAAACCCTAACCCTAGTTAGACACGGCCGCCAGTGATGGTATCAATGGCCGAAAATTTCTACCTTTCTTCCATTAATCTCTCTCAATCCATGCAGTATTTCACGAAGCTTTCAACTACAAAGTTATAGGGTTCATCGAGTACTTCGAATCTATATGGAGATGATGAATTTTTGAGCAAGGATGAAGCGGCAATTGGTTCGTGAAGGTGGCGCGTTCTATCGCATTTTTCAACGCCTAGGCTCGACCGAGCTTCAAGCTTTGGCGGCCGATGGTGGCTCTGGTGTGGGGCTACGTGGTGATGGCGTTCGATCGATGCCGAAGTCAACATGATGGTCGCGACTTTGATGAATCAAACGGCAAGAAATGGGTTCCTGTACGCGTTTTTCACCTGGAGGAAGAAACAACGTGGAACGGCCGAGATCTGCTAGTGGAGAAAACGAACGGTTGGATGATGGAGGGTTTGTAAAATAAAAATAAAATTTAAATTGAAATTATATTATAAATTTGTGTAAACTTTAAATTAACGTATATTTTTCATACGAGGTCGAAAACGCACGAAACCAGTTGCGTTGGGTTCGTATGGACGAGCACTACGCTATGAAATTGGATTGGAGTCGTTTGGAGTTAGCAAAAATTTCGGGTAAAATTCGTTTAATTTTATTTAAAATAAAAGCTGAAAACGAAAATGAAATCAAGGTGAGAACTTCTCACTCAATCGAATCGGTTTCGATTTAAATTTTAAATAGTTAGATTTAAAATTGTTGATTGTATCCATGGATGATAAATTATTATCTATTAATTGTTAAAATAGACATTATGCGCCGTTAGTAAGCGGATGTTATTTCTTAAAAACATATACCGCGAATATTTCACAGTACAGTGAAATTGGTATTATTTATGTACTTGGAGTTGATTTCCCGCATTATATAGCGGATGAGACCCTATTGTGTCGCCTATTAAGCGGATAATATTTTATAAATCCCATATACCGCGATAATTCCGTATTGGAACGGAAGTGGTATTGTGCTAACATCTGTGGATGCAGGGAAACAGGTTGGAGGGATCCAACTGGATTCCTCAACTATATTGATTTATTTACAGATATTGTGATATTTGTTGATTATCATATCGATATATGATATTTGGATGTCGTGATTGACTATTTGGTGCTGTTGCATCATCGGATCCATTTTTTGAAGTTTTAAAATAATGATTTTGGTTTTTAAAAGAATTTTTAAAGTAATTTTTGAAAGTATACGTTTTATTAAATTTTTGAATTGATTCATTTTAAATAAATAAACGTTATAATTTTAATGTTATAAAAATTATGATTTTTGAGAAATATAGTTAAGAGTTAATTTTCGAAAATATGGGGTTGATGATTTTATAAAATAGTTTAAATCGGGATTTTTGAATTTATTATAAAAAGTTTAAATATAGGATTTATAAAATTTGATTATTTTATAAATCAAAGAAAATGGTGAAATTATAAAGGAGTTTAAAGACGTTTCTAAAATAATGATATAAATTGATTTATATAAAAGATTTATAATTTGATATTATAAAATTAAAAATATTGGGATTATAAAAAGAGTTTTTATAAGTGTTAAAATGAAGTATAAATGGATTCATAAGTGAATGAAAATTTATAGATTTATGAATTGTGAAGTTATAATATGAATAGATGTTGTAAGACAAAAGATTTTAAGGAATTAACTTATAAATCGGATTTTTGCATTTAAATTGAAATCTTTGATGAAGCAAAAATGGTTTATAGTTGAGATTTATAAAATATATATTTTATAAATCGAAATAATAGAATTTTAAAAGGAGTTCTATTAGTGTTGAAAATAGGGTTATAAATGAAATCTTATAAGTAATAAGATTTATAATTTGTGAAGTTTTAAAAGAACGATTTTGTAAATAAATGGGTTATAAGCATTTAACTTATAATATGGACTTTTGATATATAATTGAGTTATATAAATTGAATTGGATTAATAAAAGAGATTTATAAATCGAAGCTTATAAATAGAAATGGAATTTATAGACATTGTTTATAAATTCGAAATCCATGGAATTTGATAAATTGAAAGTTGAAATTGGTTAAGGATGTATATTCACGATTTTGGACAGTGAATATATTATCAAATAAAATGGATATGTTTGGGAAATGAATATTATAAAATGAAGTTAATCGTTTTAACGATGTTTTAAAATGTATTACGAATCGAATACATAGATTTCAACATTTATTGTTGAAATAGACGTTTTCGAGAAATAAGGAAATGGTGGACTATAACACTGTTGTTATAGTAAATGGTTTCCGTAAGGAAATATTTTGTATAGTATTGGGATTTATATATCTATTTTAATTTTGAATCCCTATACTAGTGATTTTGGGTCGTCGTAACGGTGTTTTACGCAACATTCGTTTTGACTCAAATAAATGTGTTTAAGTGAATGTTTTCCTTAAAGAATGAAATATATACTTAATTTCGATATTAAGTATATTGAATATTTTCTAAGTATTGAAAATAAATGGTTTTGTGAATTACTTATTATTAAATAAGTATGGAAATGTTTTCCAATATGAAGTGAATGTTTTGAGATTTTATCTTTTAAAGATAAATTGAAATGAATATTAGAAGTCAATTAGAAAATCGTATATTCATAGATATTTTGAAAATGTAAATTCACTATGGAATTTATAAATGAAAAGGGGAATTTGTTTAAAAATAAACGTTGATTTATTTTTGAAGTGTGGGAAATAAATTTACGGATTTGGAACATAAATATAAAGTAAATCGTTAAGGATTTATTTAATTGGTTTAAATGAACCATGTTGAAATGAAAGTAATCTCGTATAGGGGAATGATTTGAAATTTGTTTTCAAAAGTGGTAAATGTGAAAAGTGGTTTGAAAATTGTTTTCAAATGAAGTGTGGAAAATATATATATCTTGTAAAGATATTTTGGAAAGTAAATAATTTGGGAAATTATTTGGAATTTGGTGATGTTGAACACGCATATTGATAGTTAAATAACCGACTATCAATATTTACCTTTAAATAGGTATTTGTTGTGATTGTTTGAATTTGAATGCCACACTTATTTTTGAATAAGCGCTCACTATTCGGGTTAGCCAGGAAAGGACCTTGGGGTCGTATAACCCATTCCGAATATGTGATACGTCGTAATGGATTGCATTTGATGACCGGTGTTGAAGACCGGATATTTTTGAAAACGGAAGGATTACCGTTGAGTTACTCTGCATCGGCTGATCTCCGATATAGAGGTTTTATCACCCTAAGTGACGGGAAGTCCGGACGTGATTAGAAATTATCCGGAATGCAAGGACTTCTTTGTAAGTGCCTCCGTTTCTGTTCGAGCCCGGAACAGACTTGTATGGATTGTATGTCTAACATTACAAATTGAGATATAAAGCTGATTTCTTTCAAATATATTTCTGTTGGTGGCGGAGAATTTATTCTCTTAGCTTAACACCCTTCTCTGAGACATACGAGCTCAGAGGTTATGTAGTTGAAGGTTATTAGTGATATACTCCCAATTTGGTAGTGTGGCATGCTGAGTGTTGCTGTGAGATGATCATTGTTTGATCATTTGTGATATGATCATTTGTGATATGATCATTTATCTTGGTGATCATTACTTTGATCATTTGTTGACCCAAAGCACAGCTTTTGTATAAAGTGTGGCTTTGTGGACGAGACTTCGTCGGACCTCACACCCCAGAAATGGTCAAAACAGGAAGGATGCAGCAAGGTTATTAGGGGGTAGCGCCCCTTTAGTGTATGTCATTCCTTCTGGATAGAGGTGGTATCATGGTATGGAGCCCAGATACTTAACCTATGTTGTTGCTGCAAATTTATTGCTTTGTGGTTGTTGGAAATCGAGGATCCTCGGATAGATCGGTTACGATCGGGGGATGACATATTCGTGTCAGTAGTTACCCAGTTAGGGGTAACCCGGCCTTGTGTTGGCAGAGATCTGGTTTGGTTCTCGGGTCGTCTTTCCAGAGGCGTACTCATGTGGCAATGGGAAGTTCCTTGGCTTGACCATTTGTTGGAAATCCAAAGAAACAATACGATCTTGTACGGTTTTAGTTGTATAGCCTGCCATGGAATGTAGCGGTAACCTATTATTGAACATGGTAGCTATAGTAGGCATACGATAATGGTCGTATGTTGGCTAAGATTTATATCTTTACTTTCGAAATAATTTTTCCTACACTATGCACTAGTAATAATATCAAATGTTTCTTTTAATGTGTATCAAGCATCTTTGACTATCATAAGGAGAAATCTCCTCCGATTCTACGTTTGCATTATGTGTGTATGCGGGAGGCCTTATGGTAGTCTCATTTTTAAAAGCATTGCGAATCTATTTTAAAATTATCCTCTACTTTGTTTAAAAAAATAAAAATAAAAAAATAAACTGTTTTAGTTCTCACACCAGTCACATGACTGACTCGGAGTTTATTGTTTTCCTTCCTAAACTCTGGGTGCCCACAAATTTCCACACGGGCAGTCAAAAGTAAGGTTTATCAGGATATTCTGGAATTCAGGAGTTGCTGGAGGCAAGCTGGATGGCATGGCGTATTACTAGTATATAGTATTTCTTTTCCGCTGTTTGTTGTTGTTTGTTGTTGTACACTCTGATGATGAAATGTAATGTAATATGATGTAATGTAATGTAATAACTGATATAGTTCTTTTGTTTAAAGATTATTCATTTATCTATTATATGTTGTTCCGCTGCGATTATGAGATTCTGATATTGTTCTGTTGTTTCTGTTCTGTTCTATCTTTTTCTCTCTTCTTCTATCTTTTTCTTCTTCTTTAACCCTAACGGTACGGTTTTCCGGCCTTCGATTGCTTGGCAGTTGATACAGTGGACATATTGATGTCGGTTTTCGAGCGTCGAAAAATCGCGATCGTCACACATAACCAATCACTCGAAGAATATGTCTGGTGTCCTAAATGCGGTCTTATCAATGTTGTTATCAACGACCCTAAGCTAATGAAATCCAGTGGCTAAATCAAGCTGAGAGAATACTGCAGAGCCAACTAACTGGTCAAAAAGGTCATATATCCTAGGGAGTGGATATCGGTTCTTCTTCGTAAACTTATTCAATTCTCTATAGTCTATGCAAAGTTGAAGGGAACCATCCACCTTAGTAGTGAAGACGGCTGGCACTCCCTACTCCGATATGCTTCTTCTTATAAATCCATTCTCCAAAAGCTCATAATCTGTTTGCTCAATTCCTTCTTCTCCCTAGATGTTATGTGCCTCATGGGTAACGTTACTGGCTTAGCATTATCAGTCAAATAAATCCTGAAATCAATCTCTCTCTTAGGGTGTAGTCCCCTAACCTCCTCAAAGACATTTGGAAAATCTCTGACGGCGGAAACCGAATCTAACTCTGATGATGATGAATCAAGAGAATAAAGGAAGCTCAATATAACCGACCCTTGTGGGTCGCAAGAAACCTCGAGAGTCCTACAGCTGCATGTTTCTAATTTAACGACTCTCTCTCACATTCTAATATAGCTCCATATGTGGATAGCCAATTCATCCCCAAAATCATCCCATACCCCGAGAATCCCAATACATAGGCGTCACAATCAAATTTGACGCATAGGATAAAAAATTTCAAACCTCTACAAACCATAGACAAATGTGTCGATCCTCCTATGGGGTTGAAACAATAATGGGGTCTACTACTAAAGAGATGTCTATATGCAAATAATCTACTAGAGAACTAGAGAAGAAAAAGTGTGATGCTCCAGAATCGAAAAGAGTCGAATGGGAAAATCAGAAATAGAAATCAAACCTTCCACGGAGACTTTCCTACCTCTCTCTAGAACTCTGCTGGAAGGTGTTGCATCTAACGCCTGAATCTACGCCGCCGAAGCACTTGCTCCCTGTTCCGTCCTCCGAGGAAAATTCCTACTTAGGTGACCGGCTGTTCGCAAGTATAACACTTTCCCTTAATCTTTTCTTTCTTGCAGTATCTTGCGTAATGACCAATAATCCCACAACTATGGCACTTTCCTCCCTTCTTGATTTTCTTCTGAGAGCCTTCCTCTTTCCTCTTGTCCTTATCTTTATTGTCCTTCCACCGCTGCTTCTTAGAACTTGTAGGAACCTCCTTAAGTTCTCCTTTTAGCTGCCAATATGTAGGTGGAATTCGTTGTCGGTCCTCTAAACCTAACCGCCTAAACCATCACTCCATATCCTCCAACCTAGCTCGTATCTCCTCGAAATCCTCCATGCTAGAAAACGTTCCGCCCCCTATGTTAGTGAAGTCCTTGCATAGCTTAGAAAAATCAGTTGGCATAGGTGGATTAAAGGGATTTCCACCTACTGGTGTTGTATTGGGCACTTGCCCTTGCACCTCTGATACCATAGCTCTACGGAACCAGTCAGCTATACTACGCAAAAGAAAAGAAAACTTAGGCTTGAAAGAATCTTAAGAAGGTTGAACTGGACTTTGAAAGGATTTTTATAAAAACTCTTTTATACTTGAAAACTGTTTTTAAGAGTTTCTTTTCAAAAAATACTATTTAAAACAAGTTATTTTGGAAAATACTTTATTTTTAGAACAAATTTTTAGGAATCCTGTAACCTCAGGCTCTGATAACAAATGTAACACCCCATACCCCTTAGTAGTCTCAAAAAGGACACACTAAAAGATATGGTGCATCTTAGGTATAACTAAAACTAGCAAAGACTAAGATTCACAAGACAAAATAGATAAAAACAGCGGAAACAATTAAAATAATAATTTGCTAAAGGTCAAACTTCATAATATAGAATTATAAAACCAAAAACATCATATGTCTTAAAATACCAATATATGTCACATGAAATCAAAACCTTAGCCTCGTAAATATCAGAGTACAAACTATCCCTCATAAAGTGCCAGTACATGGAATAAGCTAAAAACTGAAAATAAAGAAGAGAAATACATAAGAAATCTCTGCCAACGAAGTCTCTAAGTGTCGACGACCTATCTCCTTGTTCTTGCTAGCCTATGGGGGAAAGGGGAAAATGGAGGAGTAGGTCTGATTAAAAGTCTGGTGAATGATAGTAATTACTAGAATCTTTAAGCAAAGTAAAAGTATTAGAATTTACAACAGTTCTAGCATATAAAAGGAAAGAAAGGACATAGAGAGAATAAATAAGCTGAAAATAAATACGAATTAACTAAATTAACATAATTGATTAACTTTGATTGTTTGCACTTGTCTTTGATAGCTGCTTTGATTAGGCTAAATTCCTAATCCTACAATTAGGCTGAAATCCTAATTCTACCCTTTGATCGGCCTGCTACTCCATAGACCTACATGGACTAGACACTATATAGCTCCCTACATAGAAGGCAATGGTGCCTACGAAAGACACACATACTAAGCGCTTTGAACTCATAACGATTTATGAGTCATCACTGGAATTCGCACACGTAACCACCACTAAGCTCGCATTACCTGTTGTTCCACCTATTGGATCTTCTTATTACCTCAAGCTCCAGCATAAGTGTGCTCCTCGTCTTACTTCACGATTATGTGAGACACCTCATCTCACTTCAGGGTTATGTGAGACAGCTCGTTTCACACAAAGATTATGTGAAATACCGTGTCCATAGAAATAACAGGGGAAATGCCGTTGGTGCTGGTCCATTATCCAAACAATATCTAGTTGCACCACTTGTCCAAATCCCCATGATTTGGAACTCTACTTATTGACCATTTACTACCTTTATTAACATAAGAGTGCCCTTCGTCTCACTTCTGGATTATGTGAAACACTGTGTTTATAGAAATAGGGGAATGTTATTTGGTACAAGTCCTACTTTAATTCTTTGCTTATTAACTTAGATAAATTATTTAAATAAGCCTTTACATTTGTTCCTACTATCTATGCTTATCGATTTATCCTAAGACTTAAAATAAGCCTCACTCTGGTATATTTCTTATTATAACCTACGTTATAACCATGCTTATTATGTAACCCAAGGCCTAAGAGTAAAAATAAGCTCTTTTCTTCCTATATCCTTTTTAGTTATAATTCTAAATTATAACTAGGCCAATTATCTTTAATTAGTCCAATTCTAACATTAATATCGTAATTAGGCTCAATTTTCGTCTTAACTCCATATTTATTACCGTGTTTACAATTTACCTCTTATCTTTCGTTATTTCAGTGCTCTTATAATTTTAATCCATATCACGTTTAATTTATTCTAATCCATACACAAAGAAGAAGGAGAAATAAAAGAAAACTGAAAATAGAAGAAAATCCAAAGCGTGGAAAAAAGATGTAAATAACGCATAAATAACAGTAAATAAAATAAAATACTGTAAATAAACTGTAACTAAATGGAAAAGCTATAATTAACAGAAATAAAATAAAATTAACGAAAAAGAATAGATAAAAGAAATAGACTGAAAATAATTCTAAAAACTGTAATAAACTACTAAAAGGGTTATTCTAAAAATCTTAGTAAAACTACAACTATTGGAAATCCTATTATTTTAAATTACTTAAAGAAATCTAAATTAATTACAATCACTCACCTATGGTCCTAAGCTCTTCCCTTTTGGTCTTTTTGGATCCACTTGAGGGTATTAAAATATTTTCATTAAAAAGATTTTCTCCATGGAAAATTATTCCTTTTGGGGTCCTTCCTGAAAAGGTGAACCCAAGCGGAGAAAATCTAGAATGAGAAAAAGTGATAGGCCTAGGGTCTTATTTGTAGGGGTAGAAGTGGATCTCAGACCGTTGGATTTGGAAATTGAATAGGATGCAACCACGTCATAGGCTGAATAGGAGCTATCGGATGCAAGAACGGAAGAACCGGATTGGTCAAAAGAATGCAAATGATGCGTATAATATTCGAACGAATGAAAGTTCACTCGTTTGTTCACAAGAGGAGGCGGGTCGACCTGCCGATCGACCTAGCCCACATATTTTTTTCGATTCTTTTTTATTTTTGTTTAATTCATAACTTGCTCATATTAGCTCGGATTCTGACGTTCTATATATGGAAATTGACTAGAAAATTATCACGGACACAATGGTGCATCTCCTTTGGTTCAATTCTGATAATTTCACAAAGTTGTTTTATCATTTCATTAATTTGTTAATCAATTATTATAGCTTAATTTTTGGGTTGTTACAACAACTCTACCGTGGCATGTGCTTTGATGAAGTTTCATACCATTCCATCTCGTTCTAGCACTTCACTGCTGGATGTGGTCCTTCGAATATTGTATTAATCACAATCCTACCATCTGAACGCCTAGGCCCTTCTCCGTTGGGCCTAGGTTGATGATTCTTGTAAGCGCTCTACCCATAAGGCCTAACATTCTGCCCACTATCCTACTAGCCTCTTACATGCTACTGCAACTTTTTTTTAATTCACATCTCTCAAGTGATGGCATTCATTGTTATTGTGCCCTTGAGTGTTATAAAAGCGGCATTACTTCCCTGAGTGTCATTCAGCCTCAATCGCCTTCCTTCGAGGTGGCTCTTGTAATTCTCTGTTCCTTGCGTAGTAAGGTATATATGTCAGCCATATTGTTCAACATAGTATAACCCTTCAGCTTCAAGTACCTCAGACACTTTTTGGTATCATTCTTTTTACCTTCAATTGCTGATTTCTTCACTTTTGATTATTATTTTTATTTTCCACATTAACCGTAGCATTACCGGTGCTCTTACCAGTTTTTTAATAGCAACTTGCTCTGCACAATTTCGTTCGACGATTTATCACCACTCTTTTCAACGGCAAGGTATACCTCTTCCAAGTGTAGAAACTGGAACTCCTTGTGATGGAACCCCTCCATAGTAGATGATTTCTTTCTCTTTAGCCATCCACCGAACTTTGTATCGGGTTGTACTCCCCGGATAAACATCATTAATTAAATATCCTCCTTTGGGTTATTCAATTAGTCACAGCAGTGTTAAATCAACTTGGAAAATCCTTTAAGGTCTCTTCAGCACCTTGATGAATACTCGATAAGGACATCACTTCCTTCGATCGAGTGGTGTGCAGCCTAATCTGCTCCATAAAATTTCTTGCCAATTAATCAAATGAAGATATGGACTTCAGCATGAGCCGAGTGAAGCATATTGTAGCCACCCCATCTAGGAATATGCAGAAACACCTATACCTCACTACATCGATTCCCTCATGTGCCACTTATACTTCAATAGATGTTATTTGGGTCTGTCATCTTGTTGTATGATGACATCGTTGGCATGATGAACTTTCTGGAATACTCCTCCTGTAAAATATCATTGGTGAATGAGGACTAGCTAAGCCCTGAGCCCCATTCTTTATTCTTTCTCCACTGATTCTCATTTGGTAATCTTCTTACCATATCAGCGATATATTCTTGACTGGCTTGATTATCCATATGGCAACCATTAGGAACAGCCCTGAGTGTTTCGCTCCACAAAAGCTTCTGGTTCGTTCGACAACATCTAGACTCTCCTGTCTCTAGGAGAGCCACTTGCATGGATCTTCTATGAGGCTTGATTAGTTCTGTGGTGTTTTTTTAATACCATAAACCTGTGTACCAGCAACTTGCTTGACATTGCCAATGTCCTGCAAATCATCTTCACCATCAGACAAATCAACGACCTTAGGTAGTTGCACTCCGGAACCACCTAAGATATGCTTGGTACTGACCTGATTTTGTTTGGTACCGACCACATTAGATGTGGGAAAATTTTAGCCACTCCCTCCATGGCTCTTCATTGATGTCCTAGCTGCTTTTCTCTTCATCTTCTTCTTGTCATCTCTCCTATTTTGGCCTGACAAAGATGAACTATCTTCTTCTGAACTTAAGGACAAAGATTTTTTACAGCAACTCTTATGCCTTTTTACCTATTAGGATGGCAAAGCAAAACTTTCTTCCATCTTATCATGTAGAGCATTTTGACTGTCTAAAATTTCTGGTTCATCCTAACCATTATCCTATCAAGTTCAACTCTTAACACCATCACCTATAAAGAAGATGGTCGAGGCAATGCACTTAATGTCCGACTAGTTTCATCATTATGGTGAAAAGCTTCATCTTCTCCACCATTGGCTCCAGATCTCATAGAACGTTTTTTAAGGGTAATTTCTTTAGATCTACATCAATACCCTTTAGATCTAACTTCTAGGCACTTGAAATCCGCTATACTAAGCTAAATTTATTCTTGAGAATTAACATACTCAATGAAAGCACCAAAAATGTTGAACCAAAAGATGGAACAATAGTCCCAACAAGTAGAAATGAGATAGGTCTAAATAATATGAACAAAAATAGTAAAGAACATAAAGAGTTTTATAGTGGTTCGACCAAAGTTCATGCCTACATCCAATTTCATGTTATTAGATTTGGATTTGTCATAAGTACAAGAGCTTTTCAGGCGATTATAGATCTAAACAACAAGGATGTAGCTTTTAGTGACAAAGACGAGGTAAAGAAGAAGATATGAAGAGTATGGAGGCATAAAAGTCAAAAGCCAACTCTAAGATGCTCTAATATGTTAATTTATAGTGGGAATCGTCTGTCCTAATATTTGAACCACGAAAGAATAGGCAAAATTTCAGATCCAAGAGAATGGGGAGGAAGAACAAGTCAATCTAGAATGGAAAATCATGTTGCTATCGACCACAATTTTGGTCGGTACTGACGACAATGCCCTTTGTAGCAATGTGGACTACCCTCTGTTTTTGTGAACCTCAAATCTTAAAGCTTTCTTAACAACATTTTCCATCACTTCATGTTAGTGCCAATATTATTTACTTGTCCTTTCCTATGAAGCTTTGTAGTTTTGATGAGATCCTTCAGGCACAACCAACTTAGAACCGAAATGATTGCTATATCATTCCATTCCTTGATCATGTTTGCAAGCTATCCAAGAAGAAGAAAGATCCTATCTAAAAAAACATCTCGATACCGACCACAATTGTGGTCGGTATTGACTAAAATCACTTTGCATCTATGGACTTCAAATTTTTTGAACAACCTCCCATAGTCTTTCAAGCTTGCCCCGAGTTCTTGAACTATCTCGTCTTTGTCTTAATGTCTAATTCACTCAGAAGCTGATCGATTCAAACGTTGGATATCATATGCCTTAGGATGTTGACCATGAGGAAAGCTCAAGAAATCATAGTCGCACGTACGATGGATAACACCTTATCAGTTGTATCATACACAACTCCTAACATTATGCTCTCTATCCTAATCTCAGCTTTACCTTGAGAAAAGCTGAACAAATAAAGATAGAATTTTCGCTAATACCTACCATTTCATGGCAGCCTAAGTATAATGTATGTTAACCGGGTTTTTAGCATAATAGAATTCAATGGAAATTAGAACATCTAGACTAAGCCAGAATGACTTGAAACTTGAACAACGCATTTAAAATAACAACCCAATGGAACTTAAGAGAAACAAGCCAAAAATCCACTAAGTAGATGGATCAATAGCGATCCATCATCCATGGATCGCTAGCGATCCAGAAGGAAGCATTATGAGATGTCAAAGCCTCTTGCATCATGATCTACTATATTTTCTAAGATTACTTACCAAGTTTTATAACATTCAAAGCAGCTTATTTCAAGAAGTAAATGCTCATCTGATTCAAGCTGTTTAACTACTTTTTAACCAAAATAGCTAACTTGAAATAGACCTAGAGAACTCATATGGAGTCAGAATAACTTAAAATTTTGGAAGCACACTTAGAAGCGATAAAAGAAGGCACTCACAAAACATGAGCTTGATTGGATAAGGCTAGATGGATCGCAAGCGACCTAACTAGATGGATCACTAGCGATCTACGTAGATTGGGTCCCACCATCTCAAAATTTTAGGGTAGGTCTCAAACACCCTCTAGAGTGTATTTACAAAGTTTCATATGATTTCATTAAGTTTTGAGAAAGTTATGGATGATTCTTCAGGACAAGACGATCCATGAAGACGTATGATCAAGAAAACTCCAAACGACTTGATATTTGGACAGGGCACTTAAATTGAAGATAGGAAGACGACCAAACTTAGATCACTCGAAAATATTCTAAGTGGATGGATAGCTAGAAATCCATCCCCTCTGGAGATCTAGTGATCCATCAAGATAGATCAGAACGCCCTCAAAGATTTCGAGCTCCTTCGTGGCACTAAGTAAAGGCTTCTAATAGAAAAATATGCTAATTAATGGATAACTAGCGATCCATCCCCTACGGATAGCTAGTAATCCATAGAAATGACTCAGATTGATTTGATATTTTCGGTGATGATTTGGCATAACAACTAGACTCTTTTACACTTAAACTTCTAGCCCAAAGTGCTCTCCAACCCGTATAAATACAATTCTACCTACAATATAAACATGATCTTCTAGACTGGCTTCTGGACTCTACAGAGATTATTCTTTACTCTTCTCCTCCCATGCAATAGTCATATAGGGGTTCAGTATGATTCTCCAGTGAACTCTTGTACTTGTGACTTTATCTAACTTAGAAGATTCAATCATATTGTAATTCGATTCAACTTGTAATATCAGTTAGTTAATAGAAAGTTATAAAGTGGATGTATGCTTCATTAACAGCCGAACCAATATAAAAATCTTCTTGTCTTTTTACTATTTTTGATATTTTTACATTTATTCTCTATATTATTGCTCTTTTGGAAAAGGGCTGGTGCTTTCACGCTCAATCCAGGATGTTGATCCTTTTTTGGGTTAACATTTTCGTGCTTTCACTGAGAACCCAACTTAAGCTTAGATCTGGCTATCTACTTTGGATTAAATAGGTTTAGAAGTTAGATCCTCAATCTCTCCTTACAAGGTTAGCTATTGAGAATCAATAGCACCAAGGAAAAAAAGAACCTCCTGCGAAAGATCCATAGGAGCTACCATTGCTGGAGAAGAAACAAACCTTCAGCAAATTGAAGTCAACAACCCCAATAACCTACTATAAGAGCCAACTTTGGAGATCAAGTTCCAGGATCCTCCACATATCATGAAGTTGTGACTAAGGGAGAATTGAACAAGATGGTTGATGATAAAATGGAAAACAGTCAAAAGGCTCTTGTGGAAAAGATAGATGCTCTCTTAGCTCTCCAATCGCCAAATACTCCCAGAACGGTGCCTAAAGCCATGGCTGCTATGGAGTAAGAACATTCTTCTATTTCTGGCTTGAATGGAAGAAAGAGTAGGCAAAAGCAAAAGGAAGCAATAGGCGGAGCTCCAAGAATGATAGGGGAAGAAAACGTTAACACTCCATGTACTGTAAAAGCATCTGCTACAAACCCAAACTTAGGGGTGAAAACCCCACGAGAGGATATAACGATGGTTCTCTCTGGCTCTGAAGATGACAAACAATTTGAAGAAGACAAACTAGATGAAAATGCGAACGGCAAAACACTAGATGAAGATCTTAAACCCATTCCGCAACACAGTGCCAAGCAATGGACGAGGAACTGCTACTCAAACGATACTCCTTAAGGTATGACAACCAAGAAGATATGATACAAACCGAGATCGATTACAAGGCTACGCTCCTGTGGTATATTATGACCACTCCTAGCTGGACAGCTTCTAATCCCATCATGGAGCTCCCATCATCAAATCACGAATGGTTATCATCGAAAATCAACAAAAATCGTCAAAATGGTCGTTGAAAAACCCAGGGTTGACTCGAACTCGAGCAATTGCATATTTGACTAAAAGTAGATTTTAGAAGTCCTGACTCGAAGTTTAACTCGGGAAATCACCTATTTGACTCGAAGTAAGCCTAGGAAATTCTGGCCCGAAATCAGACTCGGGTAAAACCAAGATTTTCACCAAACAAACATGCAAATGGCTCCAAGCAGTGTTTGTCACCAACCCAGCACTTCAAATTCCGTGACTCCAAGTGAACCATGTGCTGACTCTAAGAAAATAGCAAATTTTCTCGGGTCAGACTTCAAGTAAAATACCACTGATCCATCAATGTCGATCCATCTTCTTTTTCCCATAACTCGAACATGCGAACTCCAAATGCAATGAAATTTGGAATGCAACCTTATGGGGCCTTATTTGTCATACCAGACCAATCTCATATAGTTTGGAATTTTTGGGGATCATCACTGATCCTTGAACCCATGATAAGTGATCTGTCATTCAATCGGCATTTCCAATCATTCAAGCATAGGACAATCATGCATATATCATTCTCAGGTATTATAAACAGCCGTAATTTGAAAACGAACCAGCCTGAAAACGATTAGAGCATCTTCCCCAATCAAAACCTGTGACGACCCGAATTCCTACGCCCAGGAAGTCGTGTCATCTTGAAGAAAGAAAGGGGTGAGAAAATAGAAGAGATAGAGAAGAAAGAACAACAACATCAGAATCTCACAGCGGAATGGAACAAAATATAATAGATCACATAACTATTACATAGTTTTACATAATATACAACATCAATCAGAGTTATACAGATAATACATCACATACTACATAGTTATGACACCCGTATAGTTATACAACTCAATACACAAAACAACACAGAGATACCAACACAGCGGAACACTAAATCTACAACGCTGAAGCCTCCTGCTCCATTGCTCCTCCAGAATTTGTCAAAGCAAACCTGAATCCCTTGGCTACTCGAAAAAATTTGAGTACCCGAGAGTTTAGGAAAAACAGAAATAAAATCCGGGTCAGACATGGGTCTGGTGTGAGTAACAGGTTAAAGTTGCTTAATTTTGAAAACCTTTGAAAACAAAAGGTATCACGTAAGACTTCCCACACATAAACATAGGTAATTTTTTACCTTACGCTAACCAAAACATTTGATAGGAAATTCAGTGATATTATAATAGGTCTAGGGTTTTCAAGTAAATAGAAAATAGCTGAAATTGTTACATGATTAAATTCCATCTACTAGCCACAAAAGTGGGTAATACAATCAAATCCGATGGCACTTATTAGATTTTGGATTCCATACAATGGCAGGGCTACTGGGGTACCGCCCGTCACAGTACGTGGCCTAGATCAACATACCGAGGATCACTCACGACCCTCTAAAACACAAGGCCGGAACCATTCCTTACTGAACAGTTCCGAACAAGATAACCCCACGGTTGTAGCTAGCAACCGCCCACACACCCGAAATAAAAAGGGACATCTAGACAGGGGAATATCTTGTCCTGCTTGGGCATGACCCACCTAACCTTGCTGCATCTCCCCTGTTTTAGCCATTCCCGGTTGATGAGGCTTGAGGCTGCGATTACCTTTACAGAACATATCTCTTAGAATGCTCATCGTCCGCCTGACGATGTGTTGAAAGCATTCAATCCATACAAGTTCGTTCCGGGTTCGAACGAAACCGAAGGCATTATCTCGTCACACTCATTTTGGAATCACCCTCAGAGTCAACGACGATAACCCTTGCATTCTGAAAAACACCATTTCGATCTTCATTTCAGAATTCACGACCTATCATTTAATTTGGATCGATGCGGTTTTCGGATGTCCAAATATGGAAACCCGATCCCGGTCTCATCGAAATCCAAAACGTATCTTTTAAGGCCAAGTTGTTCTAAAGTTTTAAAACAATTCAATTCAATTATCCATATACACATAGATAGAAAATTCACATCTCATAATAGATAATCACATTATCATCATAAACAGATAATTAATATTATCATCCAAACAGATATTTAATATTATCATACTTAAACCAAGCATCCATATCACATAGATATTCACTCATCTCATATCTGAGATCACAATCAATCAATGAAATATTAATATCATCCATAAGCAATGATTTATTATTCACAATCTATAATTAATTTAAAATGAATTAAATTAATTACTTCTATCTTTAATTAATTTAAAGTAAATTAAATTAATTACTCATTCCATAAATCCTGTTCATACAACCATTTATATTTGATTAAACACCTTTGATTAATCATCTTCTAAATACAATAACTAATTAGTCTTTATTTAATTCCACAAATTAATTATCCTAAATTATTTATAGTAATTAACATATAATTACTTCATTTATTAATTACTAAAATTAGTTACATTTATCCATAATTAATTACATAAATTAATCATCACATCATTAATTATTCCTTAATTAAACAATTCTTAATTACAACATTAATTATATTAATTAATGATCTCTAATTATATTTAAATTAAATTACTTTGTTTAAATTAGTTACATTAAGCGATTAATCTTTAATTAAACACAATTATTAATCACCCTTGATTAATAACAAACCAGTAATTAATTATCCTTAATTACTTATATTAATAAATTAATTATCCCATAATTAATTATCTCCACAAATTAATCCCTTGATTAATTACAAAAGTAATTACCCAAATTACTTTATTAACACATCATCTTTCACTAATTACATTCAGTAATTAACATTAATTACTTCCCTAAGTAATTATGCTCCATTAAATACACTACGTAATTACACTTATCAAATTGTCAAATGATTTTTTTTTACATTAGTTAAACTAAATTAATTAACTTAAATTAATCATATAATCTAAATTTATTACAATAAGTAATTCATCTTTTAATTACTTTTATCAAGTAATTACATTTAACGATTTACAATAGATTATCTAATTAATCTAATTAATTATCAATATTAATCACATTAATTAATTAATTAATAATCCTTAGTTAATTATGTTCATTAACTAATAACATTTCTTAATTTACTTCTTAATTAACCCCTAGTTATAAATTAATCTAAATTATTAATTTATAAATTAAATACATAAGTCATTCCCTAATTAACTTATTCATTAAATCATTTTAATATCAAAATTATTTCTCAGATAATTTATTTCTTTATTAATGACTCCCTTAATATTAAAGTGTATTAGAACATTACATTTTAAATTAAATTCAAATTCCATTTTGAATTTAAGATTCAATGATTATTGTTTAAATATTTACCAAATTTAAATTCAATTTATAATTTATTTTTTTAAATAAATGTAAATAACATTTATTACTTACATACGAACTTATATAAGAAAAGCCTTTAAATTCAACTATCTAACTTTTAGTTAAAAATTTAGCTTTTAAATTACATTGTATTATTAACTTGCAATTTCAAGTTAAACAATTTATTTAACTTCCATTCAAAAACCTTTTATAAAAGAATTCCCTCAAAATCAAGTTAAATATTTACTTGAAACAAATTTACTTTTCAAAACTATTTTATTTGAACTTATTTTTAAAACATTCATATTTAAAAACTGATTTAAATTTTCAGATTTGAATTCAAAGTAAACTTGAATTCATCAATTTATCTTTGATTTAAAACTTTGATTTAAACTTCCTTTTAAGAACTCGAATTAAAAACTTGATTTTCAGATCCAAATCCATTTTAAAACCTTAAGATTCAAATGTTCATTTGAATCTATACTTTAAAATTTTGAATTTAAATCACAGTTTAAATTCTGTTTTCAAAATTTAAATTAATTTAAAATCTGAAAACCTGTCAGGTTTTTAAGCCTAAAAACCCACCTTTAAACATTTTAAACTTTGATTTCATATCAAATTTGAATTCAAAAAAAAATAAACTTGAATTCAAACTTCAAACTGGATTTAAGCTCTGTTTAAATCTAGTTGACAAATTTAAGTCCATTTGAATTTGTTTTTAAGAAGAAAAAAAACAAATTCAGCTGCCAGGTTTTACAAAAGCCTGGAACTAACACTGACTCGACTCGAACCAAAAATGCTTCGAGTCTTCCCTCCCTCTGCTTCGAGTTCGACATGAAGTTTCCCCGAGTCAAACCCTTAAAACTCGAGTAACTCCTCCAAGCATAACACAGTACACCGTGCATATACACGGCGGCTGTGGATGACTCTGATCATCGATGATCATTATTTCACTTCGACAAGCATCCCCTAACACAAATACGATCATTAGATCGACCTTTAATTTTCGAAAATCGAATTCGAGATTTAACACAACCTGGAACAAAGCATAGGACAACCACCAAAACCTGGAAAACGCCTCGCTCTCGCCGCCTCGACCACCGGAGGCGCTGAAATCTGGTCGCGGCCTCGTCATCTCCCCCACTTCCATTCCCCAGGAGCACGCGACACTCGATCGATTCCAGGCGGGGAATGAATCGAACAAGACGGCCTCACCAAAATTAGGTTAAAAATATTCAAAACCCGCTGTCGCTTCCTCGATGAACTGGAGCAACTCCAGATATTTTTCCCAACACCTCCGGAGGCTCCTTTACCCTCACGCCAAACGTCGAGCATTCCGGTCCACTCGATCACCCAAAAATCGGCCATAACCCATTTCCGTTCAACCCAGAACTGCATCATAAATCCCACACTAAAAATTGTGATTTTGCTTCTAAAAATCATGATTAGGTATGATGTTTCAAATCCTAGTCCTGAATCAATACATTGTGATACTTAAATTTCTACCTATTTTAGTTTTGATCAGTAAACTTGGTTTCCAGAGTCAAAAAAAAATTATTAGACTTAAGTACCATTTTTAAAACTAGAGTTTATAATTAAGCAATCAAGTTTGATTTGTATATTTAGTTTAAACAGAGACAAGATCAAAGATTTGAATTTTTAAATCAAAACTGGAAAACTGGAAGATAAAAGCAGAGAGTACCCAGATGAAACAAAACATACATATGTATACCGAGAAAGCACTAATATATTCATGCATTCAACATAATGGTTCCAGAGATTTCATGCAACAGATTACTACTTAAGTTTTACCAAATGAAGTTACTCACCTTTGCTTTGAAAAGAGGGACAGAGCACCTCTGATTGCAAACAGTTTTTGAACTTTTAAAACTGGAAACATCTTTACTTTGATCTTTTAATCACCTTGCTTGATTCTTGTTTCAGTTTGTAAAAATGGATATGCCTACATTTTCTTGCTTTACTGGTTTACTAAGTTGTGAATGCTAATGGAACAAAAAAAAAGAATTGCATAAATAGAGGAGACGGGCTTGTACAGGGAGGTATTAACTGGTACATTATTTGTTTTGTTTTTGTTTTATCAGGCAAGACTTTTTTTTGTTGGAGGCTGAAAGGATGTTTAAAACAACTCGAATAGACTTTGTTTAAGCTTGCATTAAATGTTTAAGTACTTTATGTACATGTATATATTATATTTTTACTTGTTTAGATTTTTCTTGCCTGCATGCTTATCTTACAACATATTTATCTTGCTTTATTCTTGCATTCTAACTTTTACAGGCAACATATTACTTGCCTTGCTTGCTTTCAGTTTTGTAAAAAGAAATACTAACTATATTTTCTTTGTTTAGGTTTGCTATGTTGAACTAATTAGAACAAAAAGCACTGCAAATATACAGAAGACAAGTTTTGTGTATATATATAAAGAAGGGTTTGTACATCAGCCTGGTAAGATTTTCTTTCATTTATATGTATAGGTCAGAGCATTTTTATTTTTGGAGGGGCTGAGATGATTTTAAAACAAGTCGAATTGACATTGTTTGCAGTTAAATATGAAAGCATTAAATGCGTTGAGTACTTCATGCTTTTATTTTATACTTTTCTTTTTTTGTTTATAGAATTGCTTCTTGTCTTTGCATCACTACTTTACAGGCTTTGCTCTTTTATTTTATATTTATTTTATTTTATTTTTATTATTTACACAAACCTGGTTTGCTTTCATACTTGATGTTCATAGATATAAAGTTGTTTTATTTTTACTTTGCTCTTTGCTTTTAGTTATTTGTTTATAGATTTTTGACTTATGGGTTACTTTTATTTTTAATGAAAGTGCTTATTATTATTTCACTTTTTATTTAAAAACCAAAATTATCAATACTAAATTTACTTATTATTTCTTTTATTTTAAACTTAAACAAATAAATACTTATGTTAATATTTATAAAGTATTATTTTATTTTAAACATTTTTTTTGAAAGATTTTATTTTAAATTTACAAATCATAGTTTCTTTCAAAATATACATATATATATATAAATAAAAATAACAACTTCTATTTATATTAAAACCCATTTTTAAAGATATTACAATATTGATATAGTTTAAATATAACTTATTATTAAATTAATATAATTTATAAAAGAACTATTCCTTTATAATATAAATTACTTATTTTATCAAGCTATATTTAAAAAGAACAAACAAACTTTTGTTAAATTTATATTTAAGCTAAAATCATTTAAACAAATTTTAACTTTATCTTTAGTATATTTTAAAGCCAAATGGTTATTTATTTAATATTAATTTTAAATCAAATCTCCAAATTGTAATTACCAAAAATATTTAAAATAAGAAAACATATTTTTTTTTACTTGATAAATTAAAACAAGGTTTATCCATTTACAAACATATATACATTATAAATAGAACAATTTAAATTAGCTTTTAAAAGATAAGATCACCCATTTAAATAATTATTAAAGAAAATTATTAAATCAATTCAAATTATTATTAACAATATTATCAATTCTATCTAATTTTAACCCAGAGTATTAAATTTATATTGCTAAAAATTCCGGGATGTTACATTCTTTCCTCCTTAAAAGAATTTCGTCCCAGAAATTTAAAACAAAGGTAATTTAATAATCTAATTAAAATTAATTTTTAAAACACAAGCATATATCTATCATATGCTAACAATCATAGCAACCAATTTATCCAATCAAACAATTCTAACTATCCAGACAGAATTCTAGATAGAATTCTCTCGAGTTTTCCCCAAGTAAAGATACCGAGATACTCGCTCTACAGAATCCAAACAATCAATACTACTAAGCTACAGAGCCCACTCATCTAGATCTACAAAACAAAATAGGATACCAGACTACAGACAAGTCTGAATCAACAACCAAAACTCCCTGAACTGCTGGTTCTACAACCAGAGATAGATCTTACACATACTCCCTCAGAGATACGTGAAACACAACGGATTCCAGTTATCCAAACCGATAATTCAATCCTAAAGACCAACACTTATCCAGAATCAAATCTCCGACTTCGGAATCCAAATTCCTCCGTCTCTTATCCACAAAACTCTTTGACGATCCTGGGCTGCCTACATCCTTCCTGATCATCTCAACTCTTGCTGATATCCCTAAAAATAATCTGAACCAAAACAATCCAACAAAAATGATCTTTCCAAGATCAACCAAAATTCAGAACACAAACTCAATTCCAAAATCAGAAAACTGATCTCACTTCTCTTATATGGAAGAGATAACAGATGCACTCCCAATCTGGCCTCAGATCCTGAAAAATTTCCTGTAGAAACTCTCTAGTCCAAAATACTGCAACTTCTAAATGGTTCCACACTAAAACAGCTGCCACCATGCTTTCACTACGCAACTCAGATGAAAAATGTTGATGACGAACATTAGCACAGACTGAACAACACATTCCAAAATATAAAACTCAGAAGTTCCTCCAAAACCTAAGCTGCTTCAACCAACTCACTTCAGCAACCATCCTACTACTAAGATGAACCACCGGTACCACTTTTGGAAATCCAATCGGTACCAAACTCAAACTCTAGATGCTGACAAAACTCTGACTTCCTGAAGACATCCAGAAACTTTTTGAAAATACAAGAGAGCACTCATCTATCGCAAGTCACTTTTGCGATCAACTCAGCCTAATCCCAAAGAAAAACTGCTCTCTCTTTACCAATCAGAACAGCTTACGCTTATATAGCCAATCCATCGAAGAAATGGATCTACTCTGCTGCTTCTAAAGTTACCCCAAGAAAAACTGCTAAACCAGAAGACGACCTATTCCAAAACTCTTCGAGAAACTCGGACCTCAAACTAAATAGAACCACCTTGCTGAACACAGCCACAACACCGAGCAGACACACTTCCTTAACTTGTTCCAAAGAAACATCTTCGGAGACATCCATAGTCACAGTGTCTCATCACACAGCTACTACATCCTGAGGTATCAAGATATCCGGACTTGTTTCTGACAAACCGACGGATACAAACTCTAGCTCATCCAAACATACGCTTCAAAGATGAACCCCGAACCTTAACAGGTTTCCTTCAGAGATTAATGAAATCCTTACACCACCCAAAGCTCACTCGAGACGGTATACACTTCCAACCTCAATCGTTCAAACTCCAACCATCGGTAGTCGTGTTACACACACCACTACCCTATCTACCTTTATAGCTCATTGGAAAACCGGAACTGGTAATCCAACAAATAGGTAGAAATATATATATATATATATATATATCAAAATTACAAATACGCTCTCTCAGGAAAGAAATCACTCAAGAGCCTAGGTATTCACTCAACCTAGCGCTTTGATACCAACTATGACGACCCGAATTCCTACGCCCAGGAAGTCGTGTCATCTTGAAGAAATAAAGGGATGAGAAAATAGAAGAGATAGAGAAGAAAGAACAACAACATCAGAATCTCACAGCGGAATGGAACAAAATGTAATATATCACATAAATATTACATAGTTTTACATAATATACAACATCAATCAGAGTTATACAGATAATACATCACATACTAGACAGCTATGACACATGGCTAGTTATACAACTCAATACACAAAACAACACAGAGAAACCAACACAGTGGAACACTAAATCTACAACGCTGAAGCTTCCTGCTCCATTGCTCCTCCAGAATTTGTCAAAGCAAACCTGAATCCCTTGGATGCTCGTAAAAATTTGAGTACCCGAGAGTTTAGGAAAAACAAAAATAAACTCCGGGTCAGACATGGGTCTGGTGTGAGTAACAGGTTAAAGTTGCTTAATTTTGAAAACCTTTGAAAACAAAAGGTATCACGTAAGACTTCCCACACATAAACATGGGTAAGTTTTTACCTTACGCTAACCAAAACATTTGATAGGAAATTCAAAGATATTATGATAGGTCTAGGGTTTTCAAGTAAATAGAAAATAGCCGAAATTGTTACATGATTAAATTCCAGCTACTAGCCACAAAAGTGGGTAATACAATCAAATCCGATGGCACTTATTGGATTTTGGATTCCATACAATGGCAGGGCTACTGGGGTACCGCCCGTCACGGTACGTGGCCTAGATCAACGTAACGAGGATCACTCCCGACCCCCTACAACACAAGGCCGGAACCATTCCTTACTGAACAGTCCCGAACAAGATAACCCCGCGGTTATAGCTAGCAACCGCCCAATCAGCCGAAATAAAAAGGGACATCTAGACAGGGGAATATCTTGTCCTGCTTGGGCATGACCCACCTAACCTTGCTGCATCTCCCCTGTTTTAGCCATTCCCGATTGATGAGGCTTGAGGCTGCGATTACCTTTACAGAACATATCTCTTTGAATGCTCATCGTCCGCCTGACGATGTGTTGAAAGCATTCAATCCATACAAGTTCATTCCGGGTTCGAACGAAACCGAAGGCATTATCTCGTCACACTCATTTTGGAATCACCTCAGAGTCAACGACGATAACCCTTGCATTCTGAAAACACCATCTCGATCTTGATTTCAGAATTCACGACCTATCGTTTAATTTGGATCGATGTGGTTTTCGGATGTCCAAATATGGAAACTCGATCCCGGTCTCATCGAAATCCAAAACGTATCTTTTAAGGCCAAGTTGTTCTAAAGTTTTAAAACAATTCAATTCAATTATCCATATACACATAGATAGAAAAATCACAACTCATAATAGATAATCACATTATCATCATAAACAGATAATTAATATTATCATCCAAACAGATATTTAATATTATCATACTTAAACCAAGCATCCATATCACATAGATATTCACTCATCTCATATCCGAGATCACAATCAATCAATGAAATATTAATATCATCCATATGCAATGATTTATTATTCACAATCTATAATTAATTTAAAATGAATTAAATTAATTACTTCTATCTTTAATTAATTTAAAGTAAATTAAATTAATTAGTCATTCCATAAATCCTGTTCATACAACCATTTATATTTGATTAAACACCTTTGATTAATCATCTTCTAAATACAATAACTAATTAGTCTTTATTTAATTCTACAAATTAATTATCCTAAATTATTTATAGTAATTAACATATAATTAATTCATTTATTAATTACTAAAATTAGTTACATTTATCCATAATTAATTACATAAATTAATCATCACATCATTAATTATTCCTTAATTAAACAATTCTTAATTACAACATTAATTATATTAATTAATGATCTCTAATTATATTTAAATTAAATTACTTTGTTTAAATTAGTTACATTAAGCGATTAATCTTTAATTAAACACAATTATTAATCACCCTTGATTAATAACAAACCAGTAATTAATTATCCTTAATTACTTATATTAATAAATTAATTATCCCATAATTAATTATCTCCACAAATTAATCCCTTGATTAATTACAAAAGTAATTACCCAAATTACTTTATTAACACATCATCTTTCACTAATTACATTCAGTAATTAACATTAATTACTTCTCTAAGTAATTATGCTCCGTTAAATACACTAAGTAAAATTACACTTATCAAATTATCAAATGATTTTTTTTAAATTAATTAAACTAAATTAATTAACTTAAACTAATCTTATCATCTAAATTTATTACAATAAGTAATTCATCTCTTAATTACATTTATCAAGTAATTACATTTAACGATTTACAATAGATTATCTAATTAATCTAATTAATTATCAATATTAATCACATTAATTAATTAATTAATAATCCTTAGTTAATTATGTTCATTAACTAATAACATTTCTTAATTTACTTCTTAATTAATCTCCATTTATAAATTAATCTAAATTATTAATTTATAAATTAAATACATAAGTCATTCCCTAATTAACTAATTTATTTCTTTATTAATGGCTCCCTTAATATTAAAGTGTATTAGAGCATTACATTTTAAATTTAAATTCAAATTCCATTTTGAATTTAAGATTCAATGATTATTTTTTAAATATTTACCAAATTTAAATTCAATTTATAATTTTTTTTAAATAAATGTAAATAACATTTATTACTTACATACGAACTTATATAAGAAAGCCTTTAAATTCAACTACCTAACTTTTAGTTAAAAATTTAGCTTTTAAATTACATTGTATTATTAACTTGCAATTTCAAGTTAAACAATTTATTTAACTTCTATTCAAAAACCTTTTATAAAAGAATTCCCTCAAAATCAAGTTAAATATTTACTTGAAACAAATTTACTTTTCAAAACTATTTTATTTGAACTTATTTTTAAAACATTCATATTTAAAAACTGATTTAAATTGTCAAATTTGAATTCAAAGTAAACTTGAATTCATCAATTTATCTTTGATTTAAAACTTTGATTTAAACTTCCTTTTAAGAACTCTAATTAAAAACTTGATTTTCAAATCCAAATCCATTTTAAAACCTTAAGATTCAAATGTTCATTTGAATCTATACTTTAAATTTTTGAATTAAAATCACAGTTTAAATTCTGTTTTCAAACTTTAAATTAATTTAAAATCTGAAAACCTGTCAGGTTTTTAAGCCTGAAAACCCACCTTTAAACATTTTAAACTTTGATTTCATATCAAATTTGAATTCAAAAAAAAAAACTTGAACTCACTTTAAACTGGATTTAAGCTTTGTTTAAATCTAGTTGACAAATTTAAGTCCATTTGAATTTGTTTTTAAGAAAAAAAAACAAATTCAGCTGCCAGGTTTTACAAAAGCCTGGAACTAACACTGACTCGACTCGAACCAAAAATGCTTCGAGTCTTCCCTCCCTCTACTTCGAGTTCGACATGAAGTTTCCCCGAGTCAAACCCTTAAAGACTCGAGTAACTCCTCCAGGCATAACACAGTACACCGTGCATATACACGGCGGCTGTGGATGACTCTGATCATCGATGATGATCCTTTCACTTCGACAAGCATCCCCTAACACAAAAACGATCATCAGATCGACCTTTAATTTTCGAAAATCGAATTCGAGATTCAACACAACCTGGAACAAAGCACAGGACAACCACCAAAACCTGGAAAACGTCTCCGTCTCGCTGAAATTAGGTCACGGCCTCGTCATCTCCCCCACTTCCAGTCCCCAAGAGCACGTGACACTCGATCGATTCCAGGCGGGGAACGAATCGAACAAGACGGCCTCACCAAAATTAGGTTAAATATATTCAAAACCCCACCGCCGCTTCCTCAACGAACTGGAGCAACTGCAGATATTTTTCCCAACACCTCCGGAGGCTCCTTCACCCCCACGCCAAACGTCGAGCATTCCGGTCCACTCGATCACCCCAAAATCGACCATAACCCATTTCCGTTCAACCCAGAACTGCATCATAAATCCCACACTAAAAATTGTGATTTTGCTTCTAAAAATCATGATTAGGTATGATGTTTCAAATCCTAGTCCTGAAACAATACATTGTGATACTTAAATTTCTACCTATTTTAGTTTTGATCAGTAAACTTGGTTTCCAGAGTCAAAAAAAATATTATTTGACTTAAGTACCATTTTTAAAACTAGAGTTTATAATCAAGCAATCAAGTTTGATTTGTATATTTAGTTTAAACAGAGACAAGATCAAAGATTTGAATTTTTAAATTAAAATTGGAAAACTGGAAGATAAAAGCAGAGAGTACCCAGATGAAACAAAACATACATATGTATACCGAGAAAGCACTAATATATTCATGCATTCAACATAATGGTTCCAGAGATTTCATGCAACAGATTACTTCTTAAGTTTTACCAAATGAAGTTACTCACCTTTGCTTTGAAAAGAGGGACAGAGCACCTCTGATTGCAAACAGTTTTTGAACTTTTAAAACTGGAAACAGTCTTTACTTTGATCTTTTAATCATCTTGCTTGATTGTTGTTTCAGTTTGTAGAAATGGATATGCCTACATTTTCTTGCTTTACTGGTTTACTAAATTGTGAATGCCAATGGAACAAAAAAAAAGAATTGCATATATAGAGGAGACAGGCTTGTACAGGGAGGTATTAACTGGTACATTATTTGTTTTTTTTTTGTTTTATCACGCAAGACTTTTTTTTTGTTGGAGGCTGAAAGGATGTTTAAAACAACTCGAATAGACTTTGTTTAAGCTTGCATTAAATGTTTAAGTACTTTATGTACATGGATATATTATATTTTTACTTGTTTAGATTTTTCTTGCCTGCATGCTTATCTTACAACATATTTATCTTGCTTTATTCTTGCATTCTAACTTTTACAGGCAACATATTACTTGCCTTGCTTGCTTTCAGTTTTGTAAAAAGAAATGCTAACTATATTTTCTTTGTTTAGGTTTGCTATGTTGAACTAATTAGAACAAAAAGCACTGCAAATATACAGAAGACAAGTTTTGTGTATATATATAAAGAAGGGTTTGTACATCAGCCTAGTACAATTTTCTTTTATTTATATGTACAGGTCAGAGCATTTTTATTTTTGGAGGGGTTGAGATGATTTTAAAACAAGTCGAATTGACATTGTTTGCAGTTAAATATGAAAGCATTAAATGCTTTGAGTACTTCATGCTTTTATTTTATACTTTTCTTATTTTGTTTATAGATTTGCTTCTTGTCTTTGCATCACTACTTTACAGGCTTTACTCTTTTATTTTATATTTTTTATATCTTTTTTATTATTTGCACAAACCTGGTTTGCTTTCATACTTGATGTTCATAGATATAAAGTTGTTTTATTTTTACTTTGCTCTTTGCTTTTAGTTATTTGTTTATAGATTTTTAACTTATGGGTTACTTTTATTTTTAATACAAGTGCTTATTATTATTTCACTTTTTATTTAAAAACCAAAATTATCAATACTAAATTTACTTATTATTTCTTTTATTTTAAACTTAAACAATTAAATACTTCTTTTAATATTTATAAAGTATTATTTTATTTTAAACATTTTTTTGAAAGTTTTTATTTTAAATTTACAAATCATTGTTTCTTTCAAAATATACATATATATAAATAAAAATAACAACTTCTATTTATATTAAAACCCATTTTTAAAGATATTACAATATTGATATAGTTTATATATAACTTATTATTAAATTAATATAGTTTATAAAAGAACTATTCCTTTATAATATAAATTACTTATTTTATCAAGCTATATTTAAAAAGAACAAACAAACTTTTGTTAAATTTATATTTAAGCTAAAATCATTTAAACAAATTTTAACTTTATCTTTAGTATATTTTAAAGCCAAATGGTTATTTATTTAATATTAATTTTAAATCAAATCTCCAAATTGTAATTACCAAAAATATTTAAAATAAGAAAACATATTTTTTTTACTTGATAAATTAAAACAAGGATTATCCATTTACAAAAATAAAACATATATACATTATAAATAGAACAATTTAAATTAGCTTTTAAAAGATAAGATCACCCAGTTAAATAATTATTAAAGAAAATTATTAAATCAATTCAAATTATTATTAACAATATTATAAATTCTATCTAATTTTAACCCAGATTATTAAATTTATATTGCTAAAAATTCTGGGATGTTACAAAACCCATTCACCAAAGCCGTTCAACATGCAAAATATCCAAAGATGTTCATCAAGCCTACTATACGTTTTTACAAATGTACGACTGATTCGAAATTGCTTTTTTACAACTATGATTAGCATATGGACGAAGCGAAGGCGACGGATGCAGTCAACTACAAGGCCCTCAGGAATCACTAAAGGATGAAACAACCTACTACCCTAGAAGAAATTCTATGGGAAGGCAAACTGGTTCTAAAGACTAGAGGTGTTGCACTTGGTAGAAGGAAAACTTGGCAATTTTTCAAAGAACATACCAAACGATGAAAGAGCTATAGGACCTTAGGGACCTTATTCCCAAGCAAGGCTACTAAGACATAGTAGAAAAGCGCTCCAGCTAAATGATGAAATCAGACGAAAGGATGATTATTAAATAACAATCTAGTTAGCTAGCAACTAAGGAATGGAGCAACAACCTAAAGTGATGCCTTCCCATCCATCCTTGTCTACTTTCCTTCTCTAAATGAGCCATACCGAAACACTGGGGTCGTTGCAGACAACACGGTGAAAGAAATGCTTCTTTTCCCTCAACAAGTCATGTCAGTCCCCATTCTAAGAACCGGCGTTGCTATGGTAGCGTCGAGAAGTCTTGTCTAAAGGATCGTCGAACAAACAGATCCAACCCCTTAGTCTCTAGGAACCGATAAAACTGTGTTTCCACGAGCTGAATTTTGAAAATTCCTCTTGAAGTCGTCTAATCATCGCTTTAATATCGTTGGCTCGTCGGACATATGACCCAGAACTCTTCTTGGAGTCGATGAATTATCGTTCCAAGGCCGTCTGGTCGCCAGACATCTAACCAAAATTTCTCTTGAAGTCGATGAATCGTTGCTTTATCACTACCGAGCCACCAGGCACAAGACCCAAAAATCTACTTGGAGTCGATGAATCATCGCTCCAAGGTTGTTTGGTCATCGAGCATCCGACTAAAATTCCTCTCGGAATCAATAATTATCATTCCAGGGCTGTCTAGTCGCCCAACATCCTACCACAAAAACTCCTTCACCACATCGTGAAGGCAAACCGGTAGATCAGCGGTCATCTGATCCAAAAAACCCTTCATGAACATGAAGCTCTTTAATGAACTAAAGCATCATGAAGGTGAACCGGTAGATCAATGGTCATCTGATCTAAAAAATCCTTCACGAACGTGAAGATCATTTACAAACTAAAGTGTTGTGAAGGTGAACCAGTTGATCATTGGTCATCTGATCAAAAAAACCCTTCATAAACGTGAACGTCTTTCACGAACTAAAGCATCGTGAAGGTAAACCGGTAGATTAACGATCATCAGATCCAAAAACCCTTTGCGAACATGAAGGTCTTTCACAAACTAAAGCATCGTGAAGGCGAATCTGTAGATCCGCGGTCATTTGATCCCAAAAACACTTCGCGAACATGAAAGTCTTTCACGAACTAAAGCATCATGAAGGTAAACCGGTAGATCGGTGGTCATCCGATCCAAAAACCCTTCGCGAATGGGAAGGTCTTTCACAAACTAAAGCATTGTGAAGGCGAATCGGTAGATTGGCGAAATTTATGTACGGCTGATATCCACGAAGGTGAACTAGAAGATCAGTAATCATCTGATTCAAGCCCCCTGAAGTCAACGAAGTCTCATTCCGGGGCCACAAATCAACAATCATGTCAGTCACTCCGCATAATTAACGAAACCACTTCCAACGACCAATGAAACAAACAGTCTTGAACTCTAGAGCTTCAAAATCGCTCAAAGGAACTAAGCCAAAACTGAGCCGACCTTGTTGTTAATTAGTGGCTAACTCCAATAAAGCCAAAACTTAGAACTCGGGAGAACCACACCCACTAGACTGGGGATAACCAAACAAGTTGTGGAGAGACCCTGGGTACAGTCCAATTGCACCAACAGCCCTGGGCATGGAGGGCACTGCACACACTTGGATAGCTATAAGGAAGGCCGAGACAATCATACTATAGTTCTTTTATGCCCAGTCAAAAGATTCTGACATTCTGACAACTATGGACTAATGACCTAGCTAGCGCAACAAACGAAATAGAAGCATAATACTTGCTTACTTCTTCCCAACTCTTCCTTTACCATCCTTGGTGGCCGGTTCCTTTTTCGCTTAGATTATATGCCAGTTAAAGACCAATTCTCTAAAGGCATTTTGGACCAGAAGTTAAGACTCTTGCCATGAAATCCCATAAGATCTTTCTTTAAAACCGTCTCCGTGCGATTGAATTTTGATCTCTCCACCATGGCAACCTTATTTGGTCGTGCACATCTTCCCGACATACGAGAGGATCATCCAAGCCTTGGTTACCCGATCCAAAAACCAATTATCTCTTTGAATTGACAAAATCACATTCCAGCGAAGTCAGATTGCCAGATTTCCTTACCTACTAAGAACTGGTATCCCTCCTCCAGCACCTGAAAGGCCCAAACCATTATGCGCATCCCGTAAGCCATGCACTCCACCACGCATCACTTCTTGCACCGTAGAACCACACACCCAAAGCTTGAACTCATCATGTTCCCCGAAGATTGGCAACATCAAGAAGTTTCAAACCATTCCAGATCGATGCGTCGCACCGATTCCAATAGCCGCGCATTTCTTAAGCTGTGCACTCTCAAAAGCCGCATGTCTCGTAAACCGTGCACTTCGTAAGCCGCACACTCTTAAAAGAAGCGCAAGCACTACTTGATGTTGCTCTAGCATCATCAGAAAACCACTAAAACTTTCTAAGCACCGGTGTTGTCCCGACAACACCGGGAAGCTTTTCTATTGCAGGATTAACAGGGATCAACTCCTGCTACCCGAAAAACCGTCCTTGCTTTGGTAGTGCCATAAAGTTCACAAATCAAGAAGTTGACAAAGAATTTTTATATTTTACCAACGTTAATGTACAAAATGTCTAAATCTAAGACATCCAAGTCATGAGTTCCCAAAGATATGAGCTGTAATGTACCTTTGACTGGGGGAATCCAGGGAGCCATCCAAAACATCAATTATTCAGAATAATCAGCCCTATGGGCTGAGGGGCTCATAACACATTAACACTTGGTCAGGATTGAAAATTGCTCATATTTGCAATTAAAGGAGGAACTTACCGTTGTCCAGAAATAGACGACAACGGAAGGCGTTTTCAGAATCAAATCATCAATGCACAAGTTTTCAAAGATAGAAACAGGTGCTCGACCGAGGTCTCAAACCCTAACTTGCTAGAAAAAACTAGTTGTTATCCGAAGACAAATATCTGCAAGGAGAGAACGCTCGAAATCGAGCTGCTAAACCATTGATTCTCGAAGATTGGAACCAACAAATAAAGTTGATATTTGCAATAATGCTATCAGCTTAGCATAACGCATATAGCCTGAAACAAGCAAGGTTAAGTGTCACAGATTTAAGACAAACACTACCAAACTCTACCGATCCGTGATCAGGATAGGAATGAGCGCGGTCATACCGGAGGAAATGTGATGACTCGCTCTAAAGTTTTTGATTTTTTATAAGAACCTAGAATTTGACACCTAGAAATGAAGGGTTCCGCCAAGAAATGAATGGTTTCGTATATAGAAGTCAGATCATAACAAAAACTGGTTGGAGGAAATCTGAGTTTTCGTGAATAAGAATAACCATGGAATTGGTTAAGAAACAACCCTGCATTTCCAAGGGTAACACTTCACGGTGATAAACAAGGCTAGGCAATGAAAATGCCTGGGACTTCCATCCTTCCAAAACATAACGTATCCCGAAGTTAAGCAACATTGAGAAAAATAGCCAAATTGGGTTGAAAGGGATCCACTCACTACACACGATCAAACGAATGATTCAATCCTAACCAACATGATTTTAACATTGCCTGAAGATAGGCAACACAAAGAAAAGACGTCTACAATCCAATCATCGAAAGTGCAAGTTTTTAAAGACCAAAACTAGTGCCTACATGGATTAAAAGCATTGTCAGATTGGCAGGAAAAATCGATCCCAACCTCCTGAGTGTCGGTGTTACCCTGACAACGCTAAGGCCTTTTCCCATTTCCTATGTACTAGTGTTGCCCAAGCAACGTCAAGAAACTTTCTATTTCAGAAGTATTGATATTATCCTGGAAACGCCGAGGAACCCTCTATTTCCTAAGTACCGACATGTACCGACATTGCTAAGAATTTTGTTATTCACTATGTATCGGTATGGCCTCGGCAACGCCAGGTAAACTTTAATCTACAAGTTTTGGTGAGAAACGCTCACCATAGTAAACCAGTAATGCACTAGCTTTCGGAGATAGAAGTTGGTCCTCAACTGAGATTCTACCCTTATCTTTAGAAAACTACCGCTGCTCGAAAATGGGAAACAACAAGAAGGCATAACCTTTCATAGGTCAGCCGGATGCTTTGACCTTTCATCACAGGAATCAACCACTTCATAGGAATAAAGCAGCGTCGAAAGGAAATCCTAGTATTGAATTTCTCGTGTGCTAATTTCTAGGGATGAAAGCTGGTGCACAACTGAATTTCTTGAATTCAGTTTAGAAAGAATTTAGATACGTCCAAAAGATAGGTAGCCATGAGGAATTGGTGCTTGGAACCAAGCAGCTAGGTTATCAATTCCCGAAGACAGGAATTGGCGTATGAACATAACTTTTGTGATGATAGTAATCAAGCAAAGCATGCACAACTAAGGACATGTAGGGACAATCATAGAAGGTCGGAACTAAAACCATTAGACTTCCTTAATCCTATGTGGAACTAAAACCATTAGACATCCCTAATCCTAGAATAGGATTAAGAGCAGACCATGTCCAATCGAATCATTTGTCCCAAATCTCTCCATCCCTCACAATCGCCCAAATACAGGCGTTCGAAATAGCTAGTCCCTCGAGCATGGATAGGCACATAAATACTTAATCAAAAGAAAATTTTCAAAGTCAAAACATGAATAACCACGAGGTTGGTTGTATAATGGTTCTGTATCGCAAAATAAAGCATTCTGGCAACAAATACCAACAAAGGAAATAAATGATTTAACATTTAGAAATCAACCGTCGCTCATGGTCTGGCGACGATGAAAAGGATCGATGACCTACTTATGGTCTAACTAGATCATTTGGTTCCAACTTGCAGGAATATGCCATTATCCGAAGTTTGGTGATGCTAAGAAGAAACTCCCAGAATGAAACTATCGATACATCAGCTTTCGAAAATAAAGGCAAGAGTTTGATCGAATCTTCAGCCCACCTTCTGACATCTCATGCTATCTCAAGATTCACAACATCAAGGAAAAATCCATAGAGCTAAGTCATCCATGTATGAGTTTCTTGAGACAGAAACTGATACATGATTAGTGTCTCAACACTAAACTTAGAAGAAATTACTCTAGAAAATGATGACAGCGACGCGTCTTACTGGCACATGTACCTAGAATGACATTGATGATGATGCCAACTTGGAGGAATTCAATTAAAGTGATGAACCATACATCACTGAAAAAATCAGAGCTTGAATCAAGCAACAAAGTCCCTAGTTCTGGAGATAGGGGCTATCCTGTCAATCAAATTGGGATAATTGAACGTATTGCCTAGCAGACCTAGTCCCCCAAAAACATGTATACTTAGTACTCAGAGAAACTAGCCCTATAGACTAGGGCAGATACACCAACACTTTTTTAAAATGAACTCAATTGAGCATGAGTGGGGATTAGCTACCGAACTAGCTAGACCAAGCTACCTCATAGTTCTGATCAAAGCTATGAAATAGGATATATCGAAATAACCGCATAAGTATTACTTACACATATAGAATTACAATAACCGAGTATGCTACACATGAACACAGGAGGTGCAACAATGAGAAAAAGCAATGCTTGGAATAGAACAATTAAACCAATAGTCCCTAAAGACAGAAGCCGGTGTGTAGGTTGAATTCCGAAAAACACAAAGGAAGGATAATCACTATCGAACAAGCCATACACTAGTTTCTGAAGACTGAACTGTGCCTGATTGAACTTCAACTACAACTTTACTAGAGCAGTTGTACCTTGTAATTTAACTATAACCAATCATCCCTATATGATAGGAGTAATAAGTGAAGCCAAAGTTGCAAAAGACCCATCTTTTGGAGGAGTGGAAGTCCATCCACTAGACTAAATTGGATGATGGGAAAGTCATTTTCAACAATAAAACTTGGCATTCAACCTTGTCGATTATGTTTTACTATAAATAATATCCTCGTATAACCAATGCCCGGAATCCAAGGAAGTCTACGTATGTTAAACTTCTGGGTTCTGAGTATTGACTCGGGCAGATGCAGTGTGTTATCTACATGAGAAGAGTCCGGTATCCCAAATACTGCAAACGAACAATCTAGTGTAGATAGCTTACTCACATTTGAAAAACAATCCATATCATCCTTTGAAATTATCTTTTCCACATTTACCATTTATCGATAACGGAACCGTTGTCCGAAGCGACACAAGAAACTTTTCTTTTCAAAATCACTGAAGTATAGAAACTGGAAGAGTCATATGATTAAATCATCCACTATATCTGATTTTGGAATAAATCATCGCACTAGAATTCAAAAGGGAGACAGGAACTTAACCTAGTCCTCAAAAAGAAACATTTAAAGACAAAGAGCAAGACTTCGCTCCAGAATGACATACAATCGTTCAAGAAAAAACATAGATCCACCGCCAGTCGAGTTAAAACTATATAAGTCGACTCCATACCTACGTCGTGCACCCACTTACTGACCTAAACCCTTGTGTAAACTACCGAGCAAAGATTGCATCATCATAACCGGTAATTGAAATCCAGAAACCAAAAAATCGAACGACTATCAGAAGTCAGTCAATTGAAAACAACATCTTGAGATGGACTCCGATGATTCACAGAAATTCACAGAATAGTAATCTAAAACTTGTCTTGTTCTAGAGCACGCTTTGTTTCCAACGAAAGCATACTCTAAGTAGCAAATATTAACTGGGTTTTCAACCCAGTTGAATTTAACGGAAGTTAGAACATCCAGACTAAGCCAGAATAATTAAAACTTGAACAAGGCATCTAAAAGAACAACCCAATGGAACTTACGAGAAATAAGCCAAAAATCCACTAAATAGATGGATCGCTAGCGATGCAAAAGGAAGCATCATGAGTTGTCAAAGCCTCTTGCATCATGACCTAATTTCTCTTCTAAGAATACTTACCAAGTTTTGTAGCATTCCAAGCAGCATAGTCCAAGAAGTAAAGACTCATCTGATTCAAGCTGTTTATCCGATTTTTGACCAAAGCAGCTAACTTAAAACTGACCTAGAAAATTCATATGGAGTTGGATTGACTTGAAATTTTGGAAGAACACTTAGAAGATATAAAAGGAGGCACTCACCAAAAATGAGCATGATTGGATAAGGCTCGATGGATCACTAGCGACCTAACTAGATGGATCGCTAGCGATCCATGTAGATTGGGCCCCACCACTTTAAATTTTTAGGGCAGATCCTTGATACTCTCTATAATGCACCTGCAAAGTTCCGTCTGATTTCATTAAGTTTTGAGCAAGTTATGAATGATTCTTTTGGACATGATGACCCATGAATATGGATGATCAAACAAACTCTAAACGACTTGATATTTGGACAAAGCACTTAAATTAAATATATAAAGACATCTAAACTAAGTTCACTCAAAAATATGCTAAGTGGATGGATAGCTAGCGATCCATCCCCTATGGATAGCAAGCGATCCATCAAGATAGGTTAGATCGCCCTCAAACTTTGCAAGCTCCTTCGTAGCACTAAGTACAAGCTTTTGTTAGAAAATTTTGCTAAGTTGATGGATAGCCAGCGATCCATCCCCTATGGATATCTAGCGATCAATAGAAATGACTCATATTGATTTGAGATTTTCAATGATGACTTGGCATAACAACTGGGCTCTTCTGCACTTAAACTTCTGGTCCAAGTGCTCACCAGCCCCTATAAATACAATCCTACCTGCAACATAAGCATGATCTTTTAGACATGCTATTGGAATTATTCTTTACTCTTCTCCTCCCACACAATAGTTATATAGGAATTCTCTATGATTCTCCAGTGAACTCTTAAACTTGTGACTTGATCTAACTTAGAAGATTCAATCAGATTGTAATTCGATTAAACTTGTAGAAGTAATCAATTAATAAAAAGTAATAAAATGAACGTATGCTTCATTAACATCCGAAGCACTATAAAAATCTTCTCGTCATTTTACTATTTCTGCTCTTTTTACATTTATTCTCTATATTATTGCTCTGTAAGAACAAGGCTGGTGCTTTCACACTCAATCCAGGGTGTTGATCCTTTTTTTGGGTCAATAATGCATATACCTAGAAGCTCAATAAAAATATGCATGTATCTTACTGTGTTTATATATTCTATATATAGTACTACACATAACATCCCTAGCTTGAGGAAAGCTCAACAACTATGGTGTATGCAAATAATCTATTAATATATAAATGGCAAAGGACGGCTTTATATTATAGTAAAGATTCATAATATTTAACATAATTAATTCTCAGATATCGACTTGTTGAATAATGCATTCCTTACGAAATACCCTCGCGATTCAAGTGTCGGACACATCTGAAATCACGGTATGCGTACTATATGTATTTATCCCTTAATTTTATTTAGGGTTTCTTATTGTTCCACCATATTACATAAGTTTGTAATTATAATATAACTTTTTAAATTTAATTAACCTACGTAATTGTCTTATGTATAACATAATATAAATATTATTAATTAAATCTTGTTTAATTAATTAAAATTTTAATTAATTTTGTATTATTCAATTAAACATTTTATATTGAATATGCATACTATAACATTGATAGTTACACACATATATCTTTATATATGTGTATTTTATTATTTATTAATTAACATTTAATTATTTTATTTAATTAAACAACTTTAATTAATTATTAATTTTGAAAATTACATATTTATATTTTCATAACCTTAAACAATTTAACATAATGTAATATATATTATTATATATGTATTATGATTAATTAATTATTAAATTCATTTATTTGATTTATCAACCTAATTAATAATTTCAAAAAATTTGAAATTAAATTATTAATTTTCAAAACAATTTTGAAAATCATATTATAACAGTTATAATGCTTTTCTTATTGTAAATTTAACTTTTAGATATAAAATTTTATTTTACTTTTAAAACATAGTTTGAAAATTAGCCCAAGGCCTAAATTTAAATTTGGCCTTTTTTATTAAGGATAACCTTTGGGCTCACTTCACCTTTTGGGGCAGGTCGATAGTTAGGTATGATAAGATACTTAATTACCTAAATCCAACACGGAGACTACTTTTCCAAACATTATACTAAATGGGAAAGCTTAATTGGTTGGCCCTAACATGATTAATTTCGACCGCATAGGCTATTGGCCTCTAATACCATTGTTGGATCAGCACTAGCATGCAACCGGTTAGATGAGTGAAGTCAAAGAGTTTTACCATTTGGTATCTTATTGGGTGTAACACCCCTTAACATCAATAGGAAGTTGATCAATAAAAATCAATTAATTAACAATGATGCTAAAAATAGAAATTTTGAAAACTTTTATATTTTGGTCACGAAACATACACCATTATGTTCGTGGCGATTTTCTAAGAAATTTTCATATATAAAGTTTTGTGATTGGATTTCAAAGGAAGAAGTTTTCAACGTTCGAAATTTTCGAACCAGAAATAATTCAAAATAAATATTTTAAAATTTAACTTTAGAAATCATTAAAGTTAGGTATAAAATAGGTAATATATATAAATATATATATTAAAGGAAAAAAATCGATCCGTGCTAAGGAACAAAGGATAGTCCACAAGGGTAGTGAGGACCGGTCGACAAGGGTAGTGAGGCGACTATGGTCTTTTAAGGCCCGAATGGCTCAGATTTGATTGATTTTAATCATACAAACTAGGTACATTCTAACAACTATAAATAGGAGGCTAGCCCATCACTTTTGTTCATAAACAAAATAAAAAAGATGATGAAACTCTGCTATTTTTTTCCTCCTTAATACAATTCACAAATAAAAAAATTCAATAAACAACTATATATACGAAATTCAACAGTCCAGAGAAGATCAAATGATTGAGCAATGAAAAAGGTAGTGAAGCTATATATATATATATTCTCTACTTTATTCTTCCCTAAATGAAAGTATTCTGAGGCTAATACACTTAATTGAATCTACAAATTGCAAAATAAAGAAAAGGTAATTGGAGGAAGAAATAAGGCAAAGGTGCAGAATCAAATCCAAGTGAATTCAAAGGAAATCATATGTGAGTAGGAATCTTGATTTTTTTCATTAATAGTATTGTTTAGTTAATATTTGGATTCGTATTATGCCTTAGAGATTTTGCATGTGAAAATTGAAATAACTTAAACCCTAAAATCTTCGCATATTATGTAACTCTTGGATTAATTGAAATTTTGGTTTTTTTATAGTAATGTAATAATAGGATCGTGTTTCATTAATATTTACGTGATAAATATTTTGTATTCCATTTGATATTGCTTTTCATTTGTTGTTGTTATAACAAATAATTCCAGAACAAATAGATGGGAACATGTGTGTAAAGTAGGTAGAAAGAGGTTTTACTCTTATCCGTAGTTTGCACTGCCGCCTATTCTTGAATAAAATTAAACCTGATTTCTTTGTTGTATCAACACCATATGTTTAAATTGTTGGATGAAATTTAAAAGGTTTATATCGTAAACTCTCTTATTTGGAAAATGAAACGTAGTCCTACTATATTAATATAAAATAAAATTTTGCATTGGATTCTATTTTATGTACAAGTCTGAATCATGTTGTTAAATTATTGATAATATTGGTCCATATGAAATTACTTTATTGTTCGGACATTTATAGAAATTGTAATTGTTAATAATATAACACCCCTAATCGATAATATACAAATGTAATAAATTCCTACTTGGTATAAAAATTACTTAGGTTTTTTTTGAAAATGGGTACGTTTATTAACTATCCAAATATCCTTACATACATATATACAATTTATTTAAAAGAATGCAGTTGTTCTCGTTTTTAATTAAAACTTCCCTAATTATTTCCTTTGATTGTTTCTCTTTCTCCAATTCCTTCTTTTCACATGATATATCATAAAATGACATAAAATTTCCACAAATCATTTCATCAAATGACATAAAATTTTTGTAAATCATGTTAACAAATTACAAGATTGGAGGTGAAAGTATAAATAATTTATAGGATGTGAGGCTAGATAAAAGTATACAGAAGTCTACATAGCTGATCTGGCAACCAACAATGTGGCTTCTGTTTTGATGTGGAACATTGCCTATAATAACTACCCACGGTGGACGCAAGGTTAGCACAAATTTTATAGGGTAAGTTTACCCAGCTAATTTGGCTATTTGTACCAACAAATATTTGAACTAATGTGAGACATCATGGTTGGGTTACAGGTCATAAAGAATGGAGTATCTTTGACGCACGTTAGTGAAAATCCCTTGGGGGAGGTCCGCTTATGGACTGTGGGTATTAAATGACATTTGAGAGAGTATGCCCCTTTCGTATTCAAAAAGTAGTAAGTGGCTTGCAAAACGATTGATAAGATGACAGTTAGGAAGTAATATAATAAGAGAGGATTACTTGGGGTTATACAGTAAATGACCGATGAGTCTGCTTGTTTCCTAATTTAAGGGTAGTAGGTAGCCTAGGTACTTCCACTTGCACCATTAGTATACGAGTGGATGGGAGGCTGGTTGCTGAACCCGATATACTCTATAGTTGTTTTGCACCCACTTTTGATAGCTATGGAATACGGTCTGTTGGGTCATTAGCCTATAGAAGAGATATACATGGATATTTTTGTTTATTTTTTTTTTTTGAAAATTGGGACGCTTTATTAAATTCTATCAAATAAGTGCATTCTGGGCATCTGAAGCATTATACTAAACAAATTACATAAAAATCAAATGTTACAGCCCGCCTCTTTCAATCCGCAAATCCTAAATATACTTCATCTCCTTATTCCTTCTTCTACTCCCAGACATCATTATCCTGCATCTCTCAGTTCAATCCCCCACCTATGAAGTAGATCTACATTTCTGGTCGTCCTCTTCATGGTGCTCCCATTATCCTTGACGAGGTATACAATCTCTCTCCCTCTCTTTACATGGATATATGTGTGTATGTGTGTGTATGTGTAAGACATAATGCTTATCCATATGGTTACTGCCCATATACTATTATTATAAAAATTTGAGGTTTTCATTCACCATAATTGTTGTTTTGACCCTTTCATCATTACCATACATAAGTTAGAGACAAGGATGAGCGTGGGAAGATGGAGGCGACTTGGTGAATTGTTATTTTTATCAGTTATCTACTTATGCTACGTTGATGTACTCAGAAAATAATGTATTTGATTTGATTATGGTGGTTTGAGTATCATACTTTTGAGATATGATTTGATATCATACTTTTGTGATCTGATTTTCTAAATGAGTGCTTATTTTATTACTAATACATTTTATTCCTTCCACTATGAGATCCTAAAATTATAGTTAGATAGATCTGTGAATTATTTATATATACCACCCAATGTCAGCCTCGGAATGGACCTAAGGTTCGATAAGAATTTATTGATCGAAAATTAGGCCAATTTCGAAGAGGGTCATAAAATTTGGTATTAGAGCCTAGGTTACTCAATCAACGAAATAGGAATACGCAAGAGTGTGTATTTTTTATTTTGAAAATATTTTTCAAGACCATACTATATTGAAGTATACATTTATGGACATACGCAAACACCCTAGGCAATTTCTTACTTCAGTAAGTTATACTATCATAGGGAGTCCTGACTAATTCAAATTTTGAAGATACAAATAGTTGATAATGGTTGAATACAATTGCCCTAAGGTCAGGAACCCTACCACGTAGGAAATACCCCACCATATGAGGTATGCTAAAGTGGTTTTGGTAATACCTAAAAACCGTAGGGCAAATCCCCATTCCCCAACAAGTTGCACTAGTCGCTCCGCGCGTTAAACGAACATTCTGACCACAAGACTTCCTTGAGTTATGTAAGGATTTCCATAGTATAGGTAGATGAGTATTTTAGGCTCAGAGAACTTCATAGGAACTAAAGCCTGGATCTATGACTGCGATCGCATATTCAAGGAACTGGAATTGGAAGATCGAGTTAGGAGGAAGTTAGCCACATGGAACTTGAAGGAAGAGGTGTTGAATTGGTAGACCATAGCGACGAATGATAATGTTGAAGAAGGCATAACTTAGGCTAAATTCAACACTCGCTTCGAGTCATGATTCATGTCCAATGCAGAAGTGAACCTACAATTAGTGGTCTTTATCCACCCGAAGTAAGGGGATACCACAATAAGGGAGTACATTAACAAAGTTCATTGAGTTGGAATTGGGATGAGTCTGATTGACAATCCTATGAAGAAGGGAATGAAATTTGTAAAGGACTTAAGTTCTCCCTCAAGGAAACTTCCCTTGACCCAAGTTCTTGTAGTTGCCACCCATGTGACGTTAGCCGGAATTGCCCAGCTTTAGACGATTGGAAAAGAAGAAAAGAAGAAGGTAGGGCGGTCTGATAACCAAGCTGAATTGAAGAAGGGAAAGTTTTGAAAGGATAAAAAGACCAAAGAAAAGTTTAAGAAGAAAGGACAGACATGCCATGGGTGCAAAAAAGAAGGTAGACATCTCTAAGGATTGCAGAGTACGATTGTTAAAGGAGGTGTTTATGGGAAAATGCTACCATTACCACTAAAAAGGACATTACAAGAACTAGTGTTTGGAACTAGCCAAAGGGGGGCTAGTCGTGTAGGCATATGTCATTGTAGTTGTACCTTACTCAAGCAAATCTCCTCCCAAGGACAAAGGAAAATCTGGTATGGAAGGTACAATATCATTTTTCGAAATACCATTCGTACCCTGTCCAATTCAGGAGCGTCACATTAATTCATAGCCTAGTCAAAGCATTAGAATTAGAAATTCAACTTTATATCTAACCCTTTAGTTGTGTCGAATTCAATTAAGGGGTCGACACATCTTTATATGATTTGCAAAGACCTAGTGGTAAATTTATGTAATGTAGACTTAATATGTAATGCGTATGTTCTGGTTTTTAGGGATATAGATTTATCTTAGGAATAAATTGGTTACCATACTACAAGGCTATCTTGGATTGTGATAGGTGGATTGTATGGTTAAGGAGTTATCGAGGTCGAGATATAGATGTTTGTTTCATACCCTTAAGGCTTAGCCATGTTGAGCAATTTATACTCTTAGCCTGTCACAAGATAAGCTCTCATTTATACCCATATTTCAAGAGTTTTCGGACATTTTTGAAGAGGTCTCCAACCTCCCACCTCGAAGGGAGATAGAGTTTAGGATTGTTTTGGAGAAAAACGCTAGAGCAATCATACTGCCACTAAGACATATGGCCCTCAAAGAGAGACGAGAACTAGATAAGCATTATGGAGCTATTGCAAAAGAAGTTTATTCACCATAGTACATCAGAATGGGGAGCACCAATTATCTTCGCCACTAAGGCAGACGGCTCTTTAAGACTATGCATGGACCGTCCAAAACTTAACAAGCTGACAAAGAAGAATATGCATCCCTTATTTAATCAGCTTGTTGGAGCTAAAATCCTTTTCTCAAGTAGAGTTAACTACTGGATTCTACAAATTGAGATAGCCGATGACAGCAAAGAGAAGACCTCCTTTTGCACTCTAGACGGATTGTATGAATGAGAAGTAATGCCTTTTGGATTGACGAACGCCCTCGCATACTTTGTAGATTCGATGAGTAGAGACTTTACGGGGCAAACAGAATAAGTTTATTGTAGTATTTGTGGATGATATTCTAATATTCTTTAAAAGTGAAAATGAGCATGAATACAACTTTAAGGAGGTACTAGAGACCTTGAGAAGGCACCAACTAAAAGCCAAATTACCGAAAGGTCATTTTTGGAGAAATGAGGTAAGGTTTCTGGAGTACATTGTCTCTAAGAACGGTTGTTAGTTGACCTTGCAAAGGTGGAAGCTATCTAAGAACAGAAGATTTCTAAGAACGCTACGGAAGTTAGGAGTTTATTGGGTTAGCGTAGAATGTTCGTTAAGGACTTTGCAAAGATAGTCGTTCCATTGACTCGCCTAACCAGTGCACCAGTATTAACAATGCACATGTACTAACGATTCCGGATGGATCGAAGCCTTTTACTTTTTACAACCACAACAAAAAAGTGCTTTTGCATTTTAAAACTATTGCCATAATCATTAGCAGCGTTTCGCAGAACGTTGTTTAATGTCAACAGAGTCAGGAAATTCCGCAGCGTTTTTGAAATGTCGCTTAATAAATAGCTATCGAAGCTTTTAAAAAACGCTGCAGTAAATTAATTTTGCAGCCTTAATTAAACACTGTAAATTCTTTTAGCAACGTTTTGGGAACGCAGTTTAATAGCAGTCAGGTTAATCAGTAATACAAAGTTGCAAGCTTTTTAATATCTTGAACAATTTTATACTCACTTTTATTTTAAAATTTTGATTAACAATCATGGTTCCACAAATGAAATTTTATATATCACAGGTAAAATCTTTGTTTTGAATAACTTTTCATAATTGTGACATTTAAATTCCATAGAGATAAAAGCTGTAAAATTAGTGAACATTACATATCTAAATGGCATAAGCTACGACTTTAAGCATTTGACTTGCAGCCACTGATAAGCCTTTATTGGTTTAATAGTTGAGGAACATACTGCATTCACTATGTACTGGGACATGTCATAAATACTTTATCTTTGAAATCCACTGAATTTTTTTTCCACTAACAAACTATTTAGTTAAACTCTTGTACAAAACATGGTTATTGAATGAAACCTTCAACTAATCAAACAAAGCAAGCAATTGAAGTGGAAACATGAATTTGATTAAGACATGTACATGAACCAAAATGCATGTTTTTAGAAAAACATTGAACTATATAATTAAATACATAGCCATTATACCACTCCACCCTTCCTCTTAACCGGACCATCTATCATTCCACCCTGCTTGAATGCCCTTTATTTGGACTGCACTATACATGGAATAACAAGTCTAGAATTTAAGTGTAAACCCTAAGCAAATTAGACCGCATCTTTGTCAGTGACAATGTTCTTTCCAAGCAGCCTAATACTATATACCAGATTCCTACTCCAAATCTTTCTGACCAATCCCCCCTAATCCTCAGTCTTGGCTCTTCTGATTCCATAGCTCCATCTCCCTTGCTTGGATCAATCGCACTAGCTTTCTAACCACTGTCCAAACAGCCTGGAACTCCCAAATATATGGCAACCCAATGTTCATACTCCAGCAAAAACTTAAACCCACCAAAACCTTCTTAAAGCCTGAAGCCAGGAAGTCTAAGGCCATGGGAACAAACTCTCCTAAAAAATCTCTCAACAACTAGAATTAGTTCAGAAAGAACTATTCTCCGACCACTCTAACCATTCCTTATCTTCACAGGAACATTCTCTCTCAGAAGAATTAAGTAAAGCTCTTCAATATGAAGCTGCAATGATGAAGCAAAAATGCAAACTTAAGTGGGATGAAGGGGATAAGAACACTGCATATTATCGCAACACTTTCAAGCTCAAGTTTGTTAATTCTAGAATTCAGACCATTCATGATACTAAAAGAAATCTGCATGAGGACCTGCAATCTATCAAAGAAGCTTTCATCAAGTTCTTCCAGTCCACTTCGGGTAACCACAATCTTCAGCCAATTGATACTTCCCACTTAGATCATCTCCTATTCCTAAACCTGCCAGCTAGCCAAATTGATTCCCTACAATGTTCCATTTCAGATGAAGAAGTTACTCAAGCTATTTTCTTAATTAATAAGGAAAGTATATGGGGCCAAATGGGTTCAACTCTGCTTTCTTTATAGCTGCCTAGGAAATTATCAAAAAGAATTTTCTTAAGCTATCCATTGTTTCTTCAAATCTAACAAAATGATTCGGGGTATTAATGCAACAAATATATGTCTTGTCCTAAAAGTATATCCCTTACTCAAATAGACTAGTTCAGACCCATCACCTGCTGCAATACAAATGTATCTCAAAAATCCTAGAAACCAGACTTAAAGCAGCACTTCCACGTGTCATTTCAATAAATCAAGAAGCTTTCCTTGAAGTCTACTAATTGAAAAGGCTATGATAGGAGGGAATTATCACCTAGATGTTTGTTGAAAATCGACATTATGAAGGCCTTCGACTCTACAAGATGGGAGAGTGTAATTTATTTTATGAACAGGATGGGATTCCCCTCAACCTTCATAAATAAATAGAAACCTACATCACGTCCTCGTACTACTCAATCAATATCAATGGTCAATTGTGTGGGTTTTTCAAAGGCACTCAAGGCTTGATATAAGGTGATCTCATCAGCTCTTATATTTTTATTCTTATGGAGATCCTTACCATTCAGCTCAGAGAATTATACTCTAATAGACGCATAGATTACCATCCAAAAATGCAAATACTCTGTTGTTACTGATCTTTGCTTTGCTGATGATCTTCTCATAATCACCAAACCAAATGCCAAATCCCTTAACTCGTTACTTCAAACTCTTCTCCACTTTAAGTTTGCTTCTGGTCTTCAAATTAATCCCCTTAAGTCCTCGATTCACATTACGAGTATTCCTGAATAAAAAAAGCCTCCATTTCAGTAAGACACAACCTCTCTCTAGGTCTCTCCAGTTTCACTTATCTTAGGATTCCCCTTATCTTTGCTCACGTCAGGAAGCAACATTTTATGTGCCATACGAAAGGATAACTGCTACAATGTGTAGCTGGCACAATAAATTCCTATCACACGCGGGTAGGCAGATCATTATAAAAGCAATAGTGTTTGGGGTGCAGGTGTATTACTCAAAAATCTTTATCCTCCCCAAAACTTTACTGCTCATGATAGTGAAGGCCTGTAACCATTTCTTATGGTCTAGCGATCCCTTCTCAAGAAAACCGATTCCGATAAGCTACAACAAATTAAAATTCCCTTTAAAAGCTGGAAGGCTGGGGATTTTGGACCCGGTGTTATAGAATTAGGCAGCATGGTCAAAACAAATCAATACTATCATCTTTAATAAGTCTAACCTTTGAAAAGATTGGATCTTAAAACACTACATTGGCAATAAACACTTCTGGATGATGGATCCTAAATTTGACTGAAGCTGGGCCTGGAGGAGCATCTTGGCTTCTAGAGGTCTTCTACACCAACATATCCAATACCCTATTAGCTCAAACTCTTGTTTTAGTTTTTGCCATTCCCCATGGTCTGGAAATGGAATCATTCTCCGTAATAAACTGTCCTTCAACCACATAAGTCAAACCAGCATCCATTATAATGCTCATACCTTTGACTTCTTCTCCGAAACCGGTCTCAACCTTCCTCACTGCAACAACTCCAATGTAAGACGTCTCTGGGATGATTTAAACAATGCTAGCTTGATCATAGATGAATCGGATACTCCTAGATAGGGTCCCGTCCTCATTGCAAACTCCACCACACAGCTCGATCCCTAGCACTCTAGAATATGGGATAACATGAATACTCATAGGGAAAACCTAATGCTCTGGCGAACTCTGAAAAGTGTAATGCTCACTCAAGAAAAGCTATGTTATATGGGCCTCATAAATCACTCGAAGTGCATTCTTTGTTCTGGGCCTGGTGAGTCCAACACTCACATTTTTTTGGCTGTCTTTGACTATGAAAATTTGGCTGAAGTTACTTGTGATGGGTGATTATCATCAGCCCGCTAGTTGCAATATAGAGGAATGGTACAATGTGTTTAAGGCCACCAGATGGAGAGATACCAAGGCGTGCATGCTTCTATGCAGTTTAAGGATCCTAATCATGAAGATATGGAGGGAGAGAAATGCTAGGCTATTTGAAAATAGATAGGAAATAGTTATGGAAGTTGAGAGAAGGATTCTTTTCTTGATTGGAAGAAGACATGCAGACTGGAGTAAAGCAAAGCACATGGACCATATTGACATGGGCTTTGTCTCGAGATGGGCTTTTGGATAAATCCTTCTAGTACTGTTCTGCTGTATTCATTCATCTTGTACTTTGTAAATTTTATTTTATTAACAAAAGAGGTAAGGAACTCTATAAAAACCTACTTAAAATTCAAAAATAAAAATAAATAAAAAATACATGCCATTCGAAAATTTTAATACCAACATTTTGCTTGCATTGTCACTATAGTTCTTGCTTTTATCAGTAGGCTCGACATGAATAGCAAGGTTAACATTCCACAAAGAGGGGAGAGAAGCAGCCCATACGTTATATTATGTGTAATCTTTAGAGGCTAATTCAGGATCCAAATTTGGCTTTCAACACCTATTTGATAAGCGCCGGATAATGGGCGCGTATTAACCAGAACCGCTAATTCAGATCCAATGACTACCGTAACGGCTATTTTCCCTCTTGTTTCCATAAACAATCCACTTTCGATCTTCGCAAATTCAACAAATTCTTTGATATTTCTTCTTCTAAACCACATTAATCTTATATCAAACTTGATCTTCATTATGCCTTTACCATTCAACGAGTTCTCACATCCTTAGAATTCTCAAAATTATGTTTTCGAAGATGATAATGAACAACACAGTACTTCTCTAAGCCAGCATCCATCCAACCTATGGCGAAGCAACGAAGACTATAACTTGTGCAGCATTTACTATCGTTATATCAAAAATTCGATAAGGGGTACTGACTAAAGTGGCAATAATTTTTGAAAGAAAATAATGAATACCTCTAAGATAAAGCATTCGGCCAATACACGTTCATAATCAATAATTCAAGGTCAATTTGAAAATTTAATCGATAAACTCAATTTTACGAACCATGGATATATAAAATAAAGAAAGTGAATCCCAATGGAATGGAAGTCGAAGATCATTAGGCATGTTTCCTGATTTTCATTTTCTTACTATATAACCTAATTATTATTTTTTCATTTTCTTTTTATCGGAAAAGAATGGCGAATGTGGAATTCTTAAAGCTTTTTGCAAGGTAAATGATGTTAAAAACCCACCCCATTACCACTTCATGAGCCATTATGGGTTTTTTACAAATCAACCGAAGTGGAATTATGATAATGCAAAGAACTTGAGGGAGGTCCAACCATAGGAGAAGGGAAAGAAAAGGCATCAAAATCATCATGCTGCTCTAGTCTAGGAGACTCATCGGGTAGAGGAACGCCAATTGAGGGAGAAAATGAAGTGGATGTGCTCACTCAGAAACTTGATGAAGATTATGGTCCAATAGGGTCCAAAGCAGTAGAGAAAAAGAGCAATGCTAAAGCCGGTTGGAATTCTTAAGTGAAGGCCACCCACGAAATTCATGAAAGAAGACATCAAGAAAGAATCAAGCAAGCATAGTAGAAAATTGACGTACTGCGAAAGCTTGTGGAAATCAACAATAAAATTGGATCTTGAACCTTTGAAAGCGGAAACAGAATGTCAAAATACGACTAATTGGTTATGAATAAGGATGTGACGGGAATGTATGAAGTCAAGCCCAAAATTGGATGGAGTGCAAAAGACAAATAATTATAGCTAAGTTCCCTCAAATGTCGTTTGTTTCGAACCTAGAAATTTGTATTATTAGCACTATACTTTGTATTTTTATAAATCTATTTTGTATGGTTATTAATTAGTGTTCTATTATTTTAGAATCCATAAAACAAAGTACCACACAAGATGAATAGTTTTTTTAAGGAAAAACAATACATCTATTATGTAAAAGAAAGTTCAAACAAAAAACAAATAGGCATACACACATGATTCTTAGATTTACAAGTGAACTAACATTCTCTAAAGTGGTTCCAAATATAATTCATAAGAACTTTTCGAAGCCTATTATGAAGTTATGCATCTCAAAATGAAAGTTGACATTCTACATGGATGTTGAAAGCTTCATCGATTACAAGAATGTCATCTCGGAATATATCTGGTAATTTCTTTGTGTAGGATCGGTTTCATCCTAGAGGGGGTGAATAGGGTGATGCTATTAATTATAAAAATTATTGCGGAAGTTTATAAAATATTTTCAACACAGATATATCAAAATAGCAGCACAGTTAATAGCAGAATAATAAATGCAGAAATAGAACGACACAGAATTTACCCAGCTTCGGCAAAACCCTGCCTACGTGTTGCCCCCAAGGTTTCCACTAGAAATTAAGCAGTCATACGCTTACACACGTAAACTCACGACACCCGCTATCGACTAGCCTTAACTCTACGCTCAAAACCCTGCCACAACTCAGCCACTGAGTTGCGAATTCTCAAACTACGTCACGTAATTTGTCCCCTAGTCACACGACTAGAAATTACAACAGTTTAAAATGGAAAATACAATTTAAACACAATGTAAAAAAAACAAAACCCTAATTATAAGCCTTTTATTATAAACCCAATACAAAGGTAAAGGCCGGCCCAAATTTTTGTTAAGTGAAATATTATTTCCTTTATTTTTATCGGCCCGCTTCCTTGTGAAAAATGGTGGCTTCCTGTTGCTCGTTCTCGTTCGTTCCTCTCTGATTAAAAATTAGGGTTTTGGCAATTAAGGCGTCGATTGATTGTTGGTTGATTACAATGGCTATTGTACTACTTTGCTTCGGCAATCGACCGTTTCCTCGATTCTCATACGGCTGCTTCAATTCGATCGAGTTCGATTTATACTTCGGTATGTAGTTTATGCCTTTTTGCTTTACTCGTTAGTTTATTTGAACTCAATACATTTTGTCGATGATGTTATAGGGCTTATATAGAAATCGAATTCCTTATTTTTCGTTCGTATATTTCATACGAGTTCGTCTGATAACTTTCGGTTTGCCGTTTGATTTTGCATTGATGATTGTGATGGTTTCTGACATTTTAAATTCGCTTGAATAACACGGTGTTGATTTCTGACTTGGTTCGATTTCTTGGCCACCACGGTTTTGGTTTGAAACTGTTACATTTGACTTTATTTGACGATGTTGATTTCTTTTGTGGCCACCACGACTTCGATTTCTGTTGACTTCGGTCACTTGATTTGATTATGTTGATTTCACTGTGACTTCGGCATTAACTTGTTCAACTTGAAACTGTTTTGGCACTTTGTTCATTTTCGGCTTCATAAACACTCTGGCATGTCTGCATCTGTATATGCGTTCATCTTTTCCACTGTGTATTTGCATGCTTGCCACTAATCATATGTTGAAGTCTTTGACGATGATGTTGATTTCGTTTATGTGCTTGACTTTGGCCATTAACTGTTGACATCGGTCTTGACTTTAATCTTGTCATTTACTTGACTTTGGCACTGATTGAATTGCAGTTTCAAATCTCCTCTATCTTTGTTCGAACTAGCCGTGTCACTTTCTTATGCTAGTATTGTCTCGGCTTTGGATTTGTTCGAACTTGATACTGTTTGGAGCTTCACACTTGAGTTGTTGCTTTTCTCCATGTATTCGTGTATATGTGTAGTTTCACTTTGTTGATGATTTGATGTTGAAGTTACAGTGATGCATTGTGGTGAGCTCGATGTGCATGCTTTGTACTTGTAGTCTTGTCTCACTTGCATTGCTTGGCCATATGTATGCATCGAGGCAGTTTGCATTTGTGTTGTAGCTACTGTCCATTTTGGTTTTGCTAGCTGTACTTGTATATTTGAACTTGAATTATTCCTCTTTGTCTTTGTTCAATTTCAGCCTTGACATATCAAACCGCTGTGTCTTGGACATATTCATGTGCATACTTATTTTGTTCTCTGATCTACCTGAACCTGTTAGTCGAGTTTGCACTACATATATATGTGTGTTCGTATCTGTAGCATACTCGCCCTGATGCTTGGATTTTTGATCCACTGCATCTTTACGGTTTTGATTTAATCCTCTATGTCTTCGGCACTGCTTACTATTAGTCTTCATGTAGCTTGACTTGAGTTCGAGTTGCTGCCATTTACTGCTGCACTGCTTCATTGATACATATGTATGTCTTGTAGAAATGTTGCATTCACTTGCATCCATATTGTCACACAGCTTGATGATTATATCCACTTGTTGTTGGTACCGTTTCATTTGATGTGTTGTATTTGGACTTGTACTCTTGTGTTTCACTTGCACTTGATCACTATCACCAGTTGACATTATGTACATGTTGTTTTACTGTGTACATGTACACTTGGTGTTGCCGTTCATCTGGTTCGAACCGTGACTTGATTCACGGTTTGAATTCAAGTGTACATCCGAATTTTTTGGTCGAGCTTGTGTTGTATGTATCTTGACCCATAGTTTTGTATTGCACCTGAGTTGAATCCATCTTAAAGCTCGGGTTTGACCTTGTGTTGATATTGTGATATTATTTTTACTGCACTTGAGTTAAACCCGGCGTTTTGGGTTTGACCTGTGCTCACATGTCCCTGTAATTTTATCAAGTGTATATATTGGTGTGCACGGCCTTGTGGCATATACAGCGATACGTTGTGCATGTCAGAAGCTGTTCGTGTATGATGAATTCAAATTTAAATGATGACGAGCAACCCAAATAACTGAGGCAAATAATATTTTCAAAATTACATTTTATTTTATACTGCAAAAATATTTTCTTTTCAATTTTACTGCGTCGGTATTTATTTTTGCAGATTGCTCAGATGCTGGATTCAATCTGGAATAAAGTTGTAGATAAATTACGAGTGAATGAGCGATATGTAGTGAGGTGTATTTGTAAATGATAAATTGTGATGTAATCGAATTTGTATTGTATTTGTATATATATAGTGAGAGCTTGAATTTGTACTATTCAAAAATTGTAACAAATATTTATTTGAATAAAATATCCGTTTGAATTCAAATTCTGTGTTATTTATTTTATTCAGCAAATATATATTAGTTATGTGAAAAATATAATAGTACATTAAAAAATATATTTAAATGAATATATATATATATGTTTATTATCATCAAACAAAAATCATATAATCACATATTCAACAATCTCCCCCTTTTGACGATAACAAACATATATTTAAGATTTTGAATTTGTTAAATGTATTTGAACATTCAATTTGCTCCCCCTATTTGAATGCTCCCTCTCTACACAAAGCTCCCCCTTCATATATGCATACAATTAAAAATATGCAAATGAGCCTAGATACAAATAGAAAATATTTGACCTTTACTTGCTTTTATTTGACAAAATCTTTACTTTTCTCTCCCCCTTTTGTTATCAGCAAAAGAGCAATAGTGTTAGAAAAATAAAGATAAAGTGATAGATATTAGTGCAACATTAAAACTCAATTGAATATAAATATTAAATTTCAATAAAAAATCAAACAAAAATCATAAATACTCTATTAGGCGCATATTCCACTTTTAGGATGTTGTGAATGATGTCATCATATAAAACCATACAGTTGTGTCTATTTATGATATATTTATTCCAGGAATTTGAATATCTATTAACCATGCATAACCATTAGGACTTTTAAATGAGATTAGTAGTGTTCCAATTTTAATTTTAAAAAATGAATTCAAGTATCTTCTAACCACGCATAACTGTGAGGACTTTTAAATGCGATTAGAATTAACTTATCTATTTAATAATCAATTTTCCTGATATGCATTCCATACATGCATAACCGTAAGTAATTTTAAATGAGTATGGAAGCACATAATCAAAAATTCTAAGTAATTCACCCATGCATAACCGTGAGGACTTTTAAATGAGAGTGAATGCTTTGGTTTATTTTTTTAACAAAAATATAAAATGAAAAACGAATGATTCCTGTTTAAATCACCACATATTGACATACTTTATTGGATTATGATGAGTGATGGTTGATAGAAGTATGATATAAATAGAGATGGTCATGGAATTTTTACCAACAAAAAGCTTTTATAATCTTGTTTAAATTTCTAAAGATATTTACTAAATATACCGTCTCAAGTTATAATATATGATTAATATCAACACTCATCACTTTTTCAAAAACTATTTGTCTTTTCGATAATTAGTAGGGAGTCAGATTAGTCAATGTAATTATTTAAAATCAAATCCAAAAATATTTATAAAACCAAAATTTCCAAAATGACTAATCTGAAATAAGGTCAAAAATGATTTTCTAGAAGGGGTTTGATAAAAAAAATGTATGCAATTTGAAAATTATTTGAAGTGAAAAATATGCAGATATTTTCTTTGAAAAACGATGCAGTGACTAAATGTCTCAACATAAATCACGTTCCACTAGTAATTTTTCTATCAACTAGAAGTAATTTGCATCTGAATTTTTCTTTCACTCGAGATTATCATTAATTGAATGTTATAGACCAGGTTGTGAAGTTTCAACAAATTTCTTGAAATCATTTTTAACAGCTTTTAAATGAAATTGAATTGAAATCGTGCAAGTTTACATATAGTGACCATAGTGTCAGCAGTAAAGTAACCAGTATATCCACGTGTATCAAGAGCAATCATTAATCATCGTCAATAGTCCAAATAGTTCAAAGATGATTGGTTAACAATTTTGAACAAGTCAGATTAATCATCAACATTTATTTCATTATCACATTACTGGCTGATTTAATTCAGATTACGGTGCAAATTATCACATTTAATATATCATTCAAAATAAATATACCATTACCCTTTTACCTTTACGATAATTTTTCGTTGTTGCCTATTGTGATTCTGTCACCTTTATACTAGGCTAAGGAACTTTGCTTTGACGCTTGCTGTGTCTTTGGAACAGCCAGAATCCAAGTACTATTGTAGTTCCTTAGCCTGCCACCACACCTACACAATGAAAAAAATTTGTGACCTATTTGTTTTTATAGGTCCATGATTGTTAATGGCAGAATATTTTGGAAAATGATTTTGTGGAGACCCAAAACTATTTATATACGTTCCTTTCGGCACCCAGATTTGTTTAACTTTGAGAGAATTTATATTTGTGCCTTTTGGAACCCAAATTGGTATAGTTTTCATGTGTTTGGGTCTATACCAACAATTGTTTTGATTGTGTCCAAATTTTCTACAAATTATGCACATTGAATTGACTTGATTAATTTCATTTCTAACATTTTCAGATTGATTATATCCAAATCCTTGTCTAACTGTATTAACAATATGTTTTCCTAATAGCATATTCAACGATTTTTCACTTTTTGAAAATTTATCTAAAGTTGTTGACAGTTGTTGGACTTGTGTTTTGAGAGATTCATTTTCGTTTAACAATTGTGTGCACCTTTTAATAGAGTTCTCGCTCCTAGTATTTTCACTTTCCTTTAAAATCAGAATTTCATTTTCAAGCGATTTAATTTTAATTTCTGATTTTTTAATTTCTTCTTCGAATGTTGGACACTTATCACACTTAGGGCACTTGTTTTGATAGTTTTTAACTAATTGTTCAAGCTGTTCATCTACTTCTATCAAACTATCTCTTTGTGATTCAAGTTTGGCATACTTCTTCCTAAGTCGTTCAAAACAACGATTTACTTCGTGGAAATATATAAGTAATTCTGAGTGAGTGAGTTTTGATACCTCGCTTGGCTCGTCATCGTCGCTATCAGTTATATTACCTTGAAGGCACATATCTGCTTTCTCACTCTCACTGCTAGTACTTCGATTATCTTCATCACTTGTAGTCTACGTGGCTGCAAATTTCTCCTTTTTGATTTTTTTTCAAAGTCGCGTCGATTTTGAGGACAATTGGGCTTGATGTGTCCTGGTTGGTTGCACTTATGACAGATGATTTTTCGTTGTTCTATGTTATCTAAAACTTTGATTATTCTTCTTTTTAATTTTTGATTTAGAGTTAGATTTCCGTATTTGCGGTTCCACCTTTTTAATTTCTTTATCACCATTTCCAACTCTGCTGCTCCATCGTCATCGTCATCGTCATCACTTTCAGTTGTTCCTTCGAGAGCTATTGATTTCTTTCGAGTATCTCCTCCTTCACGCACTTTCTTGAATTTCATTTCTAGCTCATAAGTGGTGAGATTTCCGATGAGTTGTTCAACTTTGATTTGTTTTAAATCTTTCGATTCTTGAATGGCAGTCACTTTTGCTTCAAATCTTCGTGGAAGGATTTTAAGAATTTTTCGGACTATTTCCAATTTCGTTTATGATTTTCCGAGAGCTTTTGATTTGTATACGATATTGGAAAGCCGTCTGTACATCTCTTTAACATTTTCTTTCTTGGCCATTGTAAAATTCTCGTATTCGCTACTCAGCATGGCAAGGCGAGATTCCTTGACTTGAGATCTTCCTTCGTGAGTCACTTCTAGTGTGTGCCATATTTCCTACGCAGTTAGACAATGTGAGACACGATTAAATTCAAACAGATCTAATGAACAAATAATCGAATTCATAGCTTTGGCATTAGTATTCTGTAACTTATTTTCTATATCTTTCCATTGATCCTTCGGTTTATTTATTTCCTGATTATTTACAAATATAGTTGGTGCTCTATACCCTGTCTCAACAATATCCCAAGCGTCAATGGTTTTCAAAAAAAAATTCCATCCTATTTTTCCAGTAAGCATATTCACCATTGAACTTTGGTGGTCTAACTATGGACTGACCCTCTGCAAAAGCATTATTAAAAGAAGCCAACTTAAAAATTCAAATTTAAAAAAAAAATTGCTTTTTGAAAAATCAATTTTTTTAAAACAAAAATGGCTTTTGAACCTTACTCTGATACCACTTGTAGGATCGATTTCACCCCAGGGGAGGGTTGAATAGGGTGATGCTATTAATTATAAAAATTATTGCGGAAGTTTATAAAATATTTTCAACACAGATATATCAAAATAGCAGCACAGATAATAGAAGAATAATAAATGCAGAAATAGAACGACACAGAATTTACCCAGCTTCGGCAAAACCCCGCCTACGTGCTGTCCCCCAAGGTTTCTACTAGAAATTAAGCAGTAGACGCTTACACATGTAAACTCACGACACCCGCTATCGAATAGCCTTAACTTTACGCTCGAAACTCTGCCGCAACTCAGCCACTGAGTTCCGAATTCTCAAACTACGCCACTAGTTTGTCCCCTAGTCACAGACTAGAAATTACAACAGTTTAAAATGGAAAATACAGTTTAAACACAATTTAAAAATAAAAAAAAACCCTAATTATAAGACTTTTATTATAAACCCAATACAAAGGTAAAGACCGGCCCAAATTTTTGTTTAGTGAAATATTATTTCCTTTATTTTTATCGGCCCGCTTCCTTGTAAAATGGTGGCTTCCTGTTGCTCGTTCTCATTTGTTCCTCTCTGATTAAAAATTAGGGTTTTGGCAGTTGAGGCGCCGATTGATTGTTGGTTGATTACAATGGCTATTGTACTGCTTTGCTTCGGCAATCGCCCGTTTCCTCGATTCTCATACGGCTGCTTCAATTCGATCGACTTCGATTTAGACTTCGGTATGTAATTTATGCCTTTTTGCTTTACTCGTTAGCTTGTTTGAACTCGATACATTTTGCCGATGATGTTATAGGGCTTATATAGGAATCGAATTCCTTATTTTTCGTTCGTATATTTCATACGAGTTCGTCTGATAACTTTCGGCTTGCCGTTCGATTTTGCATTGATGATTGTGATGATTTCTGACATTTTAAATTCGCTTGAATAACACGGTGTTGATTTCTGACTTGGTTCGATTTCTTGGCCACCACGGTTTTGGTTTGAAACTGTTACATTTGACTTTATTTGACGATGTTGATTTCTTTTGTGGCTACCACGACTTCGATTTCTGTTGACTTCGGTCACTTGATTTGATTATGTTGATTTCACTGTGACTTCGGCATTAACTTGTTCAACTTGAAACTGTTTTGGCACTTTGTTCATTTTCGGCTTCATAAACACTCTGGCATGTCTGGGTCTGTATATGCATTCATCTTTTCCAGTGTGTATTTGCATGCTTGCCACAGATCATATGTTGAAGTCTTTGATGATGATGTTGATTTTGTTTATGTGCTTGACTTTGGCCATTAACTATTGACATCGGCCTTGACTTTAATCTTATCATTTACTTGACTTCGGCACTGATTGAATTGCAGTTTCAAATCTCCTCTGTCTTTGTTCGAACTAGCCATGTCACTTGCTTATGCTGGTACTGTCTCGGCTTTGGATTTGTTCGAACTTGATACTGTCTGGAGCTTCACACTTCAGTTGTTGCCTTTCTCCATGTATTCGTGTATATGTGCAGTTTCACTTTATTGATGATTTGATGTTGAAGTCACGGTGATGCATTGTGGTGAGTTCGATGTGCATGCTTTGTACTTGTAGCCTTGTCTCACTTGCATTGCTTGGCCAAATGTATGCATTGAGGCAGTTTGCATTTGTGTTGTAGCTGCTGTCCATTTTTGTTGTGCTAGCTGTACTTGTATATTTGAACTTGAATTATTCCTCTTTGTCTTTGTTCAATTTCGGCCTTGACATATCAAACTGTTGTGTCTTGGACATATTTATGTGCATATTTATTTTGTTCTCTGGTCTACCTGAACATGTTAGTCGAGTTTGCACTGCATATATATGTGTATTCATATCTGTAGCATACTCGCCCTGATGCTTGGATTTTTGACTCACTGCATCTTCACGGTTTTGATTTAATCCTCTGTGTCTTCGGCACTGCTTACTGTTAGTCTTCATGTAGCTTGACTTGAGTTCGATTTGTTGCCATTTACTGCTGCACTACTTCATTGATACATATGTATGTTTTGTAGAAATGTTGCATTCACTTGCATCCATATTTTCACATGGCTTGATGATTATATCCACTTGCTGTTGGTACTGTTTCATTTGATGTGTTGTTGTATTTGGACTTGTACTCTTGTGTTTCACTTGCACTTGATCACTATCACCAGTTGACATTATGTACATGTTGTTTTACTGTTTACATGTACATTTGGTGTTGTCATTCATCTGGTTCAAACCGTGACTTGATTCACAGTTTGAATTTAAGTGTACATCCGAATTTTTTGGTCGAGCTTGTGTTGTATGTATCTTGACCCATAATTTTGTATTGCACCTGAGTTGAATCTAGCTTAAAGCTCGGGTTTGACCTTGTGTTGATATTGTGACATTATTTTTATTGCACTTGAGTTGAACCCGGCGTTTTGGGTTTGACCAGTGCTCACCTGTCCCTGTAATTTTATCAAGTGTATATATCGGTGTGCAGGCCTTGTGGCTTGTACAGTGATACGCTGTGCATGTTAGAAACTGTTCGTGTGCGATGAATTCAAATTTAAATGATGACGAACAACCCAAATAACTGAGGCAAATAATATTTTCAAAATTACATTTTATTTTATACTGCAAAAATATTTTCTTTTCAATTTTACCACGTCAGTATTTATTTTTGCAGATTGCTCAGATGTTGGATTCAATCTGGAATAAAGTTGTAGATAAATTACGAGTGAATGAGCGATATGTAGTAAGGTGTATTTGTAAATGATAAATTGTGATGTGATCGAATTTGTATTGTATTTGTATATATATAGTGAGAGCTTGAATTTGTACTATTCAAAAATTATAACAAATATTTGTTTGAATAAAATATCCTTTTGAATTCAAATTATGTGTTATTTATTTTATTCAGCAAATATATATTAGTTATGTGAAAAATATGATAGTACATTAACAAATACATTTAAATGAATATATATATGTTTATTATCATCGAACAAAAATCATATAATCGCATATTCAACACTTTGCACCACCGTATTCATAGGGACAATGATCCTTGTTCATATCTCTTTCATCTTCAATGATCATGTTATGTAGAATTATACATGTAAATATGATTATGGATAAATTTTCTCAAGACCATAATTGACAAAGATTACTAATCATTGCAAATCTATATTGAAGGACACCAGAAGCTCTTTCTACATATTTTCTTTGTCCCTCTTGCACCTTAGCAAACTTCTACTGCTTCATTGTTACTGGATTTGGACATTTCTTTACAATGGTGCTTCTTTTTTTTGATAAATCCCATCTCTAAGATAATATTTGTGTTTGTAAATGATTTTGTCCAAGAGTAAATGTCATGGGAGATACTTTTCCAAGTGCCTGATAATTAAATAGTATGCCCTCTCAATAACGTTTAAGTCTATTAGATCTAAGCATTTAAAGAGAGCGTACTAAATCAAAAAATAGTATGAAGCAACTTCCAAAATAATATTTTTTTTTTACTTTACTGTTATAAGCTCCATGATATGTTTTGTCGTGGTTCTTCCATTCCTAAAACATATAATCGAGACTACCTATCACTCTAAGTCATCCTCTGCTTTCATGCATTTCTTTAATTTGCAAAACATCATCTTTATTTGGAGATCTGAAGTACTAAGTACCATACACGCTAAGTAGTTAATATCAGTATCAGATACGTACCAGTAAAGTGCTGATATGAGATATTTCGAAATATCGTAATAATGTCGGATAATATCGGTAAAATATCGGACATGTGTAGAACATGTTACGAACGATATTGAACTATGTTAGATGTTATATTGATGTTAAGTTGTTGCATAGTTGGATAAATAATGTCAAATTACTATCAAAGACCGATTGCATATAGTTTACATATTACAATCCATTTACTGAGATATTCTTCTAAATACAAATCATAATATAGACTCATAAAATCGATAAATTCGTATACTGTACATCTTCATTATCTCGTTCATTTTTATACCATATTCATCATTTCTTCATTTATCTAATCATCTATATTACTTTTTCAAAATTTTCACATTTATAGTTTCATCATTTTTATTTTCCCTTAATTTATCGAATAAGCAATATTGAATTGATACCAATTACTACTTTAGCTCATTCCATATCGATATGTCAAATATATAACTTTACTGCTCTTTAACTTTTAGTTCTTGGTGCATGATAATAATAAAAAAATTAATATTCATATGTTTAATTACCAGTTAAAAATGGTGAACATAAAAATAACTAAAAGGAGAAGTTGCTCTTTCATGGTCTTGTTTTTAGTGGTAAAATTTTCATGGAAAAAAAATATATATAATAATGGAATAAATATAGTTTTCTTTATTGAAAGACTAACAAAGAAGCCTAAAACTATATGGTTAAAGTTGAAAAATTAATGCATTGTGATTTTGAATATGGTCCAAATATTTTCATTCACCATAAAAAAAACAAATGTTGAGAATGTGAAGATATTTATTTGTAAATGCATTTTCTCCAACACATACAATAATGTGCGATATTCTTAAAAAATATCGGGCATTTTACACTAAATATCGGAGCGATATATCAACAGATATCGGACGGTAAATCGGTAATGATATTTTAAGTGATATTTTAAAAAAATAACAGCTTAGGAACAACATAAGATATACCGGCGAAGTGTCAGGATTCGTAACTGTCAATTACAGTCTATGGGTAAGTTACCTGGTTCGAATGCCACGTTTGGCACTTCGAATCTAGGCTCAAGTATGAGTTCATTTTTGGGTAGTACGTACTCTACTTATGCATTAGGCAGCCTTTCATCTGCCGAGTTTAATCAGCTAGCTTGCGACACTTCTTTTATTTTTTTCTGATGTAGAGATAGATAGGGAGTATATTAGATGCAAGGAATTAGAAAGGGCTAGTACAGTTAGTTTATGAGGATCATTAGTTGGAACATTAGAGGTTTGAATGATTCGAATAAATGTGATAAGGTTAGAGTTTTCTTTAAAGACTATTCTATTGACATTGCTTTACTTCAGGAAACTAAAATTTATTGCCCCGACATTCGTTTTTTTAGAAGATTAGGTGGTTATCAATTTAGAAAATGGGTTTTTTAACCTTCCGTGGGTTCTTCAGGGGGATTAATGATAGTATGGCAAGATAATTATTTTAAATTACTTCAATGTATTGTTAAACAACATTCTCTTCATGTTATACTTATTAATCTTTTTGATAACTCTTTTTTAAATATTCCTAATGTTTACGGGCCAAATTCTAAAATTAATCGGAGAATTTTATGGAATGAATGCCTAGAATTTAGATCATTTGCCCCTGGTTCTTGAAGTTTGGGGGTGATTTTAATGTTACGCGTTTCGTAGGTGAGCGATATCCTAGGGAAGGGGATTACTCTGCTATGGAGGAATTCGACCAATTTATTATTAATTCTAACATGATTGAAATTACCCTTTCTAGTAGAGAGTTTGCTTGGAGTAACGCTAGAGAGTCTCCATCCATGGCTCTTCTCGATCGATTTTTTGTTAGTGATGAAATTGAAGACAAATTTCCAATCTGTTAAGTCATTGGTTTTCCTTATACCTACTCTGATCATTGTCCTATTATACTTACCTGTGAGTATCATAGAGTTATTATAAACAATTTTAAATTTGAAAAGATGTGACTTTTGGAATCTAATTTCGTGAACCTTGTTGAAGGTAAATGGGTTTCTTTGAGTTTCCATAATATCAGAAATAAGGAAAATTATGCAAAAGCTTTTGTTTCTAAACTTATGGATCTTAGGATTTTTCTTAAAAATTGGAATAAAAATATTTTTGGCAATTTAAAAATCAAAAAAGATAATATTCTTAATAAAATGCTTAAAATTAATAAGATAGAAGAATCTAGATCTGTAAATCTAGGTTAACATAATGTTCTTGCTAATTTAAAAGATGAATTAAATTCTATTTTAAAAAAGGAGGAGGTTATGTGGAAGCAGCGATCCAGAATTCAATGGATCAACGATGGTGATAATAATACTAATTTTTTTCATAATATAGCTAATGGTAGAAAATGTAGTATTACAGTTAACTCTATATTTATTAATAATATATAGTTAGTTGATCAAAGAGATCTTAACAAGGCTTTTACAGACTATTATAAGGATACTTTTGGTACTAAAATCAAACATAGAATCAATGTTAGATGGATAGATCTGTATCCATCTGATTCTATTGTTGATTTATCAAATTTAGATAATCCTTTTACTGAAGAGGAAATTAGAAAAGAAATCAATGGTATGCCAAGTGATAAATCCCCGGGACCTGATGGATTCACAATTTTATTTTATAATACTTTTTGGGACGTTTTAAAATTTGACTTAGTTAATATGTTTAATGATTTTTATAATGGTAATTTGCAACCAGGGAGAATTAATTTCGCAAATGTTATTTTGTTACACAAAAAAGTAGGAGCTAAAAACTTAAAAGATTTTAGACCTATTTCTTTGGTTAACTGTTCGGTTAAAATCATTTCTAATGTTCTAGTTAATAGACTTAGTAAAAGAATGAACGAATTAATTGATTGTTCACAATCGGCTTTTATTAAAGGGAGAAATCTCATTGATGGAGTAGCAGTTGTTCAAGAATATATTAATTACTGTTGTAAGAATACTATAACCTGTGCGATTTTAAAACTTGATTTTGCTAAAGCTTTTGATTCGGTGGATTGGGATTTTCTTGTAGATATTTTTCATGCTAGAGGTTTTGGTCATAGATGGATTAGTTGGATTATGACTTTGCTTAGAACTGGAAACTCTAGTATTATGGTTAATGGTATATTAGCCAATAGAATACAATCTAAGAGAGGTTTAAGGCAAGGGGATCCCTTATCGCCTTTATTATTTAACTTAGATGCTGATGTTTTTGCTAAATTTATTAAAAGAGCAGTGGATAATGGATCTCTTGGATGTGTAGGCAATTACATATCGCGTAATGGTATATCAGTTCTTCAATTTGCTGATGATACCTTGCTTTTTTTTCCATCTTCCTAGGCACATTATTACCCTTAAGTTTATCCTTTACGGTTTTGAACTTTTATCTGGTTTAAAAATAAAATTTGACAAAAGTTCCGTGTTAGTTTTAAATGATTTTGAAAAAGTTGAAAACTTAATTGGTAATACTCTAAATTGCAAAACTATGAACTTTCCTTTTGAATACCTTGGTCTTGTGATTAGACCCACCAATCTCAAACATGACGATTGGATATTATCATTGATAAAATTAAAAATAAGATTTCTTACTGGAATGGGAGATTTTTATCTAGAGCAGGTAGACTAGTTTTAATAAAATTGATAAAATTACAAGAGATTTCTTATGGAGTGGGAAAAATTCTAAGAAAAATATAAAATGTCTAGTAAATTGGGAAACCGTTTGTAAGGCCAAAAAAGAAGGTGGTTTAGGAGTTACTAATTTATGTAATATGAATTTGTCCTTTCTAGGTAAATGGTTATGGAAGTTTAAGGATATAACTGATAACGCTATTTGGAAAGAGATCATTTCTTAATATTACTATAATAGAAATAGCAATTTATATCAAATTGCTTCTCCAACCACTCAAAATTTATCTAATTTTTGGAAAAACATTTTAAAATGTCATAAGATTTTTAGCTTAGGAATAAATACAATAGTTCATTCCGGTAATTGTACTTCTTTTTGGCATGACCATTGGATTTCGGTCTTACCTCTTAAATTAGAATTTAAAGAGCTTTATGAAATCTGTAGTTTTAAGTTTGCTTTAATTAATGAAGTTTATTCTCCTGAAAATGATCCTCGTTGGAATTTTAGTTTTAATAGAATTTTAGTAGGATCAACTCTTAGGCAACTTTATTTGCTTTGTGCAAGATTACATCTTTATAATATTGATAATTATAATGATGTAATTTATTGGGAATGGGAAAAGAGTAAGAAATATAATTCTAATTCTTTTTACAGATTTATTAATTTTTCGGATACAATAAACAACTCATTTAAATTTATTTGGAAATCAAATGCTCCTCCTAAATCTAAAATTCAAATGTGGTTAATACTGCATGGAAAACTTAATACAATAGAATTCTTAAAAAGAAAAAACATTCATAATGATAATAAATGTTATTTTGTAATCTGCATCCTGAAGATATAAAACATATATACTATGATTGCATGGATTCTTATTACATTCTAAATAATATTCTTAAAAAATTTAATTTTAATATAACAACCAAAATTTTGGATTATGACTTCTACTGGAATAATTTTAGATTTAGGTTCAAAAAGAATATTAGATTTTTACTTGACACTTTATTTATTATTATTAGTTGGTATATATGGTTTGAAAGAAATCAAAGAATTTTTAATAACAATAATAGTCATTTTAACAAATTGATTTTTACAATTTCTTCATTCTGTTTTAATTGGATATCTAATCCCAAATATAAATTAGCTAAAAAAATCTATTTAAATGGTATCTTAATAAGGTTAGTTATAATATTAACTTATTCAAACACAAAAATTATATATTTAACATTAACAGTACTAACATTAATATTTTTTCAAATTTATATGATGATCTAAATGTTAATCATAACTTACTTATGATTAAAGATTCATAAAAATCTTTTAAGTTTGGTTTTAATTTTTGTTCTTGTCTTTGATGATATTAGTTTATAGGTATTTTAATTCTATTATTTTTGTCCTGTTTAGTCTTATTTTGGTTTTATTTCCTACCTCATCTATACATATATATGTATATTGGTTACATAAATATACATATATATGTATAATTCTCACTTTTTCCTTAGTCATCCTTCAGATACAGGTATGGGTGATAGGGTGTCAGGCTCTTTTCGCAGGTTCTCATGTCTTCTGATTGCAGGATTACACATTGCAAAGAGGCCATCAGAGTTGAGTTTTCCACTCAGGATTTCTTGCAGTTCCACCACGGATGCAGGATACTTTCATCTCTATTGTGGCGTATTATCTTCAGGAGGATTCATTCTTCAGCTTGGCTCTTCTTCGTTTGTACAGAGTCTCCAAAGAAAATTTCCCATTCAGCATCATATTCATTTCCGCTTTAGAGTAGATGCTTCTTCATTCCTTTCAATCCAGATGCATGGAGCTTCCTTCTTAGTTTGTGATTCATAGATCTCCCGATTCAGATGCATGGAGCATCATATTTTTTGTTTTTAGGTACTCCTAACACCTTAGTATCGGGTGATGGCCATGCCGGAACTCGATATCGGGGTGTGATGGGTGGTAGCCTTGTCGGAACTCATCTTAGGGGTACCTGTTTTTTCTTTGATACTTGTATTTAGCTTTGTTACCTGCCAGGCATGTTGACATAGCCTTATTATTGTGATATATGTATTTGTATGTGTGCTATCCTCTATTTACAGAGGATCACACATTTTTCTTAAAAAAATATAAGATATATCAGTGACATCAACGATATTATCTGATATTAACTTCATAGGATACCGGTCTGCCACACGATGACATAGTTTTTTAGGGTTTCTAGTGCAATACTCTCTACAGTCTGGTATGCATCGTATAGTGCATCTACAGTGGCACCATAAGCTAACATCCTTAATGTGGCAATCATTTTTTATTCTCTGCTTAGACCTTGTATTTTTGAATTGTTTGGATAATGATTAAAGTATTTATTTTTTGTTTGAATACCTATCAAAATCATCAAGAATAGATCTCTTCACATTCTGTATCTTCACTGAAATATATCTAGCCCGTATGTGGAATTGGGGTTTAAGCAGTCTTGCATAAAACTTTTACGGAAGGCAAAATGATTATGATTTATATATTCCCTACCAATGACCGAACGACCATGCTTTCGGGATGTGGAGCCATAAGCTTCTTGGCATAAGTCTGCTATTTCTTGCATTTCCTCTGCTTCCTCTCATAGAATCTCTTTCTCTTCGAAACCACTATCGAACGCATAATGTATCTGAGAAAAGTTGAAGTATCCATTTTAGTATATAATTATCTGATGTGTAGGAAAGGATGAAGTTTATAATGTGACATTGGATATGAATGTTGGATTCCTTATGTAAGTTAATTAGAATCAGCTTTAGTAAAGTATATGGCATGGGTACACAATTATTTCAAAGTGTTGTCATCTTAACTTTAACAAGTGGCATGAGTATATTGTACTATTTGACTTGGTATTGTGGAATTTGCTTTAGTAAAGTTTAGGGCATTAATATATAATTTTTTTAGAGCAATGTCATATCAACTTTAACAAGTGGCATGGCTGTACTGAATTGACTTGGCATTATAGGATCTGCTTTAGTAAAGTCTGGTGAAATGAGTAGACAATTATTGCAGAGTGTTGTCATCTCAACTTTAACAAGTGAAATGGGCATACTATACCGATTTGACTTGGCATTGTGGAATCTGCTTTAGTAAAGTCTGGGCATGGATAGACAATTATCTAATAGTATTATCATCTCAACTTTATCTAGAGACATGGGTAAACTATATCGATTTGATTTGACATTAAGGAATCTGCATTAGTAAAGTTTGGGGCATGGGTAGATAATTATTTCAGATTGTTGTCATCTAAAATTTAACAAGTGGCATAGGTATACTGTATCGATTTGACTTGACATTACTGAATTTTCTTTTGTTACGTTCGGGCCATAGGTAGATAATTATTTCAGAGTGTTGACATCTCAACTTTAATAGGTGTTGTAAATAAGAAATTCGAATAAACAAAAGGGTCATAATACATTGCATTATAGAGATAGAACACGTTACATTATACATTGCATACATATAAAAAATGATTGGGTACATGATACATTATTGGCTAGAAATGCAAAAAAAAACTATTAGTTACCTCAAATAAAAGGTGATGTAAGTTGGAATTTAAGAAGTATAATATCATTTCTTAAGTTTGAGGCTAACTATTCTGATCTTGAAGGGAGGGCAAGTTGAGCCAATAATAAACCCTACACCGACTTTTGAGACATCTAAAGTAACGACCTAATATTTGTATCAACTATTGTCACAATGTCAATATGACCCTCAAGATCACAGTAGTAGAAAAATAGGTAGAGTTTCATCTCTTTGGTAAGAGTTAACTCTCGCTCTTAAACTATTGGTGGACTTACTTAATTTTGTAGCAAGGCTAATTCCTTTTGTGATTCCATCATGTAGTCAAGTGCACGTTAAGGTAGAGGATCATTGATCCACTCGTGAACACATGTGTTGGATTAACATACTATATAATGAAGTCTGACATCAAGTTTATATTTCATAATATCCACTGAAGATTCACAAGAAAAGAAACAACAGATTATTGGTGAGTCCCCTGTTATGACCTCTTCTTGTTGTTGTCGCTAACATGTTATCTCTACCCTAGTTGGTCATAGCAGATAAGGGGTTGCATGTACATTTGTTACATTATAAATAAATGAAATTAGCTTTTCCTTATATATACTTGATAAGTGATTTTGAAACAAAGAAAAATATTAGTATTATTTATAAGGCTTTGAAAGTAAGAACAAGTGAACAACATTGTACATCATGCCAATAATGACCATATAATTGAATCAATAATGGTCATATAAACAATACCACTGTACATCATGCCAACAATGACCATACAATTGAACTAATAATGGTCATATATACAATATCACTATACGTCATGCTAATAACGACCATATAATAGAATCAATAACAGAACAATTTTAATATAATAGAATTAATAGCAATAGAATAACAAATTGTGAATACAACAACAAAATCTCAATAATATACATGACTATACATAAACAGATAAAGGTAACAGTCACCCTAAGTACACAACAGCACCATCATCAAAGTCATCAACATCTTGCACATCATCAAAACAAGAAGGACTAACATCACCCACTTAGAATGCAGCCTGCCAAACATGTATATCATTAATCTGTGCTTGCGTAAGCTAAGCATATAAGTATGAGTGGGTGTCATATTCTGAATTGCAGTAATATATCATTTATGTTCATTTAGCCTAGCTGCATACTATAATTATAAATAATATAGGAGTATATGCCTATTTAACTAATATTGTACAATGAATTACCAATTTATTTAATTACCTTGAAAGGTGGGTTTAATCCAATTGTAGGGATGCCAATAATATCTCGATCTAGAGGATAAACTATCGACTGCTAGATAATAATACCGATGTTATCATATGCTCTGAAATAGGCATCTAGACTAGAATCTATAGGCTACTAGGAGTACCGAGATGACATAGGATCAAAAGTAAATAGAGGGGCCTAAAATCTACCAAAGGTTTGATGGGGACCCATATGAAATGATTTCAGTCCATGAGAGTAGTTAGTAACATGAACCATTGTAGAGAAACTCTAGCCTAATAGACATTGAAATCACCATCGACTAAGAAGAATGCCGAAGTGTCGATCCATCCAACCTATGTAGAGCCAATATTTACTACAATCCAATAGCCCGACGTCTCCTGAACATATCATCGCATGATAATAGATCTCCTGAAATATGTATCTCACCGGTGGTCTGAAACTAACATGTATCTCCCAAATATCAAATAGAAAGAAAGACTAGTGTATGCAAAGCAATCCTCCTTCTACAAGAATGATATAAAATAGCAAGAGGATGACCATCAAACATCCGACCATCTATGTTAAGGCGATCTAATATACAATTCGTGGTACTCATAGAATGTTAACCATACACCTCAAGTCAATTTGAGATTGGGCCTCCATTAAATTGTGCCTAACCCTCATAAGCGCATGAGACATGTTGTAGACTCTCTCATCGTCTCATGCATGGAAAATATGTCTCTGCCACCTAGCTAGCTATCAAAACAATGGGAGAATACATGTGTTCCATGTACTTGTAGTACATCTTGGTAAAATTATATCCAAAGTCGAACATCTGCTTCACCTCACTTAGTGCATAAGATTCAAGAGCGGTGTATAAACATCTAAGTATAGATGTACCCCAATATATAGTATGGAGTTGATATGGATCGGCTACCACTGTAAGATGCCTTAATCTAATGTCCCCTTTTCATTTGAAGAGAATGTCGAACCAAATAAATATTGGAAAATGCCCTAAAGACAGCATCACTCATAGAATCAGTGTTCACATGCACTATAATCTACTCATGTAAGTATGTCAAGGGAACGACACCTGAAGAAACATGATCATCCTCAAAATGAGGGTAGATATACGGTGAATAACTCAGGAGTATCGCATGCATCATCAAAAGGAAAAGGTGTCATATCTTGTCCTCCTATCTCAATCCCAGTCAATATTAAAAAATCAACGAGGATAATCCCAAGCTCAAAAAATAAAAACTAAAAAGTGTGTAAGGTGGGCCACCACCTCTCAACTAGGGCAGTTATGAGGGAATGATTAGACTAGGGAGGTTAAACCTGTAGGAAAAGGTAAAAAGACTGCTCTCTAGCCTACCTATTAGAGCTTGAGGTAGTATATCATGATAATGTACCATACACTTGGACCAATTTCCCTGACAACTAACATATTGGGTTTATTTAACAAACAATAGTTCAGGATTAATAAAAGATTGACTAATATACTCAGTATAAATTGGGTCTATGTTATAAAAAAAACTATTAATGATTAATATATGAATAACATAACATTGACGTACTAGCGGTTATTTTATATTTATAATCATGCATCATTGTATCCAAAGCGTCCATATGCGTTGTGCGTATCCCTTCGATAGCTCATGCTAGATACTTAAATCATAAATCACTATCTCGGGACTAGGGAATATGTGAAGCAGGACGACTTACTCCTTTGTCTGTTTTCTAATGGTACGTCTTACGATTTTGGTGGCATGCGATGGAATTTTAATGTTTTTTTATTAAGAATAAAATTAAAAAGGAAAATTATAGGTAAACATTGGTTGGGCTCTTGTGTAATAACCTTCATATTTTAGTGCTAAGATTTTATAGATTTTATTTAATTAGATTATTTAATCTAATTTAATTATTTAATTAGCAAGGAGGTGGAATATTCAACTTTCACAGACTTTGGGATTAGGATGTACGGGTAGTATAATTGTGCCCAGATCGACATTACGAATTGAAATGAGTGTAAGCATCACTATATTTCAATTTATGGATTCTGAGCTGTGAACTATGTTTTTTGGAAAAGGCGAAAAGTTACACTTAATAAATTTTAGGCTTCATATAAGCTTTCCCTTCTCTCTTTCTTCATTCACTTTTTATTTACCATAACTTTCCCAAACCTTCTCAAATGAAAATCTCACCTTAGCCTAGCCCTAAAATCACTTCTACTAACAAAATTCCTAAATTCAAACTAAAATAGTCATAATTTAAGTTAGGGAAAGGTACATAAACCTAATTCAACTTGGAGCTTTATATGAAGTAGAGAGCTTCCTCTAATTATTCAAGAGAAGGAAAAGTTGGATTTTTGTTGATTTTCTTATTTCCGCTTCTTAGCAAGGTGAGTGGGAATGCTTCTCTATTGGTTATGAATTTTTTTCTTCTACTTATTTGAATATTAGGACTTGTTGAATGAAATTGGGGTTGATTAAGATGTTTCATGTAGCTTTATTAAGCTTGTATGAGCATACTAAACTCAATTATGCACTAAAAAATCAACTTCAAGATTTACGACGGTGATTTAAGGAACTAAGTAAGCTTTTAGTGCTAAAACGATGATTAAAAATGATGAAATGAATTAACATGAAGTTATGAAACAACTAAAAGCGATTACATGATTTTATATATCTTATTTGAGATTTTTATAACATGATATGATGAAGTTATATTTTTTGAAAGAGAAGGTTTGAAAATGAGAATTTGGATTTAAAAAATTGGTTGATAAATAAAATATTTTGGATTGGTATATTGATTGTTTACGTAGTTTAGATTTTTTGTGATGAATTATAGGATTTGTTGAATTGATTTGATATTTTAATTTGTTTGTTTTGTAAATTGTTGTTAGGTAGGAAAAATAAGAATATAAAGAACAAACTGATTTAAAGTGAAATAAACGATTAATTAAATTGATGTAAGTTTATACACATGAGATGTTTCGAGGGAATCACTAAGAAATTGAATTATATTTTGGAGAATTTAAAAACGTGAAGTATAAGTGTGTGTGTGTGTGTGTGTGTGTGTGTGTGAGTTGTTATATAATGTCAGTGTTAGCTCATAATTATACATCTATTTTGAAGATAGGAAGCATAGTAGAGTGTAGTTTGGTTGTCGAGATGCACATCGCGTTTGGTAGCGAAACGATCGGGAGAAGGATTCATAGCGACCTTCTCTCGTGGCGACACGAGCACCCCTCTTAAACACTTGAAGGAACCTGTGCGTAGGTTCAACCAAAGGGCGCCAAACTTCAACCGTGTGATGAAGACAACATGGTGGGAGGATTAAGTGACTCACTGGAGGTGGTGGCACGATGATAGTGTGAGAACCGACGTTGGAGCATGGTTCGAGCTGGGCATTATTGCCCAGTTCATACCATGAACTTATGGACCGACGGCAATAACTGGTCCACTAGCCAGTACTTGATCTGGGCAATAATGTCTAGATCTAAAGCACTTTGCTCATGGACCCATTTTCATTTCACCCAATCAACTTCGTGATTACATGTCGATGATATCGAGGCTCTTTTGCATGATGTTTAGGCGATTATATAATAATGAGATATCAGTTTCCATTCTCGAAGTACGTATATATATGATTACGTGGTGTTTTATTTGATATATGCATGACTTTGGTGTCCCTTTATGGCTTTTGATAGCATATTATATGGGGTATTCCAATTGTACTCTTTCGCAGAGGCACATTGTGAATTTGTCAAGAAACCCATAATGATTAAGAAAGAGGATAACTATAAGTGGGTCACATATTACTTATGCTCGATATAGGGGTATGCTGAGATCCACGTAGGTTTCAAATATCTAAAGTGGGTCATTTATCACTTATGCTTGATATAACGGTATAGTGAGATCAACATTAGTTCCATCACGTTGGATGCAGCTTAGGGTCTATGGTACATTTAGATACAGTCTCCATTTATTTGGGATGCTCGGTGGGAGTCAGATCACAATGGATTTCCGTCATAGACTCCACCCATTAACGATGATGAGTATCAATTTATACACACACCATTTGATGTATAACATTATGTTATGAATGGTATATGAATATCATTAGCTGATATTGTTATTGTGTAATTTAGGATAGAGCTATAATATGATATCAATATTACCCTTGCATTGCATATTGGATTACCTCCATCATGGTATATTATAAGCACAACAGTCACATTTTGGTAGATTTGTTGACTCGTTGATTGTATGGAAAGAATAGGTCGATGTATATCATTACAATATACCCTTATCCTTACTATAGCCACTTATGTATATTTGGATTTCATATATAGTATTTTAAGATTATTTCCACTCATATTAGGCTTTAAGTCCAACCCGCATTTTGTCTCTGTTTATTTTATAACAAACTCTGAGGTACTCGATTAAGTAGGCTGAGAGTCCGTAGCTTTTAAGGATAGCTCAAGATCACTTTATTTTTTATCAGAGCATGATGACGATATTATGTTATACACTTATATGTGTATTTTGTAGTACATGATAGATCAGTGTTTATAAGTATGAGACATGTACCATCTGATGCTATATTCAGTACTCCATATGTATGGAGTTGATGTGCTCTAGTTGTTGCTAAATCTATCAATTGTTCGTATATTTTCTATGTCTTATATATATATATATATATATATATATATATATATATATTGTTCAGGCTATGCATCTTTTATATATTATATATTGTCACCCGTGTGGGATATTATTGTTACACCATAGTTAATTAATTTGAATAAATAACATATTTTCAAATTACCATGTATAGTCCGTCTTTATGGTGCTTAAGGTTGATCACTGTCATTTAGTGATGAAATTTTTTAGGGTGGTCACAGGGCAAGTGGTTACATTAGTATCGATGCCTAGGTTCTACACTTTGGACAAAGCTAACCATTTGAGGTTCTATTTAAGGAAACATGTGAGAACGTACTTGTATTTTGTTATTAAAGTAATTCTGCATGCATCTTAGACTTTCTGCAATTCTGTTTATTCTTATTGTGTGTTGCTAAAGTATCTTCATTTCAGGCCAGCACTATGAACAGACGAGGTATATGGGCGGCGGCAGTTATAAAAGCAGTTATGCCCGATTAGTTTTAAGAGTTCTTTGCTACCGTGAGGGATGCTCTGGCTCTTGCTGTTAGTATTAGAGGTGTAGCCCCCAAGGCACTAATATTACCAGCTCTACCAACTTTGGGTTTCCAAAAGTTATGCAAGGATTTACTTAGTCTTGGTGAGAGGCCTTTTCTGGGCATTGAAATATTTGTAGGGACTCGGACGTGGATACGCACGATATAGACTGTTTTTGCCAACATGGGCTTGAATGTCATCCTTATGAGGAGAGTTACCTCCTAGCATCTTGTAGGAGAGGCCTTAGCTTGGTGGGACATTGTTGTTAGGGAGGTGGATTACCAAACTATGACTTGGTATGATTTCATGTGTCACTTTGAGGCCTAGTTTATTTCTACCGCTGAAGGAGGCATACAATTGGAACATTTTATTCCCCTACAGGAAGGGGACATGAATGCAAGAGGGTATATCACCCAATTTAATATTTTGGCTAAGTGTGGAGCTTAATTGATTAATACTCCAGTGAGAAAGGCAGAGAAGTTGGTAAGAGGGCTCAGTTTACCACTTAGGGATTTGACTCTTACTCATATCCTAATGGGGGCCATTTGCGAGAGTCTTATAGGGATGTCTCTTTTGCATGAGAGTACGTGGGTAGCTCTATAGGTGGTGCTAAAGGCAAGTGGGAAGAAGTTCTTCCTAAAGAAGAAGGGACCCTTTGAGAAGTCTTAACCAATGAAGGAGTGAGATTTTTTTTGGCACTATGCTTGAGGAGTAATGATTTTCATATCCTAGACATGTAAATAATTATGTGATTCATTTAGTTATTGAATTATTACTATTTTGAAGGTCATGTAGAGCAGGATTGTTGGGTGAATATCTCACAAAGGAATTGCTATATTGCAACCAGCCTAGTCATCTTAAGTGAAAGTATCTGTCTATTCCTAAAGGTGAATAGGTAGTGAAGGCTTGTGCTACTACAGCTATTTCGAGTTCCAGTAAGCCCATAGCATAATAGAAGGGAAAGGACCCCGTATTGGAAGGTGTTATTTTTATTCATTACTTGCTTATATGGGTTCCTTTTGGTATCGGGGCTTCGCATACTTTTATTTCTAATTTCTTTGTTTATAGATTACATATAGAGCCAAATATTATATTTGAGCCTCTTGGGGTTTCAAATTCTATTGGGGGATCGACATCTCTTTTTATGATTTTTCGAGGGTTTCTTTTACATATCAAGGATTTCAGATTTCTTTTAATGCTTTTATACTTGGGTTTTATGGATATGGTTTTATTTTTGGTATGGACTGGATGTCGGGATAAGGAGTTATGCTTGATTGTGATAGCGGAGTGGTTCGCATGAGGGTTAGTGAGGGGAATCAGATTGACATATCACGCGAGTCTGAGGTCACTTCTATGGTTAGCTAATTGTATTCACTAGTTATTTATCATGAGGTGTTAGCCACTATTCTTGTTCTTAGTAGATTTGCTGATGTTTTTGGTGAGATTACTAGATTACTCCCACACCGCAAGATAGGGTTTCGTATTGACTTAGTGATGGATGCTAGGGTCGTTGTATTACGTATTAAGCAGATGGAGACAAGGAAGCATCGTGAGCATGAGGCTAAGGTTATTGATTTGTGGCGAAGAAGTTTTATTCATCGAAATATTTCTGAGTGTGGAGTGCCCATGGTCTTTCTACTAAGGTTGATAGATGTTTGAAGCAGTGTGCTGGTTATAAAAGCTAAAAAGACGACTAAAAAGAACCAGTATCCTTTGTCGTATTGATGATTTGTTTGATTAGTTTGGAGGAGCACAGATATTTCCATGGTTGGGTCTAGCTGCAAGCTTCCATCAGCTTAGGGTTCATTCGATAGTATTGAGAAGACATCATTTAGGACTTCGGATGGATCTATTGAGTAATTGGTTATGTCATTTGTGCTAACTAATGCACCCACTGATTTTATTGATCTCATGAGCCGTGTATTTTGGGATCAGGTGAACAAATCTATAATCATGTTTGTGGATAACATTCTTGTTTATTCTTAGGATGAGGAGGAGCGTCGATTACATCTAGGGATTATTTCGGAGGTTTTGAGATAGCATTAGTTGAGGGCTAAGTTTACGAAGTGCCCCTTTTGGCAGAAGGACATTTGTTTCTTAAGCTATATAATGTCAGGGCAGGGGATCTCGATGGATCCTAGTAAGGTGGCGGTAGTCCAAGATTAGCAGGTACGTAAGATAGTTACAGAGATTCATGGCTTCCTTCGGTTGGCTGGATATAATCGAAAGTTTTTTTGAGACTTTTTGAAGATAGCCACACCCTTAACATGTTTGAATGGGAAGGGGAATCCCTTTGTTCGGGACTCTAAGTGTGGGCATGCTTTTGTTGACTTGAAGAGGTTGCTTACCTTGGCACATGTTCTTATCACTCCTTGGAGTTATAGACCATTCATATTATTTGGATGCATGTGGTACTGGGATCTAGGTAGTCTTGATGCAGGAGGGAGAGTCGGTTCTTATGCTAGCAAACAATTCAAACCCCATGAGAGGAATTATCTAACCCATGACTTAGAGATTGCAGCGATTGTTTTTGTGTTGAAGACGTGGAGGCATTACCTTTTAGGTGAGAGGTTTGAGCTATACACCGACCATAAGTTGTTGATGTATCTCTTTTCCTAGAAGAATCTTAATCTCAGGCAGCAACGGTGATTGAAGTTCTTGCTTCTTACGATTTTGATATATCATACACCCTAGGAAAGGGGAATGTTGTTGTGGATTATTTAGTAGGAGACACGCTGCATTGGGCTCTTTATTTGTTGAGTGGCGGAGATCATAGTATATTACGAAATTTAATTTCCAGCCACCTTACGATATTGTACCTTGGTTATTGGCGAACTTGGAGGTATGAGATCTACTAATATTTTATCACCGACTTATATACAAATTTGGTAAAACTTTATAATACTTTTATACATAAGTGAGATCTACTCTCATTATTCATATTCGTTCTTGCCAAATGCATGATACAGAGTTTATAGGGATCTTCCAGCAACTTAAAAGCATTGTAAAATCTAGTGATCTATACCGATATTCTATTGACCAAAATGGATGGCTTCAACGTGATTGTAGATTGTGTTACCTAATGTAGATGGGATTATTGGTGAGGTGCATAGAGAGTGTCTTCGCTCTAGGATGACTGTCCATCCTAGCAGCGACAAGATGTAAAGAGATGTTTGGCGTTCATTCTATTGGAAGAAGATGAAGTGCTATGTTTCTTAGTTTGTTGCGAGATGCTTGACTTGCTAAAGGGTCAAGGCAAAGTTGAAGAAGTTAAGTGGATTATTGCTTCCATTAGAGACCCCTTTATGGACGTTGGAGAAGATTTCCATGGACTTTATTGATGGATTATCTCCTACTAGACGAGGAAATGTGAGCATTTGGGTTATAGTTGACTGACTGATGAAAAGCGCCCATTTCATTTCTGTTTGTTCTACAAGGGTTGCTTTATCTTTGGATACTTTGTATATGAGAGAGATTACTAGACTCCATGACGCTATAATGAGCATCATTAGTGATCGGGATCCGCTATTCACTAGTCATTTTTAGAGGAGTCTGCAGGATGCTTTAGGCGCTGAGTTGAGCTTGAGTACTGCATATCACCCACAAACTGGTGGCCAGACTGAGACAGTGAACTGTATGCTTGAAAATTTATTAATACCTTTTATTCTTGAATTTAGGGGTCTATGGGAATACCATTTGTTATTGGTAGAGTTCACTTATAATACCAGTTATCAAGCGAGTATTGACATGGTACCTTATGAGGCTTGGCATTGGAGATCATGCAAGCCACCATCGTGTTAGTCAGAGATGACCAATTGGTTGATATATGGTCTTGATATAATCCATGAATCTATGGAGAAGGTTGATTTGATTAGAAAGAGGAAAAGGCGGCTCAAGACTGTTAGAAAAGTTATGCTGATAGAAGGCATACGGACTAGGAGTTTACCGTTGGAGATGCATTCTTCATAAAAGGATCTCCATTGAAGCATGTTATGAGATTCAACGAATTAGGGAAGCTTGCGTTGAGATTTATTGGAACTTTTTCCCTTACTGAGAGGATTGGTGCTTTATCTTATCAGGTTGATCTTCTCAAGAAGATTTCTAAAGTGCATAATGTATTTTAGGTTCCACCTTAATGGAAGTATGTGCATAAATCGGGAGTTATTATTGGACCGAGCCAGTTTGTTGAGGTAGATGTTAAGCCGAATGTTGCTAGAATGTGTGGACCTATCAACATAGTCGATAGAGAGACTAGACAACTTAAGGAAAGGTGTAAGTCTAGTGGATCGTATATAATATGGCTTGTGTATAGGACAAGTGTGTGTATAATAATATAAACAAATGTAAATAACATAGTATAAAAATAAAGAATAAAAACGAGCACACCGGAGTTTTTATACTGGTTCGGACCTCGCATCCTACATCCAGTATCCAAGCTCCCCTATAGTATTTCACTAACTAACAACCCTCGCTTCGTCCGTAGTAACAGGCTTATACAAAAGTTTCTCCAACAAACTTGTGTTCTAAATAACACAGATATTGACTTCGAGTACCATTCTTCCTGTAATCTCCATTGAGTGTAAATACTTGGATTCGTAGGAAGTAGGTTTATCAAAATGTAGATTTTGGTTATAGATTATTAAGAATATGAAATTATTGACAGCGTAAGCACTTAGAAAATAAAAAATAGAAAATAGTAGAGTGAAAAAAAATTAAGTTCAATCTCTGATTTTGAATGTATTTATAGATGATTAATGGTTGTGTTTCAAAGAGTATGTCTTCTCAAAGAGTTTTCCTTTTGATCAAGAGTTGCAATTATAGGGAAGAAGGCTTGAACGTTTAAAATGAAGCGAAGTGGCTGATCAAAATATGAGAGTTGAAACAGTGTCAGATGACTGGCATATATTGTTAGATGTTTGAGACCTTTCAAGTTTTTAACCCAAAATATCTACCAAACAAATGGCATTATATCCCAGACGTTTAAGACTGTTTTGTTTTTAGAACCTGAGTATATTATTTTAATTTGCTACGTGTTTTAATTATATGCTTTCGTGTGTGCTTATAATAAATCAAGGAGATTGTATAAGATAATCTAAGATCATGGTACAAATATATGACCTTACTTCTATAGTATGATCTATCATTCTTCAGGATTGTCTTCATGCCATGGTATCGACGAGTGGAGTGATCTCTTCTATCATACACATACAAATAGATAAGGTATTTCTTATATGTGATTGTATAGTCATTGTCATTAAAATCACAAAAGAGAGGTTCTAAAATTCTCCCCTTTTTTGATGACGACAACTATACAATCTTTTGTAATGACATTGTAAAAAAATGAACTCCCTCTGGATATGTTATTTCCCCTTATCTATGTGCGTACAAATATTCTAGTATTCTCTCCCCCTTTATCATTAGCAAAAAGAATAACATAAACGTGTAATTCATAGAAGGAGAACACATAAAACTAAAAGAAAACACCATACATTATCACAGAAACAATACATAGTTCAACCGCACTACACTAGTTTGACGAACATCATAGTCATAAAGAAAAAACACAATACTAGTCAATATAAACATAATGCTTAAACACAAAGAGAATATCACTGAGAATGAAAAGAAGTTGCTGATACCCATGGTTATTGAAAGAAAGCCCATCATAATTTTCATAGTACTCCCAATAGGCTGACGGATCAGTTTGATAGTCCCCTGACCATTGATGTGTTGAGGTTTTGTACTCATCATGTTCATGAATAGACAGACCTTGAAAAGAGGCATACTTCATGTGTTTAGGTAATGGTGGATCAGATCAAGATTCCTCTCCATCTTCCTTCGGTTGTTCTTGCAGAATGACTCTATCATGATCAGAAATTCCAATACTATGCGATGACCCGTGCGACTTAGGGACATGAGCATGTGATGTATGAGGTGTAGGAGAAGGAGATGATCTAAAAGAAGATCTACCATGGACTTTCCTCATAACCTCGCCCAAAGTGGATTTTTCCATAGCTTTCTCAAGCTTGGTGATGCGTGTTGAAAAAGACCTTTCAAAACCAATCATTTTGTTTTCTTATTGTTTTTGAATCTTTTCCAATGATTCTTGATTCACCATGATCACCCTTTGATTTTGTTAAGTCTTGTACGGACTTATTTTGATCAGTTTCAGTGGGAGCTTCGTAAATCTTCGATTCAGAGTGATATCCTATATCATGATGAGAAGGAGCAGACAGTTGCGAAGGAGGAACTTGAGCTTGTTGTAGAGGCACCGGACGTAGTTGTTCTTTTTATTGTTGAGCAATCCATTGAGTAAGAGAAACGTAAGGAGTGGTGTTCAAGGGAGATGCATTAACTTGAAAATTCTTATTCCACTTTCCTTAATGGGAATTTCTTTGAAGTGAGATATGTAAGTTGGTACGTCAAGTGCTTTTAGTATTCGCATAATGTAAAGAGTGTATATGATAGTTTGGCGATAAGGACTCCAATAATTCTTTTTTTCATCATGGATAAACAATGCCCAATTTACATGAATTCCACCAAAAAATACATATAATGCCTTATGGTCATCCTCATATATTTGTTCATGGCTACCTAAATGAGGTAGCACAGTGTTGATTAACATTCTATTTAACAGTCCGGCTCGTGGTTGATGATTAGGTGATTTGCATTCGGGCATTCTATCTTCCCATAGTTCATGTGTGACTTGGTTACGTGGTAAGTTCCGATAATCAGCTATTTCTTGTAATGTAGTACCATTAGAAGAACAATCCAGTATTCTCCCAAGCGTTTTTACACTTATCTTTAAAACTTTACCATTAACACTCGTCCATAACCATCCGCCCTCATTCTCATGTTTTCAAACATTTTTGCTACATAAATTTGCATAGAAGAGGAAAATGGCAAGTTGATTGATAATTACCTCATTCTCATTGAAATTGATTAGTGGTCGAATGCCAACGGCCAGTGTTAGTTCTTGAAGTCGGTATTCTACAAATTTAGAAAACTAATAGAAATGGCCAACATGGCATTTCTTAATTTTTAGATCCTCAAATCTTTTCATAGCACTTGGACTATTTGCGAAGCCATTGTTGGATGTGTGAATCAGTGACAGTAGTTGGTTAGGAAGAGGAAGATTGGTCAGGATTGAAACGTTAGAGTTTTTAGAAGAAGCTTGGGTTTTTAGATTTGGGTAAAAATTAAAATTATTCGGGTAAGAAGTAAATAACGAAGTAGAAAATACATATGGTTGCTTAGAGTGGTAGCCAAAAATTTTCTCAGACGTTTGAAGGTATTTGCCAAACTTCTGGGAGTATTCAGAGAATTAATCCCGGTATTTTGCTAGATATCTGGTGTTTTACCTTAGACTCTATGAGTTGTTAAATGATGCATTTTAATGAATTATATATTTTTAACTTGTAATTCATATGTTTATTTTAAAACATGATAAATGATATTTATAATTATTATCAAAGAAATAAATTATTTCTCCTTCGATGATTCCGAGTTCTTGTGCTCGGATCGATTCCAAGAATTTGTGTCATTTTAGTTTACACGGTTGATGGCTTAAGAGGAGAATAATTTAGACGAATCAGAATATGATTCCAGTCTTGATTTGATGGCCTTGCTTCCTATATGTTTCTTGGAGTAACGCTATTAGTTTTTATAAGAGTCTCTATTGAATGAGGAGATTTTATATGTAAGCAGTCCTTCGTTGGTGAATGTCCATAGATTGTCAAAATACATCATTTGAGAAAGTTAAGATGATTTCCTTGTCTTCGTTGCTCGTAATATATTTCTCTTTTAACTCCCATCATTTCTTGTTGATAGTGAAAAATTTCATCAACTTTAGTATTGATAGATGATGATTGATGTGCACGTAAATGTGCATATTTTTACCACCATATTTATTCTATTTAAATTAAATAAATTATCATATTGGGTATTTTAACTTGTTTTAACCAAAATTCATAATAATTCCAAATTTTCACATATTCATCATCATACAAGGGCAAAATGGCCATTTGCGCGCGTATATTAATTTGAGAGAATTTAATTGGAAATTTCTATAATATTTTGTAGGAATTTAGCTTCTCATATTAGTGGGTTCATGAAGAAACATGCATGCACAAAATGGATATAAAGGAATGAAGATGGAAATAATTCAAAGTGAAGATCATGGAGGACCCCACCTACCCACCTACCTTAATGTACAAATTAAAGGCTAATGCACATGCTTATGGAGTTAATGGTTTCATATACACTTAATGGGGGATTAAGACATGTTAATGATTACTTGGCCTCCACACTTCCTAGGGAGCATTTTGGGCATTCCCCAAAAAGTGAATTAGGGTTTTAAAACTTGTATATATACCCCTTATGTTTCATGTAATCTATCCTCTTCTCTTAGTCTCTCTTAGGCCTCCTTTTCTTTAGTTTAGTTTAGATCAAAAATAAAATGAAAGCTCCTCTTTCTCTTTTCATGGCTACTTAGCTATTTTTATTTTATGTAATTTTTTTTTATGCAATTTAATACATGCTCTTTCCTTTTCATGTTCATTTACTTTCATGTTGTAGTGTAGATCTCTTCTCTTTAATGCAAGTAGAATAATTTTTCCTTTCATTTTGCTCTCTTTTTCCTCTTCTTTTTATTCAATGTTGCTTTCTACATTTGTTCATATGATGACAAATATAAGAGGCTAAACCCCTTCAATTTAGGGGTAATTAGCTCTCTAATCATGTAGCTTCAACTTAATTTGATATTTATGCTCTCTTTTTGTGCTTAATGAGAATGATTGAAGTAGTTTAATGATGTTGTTTAGCTTTGAATTTGATAGTCTATGTTGTTCATAACAAACAGGCTATGCTTAAACAAACAAAACACAAATTGCCTCTTCATCTACATATGATTATGGCAAAGAAGTGATTGTTGAAATTAAAATTTGATGGCTTATATTTCTAATTAATAGTTAATAGGCCATGCTTAAAATAGATTTCATTTTCAACTTTGTTGTCATATTTTATGAGATTTAAAAGTGTATTAGTGGTTGTGTTATAGTTTGATGGTTTATATTGAGCTAATTAATAGCACAAATATACCATACTTATGATAAGCACATCAACTAACTCACTAATGACAAGAAAAGAGAGATCATAACTTCATTTTGTTGATTTATGTGATCTAGAGAGTGGAAATTGCCTCTAAATTGTCTTAACTCTCATATTTTTATAATTTTCTTTTGTTAGTTTTTGTTAGTTTCTTACATTTCTAGCTATTCACTCTCGATTTCGGTATAATTTGATTGAATAGAATTTTAAAATCATCAATTCCCTGCGGATCGACCCGTATTCACCACGTGTTACATTGTTACACCGTGCGCTTGCGGTTAATTTTTTATTTAAATTCGTTCGACGGTTTTCTAAACTGATAGAATTTCCGTCGACGAACAAGTTTTTGGCGCCGTTGCTGGGTAGTTGTTTTGATTTTAATTTTTTATTCTTCGAATTATTTTTGTTTGATTTTTGTGTGTTTTTATTGTGTGTTTGTATTTTAAGAAAAAAATTGTGTTTGTTTGATTTTTGTGTGCTTGTTGTTCTAGTTTCTATTTCCATTTGCATTTTCATATCTGAAAAAAAAAATTATTACATACCCAAGTTTATTTCAACAAACAAAAAAAATATTTTATTGCATTCTCTTTCAGTTTTCATTTACATTTGCATTCTTTATATTTTCCTTTACATTTACAAAACAGTGCACTTCCCTTCTCTGTCTACTGTTCACTGCATATAAGTGCACTTCACTGCTCTGTGCACTCCCACATTCTTCATCTCCAACTTCCTGCACAAACCACTACCTCAACCATCACCATCACTGATTCCCACACCCACCAGTCATCATCCCACTGTCTTCCCATTGACCAACTTGCTCATTGCCTTTGCTCAATCCACTCAAGCATATTGCCTCACTGCATACTGCATACCTGCCTGCCTTCAGACAACATATCAAATTCATAAACACCACAACCAGCCTCAACCACCATACATACTTCCAGCCTGCAACTCGATTACCCACTCCATTCCTTGCCTACTACCCAATTCCTTCAACCACCCTTAACTGCCCCATAGCATCACCATATAACATCAACTCTTCTTCACTGCCATTCTAATACAACCATTGTCATCCACCTTACAAACAACTTCTTCTCTGCCAAACACTACCTTTTATTTTTTCTTTCTTCACCTTACTTGCGTGCTTCCTCCACTATACACAACAAACATACATTCCACTGAACCAATCTCCACTTCCTAACAATGACATCCATCCACTTCTCACAATCATCCCCAAACTCATTGTTCTAACCAATGTCATAACATTCCACAACATATCAACCACCAAACATTTCACATATACATTGTGAAAAGTGACCAATTCACTGACTACTACAGCCGTCAAGAGTAGAACCACCAGCAAGCATCACTCCAAAAACCAAAAAAAACTGTTGTGCATCTCACCCTCCCCTTCATCTAAAATATTCCCAGTTAAACCCACATCCAACATAGCCACCATGACCTCACGACTACAAACGGCAACCCAGTCACAAACCAAAACCCCCCTTCCTCAATTGTAGTCACCATCACCTGAACATCAGTGATCACCTACGCTCACCACCACCTTAAACCAGAAATCAATCGCAACAACCCAAACCCCACTTCGAAACCCACCAACCTCGACTACGACGCCACCTCAAAAGTTACTGCAACTGCCTCGTTCTTCACTGCAATAGCTTCCATCGCAACCCAATCAACTACTACCCAAATTCACGGCTTCACCACCTCACAACCGAAATCGACGACCCTACAACCAATCTCAACTCCAGCCTCTTCGACCTCCCTCAACATCGCCGACTATCGAAACCGCCACGAAATACCTCAATCACTGAATTGACAAATGAATTCGTGAAATTTGAATGTGAATTGGGTTGTGAGTTTTCCCTATATATTTCTTTTCTTTTCTATCTTTTCCCTCTCTGAAAATTTGTTCGGAAATTGAAAATTGTGTGCGTGTTGATTATCTTGACAGAGCAGCACTTCATTGTTTTGTCGGATAATTTAAGTTGGGTCGGGCCCTAGCCCAACAAATATAAAAAAAGGGTTTGTTCATTTTGTTTTGAGTTTTCCTGTACTAAAAAAAAGGTTTTAGTTTCTAGTTTTAGTTTTCATTTGTGTAATTTTCATTTTTCATTTGTTTTCGCTTATTTAGTTTTCATTGGTTATAAAAAAACAACTTGTATATATATCTGGTTTTCATTTCAGGTTGTCAAAGCAGATAAAATCAAGAGAAATTGCTTGCTTACTCCGCTTGGCTTGCCCAAAAAAAATCTGCTTGCTTATAAAAGCTTTGCAGCTTTTAATCCCTATCTGTTGTTTTGCATTGTTGATTGATTGCATTTGCATTAAAAAAAATATTCAAAAATTTCATTGTAGTTGCATTGTTAATACACGTTTAATTTTGTTTTGCATTTCATTTTAGATTGTGATTAATAATAACGGTTAGACATCGATAACATTTAATTGTATATTGACAAGTTGTCTTCTTTGAACAATTTAAATTCTTAGTGTCTAGACTACGGCAGAGTAATAACCATTTATAAATACTATGATGATTCGTAAAAATTATAGTGGTTGTTCCTCTGAAGGTACATAAACCTTCGGCTGCATTGCTATGGTGATTCGTGGTGCACCGATAAATCCTGCCCGTTACCTGGCTGAGAACTATCTTGTTGATTTAAGACAATGTGTGATTATACAATTTTGGGTTAACTTAGAATAAATCATTTGTAGTTAACCACTGCATTCATTTAGTTGCATTAGTTCATGCATATTTAAAAAAAAAAATCAAAATCCAAAACGAAAAAAAATTGTAAATATTCCATTTCCTTTGAAATTTATTTTAATCCTTTTTCTTTGAAATTTCAAAAATCCAAAAAAATTTAGAAAAACAAAAATCCAAAAAAAATATAAAATCTTTTCAAAAGCCAAAAAAAATTGAAAATCCAAAAACAAAACAAAAATCAATTTTCCATTTTGAAAACTAAATTATATTTGTAAATATTTTTCCATTATAAAAAAACCAAAAACATTCTTGAAAATGCGTGAATTTCCATATTCACTTGAATTTTATAATAGTTGTGAAAATCAATATAATCCATATGATTTGACTTTGAATTCGTATGGATATTTTAACGACGACTATTCTTTAAACAATTTGAATTTTGAACAACAAAGTTTTCAAAACGATGACCAACCCTCTAATCTCGAAAATAGCATTTCATCTCTACTTGAAATCTCTATACAACAAAATCAAATGATAAATGAGTTGTTTAATTCATATTTGTGCGATAACTCGAATCAAAGTTTTCAAAATAATCAAAATTTGAATTCACTTCAAAAATCAAACGATTTCGAGTATAGCCCATGCCAATTCAATTTTGAACTCCAAAATGAATTTCAAAATCAAAACGAAAATGTGTTCCACTTTTCAAATAATTTTGGCAATTGGAATAATATCGACTACGATGCGATTGAAAAATTTTGTCCTCAACAAATACAAATCGAAAATTCTCAAGTTAATAACTACAAATTGGATTTTGTTGAACAAATGAACGAAATTTACGATGATCACACGGATTCATTGTTCGAAACATATATGAAACAACGTGAGAAACAAAACCAAATCCCAACGTGTGATGAGTCAAACAATAATCCATCTTTTACCCAAATCGATGATTTTCAAATAACAACTTTTGAAATTGAAAATGAAAATCTTAACGAAGTTGTTGAAAAGACGGTAATTGAGTTGAATTTCAATTCTTTTGAGGCTGAGAAACTCGATTTAAATTTCGATCTTCCTTTTTCTAAAAATTTGAATACAACAATTTTGGATTTTGAAATGGATACATGCGATGAAGTTGTTGATAATCCAACGAAGGAAGATGAATTTAACGAACACGAGTTTTATGGACTTTTCGAAAATGAGTCATTAAATTCTAATGGGGAAGATTTCGATCACCATTTTGACTTTGAAATCGATAATTTGGAATAAGTTTTCAATGATAAACTTCAATTTCAATTTGGTGAAAATAAATGCGAATTTCAATCAATTGTTTTACCAACCCCAAAAATCATTGAAAACAAAACAAATTGTTCAATTTTTAATAAAACAAAATTCGTTTTTCCAAATCGACAATCAACTTCGAAATCTTTTACAATTTGGTTTTTCTTTCTTAAGCTGTGTCTCACACATTTGACGAGACAAATGAATCGGTTTTTAGAAGACCGTTTCATTTACTTTCTCATCTCTTGTTAATAATAATCTTTCATGTAAATATAGGATTTTTATTTTATTTTTCTCCTTCCACTTGGGTTGACTATGAGGTCAAAATCAAGTGTGGAGAAAGACTCGTCTTCTTTTTTATTTTTTTTGACTAATTTTTCATTTTTCTTCTTCCAAAACTAAAAAAACAATTTTATTTAAGCATTTTGATTTATTTTTAAAGAAACACTATAGGATAAATATATGGTTTTGGTTTATTAAATTGAAATTATTGAAAATTTATTTGTCTTAAAAAAATACAAAATGAAGTTTGATTACAAATAATAATAGTTTAACTAGTATATAGGAAGATTCATACGTGTTAATTATGAAATACATCCTAATTGAAAATCTTTGTTTTAAAAGTACTTGATTTAAAGTAAAGGATATAACATTTTTTTGTCTTCTAAGTTAAATGGTGCAAAGATGATTTTGCAAAACTCTCTCTCTTAAAAAAATTATAAAAATAAAAAATAATGACATCCAAGTATTCACTCTCATTTAAAAGTCCTCACGGTTATGCATGGGTGAATTCCTTGGAATCTTTGATTATGTGCTTTCATACTCATTTAAAAGTCCTCATGGTTATGCATGTATGGAACACATGTAAAAAAAAATTCTTAATAAAAACCACCTACGGTCCATAGGTGTATACACGAAAGTGTGTGCACTCGTCATGCTCTGTACTCCCCTCACATAAGCCCGAAAGGCAGCGCATAGGTGGTATATCTGGCCTCAGTTTACCTGAGCTAGGTGTGTAATTTTTCTTGCAAATAATGAGAGAGAAAGCAATTGAAATCCTAACACTATTTTTACTTATTTTATTTGATTTGTTATTGAAAAGAAATGAAAATACCACTTTGATAAACTTTGATAATCAACTAAGGATCCATTTCATATTTACACTGTGTTATTAACAAAAACAACGAGTTAAACTATAATATATTTGTTATGATAACTTGATTTTTGTTGGAAATTTTGACGAGTAAATGACATAAATTTTCAAGATAATAGCCAAAACCTATATTTAACTTATTCGTGTCAATTTAAAAATAAATCCTTCATTTGTAAATATTTTTTTTTTTAAAACTTGCATTCATCTCTTTGTAAATAAATCTTGCATTTTCTAAATACTTTCAACCTGCATTTGGATTTTGTGGGTAGTATCTGCTGAAAACCCTCACGAGACAACACTCGTCCTATTGGGGACACCAAGAGGTTTAACGGCTTGTTGCATACGCTCAATGCAATCGTGCTCCCTACGAAAACGGATTTATCTTAGTTTTAGTTTATTCGAGGAAGAATAAAAAGATAAGTGTGGGGGTACTTGATGTGCACGTAAATGTACATATTTTTACCGCCATATTTATTCTATTTAAATTAAATAAATGATCATATTGGGTATTTTAACTTGTTTTAACCAAAATTCATATTAATTCCAAATTTTCACATATTCATCTTCATATAAGGGCAAAATGGCCATTTGTGCACGTATATTAATTTGAGAGAATTTAATTGGAAATTTCTATAATATTTTGTAGGAATTTAGCTTCTCATATTAGTGGGTTCATGAAGAAACATGCATGCACAAAATGGATATAAAGGAATGAAGATGGAAATAATTCAAAGTGAAGATCATGGAGGACCCCACCTACCCACCTACCTTAATGTATAAATTAAAGGCTAATGCACATGCTTATGGAGTTAATGGTTTCATGTACATTTAATGGGGGATTAAGACATGTTAATGATTACTTGGACTCCACACTTCCTAAGGAGCATTTTGGGCATTCCCCAAAAAGTGAATTAGGGTTTTAAAACTTGTATATATACCCCTTATGTTTCATGCAATCTCTCCTCTTCTCTTAGTCTCTCTTAGGCCTCATTTTATTTAGTTTAGTTTAGATCAAAAATAAAATGAAAGTTCCTCTTTCTCTTTTCATGGTTACTTAGCCATTTTTATTTTATGTAATCTTTTTTTTATGCAATTTAATACATGCTCTTTTCTTTTCATGTTCATTTACTTTCATGTTGTAGTGTAGATCTCTTCTCTTTAATGCAAGTAGAATAATTTTTCCTTTCATTTTGCTCTCTTTTTCCTCTTCTTTTTATTCAATGTTGCTTGCTACATTTGTTCATATGATGACAAATATAAGAGGCTAAACCCCTTCAATTTAGGGGTAATGAAGCTCTCTAATCATGTAGCTTCAACTTAATTTGATGTTTATGCTCTCTTTTTGTGCTTAATGAGAATAACTGAAGTGGTTTAATGATGTTGTTTAGCTTTGAATTTGATAGTCTATGTTGTTCATAACAAATAGGCTATGCTTAAAGAAACAAAACACAAATTGCCTCTTCATTTACATATGATTATGGCAAAGAAGTGATTGTTGAAATTAAAATTTGATGGCTTATATTTCTAATTAATAGTTAATAGGCCATGCTTGAAATAGATTTCATTTTCAACTTTGTTATCATATTTTATGAGATTTAAAAGTGTATTAGTGGTTGTCTTATAGTTTGATGGTTTATATTGAGATAATTAATAGCACAAATATACCATACTTATGATAAGCACATCAACTAATTCACTAATGACAAGAAAAGAGAGATCGTAACTTCATTTTGTTGATTTATGTGATCTAGAGAGTGGAAATTGCCTCTAAATTGTTTTAACTCTCATATTTTTATCATTTTCTTTCGTTAGTTTTTGTTAGTTTCTTACATTTCTAGCTATTCACTCTCAACTTCGGTATAATTTGATTGAATAGAATTTTAAAATCATCAATTTCCTGCGGATCGACCCGTATTCGTCACGTGCTACATTTGTACACCGTGCTCTTGCGGTTAATTTTTAATTTAAATTTGTTTGACGGTTTTCTAAACCGATAGAATTTCCGTCGATGAACAATGATTCGTGATTAATCTCTTCTTTGACTTTCTTTCCTTTTGGAGATTAGCTGTTGTGATATGTAGGTGAAACTATAAGATGGTTTATTTGCAGGACGAGTGGTTTTTGTGGGTAATATGAATATACTCTTAGAGAAGGGTGAACTAAATTTAATTGTTGAGTAAGTGGAGTTGTGGTTGGAAGGCATTTTTAAATCTTCAATTGTATAACATAGATCCTATCATACATCGGTATAATTTTTGATCAATATCTTTTCATTTTCATCTTTATCATAATGTAAACTAGTGCTCATTTGAGTTGGTTTACTAGATGTATTATCCATTTTAAACCATTATAGCAATTCTCTATAATATTTTCTTGAATTATGAAAATTCCATTTTCCAATTGTTTTATCTGTAAACCTACGAAGAAATTTAATTCTCCCATATGAGACATCTCGAATTCATTTTTCATTATGTGAGAAAAATCATTACATAATTTCTCATTAGCTGACCCGAATGTGATATGGTCAACATATATTTGTACAATCAGTATATCATAATTTTTTATTTTTATAAATAATGTTGTACCGATTTTATCAGTTTGAAAACCAAAATTTATTAAATGTGCTTTTTGTCTCTTGAACCAAGCATAGGGTACTTATTTTAGCCTGTGTAATGCCTTTTAAAGTTCGATAACATGGTTCGGATATTTTTCATGAAGAAATAGAGAAGGTTGTTCAACATAGACATTTTCTTTTATAAATCATTTAAAATTCACTTTGAATGTCCAGTTGAAATAATTTGAATTTATGATGACAAGAAAAAGCAAGTAATGTTCTTAATGCTACAAGGTGGGCTACAGGGGAAAACGTTTCTTCATGATCAATTCCTTCTTCTTGGTTGTATCCCTGAGCAGCTAATCTTGTTTTATTATGAACTATGTTTCCATTTTCTTCTGCTTTATCTTTAAAAACCTATTTCGTTCCTAATATGGATTGATCATTTGGTCTTGGTACGAGTTCCCATTCTTCATTTCGTTTAAATTGATTAAGTTCTTCTTGCATTGATATAACACAAAAATCATCTTTTGATGCTTATTTATAATTTTTAGGTTCTATGTTATGTAAGGACCCGTATTTTTCCGATAAATAAAATATTAAATTAAATAAGATTTTGGAAATTTAATATTGTAATAAATTTAAATTTATTATTTATAAACGGGAAAATAGTTAAAATATGATTTAATAATGTTGTTTGAATGTTATTAACAAATATTTTATTTTAATCTCAATAAATTGGAATAATTGTAAAGTTAATTTGGTTAGAAACTGTAAATAAGGGATAAATTGAATGTTGGATTTAAATGTTGTAATTATATGTTATGAAACGGAATATGAAAATCAAGTAACTAGTAAGTAAATTTAGTAGCTTTCATTGGTAAACAATAAACTTGGAAATGTGTTTGAATTATAAATGTATAATAATTGTTTTAATTATCATTTCACTATTTAATTCGTTTGAAATTAATTGTAAATCAGTTGAAATTATATAATTAAAATATTGCAATTAATATGGTAAAAGAAGATAACTGTAGACTATCGATGTAACAAAACGTAAACCAATGTTAATTATATCCATAAAGTAATAATTGATTGAATAATAAGATGTAAATCAAAATAAATGAATTTATTTGAATTTAAATTATAATTAATAAATTTATTGCAATTGGAATTTGAACCCAGTAATTTGTTTAATATTTAACATTGGACTTGACATGGAAACTTATTTTAAAAATTATAAATTACTAGGTAATCAAAAATGATAAAAATTGGCTAATTATTTAATTTGAAAGGTGATTTAATCAATTCAATAATAATTTATTTAATTAACATGAAAATAGCCATTTTGGCCACTGTCTTGGATTTCGACGAAACAAGTTTCATCGGATCCATAACGATGAATTATTGTAGGATCTCAAGTTTCGTAGCGATCAAACTTGTCGTTTGATCGTGCGGGCTAGAAACGCGTAAAAATCAATTTAATGAATTCAATTTAAAATAAGATAATTTCAAAAGCTAACTTCTATATACAGTGGAATTTGTATTTGAAACTAGTTCTATTGAGTTTAAAAATATTGAAAATCTATATTTCGATATATTGGATGACCTCTTTTCGTTCCAGGAACGAAACGGGCTTTTCGGGTCATCGTAATCATTCCGACCCAATTCGATTTGTCCGTTCATTCTTATCTAACTTCGTCTATATAAATAGTTTTCTTTGAAAACCCTAGCAGCTTTTCATTTCTTTACATGTACAAATTTCCATCCTCTCGATTCCTCTTCTCTAATGTCAGGAATGGAAAATAAAAACCAAATGCTAAACAAATAAACCCAACCGCTACTTTAAACCCTCGATCTAATGGCTAAGATTCCACGCAACGGTCGGAGCCTCTTCAGCCAAAACCTCCAATGCGAGAAACGTAGCCCTCCTCCTCGTAATTCCATCTATACATTCTAGTCGTTGATCGGATGCCTATAGTGGCGGGAATTTCCATTTGAACGGCAGACAGTTTTGCCGATTTTTCTCCTCGACGACGATGAAAGGGGTGGCGGTGTTGGCACTGAAGGAGGGTGGAAGGCCTGAGTGATCTTCTGGCAGGATGCAGTAAGCCCTCATGGCCCCTAGCGGCAGTGGCGAACGATGGTTAGTGGCGGTCGTGAGTTCGTGAACAAGGAGGAATGTGATTTGGGGGATCTGTTTAATGATAATGACGTGGCTTAAAACTAATGAAGGTAATTAGTAGGGTGATATAGTTTAATTAATTTAATTTATAATCGTAGTGTTTATTAATCGATAGTTTTTTCGTACAAGGTCGGATTTACATGCTATTTCTTGTGTTGGATTCGTGTCGATGGTATCTACGTCGTGGAGTTAGATTCGTCGTCGTTTGGTAGATTCGTCGTCGTTTAGTTAGTTCGAATTTTTAGCTTCATTAAAGGTTAGTGTTTTAACTCACTCACAACTACTAAATTTTCTTATCTTAGGTAGATTAAATTTATGATGAGATCTGAAGTTGATTGATTGTTGTTTGGTATGTTTAATTTGTTATTCTAGTTAAATCTGAATTTTTCCGAATTTAATTGCCATTTAATTTAATACTGAATTTAAATTGCCCGTTAAATATCTGTTAATGATAATCAGTTAATCGTGGTTGTTTATTAGTAGATTGGAATGGTGATTGTGATTGATGTTGAACTGTTGATATTTGATGACTGAATGTTATGTTTATTTTATATATTGTTATCATACTGCAAGTTCCATTAGTTTATTGTTAGGAAAAATCACTATGGGTTGAAATGATACATACCCGAACGATCTGATAGATTAGGGAGAAATCATTATGGGTTGAAATTGAGCGGTTTCATGGATTTTGAACTTTAATTCAGGATTGCGGGTTGAAATGATATATACACGTAAATTTTAAACTTATTGCAGGTTGAAATGATACATATCTGTATCACTTGACCATAGGGTAGAAAATTAAATATGGATGATTTTAAATTCTTAAACTTTGAATCCAATTAAATAATATTTTGAAGTAAAATTTGATTTATAGGAACTGAATTATTTTCAAAAATCCAAGCTTTAAATGTTGAAATTGGAGTGGGTTTAAATGAATTGTTTAAAGAATTTAATTTGAAACTTTAAAGTTGAATTTGAAGTATAAATGAAATTATTCGAAATTGAGTTATTGTAAACGTTTGAACAATTAACTTTGTAATCTGTTTAATTTGGAGTAACTTAAATTTATCGTTCAACATAGATTTGAAATCGATATAGATTTAAATTGTTTTATTGAGAAGTTTTATTGAGAATCTTAATTGAAAGATAAAAATTGAGTTTTGTAGATTTGTTGAAATGAAAGAAGTAGTTTAATTTGATATTAATTTCAAATTAATTATTTTAATATAAACTGTTTAAAGGTATATTATTTTAAATTCTAATTTATTTAAATTTTCAAACTATTTACTATATAAACCATTTCTAATTATCAAACTATTTTATATTAAACTATTAAAACTATATTAAATCTATTTTAAACTATTTAAACTATTTTAATCTATGTTAAACTATTTTAAACTATTTAATCTATTTTAGTCTATTTTTAAACTATTTAATCCATTTTAATCTATTTTAAACTATTTTAATCTGTTTTAGTTATTTAAACCATTTAAACTATTTAAAAAATATATTTTAAACTATTTTAAAACTACTTAAACTATTTTGGACTATCTAATCTATTTTTAATAATTCTAACGGTGCAAGGTTGAATTGGTTATATTTAAATCCTTGATTTAAAAGCAAATATGGTTAAATGATGTTATAACCTACATTGGAATTTGAAATGATATTTTTTTTAGTGAAATGACATATTTTGAGTAAATATGATGATTTTGAAATGAGAATTTAACCTATTTGTGAATATGATTTTGGAAGTGATATGATTTCCAAAGTGTATATAATTTCGAAAGTGATACGGTTTTAAGAATATGATATTTTGATATCAATTATGAATCAGTTTTGAAAATGTAAAAGAACCATCCGGTGTGAAATAAGCGTTTGGTTGTTAAAGAGACCGAGATTGGATAATGTCATACTCTTTGGCAATACCGAAAACCACTTTAACAACCGTGCATATGATGGAGATTCCAAAATGAAGTAGAATGGTTTGGCGAACGGTTCTGTATGAGGTATTAACGTAGCCCTGACTGCCTCAAATCAGCTGATGTGACTAAAACATAAGCTATACATGAGCCAAGTAAGGTCACATCTCCAACCGGACATGCTTCTTCGATACCATATTTATTACTTTATGATTGATTTGGTGGCCACCCCTCGATTTGATTATGGGATTGTGTTCCGAGGTGGGCAGTAGTAGCTGCTATGTGTTACCACTAGCCCGGTTTTGCAAATGGTAGAATCCTACCCTGGCATTACCTCACGTGCCTTGTCACATGTGTTATCGCGCCCACTACAAGTTTGTTTTGTACCGTACATATGGAGTGTTCCCTGAGTAAACCACAAGCTTAGTGGAGCTTAAAGTATCTGTATAGACTACGAGAATATATAAAAATGTGTTAAAGGAGATATGGGTAACGCCTTAACGCTATTTTTATACTTTACTTTACTGTGGGCATATTATAATAGCGTATTGTACTATGTGTGTAAATAGTTTAACGGATCCTTAGGAGGTGGAATCCTGAACATCTCTTAAGTTATTGCATGCACATTAGGCACTGGATAAGAGATGTCAAACCCCGTAAACATCTCTGAAGCCGTCACACTCATATTTATTTACCGTCGATTTAACTTACATAAGTTATTTTAGTTCTGACTCGAGTGTTTTGCCTTTTCATTACACTCGGGTCAGTCTGAGCTTTTCAGTGTATTGAAGACCTTATTTCTAAAGGATGACGATGAAGATTTAGTACTATTATTAATTATTATACTTATACTACATCATGTTATTCCGCTGCATTATTTATTTATTCCTGCTGTATGTAACTCTAATCTGTATTGTAAAAGTATAATCAAATGTTATTTGTAATACAGCTTCATGAACTGTTTATTTCATTATTATATTTTGTCATTCCACTGTGAGATTTTGTGTTTTGTTTTCTTTCTTTTCTTCTTTTTTTATTTACCATATAATAATCCTCCCTTTTGAATGGTTTGAGTTGACATGTGTGGGTTATTGTCGATTTAAACCGTCCAAAAAGGGAGGTTGTTACAAGTTAGATATGAAAGCTACATGAATGATTTGATTTAGTTGATTTCTAGTTGAACCTATTGTGTTTAAGTCATCAATTACATTATTAATCGGATGATCCATTAAGATTCGAGGTAGGGATCTTAAAAGATTATCATTATTGTTATTATTATTTATGATATTATTATTTTCAGTTACAATAGTATTAGTATTATTATTACTATTATTATCAAAAACTTCTTCATCATCGTTATTTTTTTATTCTTAAAATCTTCTTCAAAGGAAACATGAAGACTTTCTTCTATAGTGTTAGTTACGTTTATTAAAAATTCTATAAGCTTTATTCCGATCTGAATAACCAAAAATTCCTTCAACAGCTTTTGGATCCAAATTTCCAAGATTATCTTTAGTATTCAAGATAAAACATTTAGAACCAAAAACACGGAAGTACGTTACTTTAGGTTTCTTACAAAAACATATTTCATGTATTCATGGTCATTGGTCTAAGTGTCACACGATTTAATACATAACATGCGGTAGCAATGGCTTCGGCCCAAAATTCTTTGGTAAACCACTTTTACCTAACTATGTAGTGCACATTCTTGTAATGTTCGATTTTTCCTTTCTACTACACCATTTTGTTATGAAGTTCGTGGAAACGAAAAATTATGACTAATCCCTTTTTTATCGCAAAAATTTTCAAAAATTTCATTTTCAAATTCTCCACCTTTATCATTTCTTATGCTTTTAATTCTATAATTCATTAAATTCTTTATTGTTTAGCAAAAATTTTAAAATATTTCAAACATGTCATTTATGTTTCAAAAACAGTATCCAAGTGTATCTTGAAAAATCATCAACAATCATAAAATACTATTTGTTATAATTTATTGATCGTACTTAAGTTGCCCCAAATAAATCTAGATATAGCAGTTCGAGTGATTGTTTTGTAGAAATTTCCTTTTTAGATTTAAATGAACTTTTCTTTAATTTTCCAAGTTGACATGTATCACATTAATTTTTAGTTTTATAATTTATTTTAGATAACCCTATTACTAAATAATTTTTTGCTAATTTATTTATATATTTAAAATTTATATGAAAAAGTGTTTGTGCCATATCCATGGGTCATTATGATTTGTCGTAAACATAAATCACTATTTTTTTAATATTCATATTTAAAACATAAATATTTCGATTTCTTAATCCTTCAAATATTAAAGTTTTATTTTGATCGAATATACTACATTTATCTTTTTCAAATCAATTCTAAATCCTTTATCACATAGTTGACTTATACTTGATAAATTGTGTTTTAAATTTTCTACTAACAAAACATTAATAATAAGAGGAGAAGTAGATAAACCAATGGTAATGACGTCTCCAATGCTGATGAAAAATCCTTTTGAATAATCTACAAATTTCACAGTGCCACCATCGATATATGTTATATTTGATAACATGTGAGTATTTCCTGTCATATGTTTGGAACATCCGCTATCGAGTATCAATTTTTCCTTTCTTTTAACATTGTTTTTAGGTACCTACAAAATAATAAGAGTTTAACTGGTATTCACTTCCTCTGTTAGGGTCCTATGTATTAGTAGGTAATGGTAGCCATATCCAAGAGGGTCTGAGACCTTTAAAAACATAATCATCATTATAAATGATTTTTCTTAAGTATTTATATATGTATTTTTGCTTAATCAACTTGTTATTGATTTAGGAATCCATATTCTAATAGTATTCATGTTAGAAATATTAATCTTAATTTAGATATAGGCTTCTTGAACTTAGTATAAAGTGTACTATAGTTCCTATGCTTTTGCTTAGTTTTAAATCCTAATCCATTCGATTTCCTGATGGTCTTGATATCTTGATCAAATTTCTAAATTTTATTTTCCTTTGTTATACTTTGATATGTTATTGGTAATTTGATCTAATTTAGTCTTAAGATCAAAGAATTCAACATTGGTAGAATCTAAACTTGTTTTTAGTTCAAGCTTTTATTTTTCAAGATTATTATTTACTAGTTTCTATTATTATTTGCTAGTTTCTATTTTCTAAATCACGCAATAAAGCATTATTTTGAGAGATAATCTTTTACATTCCTTTTGCGCTATTTCTAATTCCTCTTCTAAATTTTTTCTCATCTTTTAGCAAACCAATTTCTAGCATGCCCTATTCAATTTTCCTACATATTCCTTATTTAGTTTAGTGGATTCTCTATACTTATCATCTAATTCTATGCCAATTTCCAAATTTTCATCATATGTTAGATCAAGACCATTTTCTCGGTGCTAGCCATAAACAAACATTCGCTTGTTCTGAGGCACTTTCACTATCACTATCGGAAGAAGAGGATGAATCGAAGTCATCCCAAGTTACTTGAAAGGTTCTTCGCTTTTTCTTGAATTTCCTGAATTTTCTTTTCTTTGTCATTATTGAGTTGTGGACAATTTTTCTTAATATGGCCAAACTTGTCACATCCATAACATCTGATTGATGTTTGATTTGATGAGTTCGAATTGGCACCATTCTGAAAATTTTCCATCTTCTTGAATTTATTAAATTTGTTATAGTTCTTAGGGACAAACACAATTTCTTCCTCATCCAAATCGGAACCGTCGTTATTTGCTTGAAAAGCAATATTCTTCTCTTCTTGATTTTGCTCCTTTCTCACTTGCAAATTAGCTTTATATGACATCAAATTTCCTATTAGTTCTTCAGCTTTGAGTTGAGTAAGATCGTTAGCTTCTTCGATAGCTAAAACTTTTCATTCCCATTCGACAGTCAAAGAATTCAAAATTCGTGTAACTATATCAAAATCAGTGAATTTGACCCTAAGTGTCATAAGATCATGTTCCATAGTTTGGAATCTAGCATACATGTCAATAGTAGATTCATTTTCTTTCATTTTAAAAGATGAGAATTGGTTTTGCAAAGTAGAGATTTTTGTTTGCTTGACTTTTGTTGTGCCTTGGAGAGTTACTTATAAAGTGCGCCATATATCATTTGCAGTTGTGCAACGCATGACCTATGAAATTTCATTTTTATCAAGTGAACAAAATAATATATTCATGGGTTTGCATTATTAATTGTCGTGTTCTATTGTACATCGGTCCAAGTGCTTATGTCAGTGATAGGTGCTCCGTATCTAGTTTGAAAAGTTTGCCAAATTTCTAAACAATTAGCTTCCATAAAAATTCGCATACGTGTTGACCAGTAAGCAAAATTAGACACGGTAAATAGTAAGGGACGAGTAGTTGACCGACCTTGTTGAAATGTACTACCTCATTAAAATGTTTCAATCATGTGTTATAGTAAATTGAAATATCCTTACTCTGATACCAAATGTAATTTTAGTGGATCGTATATAATATGGCTTATGTATAAGATAAGTGTGTGTATAGTAATACAAATAAATGTAAATAGCAAAGTATAAAAGTAAAGAATAAAAATGAGCACACCAGAGTTTTTATTAGTTCAGACCTCCCGTCCTGCGTCCAGTCCTGAAGCCCCCTTTTAATATTTCACCAACTAACCACCCTCGCTTTACCCAGAGAAATAGGCTTATACAAAAGTTTCTCTGACAAGCTTGTGCTCTAAATAACATATATATTGAATTCAAGTACAACTCTTATAATCTCCCCTGAGTGTTTGTGAATGTAAAAACTTGGATTTGCAGAAAGTAGGTTTATCAAAATGTAGATTTTGGTTGCAAATGATTAAGAATATAAAAATTTTGATAGCGTAATCACTTAGAAAATAGAGGATAGTAGAGTAAAAAATATATTAAGTTCAACCTCAGATTTTGAATGTATTTATAGATGATTAATAGTTGTGTTTTAAAGAGAATATCTTCTCAAAGTGTTTTCCTTTTGACCATGAGTTGCAACTATAAGGAAGAAGACATGAACGTTTAAAAAGAGAAGTGACTGTTCAAAATATGATAGTTGAAACAGTGTTAGACGTCTAAGACCGTTCAGGTTTCTTACCCGAACTACCTGCCAGACGTCTAGCATTATGTATCAGATGTCTGAGACTGTTTTGTTTATAAAACCTGAGTATATTTTTTTATGAATTAGCTAAGTGTTTTGATGATATGCTTTCGTGTGTGCTTATGACAACTCAACAAGATTGAACAAGATATTCTAGGACGATGGTACAAATATATGACCTTGCTTCAATAGTATGATCCATCAATCTTCAAGATTGTCTTCACGTAATGATATCAGTGAGTGGAGTGACCTCTTCTATCATATACATATAAATAGATAAGGTATTTCTTGTATATGTGATTGTAGAGTTATTGTCATTAAAATCCTAGAAGAGAGGTTTTAACAAAAAGGTAGTTGATCTAGTCCGTGCTTAGTATGGCGATGGTCCTAGTGCTACATAGTGAGAGCCAGAGGAGAGGATTCGAGCTTCTCATCCTAAGTTTACCACTCGTATGCCAAAATTTTCTTATATAGAAGTTGCATGTTGTTCTTTGTTGTTTTGTTTGCGCGTGTTTGCTAGATTTGTTGTTTGGATGTAACACGGTTAGATTATGTGTTGCCTAGTTTTTTGAAGTTATTCGAATAAAAAGCATGAGGGCTGGAAGTCATTTCTTCATACTTTGAGGTTTCAAGGATGAAATCCTTTTTAAAGAGAGGAGGATGTAAAAAAATGGCATATTTGTGTGCTTAGAATTTAATTATCGATTTTATTTAATTAGTAAGGAGGCGAAATATTCAACTTTTGTGGATGCTGGAATTAGGAGCCACAGGTAGAACCGCTGTATTTGGAACGACGTTATAAATTGAAATGAGTATAAGCATCGATGTGTTTCCAGTTAAGGATTTTGAGAGGTTAGTAGTGTTTTTGGGAAAAGGAAAATTTACGCTTGGTAAATTTTAGGCTTCATATAGTCTCTCTCCCTCTCTCTTCATTCACTTTTTATTTACCATAACTTCCCAAACCTTCTCAAATGTAAATCTTATCTTAGCCTAGCCCTAAAACCATATCTATCTTCTACAATAAAATTCCCAAATTCATAATAAGATCACCATAATTCTAGTTAGAGCAAGGAGAACAAACCTAATTTAAATTGGAGTTTGAACAGAAGTAGAGAGCTTCATCCAATTTTTTCAAGAGAAGGCATAATTGGATTTTGTTGATTTTCTTATTTTCTCTTCTTCACAAGGTGAGTGGGAATGCTTCTCCATTTATTATGAGATTTATTTCTATTTGTTTGATTTTTAGGATTTGTTGAATGAAGTTTAAATTGATTAAGATGTTGCATGTAGATTCATTGAGCTTGTATAAGCATACTAAACTTGATTATACATTAAAAAAAATCAACTTGAGGATTTGTGAATGTGATTTAAGAAAGTTAGTAAGCCTTTACTATTAAAAATGATGATTAAACTTGATTTAAATGATGAAATAAATTAATGTGAAATTATCAAACAAATAATAGGCGGTTATATGATTTGATAAGACTTATTTGAGATTTTTATAACATGATATGACGAAGTTATAATTTTTGGAAGAAAAGGTTTGAAAATGAGAATTTAGATTTAAATATAACTGGTTGATAATTAAAAATATTCTGGCTTGGTAGATTGGTTATTTAAGTAGTTTAGATCTATTGTGTTGAATGTTAGTATTTGTTGAATTGATTTGATATTCTAATTCGTGTATTTTTTAAACTGTTGTTAGGTATGAAAATAAGGAAATAAGGACTAAATTGATTTAAAGAGAAGTAAATGGGCAAAAGAAGTAAATTGATGTAAGTTTATACACATGAGATGTTTATAACAACTTTGAATTAAAATATGAGGGAATGGTAAAGAAACTGAATTATATTTTGAAGAAGTTAAAAACATGAAGTATAAGTGTGCGTATTTATATGAATTTTTATATAATTTGATAGCCCATAATTGTACATTTATATTGAAGATAGGAGGCACAGTATTGCGTAGTTTGGTTTTCAGGATGCACATCGCGTTTCGGTAGCGAAATGATCGGAAGAAGGATTCATGATGACACGAACGCCCCTCTTGAATACCTGAAGGAACATGCGTGTAGACTCAACCAAAGGACACCTAACTTCAATCGTATGATGAAGACAACATGGTGGGAGGAGTAGGTAACTCGCTGGAGCAGGTAGCGCAATGATAGCACAAGAACCAGCATATAGTGTGCTTTGAACTTAGCAATATTTCTCAGTTCGAACCATGAATCGATGGACCGATGGAACTGTCGGTCCACTGGTTTGCAGCTGATCAGGGTAAAATGCCCAGATCCAAAAAGCTTTGTTCCCAGACCAATTTGATTTCACCCGAGCAACTTCGGTAATGCTTGTCGATGACGTTGGGGCTCTTTTACGTGAGTTTAGGCGACGAGACAATGATGAGATATCAGTTTCAATTTGCGATGTACATATATGATTACGTGATGTTATATTGATATATGCAAGACTTTGGTGTCCTTTTATGCTCCCGTTAACATATTATAAAGACACGCTCGTTGTTCTCTTTCGTAGAGGCACAATGTGAATTTGTTAAGAAATCCCTAATGACTAAGAAAGGAGAGATGGTTACAATCAACAACGAGTGGCTTACATATCACTTATGCTCGAATAGGGGTACGGTGAGATCCACACAGGTTTCAAATATCTAAAGTAGATCATTTATCACTTATGCTTGATATAGGGGTACAGTGAGATCTACATAAGTTCCATCATGCTGGAGGTGGCTCCGGATCTATGGTACATTTAGGTACTGAATCTATTTATTTTAAACCGTCGACTGGAATTATTGGATCATGATGGATGTCCATTGTGGAATCCACTCATCAACGATGATGAGTATCAATTTATGCACACATTATTCGACGTATATCGTTATGTTATGGACGATACGTGTATATCATTAGTTGATATTATTATTGTGTATTTTAGGATAAACCTATATTGAGATATCAATATTACTCCTACATTGCATATTGGACCATCTCCATCATTGTATACTATAGCGTAGCAGCCGCATTTTGGTAATTATGCCGACTAGTTGATTGTAGAGGAAATATGGGTTAAATATATCATTAGAATATACCCTTATCTTTACTTAGTCATTTATATATTTGGATTTCATATACAGTATTTTGAGATTAATTAACCTCACACCAGGTTTTAAGTACGACTCGTATCTTGTCTCTATTTATTTTATAACAAACTCTCGGGTATTAGATTGAATAGGCTGAGAGTCGGGTAGCTCTTGGGGATATCTCAAGATCACATTATTTCGGATCAGAGCATCGTGATGATATTTTGTTATACACTTAGATGTATATTTTGTGGTACATGGTGGACCTGTATTTACATATACGAGACATGTATCATATTATGTTATATTCAACACTCCATATGTATGGAATCGATGTATGCTAGTTGTTGTTAATTCTTTCAATTGCTTTTCATCTACTATGTCTCATACACATACATTCGCACATATACATACATACATGCATGTGTGTGTGTATGTATATATGTATGTGCGTGTGTGTATCATGTTCTGACTATGCATCTTTTGCAGATTATATATTCTCACCCCATGTGAGATTTTGTCGTTACATTATAGTTAATTAATTTAAATAAATAATAAAACTTCAAATAACCTTGTATAGTTTATCTTAGGGGCTTGAGGTCTTTCACTGTCATTTAATGATGAAATTTTTTAGGGTGACCACAGAGCGGGATGTTACAACTTGTTATATAGACGTCCAACATCGCACGTCTATTTAATAGGCATTTAATGCTTCGACGCTTATTAAATAGGTCCCTGGTATCAGGCGCTTATTAAATATGCGTTTGATTACTGTACTTTTATTTGAAGGCATCTAAGCCCATGTGTTTATTAAATTGGTGCCTTGTTGTCGGATCAATCCCTAAATATTCAAGGTTGAATATTCAAGGACTAAATATTAAGCCTTGAATTGAGAGAAATGTGTGATCCTCTAAAGTAGAGGAGAGCACACACATGTGTGTGTGTATCACAGTAAACAAAGGTGCTGCCAACATGCCTAGCAAGTAGCGAATCAAAATACAAAAACAATGCATAGGACTCGGGTACAACTAGAATGAGCTCCAGCAAGGCCACCTCTCATTACACCTCATTATCGAGCTCCAGTAAGGCCACTGCCCGTAATGAGGTGTTAGAAGTACCCAAAAACCATGAAGCAACTCAGAGTGGATGAAATCTGAAGACAACTCCAACTGTGAGAGAAAACTCCTCAATGTAAGCATAGAAAATCTAGAATGAACACCTCGCTGCAAATGGCAGTAATCTAGAGTGAAGGACGCAACTCTGTCGATGTGGAAGTATTGGAAAGAATGCCTTACTGCAATGCGTATGATCCTGAATGAAGAGCGCCGCACTGAATGAAACCGAAGAACTCCAGAATAAACGTCTCGCTAAAATCCTATCAACAACAATCCTGAGAACCTGCATATAGTGGTCTAGCACCATTTTTGGCCTAAACATGTATCTGTAAATGGAAATAAATATATAAGAGTAATACATATGTATGTATATAAATGAAATATATATACATGTATATGTATTAATGAAGAAAAAGAAGTAATACTATATTTAAAACTATAAGACCGAAAAATAATAAAATAAGAAGCAAACTTAAAAGGAATCCAAACTCGTAATGCATCATCTTAACCAACACTAAAGATACTAAGAAGATTAATAAAATAAAAGGTTGAATTCCTATAAATTAAAACAATTTAAGAATTAATCTTCTGGTCCTTTAATCAAAACGACATTATCATAATAATCAATAAAAACATCATTCAAATTAGAAAAAATTATAATGCCATAATTATTAATGTTAAAAATATTATTATTATGTTTAAAAATCTTAATACCATTACTAACCTTATTAAGATATTCTTTGAAATGATTACTTTTAGCCAATATGTATTTAGGATTTGAGATGCAATTAAAACAAAATGAAGATATTATAAAAACCAATTTATTAAAATGACTATTATTATTAAAAATTCTCTGGTTTCTCTCAAACCAAATATACCAACAAATTATAATGAATAAAGTATCAAGTAAAATTCTATTTTCCTTTTTAAACTTAAATCTTAAATTATTCCAATGATATTCGCAATCAGTAACTTTAGTTGAAAGATTAAAGTTAAAGATTTTGAGAGTATTATTTAGAATGTAGTAAGTACATATGCAATCATAGTATATATGTTTAATATCTTCAAAATGCACATTACAAAAATAACATTTATTATCAATTTACATATTATTTCTTTTTAAAAATTCTATAGTTTTTTGATTAACCACATATGAATTTTAGATTTAGGAGGAGCATTTGTTTTTCAAATAAATTTAAAAGAGTTATTAGCTACACCCAAGAAATTAAAAAATTATAAAAAGAATTAGAAGTAAATTTCTTACTCTTATCTCATTCCCAATTAATATTATCATTTTCATTATCAATATTATATAGATTCAATCTAACATAAAGCAAAGAAAGTTGCCTAAAAGTTGTACCTACTAAAATTCTATTAAAACTAAATTTACAAAATGGGTTATTTTCAGGAGAAAAAACATCTATTATTAAAGCATTTTTAAAGTTACAAATTTCGTAAAGCTCTTTAAATTCTATCCTAAGATGATAACAGAAATCCAACGGTCATGCGAAAAGAAGTATTATTTCCTGAATGAACTATTGTATTAGTACCAAGGTTAAAGATCTCATGACGTTTTAAAATTGATTTTCAAAAATTTGATAATTTATTTCTAATTGTAGGTGTAATTTGATATATATTATTACTACCATCATAGTAATGTTTAGTAATAATTTCTTTCCAAATAGAATTATCATTTGTATCCTTAAATTTCCATAACTACTTTCCTAGTAAAGATAAATTCATGTTACGTAAATAACTCCAAAACCACCTCCCTTTTTCGATTTACAAACCGTTTCTCGATGGACTAAACATTTACGATTACTATTCGAATTATCGTCACTCCATAAGAAGTCTCTTCTTATTTTATCAATTTATTCAATCACTCCTATCTGAAAATAGATGCATAGACATCCAATAGATCGGAAGAGCTGATAAAACAGAGTTTAGAAAAACTAATCTACCCGCTCTCGATAAAACCTCCCGTTCCAGTTAGAAATTATATTTTTAATCTTATCTATATTAACTAACTAGTCATCATATTTAAGTTTAGTTGGTCTAATCAGAAAACCAAGATAATCAAAAGGGAAAGTCGTTGTTTTATAATTAAGTGTATTAGCAACTAAACCTTCAACCTTATCAACGTCATTTAATACTAAAACAGAACTTTTTTCAAAATTGATTTTTAGCCCTGAAAGAAGTTCAAAACTATATGATATCAATTTAAGAGTAATGACATGTTAGGCAAACGAGAGGTAAGTAGTAAGTAGTAAGGTATCATCTGCAAATTGAAGAACAGAGATACCATTACGAGAGATTTCACTACCTACACTCCACAAAGATTCATTACCGACCGCTTTTTTAATTATCATAACAAAAACATCTGCGGCTAGGTTAAACAAAAGAGACGATAAATGATCGCCCTTCCTTAATCCTCGTTTAGATTGAATTTTATTCCTTAAAATACCGATAACCATTATACCAGAGTTACTCCTTTTAAGCCTTGAATTGGTTAGAGATGCTCTAAGTAGATCCGACTTGAACACCTGAATCAAAATATCAACCTGAAAAGGCAAAGGAGCGAAGCGTAGAAAGTAACAAGGTGATAGATTAGCAGTTTTGAACCGCATCAAGTTGGAGACGAAAAACATGAAATTGGTTTAGTGTCTTTAATTAGTGAACCTGGAATTCACAAACTAAAATGAAGAAATTGAAATTGCCTTGTTCATTGAATTTTTTTCCTATAGTAATGTATTTCAGAATTTAAAATTAGCACCTTCCGTTGGAATTAAGAAAAAGAAAAATTGAATCTAAAGAGTGGATCGGTTTCCAGTATGAATCCCTCTATCTCCATTTTCTTTGTCCCACATTAAATTACAGCCGTACATTATAACTATTTAATTATACATGAGACCCATCATACAAAATAAATAGAGATGACGAAGAAATCAATGCTTGAGATGTAGCGAGCACATAGAAACAGCTAAAATGGGACGTAGAAATATGCTCGAGAAAGTGGAGGGGGAGGAGTTTAATTATTAATAGAGATTAACCGAGTTAAAAATGTTACTTGGATGAATTATAGCCATGATGTCTTTATCAACAATAAATTGCAACCCTTATTTGTTTTGAAAAACTCTATTCCGAAGAGTAGACCCAACCCAGCTGCTAGTCCGACCAGAGTCAGGAATGGAAGGTTAGCCTGCCTAGTAGAAAGCATTTATTTTTCAACCATTTTTGTTGGATTTAACAAGAAACACAACTTTCCACCTTGAGAGAGTGGGACAGATGGGTATCGAACTCGTGACCCCGTTAACATGTTGCAAGTGTCTCTACCACTGTGCCTCTACTGCAGACTAACCCTTTCTTGTCTTGTTCTTCAAATACGCAACAAATTTGTCATATGCATACACACATACAAACATATTTATTTTTGTACATTTCTCACAATAACAAACACATTCTTAACTACAATCGGATAAATATTTATTTTTAGGCATTTCTCATTAATGTATAAAATCATCAACATTTAATTATAAATATATGCGCATATACAAACATAAACAAAAAAAAAAGGTATACTTCAGTTTCAAACAAGTTTCATATATAAAAGTTAAGTGTTGAATTATATACTCTTAATTATAAATACAAGCATCAAGGGTAGTGTTCCACACACAAAATCATCCATGCTCACCAATATAGGTGATCCAGATCTTTATTTTAATTATAATTTTGTCATGTTAATGCTTAACTTCCTAAAATGAACGGTCAACTTATACTTATACCGCATACCTATTGATTTATTGTTAACACAGAACAATTTTTAACTATCTTGAACGATGGAATAAATGGAATGATAGTTTGAAAATGTAATACTCTCATGTTGCCAAATAAGTTTGATATGTGGTGTATAAATATGAGCTAATAGGCATGCTAGAGTGAGAATGTTTACTTACAAGCTATACACATTGTAAATTTTGCAGTTAGATTATAATAGATTTTGTAATTGTTTTGAGAACAGGATAAAGAAATGTACGACATTTGTGTGCTTTTCATTTATTTAATTTTAAAATATAATTGTGTGGCGATATCATACAACTTGCACCTACGTTTGTCCATGCTCTAATAATCCCTAAACAAAGTTCTTCAAAATCTTTATTATAGAATTTCCTAGTCAATGGTTAAATAGTCGGTTGCTTAACGGCGGCACTAGCCCAAGAACGTATCAGACTTGCTCTAGTACGGAACCTACATTTACAATTATCACACTGTTTATGAAGAAATTATATGTGAAAATAATGTATTTACAAATAACTGTTATAATAACAGATATAATATTATATCGTGATATCATCTCTCAAGATTATACTAAAACTTTAATCTCTTTGATCTTTTCTTTTTATTCAAAGAACCGTTCATTCTCGTGAGTTATGTAAACTCTTGTGAACACTCTAAGCACTCTTTGTTACAGGAGGACTATCAAAGTTTTTAATTTTACTCGTTGACTTATTTGATTTATCAACTTAAAACTTTATCCTTACTAACTTAATTCACCATATCCCTTATTCATATTTAGTTCTGTATTCATATTGACCGTTGTTAACTTTAAGTACACTTTAGAATCTTAACTAATATACTATATACATTGATTATTTCATAAAAACATAATGAGTTTAATACTATATTTTTGAGCTGGGATAGATACATGTACGGCTGTTTATGATCTGTTCTTTTGGGGACACTATTATTTGATGTTTGTGTACACTAATACTAATAATGTTTGTGCAGCACCATTGCCTCTTTCACATTATTTTGTAAAGCCTGTTCGTATACCTTGTGTTTCTTTTCTGAAAGACATTATGAATCACACCTTAGCAAGTGATGAATGTTGCATATTATGCAAACACATGCTTTAGCAGCGATGGTCACTTCATTAACCAACATCTCTTTAATTAATGCATCTTTATGATAATGATTTTGTTTTTAGCAAAGTACATGCAACAACTGACTTACACATAGTGAAACTGCGTTCAAATGAAAATTGTGATATTTTTAAGCTACATGATGTTGGAAACGGGGGAGATACATGATACGTAGGATCTAAGTAGGGGAAACATTACATCCATCAAAATTTTGTAATAAGTGTGATCGTAAGGGTGCCGGACTGAGTGCTAGGGGCTACCGCATCGAGCGGCAGTCTTCGGTTAACTGATGATCAAACATGTGTTTGGTCGGTGGTTGTTTGCCGACCGCGGTAATTTTTTTCTTCTTTCTGTTCGACCTTTATCGTCCGAGCATGGTAGCCCACAGCACAAATAAATGTGCTCTTACCAGCACACTAAACAAAGCTGGACTGTTACCGGATTATTACTCCACTTGCCAACTTCACAATTTAATACATTGCTCGAGTTGCAGGTCAACAATTAGAGGGAAAAAAACCTTATTAGTTATCATAATAAGATTACACCTTTCATGTTATGAATTAAGCCCCTAGAATTTACGAAAATAAAAACCTAAAGTACAAATTCATTATAGCAAAAGATAGCAATTTAAATCAGAATTACGAAACAGAAATTTTGTAATCAAATGCAAATATGATGATTTAACAATGCTCAACGCAACAAATATAAAAGCAAAAGTAATAAAATTTTGAACATCTGTAATATGTTGATGTCATTTCATTTGATGAAATATAACATTTTTATAACTATAATGTAAGTTATTTAGAAAAAAACATACAAATTTAAAATCATTATGCACATTATAATATGATAATGCAGTAAATAAAGTATTGACAAATTTTTGCCCTAAAATAGTGATTGTTGCACTGCAGCATACAGTAAAAGAAATTAAATTATATATAAACATATTATTATGAACATTACATTGTTAATAAGATTGATTTTTATTTAAATGTTATTTTACATACATAACTCAACATATTTTAATATTGCAGCTTAATTAATGCTTAAAAATTAAGGTGTACTTTAAATTTTCACAAATTCTATTGGCGTTTTCTATAACATAAAAAGTCCTAAGGATTTTTTTTATTTCTAAAAAATTCCGGTGCTAAAATTTTTCTGTTGTTCTTAATACATGATTATGGAAAGAGGTTGTTATGGTTTTTGTTGTTTTGCAAAATGCTTGTTCTGATTTTGATATGTAATGATGGACTATTACCGAATTATGCCTCCTCTTGCCAACTTCACAATTTAATACATTGCTCGCGTTGTACGTTAATGGATACAGGAAATTATTGTCAAGGATAAAATTTCACGGCGTTTTAGCCTGAAGGACGGACCTTCAATATTTTAGCCTGAAAGACATCTTTATTTAGGTAGTAGTTTTTAGTTATTGATAACAGTTTTTAGATATCAGTTTGTACTTAATGGTATCAGTTTTTAGGTATCAGTTTTTAATTCGGTAGCAGATTTGAAAGAATATTTGTCTTTATGAATAATTTTCAAAGAATGTTTATCCTTATGATTAATTTTTAGAAGAATATTTGTCTTTGTGGTTAAAATATTAATGTCGTGTCCTTGAGACTAAAAATATACAAATTTTTGTCTTTTAAATTAATTCCCCCAAATGGATATACCTCTAAGGCTTTGCACCTGAGTAGCACAGTTATCAGGGATTTTGGACATTTTGTTAAAAAAATGTAAATAAAAGTATCGGTTTAACATATTTTTATGAGATGTTTATACAATATATATACTTCTATATTCATTATGCATCAGTTTTAGAAGTTGACATGCAATATATATATATATATATATATATATATATATATATATATATATATATGTATGTATATATGTGTGTGTGTGTGTATATGGAATTCCAATTATCCATTGAAAACATCATTACACCCAAAGGTATTAACAAGAAACTAAGATATAAGCCCAAATCAAGAATCACTAAGTAAAATGAGGATAATTAGTGAAAACAATCGATACAAACTCGATCATAAGATAACCATGTACCTACAAACATCATAAAATTTATTCTCTAGTTGATCCAAATACTAAAGGTACATTTGCCGACAAATTGGATTAAATGTTAAAGGATAGGGGTTGTGAGTTCGTGCATAAAATTTTGATTAGAGGTTGGACAAAAAATGTTGTGTAATATAAAGTATATATTATTTATCTGCAATAATTATCATTACTTACTAATCATTAATTAATAAATTTGGTTAATGAATCTTTCATATTTAATATTTAATAAGCAATATAGAAATTCAAATTCAAATTTAAATACAAATTCAAATACCTGCTAAAAATTCAAGCACAAATTCAAATTAACGATACTTAGTACATAAAATAAAAAACAATAGTAAAACAACTAATGGTAATCCGTAAAAAAGACATAGGCAATCTTAAGAAATATCTCACAATCGTCGAGTTCCAACATCGATGCATCCGAGTCTAATTTCTCTGGATCCGACAACAAGAGACCAGCAGTAGCGTATTCCTACTTAGATAATTCTCTCATATCATGTAGTTGTTTCATAACTTTCCACCATTGATCGGAGGTTGCATTGGTAGGAGCAGAGCGTCCAACAACATTATGATGCTCAGTTTTATCCAAGTTTTTGACCCAACGGAATACAAAGGAGGTCAGAACATTTATGTCAAGTTAGAACAATTCAAGAATCAACCAAAAGGACCGAAAAATGAACTAAGAAAGACTCAAGGAAAAGAAATCAAAATTTGACTAAGATGATGGATCACTAGTGATCAAAAGGATCGCTCGTGGATCCTTCTATCCTCTTGCACCATGATCCAATAAGTTTTCTAGGATTGTCTGTTAAGTTTGGTGATATTCCAAGCTAGTTGATCGAGAAGTGAGCATTTCTCTGATTCCGACAATAGTTCAATGCAATCAGAACATGAATCATCATCAAAACAAAGCATCTAGTTATGAAATTACGTGGAGAGCATCTACATAAGGCAGGAAACATGATCCAATTGAAATGAGCTAAAATCACTCTAACTCCATGGATCACTACCGATCCATGCCCTATGCATCGCTAGCAATCCATCATATTTGATCGGTTCGTTCTGAAATTTCTTAAGCGCCTTCGTACCTTCAAATATAAGTCTCTAACAAAGCGGCATTGGTTCGTGCTCTCTAGCCCTATAAATACAATCCCACCTTCAACATAAAGGGTATCTTGGAGACTACTGAAAGTTTGCATAAACTATTCTTCACTCTTCTTCTCCTATACAATAGTCATCTAAAGGGTTCACTGTGATTCTCCAGTGAACTCTAACACTGGTGATTTGGTCTAATTTACAATACTCAATCAAATTATAATCAGATTCAACATGCAGATGCATTTGGTAAATAAAAAAAGTTATAAAGTGGATGTAGGCTTCGTTAACAACCGAACCACAATAAAAATCTCTTGTCGTTTTACTTTATATGCAAGTTATTATTTTTTATCTCTATTTTATTTATCTTGGTAAACAGGGCTAGTACTTTCACACTCAATGTAGGATGTTGATCCATTTTTTGGGTCAACATTTTGGTGCTTTCACTGAGAAACCAACCCAGATTTAGATTTGGTTATCTACTTTGGGTCAAATAGGTTCAGAAGTTAGGTCTTCAATCTCTACTTAGAAGATTTACTGTGGAGAATCTATGGTACAGGGAAGAAGGAGAACAACTTCTGAAAGATCCATTGGAGATACCATTGATGGAAAAGAAACAAATCCTCAAAAATTGAAGTAAATAATCCCAACAATCTATAGCTAGGAGCTAACTCCGAAGATCGAGTTTCAGGATCTTCATTCAGCTTGAAGTTGTCACTAGAGATGAATTAAATAAAATGGTTGACGAAATTAATCAGAAGATGGAAAATAGCCAAAGGGATCTCATGGAAAAATTGAATGTCTTATTGACCTTGCAGTCACATGCTGCTCTAAGAACCATGATAGAGCCCGCGGTTGCCGTGGGACAAGAAAATTCTTCTGTTTCTAGCCTAAGTAGGAGAAACAAAAAGCATCTGCAGAAAGGAGTAATAGGTGGAACTGTAGGAATCAATATGGAAGGAAACACAAACACTCCACCAACTACGAGGCAACCGGCTACAAACTTGAATATAGGAGCGAAAACCCCACGGGAGGCTATAGTCATGGATCTCTCTGTATGCCAGGGAGATCCCAACTGCCCCCATCAGATCAACTGCAAGCCAATGGAACCCTGAAGGAATGGCTCTCCCGAACACAGGAGAGCCTAGGCATCATCCAACTCACCAATATCGTTGTAGACCCAACCACTTGGTGTAGTTACCGACAGCCGACCCTCGGATTACCGGATATCTGAGGCGTATATCGCAGACATGGTCAATCGACTAATTGATGAAAGTAAGAATAGAATGGGCGATGAATGGAGATACGATCCAAGTCGAACTCCTTTCACTGATGATATTTTGAATTAGTAGCTCCCCAAAAAAGTTCACTTTGCGAACTATTCTGTCTTACGATGGAATGAGAGACCTGAAACCCTACTTATATAAGTATAGTTGATAAATGGGCGAAGCGAATGCTTCGGGTATCGTTCGATGTAGATGTTTCTCGATTTTATGGAGGGAATTGCTTCCATATGGTTCACCAGGCTTCCACCAAGATCCATCTCCACCATGATCAACTAGCAACAAGGTTCCGTGATCAATTTAGACTTTATACGACATAGCCAAAAGACATAATGTCCTTGTCCGGCCTATTCCAGGGACGGAACGAATATTTGAAGTCTTTCATGAGTCGATTCAACACTGCGGTAACTGAAGAAAGTAATCCGAACGAGGATATTGTTTTCATGGCCTTAGTCCATGCAATTCACCCTGAGACTAAATTCGAGAAAAGGATCAAGATGAAACAGCTCACAACTAGGAAGGACTTCAATCAAAAAGCGAGCCAGTACATGAGATTGAAAGAGGCGCAAGAATTAGAAAGGAAATCTGCTAACCTACAACCGACCAACATTGAGCAGAATGGTATGGCGATGAACAGAAATACAAACACCTCTAGGACCGCTGAGGGGAACGCAAGAAAAAATGGGAATAAGAAAAGGAAGAACTAGAATTCTAATTAAAAAACTGGAAGTAACAAGTGACTCAAAGGTTTGCGGCCCGAAGAATACACCCCGCTCAAGATACTTCAGAAAACATCTATCTCGCAACACATGGGACAGAAGAGTACAAGAAGCCGCCTAAAAAGGAACAAATCGAACAGTAGAAGTGTTTTGGAAGTGCTGCTGCTTCCATGAGACGCATGGCCACAACATGAATGAGTGTTGTCGCTTAAAGAACTTGATTATGGAATTGATTCTAGAAAACAGGCTTCAGCAATATGTGTGAAAACCACTAAATCCTGATCAATTCGTAGCGCCCAAAGTTCCTAGAGACCAAGGGAACCATGCTGGAACCAACAAAGAGGGACTCAGATAGGCCGACCATAGGCTCACCATTGCAACAATATTTGAAGGGTCTCATCCTGTGCAAAAAGTTGGGGAGAAATAGAGCAGTATTCAACTTTATTAAAGCACGATTCGAAAGACGCATGGTTTTCGATTAAGGATGGTACCCCTACTAAGCAGGAGAGATCCCTAAACGACGACATAGTATTTTGGAATCGAGACATTAAAGGGATAGATGCTCCAACTCTCAACCCTATGGTTGTGATTGTTGGAATCGGAACCGCCATGGTCCGACGAGTATCGGTAGGCAACGAAAGTTCTATGAATATCCTTTTCAAATGCACCTGTAATCAAATGAAGGCCAATATTATAGATGTATCCGTCTGCAAACCAAAATTCAGGGATTCACCGATGAACCCAAACAACCTATCGAAACGATTGAATTAGCCATAGAACTCGAAGAAGGCGACTGAAGAGTCACCCTCCTCCAAATCTTTGTGATCGTAGATGAAATTTCTGCCTACAATGCCTTCCTGGGGCAACCTGCCTTGGCAGATTTTAGGATTTCTTTAGCTTAATGGCGTCTAACTATAAAATTTCCAATAGAAAATGGAGTCGGTGTGATCAAGGGAGACCAAAGTGCCGCTACGTAATGTTCTATTATAGAACTACGAGAGTCTAAAAGAAAAGAAATGGGGAAGAATGTGAGGAGAACTCTCCACATTCGTGAACCAGGAGAATAGAAACTAGAGAGCCGCTTGGGACCACAGTCGATTCGATAAGGCTTTTGTAACGATTCCGAAATTTACCGTTCTATTGGAAGTATTCGATTAAATTAAAATTTCATTTAAGTGGAGAAATTTAAAATTTTGAATTGAAATTTACGTTATGTACGGTTGGTTAAAATGAATAAAATGTGAACTAAATTTTAAAATAGAAATTTTGAACGATTTGAAATTTAATGTAAAATCAGTCATTAATAAAACAAAGAAATTTTGGTTTAAACAAAATTAAATATTCTTACATGGGAATATTGTAGAAAATTTTATAATATAAACGTCGACGTCGAATTTCGATTTTCCTAGTTTCTTTTAAATCGATTTATACGATCGATTTACGGTAGCGACAACTGATATTGTATAATTATCAAATTTTCACTCAAGTATTAAACGACCAGTTTTCGGTGTATTACCGTGTTTGTATCATTGCACTGAACATAGCGGTGTTTCCCTTTTCGTGTTTTGACTTAAGGTCAGTTTGGCGCATTGTTTTGATCTAAGTTAACATGGTTGCTATTATATCTATAGGGTATGTAGGCCACTGAGATTCTTATAAGTTATAAAGAAATGGCCGTTGAAAAAGAGATAAATAAAAAAAATTATAACATTTGAAGTGGTATCCATTTTTTTTGAATGTGTAGTACGAAATAATAGGTCAGTACCATGTTCTTACGCGCGTGGCCACGTAACATCCTCCTTTTTTTATGCTTCTACAACTTCCACTATTCTATTCGAACAAAAAAGCATCAGAGAAAAAAATTGTACATAATTTCCTCTTCCAACCGATTCCTCACCCACCTCTGTTCCTACCACGCACCTAACACCGAGCCAGCTCCTCCCCTTGCCATTTCTAGCCACCGCCGCTGCCTTGATAAAGAAGAAGAAGAGGAAACTAGTGTTGTCAAGACCTCACCCTCCACCACTGCTCCTTCTACCTCCTACACCAACATCGAGCTCTGCCCTTCCACCCTCCACCGCATCTTCCCTCCTCCGACCTGAGTTTTTTTCAATCACCATAAAAAAGCTTCTCAAACTACTGCCGCCTTCTCCCCACCCCTGTGCCACCAACCGATCATCACCAGCCTCCTTGAAGAGACGTCGCATAGCGTTGCTTCCCTGTACTGGGTTCGGCTACCCTCCTTTCTTTTGTCTAGTCGGTTATAAAAAAAGGAAAAAAGAAAAGAAAAATCACACACACACACATATAAATCTGTTTAAAGAAGAAGAGAGCGTTGTAGTTCCTGGTTTTGATATCGCACGTTCAAGTTCGTGCGTGAGTTGTTGATTCGGGTCGTGTTGCGCATGTAGGCCGTTTGTGGATCGTATCAAATTATCGCCATAGAGGTGAGTGTTTACATTCACGCTTAGCTAATATAATGATGCAAGTTAATAAATTTGAAATTATCACTATTATACGTTTTAGTTGAATTGGATTGATATAGTCATTGGATGAATTATTGAATGATATGTATATATGTTGACACGATAAACACGTCTTATGTATGTAAACAGCTGTAGAAAAATATAAATTTGGATACGTCATATTCACCCTGTTATTAATTTTCACTATGCTATAATTTATTGAAATTTCCCCATCAACATTTAAATATGATTGTATGTTAAAATCACGATATCAGGAAGGGTTAAAATGATATATACCCATATTTTAAATTTAATTATTCCACTTGGCCTAGTTAGAAAACTAAATTTAAATCACCGTTTAGTCGAATAAAGAAATATTTTTCATAAACGGAGATCGATGAAAATTTTATATATGAACAATTTGAAATTTTAAATCATGTTTTTAAATTGGTATTTATTATTTAAATAAAATTTAGGTGAAACAAGTGATTTTATTAGTAGATGGAAATTTTGAGATAAATGTTTGCAATGTTTTATTTACAGAAATTTTATTTTTGGATTAAATTCTGTAAAAATTTGATTTAAATTAAGATTCTAAAATTTTGAAATTTAAGGTATTGAATTCAGAATTTAAGTAAAATTTTGAGTTAGATTTAAACTTAAATCAGTAACTTGTTTTCCTATACTGAAATTTGTGAAACAAAATCTATTTGAAGTCAAATTTATATATAAATAAAAAAGGGAGTTTAAATTGTTTATTAGAATTTATGAGGAATTAATTTGATAAAATTTTAAAGGAGATTTAAATTGTTTAATAAATTTTGGGATTTATTCGAAAATTAATTGGTTAAATTGTAATGGAATTTAAATTTCAACTTAAATAATTTTTGATTTAAGTGATCCAATTTATGGATTTAAATGGACTTCAAAATTTAAGTTTGAAAGGAAATTGAGTTTTGAAATCGAAATATTTTATAATGGAATTTGGGAACAGGAAATTGGATTTAAGGAATTTGAAAAGAAAAGAAAAATCCCGCTCGTTAATATTATGAATCGTTTTAAACCATAATTGACCTTGTGAATCGTTTTAAACCATAATTGACCAAATGATGTGTAAAACGTACATTAGGTTGTCAAAGAGACCGGGGTTGAATATTGACATACTCATTGTCAATCTCGAAACCACTTTGATAAACGTGTACGCAGTGGATAATATCCAGATTGTAGTGGTTGAATTGGCGACATTTATTGGAATAAAGTAAGAGAACGATGATGGATAGCTTTGACATTTATGTCATAATTAAAATGACTACAACAGGATTCTATGTCTGATCAATGAGGTTAGCTGCATCTAGCGACATTAATCATTCGTATTTTACTATCGTAATTTGAACTCGATGGGTGCACCCTTCTATTTGGATTGATAGTCTCGGTCTGTCGCGGATAGGTTACGACTAGTCAAAAGGGTAAACCGGTAGAATCCTACTTTGGCTATTGCCTCATGTGCCTTGTCATATTTATCCCTATTACAAGCCCATTATGATTTTGATTTAAACTATATGAATGTGTTAAGGTGGATCAATGTAAAGCTTAACGCTATTTTGATATTTATTTTACTGTTTGACATTATTTATTGTAGCGTACACTATTATATGTGAATAATTGACGGATCCTTAGGAGATGAGAAAAAACAGTAACATCTCCTAAGTTACTTTGCATTGATTTATTGGCTTACATGAGGATATTAGTTATGACTCGAGTATTGTGTTTTTTCATTATGCTCGGGTCAGCCTGAGTATTTCTAGATTGGAGAGCTTGTTGTGAACACAAAGGCATTTCTGGAGATTCTGTTCTATTTTAGTTATTTCATTAGTTTGGTTCGTTACGTCAGTTAGACTCATTTCATTTCTAGTTATTTCTTCCAGTTATTTAGTGTGAGAATAATGTAACTTATTTAGATTTTTCTTAACTTATTCATGTACTTACATATTTTTCGCTGCGAGACTTTGAGTTGTATTTATTTCTGTACCTATGTTCTGTGATTGATTCTATTTTACCCTAAATAACTATCTATCATTTAAGCAAATGTCCTTGTTTAAATGGTGGGTTGTTACAGTTGGTATCAGAGCTTATGATTGAGTGACCACCTAAGCCTGTGGGGTAAAAACTCATATGGATAGCGTCATTAATTACCCTAGAATGAGTAGAATCTTTCTTGAGGGAGCATTTTTTAAAATTTAAATAAGAAAATGGTTTAAAATCTTAAATGAATTTGAAAATTTTATGGTATTTCCCCTTAGTACAATTCTTTCGACTGGGTTCTTTCAATTGACTTGGCTTCTAATAAATTTTCTTGCCGATCCCTTCTTTTCAGGATGAGTAATCGTATCACTCGAGGCAGAGGTAGGGGAAATATCCCAATGAAGTTGTTGCACCTGTTGTTGTCCCATAAGTGAGATTTACCACTCTTCGTAAAGAGTATACATATCTTGGAGGAAAGAAGTTCACCGATGCCGAGGGCAATGTTAGAGCGCAGCAATGGCTCAAGAATGCTAAAAGGATTTTTGTTGGACTTGGCATCACGGACGCTCAAAAGCATCAATTAGCAGCTTGGCAGCTTCAGGAAGCCTCTCTTGATTGATTGGATGCTTTTATAGCCCAGACCCTAGAGGAAGGTATTTCTTGGGCGCAGTTTAGGTGAGATTTATCCCAATAAGAATTTTATATTTTTATGATTATCTCATGGAAGTTTAGCTTAGCCTTGTATTCTCCAAATATACATGGAGGCTTTTATTGCCTAGTGGATGCCAGAAGTTTGGTGGGTGGATTTGTATAATCAGTTTATTGAACTTAAGCAAGGCGAGATGACAGTTGCATAATATGAAAGGAAATTCAACGAGCTATCAAAGTTTGGTCCTCATCTGATTAAGATTCCCCTTAAGAAGAATGAAAAATTCATTGCTGGCATGCGTAGGGAGTATAGAGAGCAATTGACTGGTCATATCCATAAGCCATTTTATGATATCATTGATTTGGCGAACCTTTTCGAGAATTTGAAGCTAAATAGGATTTCAGAAGTTTCAGACACCCCAGCCTAGTCTAGCTCCAGTAGCCTTGGTAAGAGAAAGTCAAATTTTAATAGCTAGAAGAAGAAGTGGAAAAGCTATCAAGGAGTTGGATTGCCTCAGAAGAAGACTAGGACTTGTCACACATCACTTGCTTCAAATGCGATAAAAAGGGGCATTATGCCAGAGATTGTCCGCCAGCATCCTTAGCAGTCGTTCCTCCAGTCTAGATGATTAGGCATGACTTATGCCATATCTTCTTACAGCCGAGCCATTTCAAGAAGGACTGCCTCATCCAAAAGAAAGGCCAACCATATGGCATCTTTGCAATCATAGCTTCCACCCCTCCAGTTGAGGAGATTGATCCCGTACTTCATGGTACACTTTCTTTTCATGTTACTCCTGTTCATGTTTTATTCGATAACGGTGCATCTCATAGTTTTATATCTGTTAATTTATGTGAGAAATTTGAGCATGATTTGAAACCCGAACCTGCTTCTAAATCTTTGTGTGTCTCTAATCCCATTGGTGGCCTCGCACACTTAGGAATGGTTTGTAAGGGCGTTAGTCTTTTTAAAGACGAACACCGTTCGTCGGAGTCTTTTATGTTTTGGGCTTTAGTAGAGTCAATTAATTGTTAGGCATGGATTGGCTATTCAAGTTTGAAGCTCTAATTTTTAGTAGTGACTGGACCATTTCATTGATTGATGATAAAGGTTCCCAGCTAGTTTTCCAATGAAAAATACCATGTGATCTTGTCAAACTTTTTATTTTCTCCCTTGATTCGCATTCTAGTGATCTTGACACTATTCTAGTTGTTCAACTTTTTCCTTATGTCTTTGGTAAGGTTAATTTTTTACCACCTCATCGAGAAATCGGATTTCGAATTGATCTTATTCCCGGAGCCAGACCTGTCGTACTTCCCTATGAAGGATGTCGCCTAAGGAAAGAGTGGAGTTGAGAACGCAAGTTGATGATCTTTTGGTTAGGCGCTTGATTAGGATAAGTTTGGTGAATGAGGTGCAGCCGTAGTTTTGTTCACTAAGTCTGACGGTTCCTTGAGAATGCGTGTGGATTACAGAGAGCTGAATAAGCTCACACATAAGAACCGATATCCTATGCCTTGTATTGATGATATGTTCGATTAGCTTTATGGAGCACGGATGTTTTCTCAGCTTGACCTCGCTTTAGGTTTCCATCAGTTTAGGATTTTCAAGGATAGCATTCATAAGACTGCTTTCCGTACTAAAGACGGATTTTATGAATGGCTCGTTATGACCTTTCAGGTTAAAAATGCCCGTGCTTACTTATAGATCTCATGAGTAGAGTATTCAGGGATGTTCTTAACAAATTTGTGCTTGTTTTTATTGATGATATTTTGATTTTTCTCTATGGAATGAACAACATTTGAAGTTTGTGCTCGTAACTTTGAGAAGTCATCAGTTGAAGGAAAAAAAAATTCAAATGTCATTTTTGGCAGGAGGAAGATCAATTTCTTGGTCACGTGGTTTCAAAAAATGGAGTTTCGATGGATCTCGCTAAGATCGCCGTAATAAATGTAAGTTCCTATCTTTACTTTCGATTTTGATTACCGAAATTCTCAAAAAATTTGATTTGTGCCTTGTATTTAATTCCAGGATTGGAAAATTCCTAAGACACCCACAGATGTTAGGAGTTTCTTCGGCCTTGCTAGTTATTATAGGAGATTCATTGAGCATTTCTCTTGTATTGCTTCTCCTCTTACAGCTTTAACTCGAAAGAACATCAATTTTAATTGGGATGAAAAGTGTCAGAAAGCGTTCGATGAACTGAAATAGAAGTTGACCTCTGCTCTTGTTCTTACGGTTCCGAATGGTAATGAAGGCCTTACAGTTTATACCAATGCTTGTAGAAGTGGACTTGGTGCTGTTTTGATGCAGCATGGCAAAGTTATTGCATGTGCTAGCACACAATTGCGACCTCATGAAGTTAAGTACGCAACACATGATTTGGAGTTGTTGGCAGTGGTTTTGCATTGAAGTTGTGGCAACATCATCCCTTGGGTACCAAATTCGAGCTTTTTACCGATCACAAATCCCTGAAATATATTTTCTCTTGGAAGGATTTGAATCTAAAGCAAGCGAGGTGGCTAGAATTTTTGGCTACATATGATCTTGACATCAATTATACCCTAGGTAAAGCAAATGTAGTAGCCGATGCCTTAAGTCAGAGCAAGGCTATTCTTTATCAGCTTGTTGTTTCATCTTCTCTTATGGATCATATAGTTGCTAAGCAAAGCGAAGACTAAAGTTTAAGAGCTATTCGAGAGGAAGTTTTGAAGAGAGAGACAGACTCAGAGAGATGGTATGATGTAGTAGTTAATGAGGATGGTATTCTGAGAATAAATGGTAGGCTTTGTGTTCCAAATGTGGATGGATTAAAGGAGGAAGTGCTTAGAGAGAATCATGAATCCAATTTTTCTATTCATTCCGGGTTGACAAAGATGTTTCAGAATATAAAGAGACATTATTGGTGGGAAGGAATGAAGAGAGACATTTCGATGTATGTGAGTAGATGCAGTACCTGTCAGCAGATTAAGGCTATCATCAGAAACTGGCAGGATTGTTGCAACCACTTGAGATTCTGAAATGGAAGTGGGATCTAATTTCTATGGATTTTGTGGATGGTTTGTCGAGAACGAGAAGGGGCAATGAGAGCATTTGGGTGATTGTTGACCGTTTGACGAAGACTGCTCATTTCATTCCTGTGAAGTCAACTCGAACTGCCTCGAGTTTATCTTAGATCTATTTGAAGGAGATTATCCGAATCCATGGAATTCCTTGTAGTATCGTTTGTGATCATGATCCTATATTTACAAGTATCTTTTGGAGAGCCATTCAGGATTCGTTGGGTACACATTTAAATCAGGAGTTCATATGCTCAAGATACGATCAATGCAATCCAAGGAAATGAACTCACACACATCCGTCTGTTCGTATCCATCATTTCGCATCCATCTGTTCGTATCCATCACATTATCTGTTATTTCATATCCATCATGTAGACTCAACTGTGTGCCCACTCAGCCTGGTTCTACTTCGTATCCATCAAATTAGTTTAACTTCATATCGATTGATTGGAGTCCATTTGCATCGATCCCAATCGCATAGTTCATATCGATCCATCAACGATTGATACGAATAAAACATCAAACGAATGATACGAAAACAACCTCCAGCTATTGATACGAAATGGCCCTTAGCTATCGATACGAAGTAGCCTATGAGCATCGATACGAACAAGGCCATGGCAATCGATATGAACAGGACAACTTCGATAGATAAACACAAGACTCAACTGGATCGATACAAACATGGTACATCCCTTTGAAAGACTTGTTCACTCGACATGAAAAGGGGATCAATCCAAAGAGTTAGTACCACATCAACTTGCAAGCACGTGCCCAAAAATCGATACGAACAACATCGATACGAAGGAGACGGCCTTCGAAAAACACAGACTTGCATCGATCATAACTCACAATCTACAAGTCCAAATGCCAACAAATTTTCACAGGAGCTTACGTACAACCTAATGAATGTTCATGCTCAATTTTAACTCAATTGGGCCAAATCTTGATTGCTACGAAATTCGTTTGTGTCGATTATGGATCAAGTGCGAACCACATGAGATCAATCATGTGGGCCCACCCACGTGCCAGAAGAAGTCTTCCAAGATCTGAGTGAGATATTTGCATCCTACGCCTATAAATAGCATCCCAGAGTCTACTGAAAAGGGACCTTTAGCTCTCCTACATCCAGACTCTGCTGAAACCATTTTTGTACTCAAAGATCACTATTGCACTCGAAATCCTCTGCTGTAATCTGTTGTAACTAGTTGTAATCAGCAAACAAACATAAGTAAAATCATCAATTTCATAGTGGACGTAGGCCATACGCCGAACCACTCAAAATCTCTCTGTTTCTATGTGTTTTTCTTCTCTGTTTTTGAAGTATTTATTAGTTAATCGTCATTTTACATTTACTTTCTTCATTTTATCTCTTCAAATACCTCTGAAGAGTGTTGTGCCTAATTTTGGTATAAACACTTTGGCACTTTCACCGAGAAAACATAGTTCTTATCCCGCTCGTTGGATCTACTATCGATATCGAATTGCATAAATCTAAGGAGAAGATCCACAGAACGAGTTAAAAGTTCTTCCATCCTATTTGGAATTGCATCAAATCTAGGAAAGAGCTTCGCTATTCATCATGGTAAGCACAAGGACCACTTCTACTGCTGCATATCCAGAAGGACGGGATAGACAAAATCATGTACAACCACCTCCGACTGATCAAAATGCTGCCGAACCCTCAGATCTGCAAGGTCCTATCACCGGGGAAGAGTTTTAGATGCTAATGCAAGAGCTGACATAGAGCCATCAACAACTTAGCAGCCGCATTCCAATGCAGAATTAACCAATCAGCTGAATCGCCAAAGGCATTGCAGAGCTAGGAGAGATCAGGCTTCCTATTCATCCATTGAGAGTTCAGCTTCTTCAGACTATCATCACAGATCCACGCTCCCACGGCTAGATGGGAGTTAGGCCCAAGTTACTGGACACCATCATGCAATAAGCCTTGGGCAACCAAGAGTTGACCTGCCCACTAGCCATCAGACTGGACCCTCCTCCCAAGGAGGTACTATTCCATATCATCTTGTAAACAACTTCGCTACCGCCATTGCTACTGAGCCGGGAGTTGATGCCCGAAACCGGATAGATCCGATCCAACGTCAACATGCACCCGAATCTTACATCCCTGAAGACCTAGACCGATGACCACGTCCGGCCCAGCCTCACATTGTGGAACTCGACCACACCTTGGCCCAATGTGCTCAAAATGCCCAGTTGACAGATATACCGACGATGATCCGTCAAATGATTCGTGAAATTCAGGGTCTTACTAACGACGACTAGGGAATCTCCCGAAGTCATACCCCTTTCATTGATGACATACTCTATGCTAAACCACCTCGCAGTTCAGGATGCCAACTCTACCCGTCTATGGATGATGCACGAGCTGATAATGTAGTTAAATGCCAGAGTTTTTCGATCTCTCTCGGGGTCATAACTACTATGTGGTTTATACGTCTGCCACCTCGATCTATCTCGTATTTTGATCAGTTGGTGACAAAATTTGTTGAATAGTTCGGATGTATGTAACGAGATAGAGGGATGTTAACACTTTGTCTAGTATCACTCAAGCTTCTATGGAGACAATCAGGCGTTATCTAGAAAGATTTCACACCGCGTGTGCTGAGATTAGCAATCCCAACGATAACTCTATTTTGATGGCACTGACTAAGGGGATTGATCCCCATTTTGAATTTGGCAACTGGTTGGCCGAAAAACCCTCTACATCATTGGACTATTTCTATTCCAAGACAGCCCAATTCTTGAGAAGGGAGGATGCAAAACAGTCTAGAAAAAAGGATGACGCAGGGCCTAGTGTGGAAGGAATCCAGAGTAATGTAGCTGTTAAAAAATCTAGGAAGAGCTCCGGAAAAGTGCAGTTGAATATTCAAAATAAACAGAATCATCGGAGAGGTAATGGAGATCGAAATAAGAAACGGGATCAGAATAGTCCATGACGTAAGGCTCCTATGTTTGACAATTACACTCCTTTGAATACGTCGCTAGAGAATATGCACTTGCAAATTTGTGATACCATTCAATATAAGAAACCTACCCTAAGACCATCATCAGAGAAATAAATCCACACGAGAAAGTTTTGTAGATTCCACGATAGCTACGGCCATAACACGAATGAGTTCCGTCACTTGGAGGATCTCATTGAGAAGTTGATAAGAGAAAGGAAGTTAGAGCAGTTTGTTCGGGAGCCGCAGTCTGGAGGTGCAGGCCCATCAAATCAAAATCGTGTACCTAATCAGACATGATCGGAGGAACCCGCTCGTACTGGCAGGAGGTTAGTGATAAACACTGTTAGTGGTGGTCCTCATCCAACAGACCGAAGCTGGAATGAAATGGAGTCGTATGCCAGTTCTATTAGGCATGTGAACTACGAGTATTCTAGTAGTTCGGAAGATGGGATCCTGCCAAACAACAGTAGACAATGACTGACGACATCGTATTCTGAGATATAGACGCTGAGAGGGTTGAAGCCTCCACTATTGAACCACTTGTCATATCAGCTTAAATAGGTCCTGCTTGGATGAAGAGTGTCTTAATCGGCAGTGGAAGTTCTATGAATGTATTTTTTAAAGCGAGCCAATGACCAGATGAAGATGGAGGCTAAAGATTTGAAGCCTTGTCGGTCCCATATTCATGACCTCAATGGGAATGCAACCATACCCACTGAGTGGTGGAATTGCCAGTGGAGTTGGGAACTGGAAAACGTCAGAATGTCCGGATATTACATTTTGTTGTGCTGGACATCGACTTGCCGTACAATGCTTTCTTGGACCGACCGACCCTAGCTGATTTCAGGGATGCCATTGCCCCGTAGTGTTTGACTCTAAAGTTCACCACCGATTGTGGATTGAAGTCGTTCAAGGAGGTCAGGCTGCTGGGAGAGCCTGTTATGTTGCTAGGTTGTGCGAGGCGCAGCGAAAGGAGAAAGGAATGGGCGTTGAGTAATCTCTCTGCGTCTGCTTGTTGAAAATTGTCAATTGATGTGTGGGCCCAGGCCCGGGCATCCTAACCAATTCCAAAGAGATCTTGACCCGAGAGATAATGAAAGTGAAGGCGAAAGTAAAGACAGTCAAGTTTCTCCGACCGAACTGACAATCGATTTCCCGATTGACGATAGCGACGATTCTAGAATGATAAAGATTGGACCTCAGTTTAGCCAAAAAATTCAAGAGCAATTTGTTGAATCTCCGAGCAAACCTTGACATGTTTGCTTGGACACATTCTGACATGTGTGGAATCTCCTCGGACATCGCGAGCAACATATTAAACATTGACCAGCGATACTTCCCGGTCAAAAAAAGGCATGGGATGGATCCAGAGAGATCTGCCGCCCTTAAACAAGAGGTAGATAAACTTAAATCGAATGGCTTTATTCGAGACACATTATACCCGAAATGGGTATCCAACCCTGTACTCGTCTGAAAGCCAAAAGGGAAATGGAGAATATGTGTTGACTATTCAGACTTGAATAAAGCTTGCCCTGGAGGCAGTTTTCCACTTCCTCGAATCGATCAGCTTGTAGATTCAACAGCTAGACATGAACTCCTATCCTTCATGGACGCGTATTCAGGCTACAACCAGATACCCATGCATTTGCCTAACCAGGAGCATACCAGCTCTGACCGTTCTAGGACTATGCCTTTTGAACGCTGGTGCAACTTACCAACGATTGATGTTCGCCAACCAGATTGGAAAAACTATAGAGATATACGTGGACGACATGCTAGTGAAATCACGATTCTCCACTGATCATATTAAAGACATGGAGTCAACGTTTAATACCCTCTAAGAATATAGAATGAAGCTTAATCCATTGAAATGTCACTTCGGATATCGCATTCGGAAAATTTCTTGGTTTTATCGTCAACACTAGAGGAACTGAAGCCAATCCCGAAAAGATCTGGGTGATCAAAAACCATAAGACTCCAAGAACTATAAAGCAAGTCCAGAGCCTTAATGGAAAAGTAGCAGCACTGGGCATGTTCATTTCAAAATACATTGACAAATGCATTCCCTTCTTCGATTTAATCCGTAAAGGAAAGCAGAACTTTGAATGGACGATGGAATGTGAGGGCGCATTCTAAGCACTAATTCAGCACCTCTCCACACCGCCTATTTTGTCAAAGCCTATCGATCACGAGAAATTGTACTTTTATTTGACAGTATCAGTAAATGCGATCAGTGCTGCCATAATTTGAAAGGAAGACCATGTACAAAAACTAGTCTACTATATTAGTAAACGACTAAGCATAGCTGAGAAAAATTATCCAAAGCTAGAGAAGTTGGCTTATTGTCTTGTTATTGCCTCAAGGAAGCTTCGTCCATATTTCCTGGCTCATCCTATCACCGCTTTCACAGACCAGCCGTTACGACAGGTCCTTACGCCGCCTGAGACGTCTGCTAGGTTACTCAAGTGGAATATCGAGCTAAGTCAGTTTGATATTATCTATACTCTAATGCGAGCCATTCCAGGACAAGTCCTAGCAGATTTCATAGCTGAATTTACCCTAGAGGACTTGCTTGAAACCAGTGAATCTCCCAAATATATTTGGAAGTTCCATACTAATGGTGCCTCAAATGACCATTGCTCAGGTGCCGGGGTTGTACTCGAAACTCCTAAAGGTCGATCTACATGGTATGCTTTGAAGTTTGATTTTCGTGCGGCCGACAATGAAGCTGAGTATGAAGCCTTATTGCCAGATTGAGACTGGCCCGAGATTTAAAAATCATTGTTGTGGAGATTATTGTGATTTGCAACTAGTCGTATGTCAAGTTCAAGGGGGAGTACTAGGCCAAAGATTGAAGAGTGGCTACTTACCTAGCTCGGGTCCAGGAGATACTGAATCAGTTCAATTATTATGCTATCTACTGCATCCCTCGAGAGCGCAATCAAAAAGCTGATTCATTGGCAAAACTAAGCAGCACAGGTGAAGCACAACAAATAGGATTCGTTCCTATGGAAATATTGTCTTCTCCAAGCATCGACCGAATGGAGACAGACTGAGTATTTGAAATAGTTCCCAATAAGGAGTCATGGATGACTCCGTTCAGAAATTATCTCGAGCAATGAACACTGCCAAAGTGTAGGAGTGAATAAGACAAGTCTTCAAAAAGTTTTACGTTTCACTATTTAGAATGGAGTCATGCATAGAAGAGGATATACTCTATTCCTCTACTCTGGTGTATCGCTCACGATGAAATCAAACGAGTGTTGCCTGATGTACACGAAGGAGAATGTGGAGACCACACTAGGGGACATGCTTTAGCTAAGATAGACTCCGATATGGATACTATTGGTCGACCATGAATCGTGATGCGTCAGACTATGCCAGAAAATGTGACAGATGTCAAAAACACGCTCGGGTTCCTAGAGCCCCTCCTACCGAAATAACCCAAATGGTTAGTCCATGGCCGTTTACAGTATGGAGTGTTGATTATATCGGCTCTCTACCTCTGGCTAAAGGTGGTGCGAAGTACGTCATCGTCGTAGTTGATTACTTTACCAAGTGGGGAAAGATGAACCACTTGCTACAATCACAATGAAGGTGGTGATCAACTTTGTAGTCCGCAACATTATCTCTCGATTTGGTCTCCCGCATATCATCATCACCGATAACAGAACCGAATTCGACCGTATTGAATTTAAGAATTTCTTTCAGCGATTCCACATTCAAAAGAAATTCTCTACAGTTACGTAGCCTAAGCGAATGGACAGGTTGAAGTTGTTAATAAAGTTATCAAGTTTATTTTGAAGAAACTACTAGAAAAGGCCCGGGGCAAGTGGGTCGATAAACTTCCTATGGCTCTATGAGTTCACAGAACAACCCACAAGTCCGCAACTGGACACACTCCATTCTCTCTTTCCTACGTTTCAGAAGCCGTTATTCCAGTCGAGATAGAAGTACCTTCTCATCATGTAACTTAGATCCGAAGACAACTACTATATTACTTGTCGTATCCCTAGATTTTTTGGATGAGAAGTGAGAAGAGGCTGACTTAAGGGCAGCCGCATACCGAAGTCGAGTCACCCGATTGTACAATGCCATGGTCCGACCCCGAACCTTCGAACTCGACGATCTCATCCTCAAAAGAATCTACATGGTTCCTTCGAATATGAAACCAAAGTGGGAAGGGCCATATGTGATTGAACGAAAGCTCGGAGATGGCACTTTTAAATTGTCGACCGTCGACGGTCTTACTCTGCCAAGAGCCTGGAACAGCAAGAGTCTTCGTTGCTACTACACATGACAGGCTTTATTTATTTAGTCTACCTTTCATTAGTAATTTGTTTCTGCATTTCAAAATTTGAATTTTTACTAAGGCAACCGACTCTACCGTATTTTCTTATTTCAGCAATAAAATGCAATCTCTTCGAGCTAGATATGTGACCTATTGAATGTGTCTTACAACCATCATGATGCATGAAGAGCTAAGTTCCATTATAAGGTGGGATTTATTCAAATAGGGAGTGACTGTGATAGGACCGGCCACTAACTAAGTGAAACCCGAGCTCGGGGGCAAGTCACCACACTAAAGCCAAAAAAGGATTAATACACGACAATCTTTTAACTAACTCCAGTCTCTCATAGTGCAAGCTAGAGTATAAACTTATAAATACGATTTCGAAGAGGGTGGATCTGTCTACCTAATGACTTTGCCCGTATTGTGACCAAGTTTGAGGAGGATGGACCTGTTCATCTAACGACCTCGCTAGTTAACTTAGGGTGGATGTGAACCAACCATCCACGATCCTGATAGATTCGTCGTTCCCATAGTACGAACGAAATCCTAAATCCTAAACGAATGTGACTTGCCATCTATCAGCTAACTCCAAATTTCTAGAGTACAAACTGGTGTATAAACATCAACTCCAAATTCCTAGAGTGCGAATTGGAATATAAACACTAACTTCGAATTCTCAGAGTGCGAATTGGAGTATAAACAATAATTCCAAGTTCACAAAGAGCGAATTGGAGTATAAACACCAACTCCAAGTTCCTAGAGTGCGAACTAAAGTATAAACATCAACTAACTCTGGATTCTTAGAGTGTGAACCGAAGTGTCATTAACCCTAAACCCTAGAGAGTGGATTAGAGCTTAAACACAAACAAGATGTGAACTGATCATCTATAACACAACTCTGAGTCCCCAGAGTGTGGTCGGAGTATAAACATAACTCAGGTATGATTGAACACCCGTAAAATAACTTAAGTACCCGGAGCGTGGACATATACGTAAAACTTAAACAGGCATGACCGACCGTCGACGCACAAATGCAAATCCCCGGAGTGCGGATGTGATCATTAATAAGTAAGCGAGTGTGATTCGACCACTCGACCATCACTTGTTTGAGCATTAATTCAACGACGTTAAGCTCAATGTATTGGAGGTGAAATGCAATCGCTAGCCAATCTTTACAACTCATCCCTGAAATTGGGGGAAAAACATAAGTGTCGGTCACTGACTGTAGCAGTGCAGCATCGGAGTTCAGCTTAGTGTGCAGACACAATTCGTAGCCTTGATTCTAGGACTTAATAAATAAACTCAAAACCCGATCCAAAGGTCGAAACTTCAAGTTTATTGAATAAGAATTAAAGTGCTGGAACACTTAAACAAATAAACGATAGTTGAGTTGAAGACAAAATAGAATTTCATTTCAACTATTTATGGAAGGAACTTATGTACAAGTTATTTCCAAAAATCCTACTAGCAAGGGTCGAACCCGCATCTATACACGGCCAACAAAAGCTAAAGAAATTGCTATCTACTCAAAAATGAGCCTAAGATGCATACCTACTCTTTCTTCTTTCTTGGTTTCTTCTTCGGCGTAGACCCACTAGAGCTGCCACTGAGTTTCCTCTTTAAGCCTTTGCCTTTCAGTGGCTGATATCCTTTGTCCGGCATTATATCGATTTCCTCCTTCGTACTTAAGTGTATAGGAATACTTCCAACAGGAGGAGTTGGAGGGGTCGGGTCCATTACAGGAGGCGGAATAGGCACGTTGCCGTAGACAACAGTTCCACCAGGAGATATCATTTGTAACGGGGCTGGACCAGGGTACGCCATTCCACCTCCAAAGCCGATAGTCCGGGAAGCTGCTTCCATTTCTGCGTTGATATCGCCTATAATTTCTTCGTCATGAAGTGTTTATGCATCGTCGAAAACGCTTGCAGTTGGGACTGAGGAGCTGATCGCTGGCGCTACTACACTCATGACAAATGGCAAGTCAAAGAAAGGGTCACTATGATGACTGAGAAGTTCCTCCATCATCTGTTCATCGAATGAGAGTGTGCACCCTTGTACATCATCTATAGGTGTAGTAGCCGATGCCGTGGCGCTTCCGTGATAATCGCATCATGCTCATGATGCGACTCTTGAGTTGCAGGAGGCGCGACTGATGTGGCTCCAGTCACTGGAAAGTGACAAAGAAAAACTATTATTAAGTATTTCAAGTGAAGCTTCTGATCATGAATAAGCATACGAAATGTTTAGAGTACCTTCCTCGGTTCGACTCATTGGCGGTTGAACGGCTTCAGAAATTTGCTCATTAACTTGAGATATCTATCGTTGATCTGGGTTATAAGCAGGAACGGATTGAGAATTCAACCGCACAAGTCGGTTCAGGATGAGTCGGCATAAGAGTTTCGAAATTTGTGTCGTGATGCTCGACATGAGAACCTTCTCCGACCTTCGACTGTGGAGCACCAAGCTTCTCCTTCTTGTAAGAAATAATGGCATCATGGAGAACTTTCCTTTTGTCTTCATTCAGCACTCGGTTCTCAAGCTCGAATTCATCAACCGATTCACCCTGATGGGCAGCCATCTTATCTTCTACTAATTGGCCTTAGGCTTTATATATATGTGTCGGATAGTTACCGAGTTAGGCTAGGTTCCTATGCTTCAAGATGTTAGCGTTATAAGTAATGAGAAGATCTTCAATGTCATCCTCTAGCCTGGACTCCGCCATTTGGACTTTTTCCTCGATCTTAGTCTCCACCTCTCGGGCTTTAGCCGTAGCCGCATCCCGTTTGCCCCGAAGCACTATGCCTATTCACATGCCTCTTGGGCTACACTATTTACATCATTCCTCACCATGATAATTTTGGAAAATTTGTCTTTGGGCTCGTTCAGTTCTTTTAGAGCAACGTCCCGTTTGGCTGCAACAGTGGTGTTTCGGTAGCCCATCTCCTCCACCAAGGCAAAATGTGTTTGCCGCATCCTCTCCATCGCTAAGTTTGCCTCCTCGGCCTCCTCGGTGGCTTCTATTTTTGATTTCCAAGAGGATTCGGCTTCTTCATTAGGCAGATAAATAATTCGGTCCTTTTGAGCGAGCTCGTTTCTAATTTCTCTATGGTATTCGCCCGCTCAAAGGCCACCTTCGATGCTTGTCCTACTGATTTCCCCTACTCCTTGTACTGGATATAGATATCATGAATATAATCATGCATTGTGTGCTTTGCTTCTGATGGAATTCTCTTAAATGAGGGGGAAAACGAAGCCGTCAAAACATACATTCGGAAAATGTTTCTTCAACTAAGCAACTCTAATAGCCCCTTCCCCAATGGTCTCAGTGATAGCTTGTTCTATGGCAATGAGAATTTTGGCCTCATGCTTGTGACGTTGTGATTCAGTCCTAGAGGTTTGAGAAGATGGCTTTGGACGAGGAGGCTCTACTTGTTATTTCTTGTGGCCTGAAGATTGTATGGAGACTCGAGGAGGAGGAGAATGCGATCGAAATCGACATCTATAGTCCCTTTCTCTCTCTCTCTCATGACATTCTTAGCTAGAATAACCACGATCATTGTTCCTATCGTCCTCCCTCTGATGGGACTTGTAATAGGAGCTAGATGATTGTCGCATAGGGCGGAGACTTCCCAACATAGATTCTCTTCTCATCATTGTATCCGTAAAGAAGAAAGAACAATAGAGTTAGCGATCTCTAGAAGTGAATAGCTCGAGACTAGAAATCTTGTAGTGTTGTAAAGTGTATATGTATGTGCAAACCCCCGATCAACCGAAAATTTCGACCACACTTATGGGAAGAGACTCGCTTGTAAGTCTAAAGCACTCTGAAGCTCCTCCAGTCCGACGTCATTTTGAAGTGACATATAATCCGAGATTGCGATATCGGAAAGCCCTTCGAAAAGTTTCTCCACTTGCAAGGGCTAAAATTCTAATACCGAGAACAGGCAAAGACATGATTATGGATTTCCATCTCAAAGATTTTTAGCGCTTATGCGCTGCAGCCTTGCCTTTTCCCCTTCCCTCAAGACTTTGAAAGCTGTCAGAAGGCCCGACTATAGGTTCATCGTCAGTGGGTGTATTTTCTTCCACACCCTCTTCGGTTATTACGATCCTAGGTGCCCTACATTTAGCCCATTTCACTGGAGTCACCCTTAGCATTCCTTCAAGCTTAATGCTCTTATTTCGCTCGATTAGCCCGACGGTCCTTAAGATTCTGTCTGTTAGCACCAAGTCTATATCCCTCATTTCACTCGGCACTTCTTAAAGTACCCACACTATTTCCTTAAAATATTCGCCTTTAGGTCGTGGGATCACGGCTGTAAAAGGAAGATATGAGATTTAGCATCAATTATGACAAACTCATGAACTACCAAAGAAAATTATGACACTTACGTCTGGCTAACCATCGACTAGCGAATCCTAGGAGAAATGGACATAGAACCATTCTGTTTGAGATAGCTAAGCTTGGTCCAAGAGTCCGTCACCAGTTACAGTTCCTAACTGCCTCTAGGAACGTGAATGAAGGACTATCTCCCCAACCCTTAACATTAAATAGGTATTTGATTTCGATCAGAGTCAGAGGGTCGGGAAAAATGCTCTATGAATACAATGAATAGGCTATTCAGCAGCGCGTATCCATTGGGGTGTAGTTGTGAGGGGGAAATTTTGAAAAAATCCAAAACTTCACGAATGTATTGATTGAATGAAGGAAGTGTTCCATCTATGCATGAGTGTCTATTGAAAGCAGTAAACCCTTCCGGGGGAGCATATGGTCTATCGTTCGGCCCCGGTAATAAGACGTCGTCTAACGACAGCCGTGTCTTAGGCATATCCATCCCAATATATCTTCGAGGACATTGGATGACATAGAATCTTATGGGTTTGAATAAAAGTTTCACATGGCAACTCATCCGGAGCTGGATCGATGACCTCGGCCGCGATGGCCGGCAACTCAATTATTGGAAGAGATGAACTTCGAGTTACCTGCTGTTGAGAACTTGTGGATTCCATAGCTAATCAACTTATCAAAAACCATCATTAGACGATAATAAGCCTGTGAGTTCCCCAGTTTGAAGTGTGTGGATGTGCAATGCGGTGCTACATATTACTTGAGAAATTCTACAGAGTTTGAAAGAATATTAAAACAGCAAGACTTCGAAATTCAACTGGAGAGACCGTCATCGCTGACCGTCACAACCATGCTATCCAGCCTATAGAGACCGATCCAAGTTAAGGTTCGTTAAATCTTTGTTAAGTTATAGTTCCATCGATGAGCTTTGGAAGGCAGTCAAATATGCGATGAAATGGTTAAGTCAAATTATGAGGAGCGTAAGCTAGTCGGAGTCATATGTTCAAGTGTGCAAGGGGCATCAAGTCAAAGTTCAACTTGAATCGACCACCACTAAACTCCATTTTGTATCGGTCAAAATTGCTATCGTATCGATTAAGATATGAAACCATGTCGATTGGCAAAGGTGTTGGCAAAGTTGCCTTCGTATCGATCTTTTGGCATGTAGTTCGTATCGATCAAAAAACACTAGATTTCGTACTAATCGAATGCGACCTCTTCATATCGAGCAATAAGTTCAAAGCTTTCGTATCGATCATCTTGTGTCGATACAAAACACTATCATCACATGATATGAAGAAACCCACTTCATCGTTACGAAGCCCTATCGCTCAGATCGATTCGAACGACTCTCACCTTGAATTGATACAACTCATCCTTCCTTAAACATCGATACGAAAGAGGGGCCAGGCAATCCTTCATATCCGTCCTTAATCCCTCTCCCCTAATCAATATTGATGCTACTGTAGTCTTCCAAAACCAAGCTACGGCCAATTTCCAACCCTGACATCACCAAAATCGACCATGAGCGTGGATGGGCTAGTGAATGAACTTGAAGCCCATTGGTCTTAATGTGAATTAACTAGCACATTACCTAATTTAGGTAGATGGTTCAAAGGAATCATGGGTCGATGTTCAGAAACGAAGGAAGTTTTCAATTCTTGAATTTCTGATCGATGTGAAGGTAAATGGCAATTGTGAAAGCAAGTAGAAAAAATATATATTCCTAAGTACGAAACGGTAATTATATGGTTTGACCCCCCTATGCGATGGCGATTCCTATCCCTGTAGTTTCGACCGATTAAAAGCAGTTTTTCTACCCATTGGTACAAAGTGATGCATTCGAAACCACTCACAGTCGATCCAGAACTCAACCATTCGTATCCATGCGTAATCTGTTTGAATCAACTCGTATCCATTTGAAGCTTGCTACCGCATACTTTTCCATCGATGCGAAGGCAAGTGCTCCAAGGTTGTGTCGACATGTATCAATGATCGTCGATACGAAGAATCATATCCTAACTGTATATCATCGATACGAATTGCTTATATCGTATCCATTAGCTTGAAGGCCCTGAGATCTCGTATCCATCGATATAGACTACGTTAAAACAACTAAAATCTTGTCGATCGACATCGATATGAAATCATTTTTTCGACCTTTTACATCGATCCAGGAGAGGATCGATACGAGGGGACGTTCTAAAACAACCATCAGGTGTATTTGTAAATCAAATTTTACATTGATTCAAGAGAGGGTCAATGCAAAGTTCGATACAAAAAATTGACCGATGATTACTTGTGGACATGCGAACGTTAACGGGAGTTGGGCCAACATACACTCATGTTGACAAACTAACGTCCAATTTTAAAATTTCACAGGAATTGAACATTCGTATGATAATGATTACAACAACAGACAATTGATCACTATCATACAACATTCGGTTACAACAGTACACGGTACAACAATTGACAGTCAATAGTTCGTATTACAATAGATCGATCATTATATCTTTCGATGAGAAGACAACAACTATTCAACACGTCAGACGAAACTGCTCAGGATGAAGATTGCAACTCTACAAAGCGCGTCATGTTCTCACAAGATGTACTTTGGGGGGGCATATGTTATCCCGCCTTTAGCAAGGCCATGACACCAAGAAATTGACTAGAAACAAAAGACGGTATGTCCCAAAGATCGATCATACATTGGTTCACTATGGATATCAACAAATTTTGTCTGAGTTCGGATCGAGCTACAATTGATGTGATAGGACCAGCAAAGCTATGAAATGCAACATTCCATGCTTCAAGTCAACTGGAGTTCGTGTGCTCAAGATACGATCGATGCAATCCAAGGAAATCAGCTAACACACATCCATCTGTTCGTATCCATCATTTCGCATCCATCGTTTGTATTCATCATGTTATCTGTTGTTCATATCCACCATGTTATTTGTTGTTCGTATCCATCACGTACACTAAACTATGTGCCCACTCAGTCTAGTTCTACTTCGTATCCATCAAATTGGTTCAACTTATTATCGATCGATTGGAGTCCATTTGCGTCGATCCCAATCGCACAATTCATATCGATCGATCAATAATCGATATGAATAAAACATCAAACGAATGATACGAAAAAAACCTCCAGCTATCAATACGAAATGGCCCTCAGCTATCGATACGAAGTAGCCTATGAGTATCGATACAAGCAAGGCCATGGCAATCGATACGAATAGGATAACTTCGATCGATACCAACAAGACACAACTCGATCGATACGAATAATGTACACCTCTTTGAAAGACTTGGTCACTTGGCATGAAAAGTGGATCGATATAAGGTGTTAGAGCCACTTCAACTTACAAGCACGTGCCCAAAAAGCGTACAAACAGCATTGATACAAAGGAGACGACCTTCGAAAAACACGGACTTGCATCGATCATAACCCACAATCTACAAGTCCAAATGCCATCAAATTTTCGTAGATGCTTACGTACAACCTAAATAATGTTCATGCTCAATTTCAACTCAATTGGGCCAAATCTTAATCGATATGAAATTCATTCGCATCGATCATGGATCGAGTGCGAACCACATGAGATCGATCATGTGGGCCTACCCACGTGCCAGAAGAGGTCTTCCGAGATCTAAGGAAGATATTTGCATCCTACGCCTATAAATAGCATCCCGAAGTCTATAGAACCTTTATCTCTCCTACTTCCAGACTCTGCCGAAACCATTTTTGTATTCAAAGATCACTATTGTATCCGAAATCCACTGCTGTAGTCCGCTATAACCAGTTGTAATCAGCAAATAAACATCAATAAAATCATCAATTTCATAGTGGATGTAGGCCACACGTCGAAACACTCTAAATCTCCATGTTTCTGCTAGTTTTTCTTATCTGTTTTTGAAGTGTTTGTTAAATAATCCTCTTTTTACATTTACGTTTTCATTTTATCTCTTCAGACACTTCCGAGGAATGTTGTGCCCAATTTTGGCACAAACAGGAGGCTTCTGAGAAGGTTGAAGGGATTAAACGTAAGAAGAAAACTACGCAGGATAGGCAGAAGAAAAATGCTGGTAAAAGAAGAAAGAAGTTGGAATTCGCATTTGGAGATCTTGTATATCTCAAAATTTCGCCATTGAGAAATGCAATTTGGTTTGGAAAGAAAGGAAAGTTGGCCCCAAGGTTTATTAGTCCTTTCCGTATATCCAAAAGGATTGGAAGTCTGACTTATAGAGTCGTGTTGCTTGAAAAACTCTATGGTGTTCATGATGTATTCCACGTCTCCAACTTTCGTAAGTATATTCATAATGTGTCAGCAATAGTTCATTCTATGCAGCTTGAGGAATTAGAGATTCAGCCTGATCTTACTATTGAACGGAAACCCATTCGTATTTTGGATAGGAGTGCGAGGAAGTTGAGAATAAATTGGTCAATCTCGTCAAAGTTCAACAGAGCAATGATGATCGAGATTGCACTTGGGAAATTGAGGATAGTATACATGCTTCCAATCCTGAATTATTTGATTCAGGTATGCTTCCCAATCTTAATCTATCCCTTGATTCTCTTTTTATCTTGCTTTTCACCTTTTTGAGGACGAAAAGTTTTGAGTGGAGGCGTATGTAACAATTCTGATATTTACCGTTCTATTGGAAGTATTCAATTAAATTAATTTTATTTAAGTGGAGAAATTTAAATTTTTGAATTTAAATTTACGTTACGTACGATTGGTTAAAATGAATAAAATGTGAATTAAATTATAAAATGGAAATTTTGAACGATATGAAATTTAACATAAAATCAGTCATTAATAAAACAGTGTAATTTTGGTTTCATAAAAAAATTAAATATTTTTACATGGGAATATTGTAGAAAATTTTATAATATAAACATCGATGTTCGTTTCGTCGAATTTCGATTTTGCTAGCTTCGTTTAAATCGATTTATACGATCGATCTTTCGCAGCGACAACTGATATTGTGTAAATATCAAAGTTTCACTCAAGCATTAAACGAACAGTTTTCGTTGTGTTACCGTGTTTATATCATTGCACTGAACATAGTGGTGTTTCATTTTTCATGTTTGGACTCAAGGTTTGTTTGGTGCATTTTTTTGATCCAAGTTAACATTGGTTGCTATTATATCTATAGGGTATGTAAGCCACTGAGATTCATAATATAAGTTGTAAAGGAACCGCCATCGAAAAAAAAGTATAAAAATATGTATGTTATAACATTTGAAGTGGTATCCATTTTTTTTTGAATAGGTAGTATGATATAATAGATCAGTATCATGTTCTTACGCGTGTGGCCACGTAGCATCCTCCTCTTTTTTTATGCTTCTGTAACTTCACCTATTTTATTCGAACAAAAAAAAGCATCAGAGAAAAAAAATTTATGCATAACTTCGTCTTCCAACCAATTCCTCACCCACCTCCGTTCCTCCATGCATGTCGGCAATTCCTCCTTACCGCCGCCGCACCTGACACCGAGCCAGCTCCTCCCCTCGCCATTTCCAGCCACCACCGCTGCCTTGATTAAAAAAAAGAAGCGATAAAACTTGTGTTGCCGAGACCTCACCCTCCACCACCGCTCTTTCCACCGTCCACACCACCGTCGAGCTCTGCCCTTCCAGCCTCCACCGCATCTTTCCTCCTCCAGCCTGAGTTTTTTCAGTCACCATAAAAAAAATGCTTCTCAAACTACTTTCGTCTTCTTCCCACCCTTAAGCCACCAACCGATCACCACCAGCCGCCTTGAAGAGTCGCTGCATAGCCTTGCTTCCATGTCTTGGGTTCGGCTACCCCTCTTTTCTTTTGTCCAGTCGATTACAAAAAAAAAAAAAATAAAAAAAAAATAAAAAAAAAAAAAAAATCACATATATATCTATTTAAAGAAGAAGAGAGTGCTGCTGTTTCGGGTTTCGATATCACACATTCAAGTTCGGGCGTGAGTAGTTGATTCGGGTCGTGTTGCGCGTATAGGCCGTCTGTGAATCGTATCAAATTATCGCCATAGAGGTGGGTATTTTACATTCACGCTTAACTAATGTAATGATGAAAGTTAATAAATTTAAAATTATCGCTATTATACGTTTAGTTGAATTGGATTGATATAGTCATTGGATAAATTATTGAATGATATGTATATATGTTAACACGATATACACGTCTAATGTATATACACAGCTGTGGAAAAATACAAATTTTGACGACGTCATATTCACTCTGTTATTGATTTTCACTATGCTATGATTCGCTAAAATTTCCCCGTCAATATTTGGATATGATTGTATGTTGAAATCACGATATCGGGAAGGGTTGAAATGATACATATCCATATTTTAAATTTAATTTTTCCACTTGGCCTACGTAGAAAATTAAATTCAAATCACCGTTTAGTCGAATAAAAAATATTTTTCATAAAAAGAGATTGTTGAAAAATTTATAAATGAAAGATTTGAAATTTTAGGTTATGTTTTTAAATTGCTATTTATTATTTAAATAAAATTTGCGTGAAATAAGTGATTTATTAGTAGATGGAAATTTTGAGATAAATGTTTGAAATGTTTTATTTAAAGAAATTTGATTTCTGGATTTAATTCCATAAAAATTTGATTTAAATTAAGATTGCAAAATTTTGAAATTTAAGGTATTGAAGTTGAGAATTTAAGTAAAATTTTGAGTTAGATTAAACTTAAATCATTAACTTGTTTTCCTATGTTGAAATTTGTGTAAGCTAAATCTATTTGGTGTCAAATTTATAAATTTTTGATTTAAGTGATCCAATTTATGGATTTAAATGGACTTCAGAATTTAAGTTTTAGAGGAAATTGAGTTATGAAATTGAAATGTTTTATAATGGAATTTGGAAACGGGAAATTGGATTTGAGCAATTCGAAAAGAAAAAAAATCCCATTTGTTATTAATATGAATCATTTTAAACCATAATTGACCAAATGGTATGTAAAACATATGTTAGGTTGTCTAAGAGACCGGGGCCGGATATTGACATACTCTCTATCAATCTCGGAACCACTTTGTTAACCGTGTGCACGGTGGATGATATCCAGAATGTAGTGGTGGAGTTGGCGATGTTTACTGGAATGAAGTAAGGGAACGATGATGGGTAGCTTTGACATTTGCGTCATAACTGAAAGGACTAAAACAGGAGACTATGTCTGGCCAATAAGGTTAGCTACCTCTAGCGACATTAATCTTTTGCATTTTACTGTCGAGGCAGAAAAGGTAAACTGGTAGAATCCTACCTTAGGCATTGCTTCACATGCCTTGTCATATTTATCCATACTACGAGCCCATTACGATTTTGGTTTAAACTGTATAAATATGTTAAGGTGGATCAATGTAAAGCCTTAATGCTATTTTGATATTTATTTTACTGTTAAACTTTATCTATTGTAGCTTACACTATTATATGTGAATAGTTTGTGGATCCTAAGGAGATGAGAAAACCCCGTAACATCTCCTAAGTTACTTTGCATTGATTTATTGACTTACATGAGGATATTAGTTCTGACTCGAGTATTGTGTTTTTCCATTATGCTCGGGTCAATCTGAGTATTTTCAATTTGGAGATCTTGTTGTGAAGAGAAAGGCATTTCTGGTGATTATGTTCTATTTTAGTTATTTCATCAATTTGGTTCATTATGTCAGTTAGACTCATTTCGTTTCCAGTGATTTCTTCCAGTTATTTAGTGTGAGAATAATGTAACTTACTTAGATTTTTCTTAACTTATTCATGTACTTATTTATTTTCCGCCGCGAGACTTTGAGTTGAATTTATTTTTGTATCTGTGTTCTGTGATTGATTCTATTTTACCCTAAATAACTGTCTATCATTTAAGAAAATGTCCTTGTTTAAATGGTGGGTCGTTACAGCTTTAGACCCTAGAAAGACGGGTTCGAGGAAGGAACGGGCAGCATGTGTAGAATTGACGGTGTCTATCCCAGTCGACATGAATGACCCAACACGGGTCCTCAAAATTGGATCTCATCTTCGAATCGGGATGCTATTGGAACTTATCAAATTTCTTCGCGCTAATCTGGATGTATTCGCTTGGATGCATTTCGATATATGCGAGGCGTCGCAAGAGAAACTCTGCCATGCACTTAACATTGATCAAAAGTATACGTCTATGAAGTAGAAAAGGCGCATCCTAGGGCCCGAGCGGTCCAAAGTGTTAAGAGAAGAAGTGGACAAGCTAATGGTGAATGGCTTTATTCACGGTGCAACTTACCCTAAAATGGGTATCTAACCCGGTTTTGGTCAAGAAATCCATGTGGAAATGGTGAACCTGTATTGGCTACTCAAGTCTGAACAAAGTTTCTCAAAATACAGCTTTCCTCTACCTAGAATCTATCAGCATGTGGACAGGACGGTTGGACATGAACTGCTATCATTTATGGATGCATACTCAGGGTACAACCAGATCATGATGCACGAACCGGATCAAGAAAATACCAGCTTCATGGCCGATCCGGGACTATATTACTATAATGTAATTCCATTTGGCATAAAGAATGCTGGGGGAACTTATCAGCGACTAGTGAACACCATGTTCAACTGTCAGATTGGGAATACAATGGAAGTTTATGTAGACGATCTGTTGGTTAAATCATGCATAGCTACAATTCACTTGGACAACCTCACTGAAATGTTTGAAATACTCCGCAAATATGGAATGAACCTCAATCCACTTAAGTGTTATTTCGGGGTAGCCTCAGGAAAGTTCTTGGGATTTATCATAAGCGCCAGAGGTATCAAAGAAAATCCCAAGCAAATAACCGCTTTGTGAGAAGCCGAGGCTCCGTGAAACAAGAAATAGTTATAGAGCCTAAATGGAAAGGTTGTAGCACTGAGCCGGTTTATCTCAAAGCGACCGAGAAATGTATACCGTTCTTCAACGCGCGAAAGAAGGAAACGAAAAAATTCATATTGAATCAAGCTTGTCAAACTTCATTTGAAGAGTTGCTGCGACATATGGAAGCCCCGCCAATCCTGTCCAAACCAGTAGACGGAGAACATTTGTACATCTACTTATCAGTCTCGCCACATGCACCGAGCGTCGCTCTTGTACGAGAAGAAGCTAAGATCTAGTGACCTGTATATTACATCAGTAAACAGTTCACTGGAGCAGAAAAGAACTATCCAAGATTGAAAAAACTAGCACATTGCCTCTTGATCGCATCCAGAAAGTTACGACCATACTTTAAGGAAAACCCTATCAGAGTGCTAACAGATCGACCCTTGAAGAAAGTGTTATACCGCTCTGAGATCTCTAGGCAGCTTATCAAATGGAACATCGAACTAAGTCAGTACAAAATCACATACCATCCTCGATAGGCGATCAACTGGCTGTCATTGGTAGATTTCATTGTCGAATTTAAATATAAGATAACGAGGAAGGAATGACTACAGAAGTGGAGACATGTTGGAAGTTACTTGTTGATGGTATGTCTAACAACTTCTGCTCGGGAGTAGGGGGAATGCTCGAGATTCCCGAAGGACGATCCGCTTGTTAAGCCTTGCGCTTGGAATTCCCTGCAACAAATAACGAGGCAAAATACAAAGCATTGAAAGCTGGGCTAAACATTGTCAGGGAACTTGAGATAAAATCTGTACACATCCATAGCGATTCTCATCTAGACATCTATTAGGTGAAGGCGAATACCAGGCTTAGGGGGGAACCTCGCCTCGTATCTATCTAAAGTGCCAGAACTGCTGAATGACATCAAGCATTACACTATAACTCACATCCCACAGGAACAGAACATGAAGGCGGATTATCTGGCCAAACTGGCCAGTTTCAAAGAAGCTCAGTCATTAGGGCTGGTACTTTTTGAAACATAGACCACTCCGAGCATAAGCAAAATGGATATCGACTGGATTTTTGAGACGACCAAGGAACCAGAGATATAGATGACGCCAATCAATGACTACCCGCTCACAGGAGCTCTCCCCATAGATATAAACCAGTAGAAAAAACTTCTACGAAAAGCACCATGATTTATATTGCAGGATGGGGTACTCTACCGATTCTCTAACCCCCTTGCTCGTATGTATGACCAACAATGAAGCTCGAAGAATCATAAAAGAAGTTTATGAAGGCAGCTGCGGAGATCATACTGGGGGACAAACCCTTGCAAAGAAAGTTCTCTGGTATGGGTACTTTTGGACGAACAATAAACCGCAATGCAACAAATTACATCAGGCAATCCAATCAATGCCAAAGATTCAAAAACATCAAAAGAACCCCCTTGATGGAGCAAACACAGATTCTCAACCCATGATCATTCGCAATTTGGGGAATAAATTTGATTGGTGCATTACCAATGGCTAAAGAGGGGGCCAAATATGTTATTATTGTTGTTGACTATTTCACAAATCAGCCGAAGCGGAATAATTTGCCACTATTACCATACAAAAAGTCATTAACTTTATTACTAAAAATATTATTTGTAGGTTTGGGGTGCAATAGAAAATCACCATGGATAACGGGACTCAATTCGAAAGCGTTGAGTTCAAAAACTTTTGCAAACGCTTCTTTATCAAGAAAAGCTTTTCCGTTGTTGCATACCTATAGGCAAACGAGAAAGTGGAAGTGGTAAAAAAGTTCATCAAGTCCACCATCCAAAAATAGCTAACTAAAGAAAAAAGAAATTGGGTCAATAAACTTCCACTCGCATTGTGGGCCTATAGGACAGCACACAAATCTGCAACTGAGCACTCCCTATTCGCACTAGCATATAGTTCAGAAGCATGATCCTGGTTGAGCTAGATGTCCCTTCTCATCGGAGGCGAAACTTTGATCAAAGGCGGAATGAACAACTCCTACTTAAGTGACTCGATATGGTCTATGAGAAGAGGGAGGAAGCCGAATTAAGGACTGCCGCTCACCAAAAAAGGGTTGCACGACACTTCAACTCCAAAGTTCATAATCGCACCTTCGAAATGGGAGACCTTGCCTTTATAAGGGTCTAACCTGTTCCAGGTGCACTCAGACTAAACTGGGAAGGACCCTATGTGATTGGTCAGAAGCTAGGGGATGACACATTCAAGCTAACAACTGTTGACGGAATCCTAATCCTCGAGAATGGAACAACGAATCGCTACATCGGTACTTTACCTAAGATTACCTTATGTATTTCCTATTTGTAGCAAATAATCCATTCCGGAATACAAGAGGAATTGTAAATAGGAAAAACTTGCCCAACTTTCATTAATAAAATTTCTTTTCCTTTTGAACCAAAGAAACTGTGTTCACAAAAGTAACATGCCGAGTCGATAGGGTCAAGTAGACTCAAAATCACTGGGTCGCTGCTTGAGATAGTGGAACCACACTCAAATATGCCCCACTTACCCATCGGATTAACGGAAGAAAATTAACTCGAAACATTGGATCGACGGAACCCAATCCCCACCTCCTAAGAACCTGTGTTGCTCCGGCAACGTCGGGAAGGTCCAAATAAAAGCTGCACATTTCATAAGTCGTGCACCACGTCCTAGTTTGTGGAATCACATCCAAGTAAGTAACCTTAAAGGCTGTGCACCATTATAAGTCACACGTTACTTTTTAAGCCATGGAATCATGCTCTTGGAACATGAACTTCTCACGTTGTTCGAAGAATGGTAACATCAAGAAATTCCAACTCCTTCTGAGTCGATGGGTCATATCAATCCCAAAAGATGTGCATATAATATGTCGCGGGAACTCTTAGGTGCCGGCACAGTCCCGGTAGTGCTTCGGTAGCGCCAAGAAATTTGTCTATTACGAGACTAACAAGAATCAATTCACTCCCACTATCACGAGTAATGAGTACGAATCCAGCAATGTCAAACGACTACAAATTGACAGAAAATTTCGATTCTTGACCGAAAATATCTCTAGAATCGAAGCGTTCAAATCGTAAGTTCCCAAAGTTAGGAACCGCAAAACAGGTTCGGTTACAGGCATCCAAAAAACCACTTGGATCAACCGGTCATTTTTCAAGTGTTTGAAGTAAACAGCCCCATGAATTGGGGCGCGCACACATCGATACTCTAAAACAAAAAAATCAAGTACTTTACAGTCTATTGCTCCAAAAAAAGAATTTTGATGGTGACTACAGAACTAGATAAAATAAAATAGCACTAAATAAAATTGGCATGAGTGCATGGAATGTAGATAACTAGACAGATAAAGTTACGATCAAAATGTCAACATTATGTTACTTGTAGCATTTTCTATACAAAGTCAAAATGTGGGGGCCATCCCACACAATATCGGCCAACAAAAAGGAAAATATATATACTATAACAATCAAAGCAATAAGTGCAGACTCTGCACTTGAACAAAACATGATCATACAAAATAGAATATCCCAATATATGGCTCCACTATTACTCGAGCCCGTCGATGCTTCTTTCCACCGCTCCGTTTCCCGCCTTTAGTCATAAGTTTCTTCTTCCTCTTAGAATCCCTAATAGAAGTAGTATTCCTGCCTGAAATATCAACTATCTCCTCTGTGCCAACATCTCCTCCTTGCACTTCGACCTTCTTAGAAGACTCCCCCTTGGTCCCGCACTTACGGGACATGTGGGAGCTCCTTGAAGATTTTCTCTCCTCGATATTTTCCTTCTTAACGGCGACCATCTGCATCTCAGATTTACTTCGCTGGTCAGTTTAGTCTTTCTACTCTCGAGCTTCAACTGCAGTGAAATCGCCTTCCAAAGATACTGAAGTGTCATCCAGATCATGCAATGTAGCAATTTTCATGAATTTCGGCCCTGATTGTGAGCTAGATACAGGTGTAGCAGTCGAAGCGGCAATGGAAACAAGAATTGAGGTAGTTGAAATAGCAACAAGCCTAGAGATCGATGAAACCAGTAGGTCGGTTGTTAAAAAAGACAGACCTATAAGATCAAAATTGAAAGCATTCAGTTCATCATGTTCTTACGGCGTGAGCTGAAAATTCTCAAACTCGGGGGAAATAGGAAAGTTACCTACATCAGAAGAATGGCCAAGAATTTCAACTTCATACTCCCTTACCTTCTCCATCTTTCGATGTCTGCATAATTTTTGGAGAAGTTTCGGGACTACCCGAGGCTTCCGAGACAGCAGCCGGAGGAGAAAACAATAAGGCAACACCGACCGAAATTGTTAACTAAACGCGAGGCTGCTTTGACATTTCGCCAGGCCTAGAAATGAAATGCACTGGCAAAATTTTAGCAGTTCTAGTCATAGCAGCATCGACAGCCTCATGTTCTCTCTCAAGTCGAATGATCTCCCGCCTCTATCAGAGCTCTCCTCGATTCTTCATTGAGATAGGCATCCTCCAACTCTTGCCCGGTGTATACATCCCCATTCTCTCATAAATGGGCCATAACTTCTTTCCAAACCATGGCAAGAGTGCATGGGAATTTAGGGACCAGATAGTTAGGGCTCCTCTGATGCAGCAAGGAGTTAACATAGAAATTTAAGATAGTATCATCCATCTTCTCCGTCTTCTTTTCAAAACTATCCTGCAAATCTAAGCAATCCACTGTTACGGTGGCTTTCTTGACTTCAACTCGGGTCTTCTCAGTGCTATCCCGCGGGACTCTTTCCTATAGCAAAGCAATCATTTGAGATTGATCAGATATGATCTTGTCGTGGGATTCCAAAATTCCCGCATAATCAGTAATTGTCTTTTTATAGGTTTCAACAACTTCATTACGATCAACGATAGTTTTCTTCTGAGCTTCAATGATCACGTCACGGGCTTCAATCTCCTCTTTCAGCTTAACTTCATCTGTGTCGGCCTTCTTGATTTCATCTCGAAATATGATCTCTATTTTTATGTGGGCTTCTTTTAGTTCCTACAGAAAGCTAGTGTTATTCGTACTCTCTTAGAGTGCAATGTCCTTCTCTTGTGTAAATCGCTCGATTCTAGTGTCATGTTCCGCTAACGCCCTCTAGGAATCATCCTTTTATGATTCAAAAGAAAGGATCACTTGATATATGTTGCGGTTCGTGTCTGCCAGCTGCTTGCATAGCTTTTCTTATTCCTCAGCCTGATCCTAATCACTTTGAATCGCCTAGAGATGGGGCATATAGGAATCTTTACAGATCAGATGCAGGTCACTGTCAAATTTAACTCCCGTTGGAAACCATCCAGGGAGCGCAGCTTCGAGTCTAGTTGGACCAGATGGAAGAATATAAGACGGCCTCCAGCAAGGACGTGAAGGACCAGAAGCTTGCACCATCGACCATGTGAGTCGGTGGAGCTTGGGATGAAGATAAAACTTGAACAGTGGAAGTCGGAACTTCAAGTCCGATGGACACTGGGGTTGGGGCAAAAGCTTGATGCTTAGAGGAATGAGAACCACGATCTACCATTGGCTTCTTGGGTGGCTCTTCTCAGTCATCAGGAGTTTTTTCTTCTCATAATCACTCTTGTAAACCCTACCCCATTCTTTGTCATCCCAACGACATGCTTCGGCTTCCTAGTCTTTCCGCCTTTACCACTCTTCCTCGGTTTTACGGGGCTGGTAACGACTTGGAGACCATTTTGACCAACATTGCAAATCAATGAATTGTTCAAAATCCTCACAAAGTCTTAGGTATCTGATATAAAGAATAAGTAAAGAGCTTTAGCGCAAAAAAAGGACCTAAACAATGCCTGTGTAAGTGAACGTGAACCTAGTAAAATGTGTAACATGTCATAGGCGGTCTAAAAGGATGTTACAAACCAGATCGGGAAGTCACCATGGAAGAAATTAGACTGAGTATAGACATAAAATAAGCAGGACAAGGAGACGATCCCTTGAATTCGAAATCCTCTCCCATGAGATCATCGATATCTACGTAAAGGTCGGTCAAATCCCCAAAGTCAAAATCGGTTTCCTTAAGTGGGGAATCCTGAAGTCGTTCGGCTGTTGGGGGAGCATCATTATCACGAATCTCTTGGGGAGGCAAATCTGGGAGAACGACACTCATTTTCGAAGTTTTATCACATGATTCGAAGTTTCCATCACCGTAACTTGCATGAATTCATCATCACTAGATAAGGAATCATAACTGCTGTTGCCCTCAACTTCACGCTCCTCCTTTTCTATTATAACCACAGCCTTGCCCTCATGCTGCTTGAATTCTTCTTGTTCCTTCTCTCTGGAATCAAGGGCATTCTGGTCGGGCAGTTGGCTTCATTTGTAACACTTTCCTTCGTGAATTTCTTCGGTCGACATGTCGGACAGGCCTTCTCCTTCTGGGAGTTCACCCTCTTTGGAGCCGCGCGATAAAGAAGTGGAACTTGTTCGAATTCTGGAACGGGAAAGAGACCTAACTTCAATGGCCATGGCAGACCTCCCAGGATGCAATAGCCCATATCAAAGCAAATTCTCGTATGTTAGCAAAAACTTGACCGGTCTCTCCTTGGCGTCTACAGCCTTCAAAGTATGCAAAATTGGATCGAGTGATGGATCTTTGTTCGGCCATGGAATTAATGTAAGAATTATTCAATCTATCAAAAATCCCATAGCGACATATTAAATCTCAATAAGTTAATGAGAGAATTTACCTCCCATTGCCAAAAGGCGATTAAGTCCCTCAAGACACCTAATAAAAAATACTGGGTCTTGAATTACGACAGGTTAATTTGAAGCTGCAGCATGATCTAGCCGTTTCTTTGGGCCTCGATGATGATAAGGGATGGACATCCGTCTCACTTCTTGAATGAAAGAAAATATCTCAACTCATCTACACTCGAGGCACAATTAAATGTCCGCATAAACCAGAGGTGAAGGCAAGTCAAGATCGCATATCCATTAGGATGAATCTGAAATGGGGCAATCCCCAAGTTTAGAAAGTTTCTTTCAAGAAATGATAAAAGGGGGGCACGGCTCCATTCAAGCACATATACCAATGGTAAGTGGTGTACCTCGAAGGTGGCATATGTGCAAACTCATTCTTCGATGGAAGACACACATTATCATCTAGAATGTCATGTCGCAAGCAAATGTTATATAGAACTTATGGAGGAAGATATCTATAGAGAATTAAGTAGAACTTTGAAATCTAGAGGAGTATGGTCTATAACCAGACCAGTCGGAGCCAATTGACTGTATTCATCTCGTGATACTGAAGAAGTAGGCACTATGTAAACTGTTTGTGAAGGTACAATGGATGAAGATTTTGCTTTCGAAAGTGCTGGACTTTCTCCATTGGACCTATGGCAAGTGGACGGATGCTTCATTCCATACAATAAAATTTTCATCTAATGCGGTCAGGTAATTCTATCTTTAACTAAAAGTTTCAACGCGACACTTGAACTCCAAAAAAATATTAATTTGTGTCGACGCACTGGGTTCTAAGTGTTGATACGACAAGTGCGCTATGTTATCTATATGGGATGGGCTCGGTGTCCTGAACACTAAAAATGCTCTATTCTGTGTAGATAGTTCACTCATAGCGAAGAAAGAAAAGAGCTTCTCATATCATTTATTGAAATTATTTCTCCTATAATTACCAGTTATCAATCAACGATCAATAACAGATCCGCTCTCCAAAGCGATGCGGGAATCTCTTGCTTTTCTAGGTACACCAAGTGTCCAATAATGGGACCAATCCAAAGTGAGCAACTATAGATTGATGAGTCTGAACCAAGTAGATAATTCTCAGCATAAGTCGGTTTCAAATCTCAGGAAAGTGATAACAACATAAGCTGCATACGAGATGCTACCGTAAGCTATTATCACCTCCCAGAAAAACAAAAACCAATCCGCAAGACGTTATGCCAGATTAACAATGTAACTAGGTGCAAGTTAATACTGATTTTGTGGATGATGATAGAAAAGCATGCCAAGTACCAAGGCAAAGCCCGAATTTCATTCCATGAAGTACTCAAGAATCGATTTACTATCTTCTTCCATAAAATCACAATCAACTCGAATTTTCCATAACGATCACCACCAATACAACATCAATTGCTAAACAAATGCCAAAATCTGCGTTGCCCACTTCTAGTCAAGAATCAAACGGAGAACACGAATGAACTTGGGAAGTTGGCGACCTAAAGCAAGGTCGGCAGCAATCAAAGGGTGGTAGGATAGTGTCGATCCAAAAAGGGGAGGCAAAAAGAACTAAGGGCTATGTCAAGGCAACAACAAAGTCGAGTATGGTCGATGGCGAGAAACTCCGACAGCGATGATCAACTAAGGCAATGGCAAAGACGAATTCAGGGTTGAAGATGTTGGATCATGTCACGGGAAGAAGGGCCGAGTTGCAAATGAAGGAATGGAATGATAGCAGGTCAGCTCGAATGAACTAAATAAGACATTTCATACGAAAAAATCGCTAAGTCTTTGGATCGCTAGCGATCTATGGACTATGGATCGCTAAAGATCCTTATAACTGTAACCAAACTTTCCCAAACTCACTAAGCATGATCTAAGTGTCTTTCACAAGCATCTCGAAAGTTGTGGGATTGAAAATGTTTTATTATTATGAGCTAAGACGATTCCCATCAGAATTCAATAGACTGCTGAATAACTAGAGCCAAATTCGCATGATGGCCTCAGCACGATCATTTGAACCTTACCAAACGAAAACTCAAAAGCAATAACTTCTAGAGCATGCCTTATTTCCAATGAAAACATACTCTAGGGGGAGTTTTTGACCCAACGGAATTCAAAGGAGGTTGGAACATCTACGTCAATTCAGAACAACTCAAGAATCAACCAAAAGGACTAGAAGAAGGTACTAAGGAAGACTTAAGGAAAATAAACCAAAAACTAAGATGATGGATCGCTAGCGATCCATCACCTATGGATCGCTAACGATCCATAAAGGTCACTCGCGAATCCTTCTACCCTCTTGCACCATGATCTAATAAGTTTTCTAAGGATGTCTGCTAAGTTTGGTGATATTCCAAGCTAACTAGATCGAGAAAAGAGCATTTATCTCATTTTAGCAATAGTTCAATTCAATCAGAACATGAATCATCATCAAAATAAAGCTTCTAGTCATGAGATTACATGGAAAGCTTCTACATAAGGCAGGAAATACGAACCAATTGAAACGAGCCAAAATTGATCTAACTCAGCAATTCATCACACTGGATCGGTTCGTTCTGCAATTTCCTTAGCGCCTTCGTACCTTCAAAGGTAAGTCTCTGACAAAACGGCATTGGCCTGAGTGCTCTCCGGCTCCTGTAAATACAATCACATCTTCAACATAAAGAGGATCTTAGAGACTGGGTGCTGAAAATCTGCATAAACTATTATTCACTCTTTTTCTCCCATACAACAATCATCTAAGGGTTCACTATGATTCTCCAGTCAGTCAATAACAAAAGTTATAAAGTCGATGTAGGCTTCGTTAACAGCTAAACCACTATAAAAATATCTTGTCTTTTTACTTTATCTACAAGTTATTATTACTTTTTTCTATTTTCTTTTCTTTGATAAACAACGCTATTGCTTTCATGCTCAATCTAAGATATTGATCCATTTGTTGGGTTAACACTTGGAATATTTATTAAGACTGGGTGTACAATGGAAAGAGTAGGTCTGATCCACAACATATAATCTAGAATGAAAGGTACATCGTCAAACTAATTAAATTTAGTATGATTGTGACATTCCACTATTTTCAACATCTAAAATTATTGATAAACATTGTCAAATTACACTTGCACACTTTTTGACATTAAAATAGTGGAACATCGGTTGAATGACTCAAAATTTCAAAATATTAAAATAGAAAATGTTAAACCTCATAGTGAACTAAACAAGAGTACGAATACATTATCTCAACACATTTAAGTACCTTACAGATTCATTACATTAAATAACATCCATATTCTCAATAAATTAATCATCATTAATCAATAACAATGAAGCAATAATGCAAGAGATATACTACATCAACATGTGGACATGACCTATATTCAGACCATTTCTCCCTCGTTTCTTCCATCCTGCTACTTTGTAAATATGTGTGTGCGTATGTGTGTGTATTTGTTTGTTTATGTATGTGTGTGCATATGCATGCTTGCAAGTATGTGTATACACACAATAAAGGAAAAAGATTATCAAAAGTTTGGACTGCGTCGAACCCATATGCCCACGCCGTAAGTGAATCGTGTGATATTGCACAGGAAAGCACTATATATTTATACTTTTGGGATCAAGCCCACGAAGTTCTATTTCTTAATCCTGGACCAAATTCTTGTTAGCACATAACATTTACATATCAATGGCAACCAAGCATCCAACGTTAGTATAAAGCATATATACTAGCCATAGTAAGAAATTATCATAAATAAGGATAACGATAGTAATAGCAATACAAACCATTAAACTTCACACAAATTCAATTATATTCAATGTTAACCCTAATAATCCAATGAATCATCAACAACATACAATATCAAATGTGTATTAATCGATCATCAATAGTAACATAATATAATATTCATCAAATGCGTACAAACTACCATATATTAGTAACACAACATCAATGTCATCTACACAACAAAACCATAATTAATACCCATCGTTTGATGGTAATAATGGTAAAATATCTCATACTTTTCATAATGTGATTCTATGTAATATAACAAACATATATGATAATATCGACCAATAATTAATCATATATGTTACAAAAATCAAAAATAAGATATTTGTACCCGTTATTTTCTCTTAAAGTATAAAAACATTTTATTATTGATTATTATAAAAACACGTTTATTTCTTTCATCTCAAAACAATGATAATTTTTCAAAAACTACAATATAATTCAAAAACCCTTCATTATACATTTATTACTCCGCATATCTCAGAGCATAGTAATTTAATCAAATTAGTACTTTACATCTGATTACTTTCAAAAACCATTATATTATTACTTTTCATCAAAATAATACTATTACTCTAATAACTTTGTTATCTCTTGTGACAAATTCATTAATATTAGATCAAAAGTAATAATAATCCACTTTAAAATATAAAAACTCCATTTAATGTTGTTTACCTCAAAACAGGAATAATCTAGCTTAAAATGCTTTTGAAAACACATCTATATTACTACTACTATCTCTAAAATCTCTTATTTTCTTACTTATTCAAATAATAATAATAATAATAAAGTATTTCCATAGGCTCCACAATGTAATTATATTGTTATTTACTTAAAACAATATAGTCATTTCAAAAAGATGTTATTATTCATCAAATTATATCTTACTTTACAAATAACAACAGATTTTCTGAAATTCAACAAAAATTGATATTTCGTTATTATTTGTGAGTTTCCTTAGACACTCATAAATAATAACCTTATCAAATTTTTAATATCGATTTCAGTATAAATTGGTTAAATCGCTTTGATTTAAAGATATCACTAAATTTGCAAATAATCCTATCTTCTATTGTCTTTTCTATTATTCCAAATTACACGGTTTCTTCTATTTTTTATTTATTAATTATTTTCAAAATCTATAATTAGCTGCTATAAAATATCGTCGTTCAACCATATGGCAATTTCAACTAGATAAACAATAAAAATCACATCAAAATATCACTATAATTAAACAATCGCCAATAAAGAGCATAAAATATTAACTGATGGATAATTTTATGGAGGAATACGCATTCAATATTTTTAAAGCACAAATAATTAAAATTGTTTAACCATACCAACACACTTTTGCTAATAGCTCCAAAACTATCAAACCACATTCTAAAGTGCCTAAATTTTTTCCAGGAGTCCAACAGAATAAACTATGCACAAATCAGAGTTCGCATGCAGAAATTATTAAGATCATAAGATATCAATGGCCACATCATAGATAAATAGGATTCTCCACATTAAAATATTAATTACAACTATTACATTATCGTAATTTGCTGCCGGGTTTGACAACCCGCTCTTCTCGACCCTCGAAAATCGACACAAAATACCCCACAGTATGATATGCCAGCGATCAGGTGCCGGAAAAGACAGATTGTTGAGGGAAAGAAAGAAAGTAGAAGAAAGAAGGAACTAAACAATATCAGAATCTCACAATCGCAGCGAAATATAATATAATATATAACATCAGATGTTTATACAAAATGAAAACTATATCTGTTTTATACAATATATCATCAGAGTATCTCAACAAACAACATTTACCAGACAGACAATTCCATACAATCTCAGCAGCGGATATATATACAAGAACGAATAATACGTCTCGGACTCCAGCTCCTCTCCTGCTCCATAGCATCCTGTCCTGAACGTATAATACTGGGTCTGACCCGAGCATTATAATGAAATAATACCCGAGTCAGTCTGGAATACCAGTTGATAATAATGCAACCAAATTGATTATTAAAGTTCCAAAAATCCTTTGAAAACAAAAGCATCTCGTAAGACCACGCCATAAATAAACATGTCGGGTTTTTACCTTACGATAGCTAAAACACTTTTTATAGAAATCCTCTGATATTATAATAAGGTCTATATACAAATACTTATAAAATAGCCAAAATTGTTACATTCATTAAATTCCAGGTACTGGCCACAGAGTGGGTAAGACAAACAAAACTCGTAAAAGGCTTGTAGGGAGAATGGATTTCCAACTAATGACTAGGCACTAGTGTACCACCTGTCACAGTACCTGGTCTAGATCAGTGTACCTAGGGCCACGCCCGATCCCCTGCAACACAAGGCCCGGACTATCCCTTACTGGATAATCCCGAGTATGATCACCCCGCGGTTGGGATCAGCAACCGCACCACTAAGCCGAAAAAAGGGACATCTAGGCAGGAATGACCTTACCCGGAAATGGGTGCTTCCCACCTAGCCTTGCTGCATATTCCCTGATTTTCAGTCATTCCCAGTTGATGAGGCTTGAGACTAAGCGTTACATTTTAGAACGTTTCACTTAGAATGCCCATCGCCCACCTGACGATGTTCCGAAAGCATTCGTCCATACAAGTCTGTCCCGGGTTCGAACGGAATCGAAGGCATTACTCCTACTACATCCATTTTGGAAATATCCTCAGGATTAGTAGCGACTAGCCCTTGCACTTCACTGCTCCATCTTCGACTCGAACTCGTTTTTCCCACAAAAACGTACAAACCGGATCGAAGTGGTTTTCGAGAAACAAATCTCGATCCCGGTCTCTACGAAACGATCAACGCATTGCCCAATATTGAAAGTTGGTGATTTAACTATCAATTAACATTCACAAACATCCATCACACAATAAATAATTGCCCACATTATTTATTTCCTCAAAATATCTTTATAAGATATATTTTCGTTTCCAAACCCCTTTATGAATAGTTTCAAACCCAACTCTTTCCATGGAATAAATTTCCAAAATTGTTACTTCCCTTGAAAACATCCAAGTACCAATGTTTAAGGTTTAAAATAATTTAAATTCTTTATTCTTGAAAATACATCAAACATTTATTTTAAAACTTCTTACATACTTGATTTAAAATATATATATATATATATATTTTTAAAAATATCTCAAATAAAACTGCTTAATAAAATATATACTATTATCATTAAAATAAAGTTAAGTCACACTAAATTTTAAAATAAAGATATGAAATTTTATACAAGTTTCAAATAAAACTTTGATTACTTACTTTTAAATATAACCATTTTACAGATATAAACATTCATAATATCCCTTTAAAACATAATGCCAATTGTCCCTTAACAATTTATTACTATAACTACTTTAGTACATATTTACTTTTTGAAAACTCTGCAACCTACATAAGAATTTTCTTAAAACATTCTTTTGAAATCAAATTTAAAACCTTTATCTTTTACTTAGAAATCTACTTAAACGTACTTGGCTTCAGGGAAATACACTTCCGTTTAGGATAACCCAAGGAATTCTTTTTATCAATCTAACACGATTTACCCAGTCCAATTTTTTACGTTCATCCCGTAAAATTACTTTCCATACTTTAAAATAAACTCCATTTATTTTTAAAGTCGTTGCTATTTCCTAGAAATCATTTTCAAACATATGTTTAAAATATCTAAAATAAACTTCTAGAAATTATTTAATTGAAAATAATACTTAAGGAAATATATAGATGTTTCCTAAGTACTTTAAGTCAAATTTAACTTTTAAACTAAAGTTATTAAGTCAAACATTTATATTATAATTCCCTTTTGGAAACTTAATACTACTTTACTTTTTAAAAATAATCAAATACCATAATTACTTAATCAAATATTTGCTTTCACTTAAAAACAATTTAAAAAAAATATTTCTTTCTAAAGTATTCTAAACATATTTAAACTGCAAATTCATAATTTGAAGGCTTTCTTGAAAACAAAATAAAATTTCCAAGAGAAAACACACTTTCCATTCTTTAAAATAAATCTAGCTATTATTTTTAACAATTCTCAATTCCCTTTTTAAACACAAATTCAAACACTTCATATTATCAACCAATCACTTGAATTTAATTCCTTTTAAATTCTTTATTTAAGAATTTCTTTAATTTTCTTTAAACCCAATTTATTTATATTTAAATTTCCAGGTGGTATTCACCAAGTCAGAGCACAACATAATTAAATGTCCAATTTACCTATCACAGTAAATAAACAGAGCATAGTATAACAGGATCTAAAACAATTTTATCAAAGAATATAAATGTGATATATTACAGAATATAAATAAATTTCTATTTGTGAGGAATCCAGTTGGATCCCTCCAACCTATTTTCCCTGCATCCACAGATATTAGCACAACAATATATATCGATTCAATTTGATAATAATTACCATATTCAACCAATCAAGCAATCATTTAGATATTGACTATTTAAATTAACCAGTATTCCAGATGTGAGTGAGTTAAACTCACCTTGGGTTTTCGACAAGCGTTCAAATTTAAATTAAATTGAATAGCTTTCGATTTAACCGAAATTTTTACTTGCTCCGAAAAGTTCCAGAATTGCTCCACTGCATAGAACGCATCGCTGCGATTCCGGCGTCGCCAGTTTCGTCGAAATCTGATAACAAACGCATGAGATATGAAATTTTTAAAGTTTTGAATCAAATTTATAGACAAATTTCATTTTTTTTAATACCAAACAAATCACGAACGTTCGTCCCATAGAAGTCAAGCCACACGTTAGACCTTCTTCCTCACGCGAATACACAGCTCAAATGCCGAACCCATATATCGTGCCCTAGGGTTAGAAATCGCGGCCACCATGACGCCGACGAACCTAATCCACCGACACCAGGGCGTGCGCCATCCCCACCTCCTCCTTCGGCCTAGATATGGCGAAACTCGGTCGTCTCTACTGCTCGAAATCGAGAACGAACGTAAGCCCTTCCATCGTGACTTGCCGACAATCTGAAGCTCTGATTTCGATCGCCGCCATCGATATCGTAGATCTCGGAGTGCTCTACGATCTTCCAGTTGAAACCAATTGCTAAAGATCTACGGATTAGAAGGAAACCGAGAGGGAATATGGGATGTTATCGGCCATTGAAAGATTGAGAGGCGGCCGTAACAATTGCTAGGGTTTCTATGATAAACGTGAATATATAAATGTTTATTAATATTATTTTTATATTATCTCCAATTTTAACAAGCTTTTACAAACGAACTCCAAACAACGCATGCCGACAGACGTTTTCAAGGTTTTACCTACGTTCCGAACACAATAGAACGTGTTTCGGAAGCTAATTCGATCGTATGCGCGAGTTATGGAAATAGACAATCAATTCTAAATTAAATTGATTAAAGTATTTTCTATGCGTTTTAAGCTGCCGGGGTCAAACGACAACTCGGATTACTACGAAAATTGAAATCCGATAATAACTAACTATTACAGATCCAATGGAACCGGTTTCGTCGAATTCCGAGACCGTGCCCCGAAAGGCTATTTTAACTCGTCAATTATTTCGAACGATTTTCAAAATCGTCGAAATCACTTAAAATTTCGCTTTTAAAACTTTAATAACTCTATTATAACTCGTATAAAATTTATATTCACATTAGAAATCTTTCTGATTCAGTTTAAATCAAAATTTGATTATTTGCATTATTATATTATTAAATTCCATTATTAAATTAATATAAAATTTCAAATTTAATCCATCGACTTTTAATTCCATCAATGGTCCAATATTAAAATTCAAACCCAAATAGACTTAAAATAAATTTTAGAATCTAATTTTGTATCTATTTACACTCAGAATTGCCAACTACCCCAATTCTAGTATTAAGTTATTATTATTCAAATTTTCAATTAAAGTCCCGTATTTGTAATTTAACCAATTTTATTAATTTAACCAAAGTATTTTATTTCAAAATTCAAATTATAACACATATTAAACATCTAAAATGAATTAAATGTTCAAATTTAGCGACCCAAAATTCCGGGTCGTCACATTCCTCCCCCTTATAAAATTTTCGTCCCCGAAATTTGCTAAGGTAGAAGAATGTTCCAAACCCAATAGCAAAATCTACTTAGTGAAAATCTCAAATTCTCTTTGTCTAAATTCTTTAGTTTCAAATCGAAACTACTAGTTTCGATTCTTATCCCAAAATCCTTTTTATTTTAAATTGTTATTTGAAATCAATTTTGTCTTTAATGAAACATTTCAAATTTTTCAAAAATTTTCTGACTCCCAAAATTTTCAAATTTTTTGTCGGAGTCTCCCTTGTACGGAGGAGATTTTGCAATATCACAATAGATATAAATATATATACATCGACCCACACGGTCGGAAAACCCAAAAACAGTTCATATTTCCTATTTTTATTGCGTAGGCGTACCTTTATTAGCATTTTAAAAGCATGTGGCTAATTTATATTGCATATACGAGCTTCAACTCTATCTACTGCCTCCCGTACCTGTACTTACTCAAACAAACACATAAGTTTTCAATAATATAAGAATTTTAGTAACATTCTATTCATTAAACTAAACCAAACTCATCAATTTCATAGTTTAACCAAGCAAACTTCATAATTTTAAAATGTTAACCATATTTTATCAGCACTTCAAAGATTTCAATCACCATTTAACTTCTCACAAATCCAAACTTCACTTTTATTTCGCTTGAATGATTTAAATTCAAGTTTACTACTCTCAAACCATATTCTAATCGATATGATTAACATGTGCCTTGGTTACATCTCTTTACTTCAATTGAATTTCAAATTGATTTACAACCAAATTTTACTTTCAATTTGAAGTATTTGCATTTATATACAAATCCACTTAATGAGATTGCAGTCCATTTCAAATTGATTTAAAAACCAATTCCATTTGCTTCTCTACACCAACTCAATTTCGAATACAACCAAACAACCAATTCTTATGCAAATTTTTATGTCCTTCAAGAAAATAACCATCACTTAAGCTTGTAACCATTAAAATTAATTCCAGTTTAAATTTATATTAATTTTATACTATTCGAGATTATTCACAACCTAATATTCTTATTTCCTTGCAATTTTTAAATCAAATCCTTATTCTCACTTCAAATTAATCATCCAACTTAAGTTTATATTAATATCATCCCATTCTGTAATATTTACAACTCATACATCTTTAATTTACCATAACAATTAATTAAATTCTCTTCACTTGCATTAAAATTTTATTATCTAAACAAATTTCACTTAAGATCACTTATAAAGCTCGACCACAGCTATTTTCCAATTTGTTTAAGTTTTGTTTCACAATATTTTATTTCTTCTTAAATAAATTTTATTTTTATTTTATTTGATTTTCATCAATCCAATTCTAATCCATTTACAAATTTTAATTCAATTTGTTTATTTATTCAATCCATTTGAAATTTATTTTATTGACAAATGAGACCACTTTAAATTATTTCACTCATTTGAATTTATTTACACTTCAAACCATCACTATTATAATCTAATTTCATTTTTCATTTACACTCTCAACTTTCATTGTCAAAATTAAATCCAATACTAGAACTGGGTTTTTAATTTTTCTTTCAAAAATTTCCTTAACAAACCACCAAAATTTCATCAATGCCAATACAAATTCCATTTAATTTAGTTTGCACTAAATTCATCTTCAAGCTTCTTTTTATTTAATTTAGCTTACGCTAAATTCATTCTCAAATAATTCCTTTGAATTTAGTTGAGTGAGGATTTAATTATTCAATATCATTTCAATTAAATTCAACTTTCCTTCAACTCAACTCTTTTCCAATTTAAATTCAAGTTTAACTAAATTTATTCAGCCAACTTAAATTCATGCTATTTCTTTTACTATTTTAAATAAGAATTTAATTCTATTCATAATTATTTGTAACACAGCTGAATTTTGATTTTAATTCAATCCAAATTCAACTCCATTTTTTATTTTCCATATACAAGTTCAAAATTTGTTTACTGACTTAAGTTCATTCACCATTGTATATTTTATATTTCCTTCACCTTATCTTATTATACATTTCATCTGAGATTAGATTTAGATTCACCATACCATTCAACTATTTTCCATTTGTGATTATAGTCCCATTTTCTATTTATAAGTTCACCAAATTATTTACTTCAAGTTTATATTGCTCATTTTAATCCATTTACACCTTATAATCACAATTCCAAATTATATATATATGTGTATCACTGAATTCTTAAAGATACCAATTTTCTTTCACCTTAATCCTTTGCAAATTTTAAATCCACAATTTCAAATTATAAGTATAACACTTACTATCTTATGAGTACAATTTATTACACAATGACCCACAAATACAAAGTCATTTTACTTTTCAATTTAACCCAAATTAATTTAATTCTAAGCCCATTTTATTTAACTTATCCAAGTTAAATTCAAATTTTCTATTCACTTCAATATATTTCATTCACTTCCATTTACTTAAGTTAAATTTTAATTCCAAGATTAAAATTTTCATTTCTTCCTTATTAATATCAACTTCACTTAAAAGTTCAATAGTTGATCCATTTTAACCTTCACATTATTTAAATAGGATTTTCTAGAATTCAATTACCCGGATTTATTTCAAAATCATTTTGAAATAATAAATAACTCATACTCTCCTGGCATATCAAATCAAACTTTCAGATTTCTAAAACAATCTGTTTTTACCAAAGCAATTTCCCTTTCTGGAACTTCTAAAATCTCTTGTATATCCAACAAATCTAACAGATATCATACCCTATTACTATGGAAGCAATCCATCACTTAAGAAACTCGAAAATAAATTCCAATGATGTGGCCCGCATCATCAGGATTATTTTCCAGTGACTGAAGTGAGTTCAGTGCTTCCTTACTTTCCCAAATTCATCTCAAAACAGTTTCCATTCAAAAATACCTCCAAAATAATATTCCATTATTGCCTTCAAATACCTTAGCAAACATTCAAACTTTCCCTGGATTTTAAATTTCCAAACTTTTGTTTTCATAACATTTAAAATACTTTCCAAAACTTTCGGGATTTAAATTCTGGTTTAATTCAAATTTAGTTATTCTTCTTTTGTATAATTTATACTCATGGAATTTATTTGGTTATAACCATTTCAAATTTAGATTAAATTTTAGATGCTTATTTGATTAAGATATCCACATCCAAGCAATCAAATATATATACTTATTTCATAAAATTATTCCTTTTATATCAAAATATAATTTTGGGTAAATTATTTCATTTACCCTCTTTAAAAACAATACTATGTTAGTTTATCTTGTTTAAGAGTTTAGAAACCCCTATCGATACGGTTGTACTTCCCGTACCGACCAGAATTCATAAACACTCAACCGATAAGTCAACACAGTATAAAAACAATTTTATATTCACTAACAAGTACGCTCTCATATTTCTTAATAGACTCAACTCATTATAGAGTGCTATTGACTCTGTTAAATGAGTAATTTCCCCACCAAAGCCTAGGTTGTCGCCAACCTAAGCTCTGATGCCAAGTGTGACAACCCGCCCTTCTCGACCCACGAAAATCGACACAAAATACCCCACAGTATGATATGCCGACGATCAAGTGCTGGAAAAGACGGATTGTTGAGGGAAAGAAAGAAAGTAGAAGAAAGAAGGAACTAAACAATATCAAAATCTCACAGTCGCAGCGGAATAAAATATAATATATAATATCAGATCTTTATATAAAATGAAAACTATATCTATTTTATACAATATATCATCAGAGTATCTCAACAAACAACATATACCAGGCAGACAATCCCATACAATCTCAACAGCGGATATGTATACAAGTACGAATAATATGTCTCGGACTCCAGCTCCTCTCCTGCTCCATAGCATCCTGTCCTGAACGTATAATACTCGGTCTGACCCGAGCATTATAATGAAATAACACCCGAGTTAGTCTGGAACACCAGTTGATAATAATGCATCCAAATTGATTATTAAAGTTTCAAAAATCCTTTGAAAACAAAAGCATCTCATAAGATCACGCCACAAATAAACATGTCGGGTTTTTGCCTTGCGATAGCTAAAACACTTTTTGTAGAAATCCTCTGTTATTATAATAGGGTCTATGTACAAATACTTATAAAATAGCCAAAATTTTTACATTCATTAAATTCCAGTTACAAGACGCAGAGTGGATAATACAAACAAAACTCGTAAAAGGCTCGTAAGGAGAATGGATTTCCAACTAATGACTAGGAACTGCAGTACCACCTGTCACAGTACCTGGTCTAGATCAGGGTACGGAGGACCACACCCGATCCCCTGCAACACAAGGCCCAGATTATACCTTACTGGATAATCCCGAGTAAGATCACCCCGCGGTTGGGATCAGCAACCGCACCACTAAGCCGAAAAAAGGGACATCTAGACAGGAATGACCTTACCCGGAAATGGGTGCTGCCCACCAAGCCTTGCTGCATATCCCCTGATTTTCAGTCATTCCTGGTTGATGAGGCTTGAGACTAAGCGTTACCTTTTAGAACATTTCACTTAGAATGCCCATCGTCCACCTGACGATGTTCCGAAAGAATTCGTCCATACAAGGCCGTCCCGGGTTCGAATGGAACCGAAGGCACTACTCCTGCTACATCCATTTTGGAAATATCCTTAGGATTAGTAGCGACTATCCCTTGCACTTCACTGCTCCATCATCGACTCCGAACTCGTTTTTCCAGTGGTTTTCGAGAAATAAATCTTGATCCCGGTCTCTTCGAAACGATCAACGCATTGTCCAATATTGATAGTTGGTGATTTAACTATCAATTAACATTCACAAACATCCATCACACAATAAATAATTGCCCACATTATTTATTTCCTCAAAATATCTTTATAAGTTATATTTTCGTTTCCAAAGCCCTTTCTGAACAGTTTCAAACCCAACTCTTTCCATGGAATAAATTACCCAAATTGTTACTTTCCTTGAAAACATCCAAGTACCAATGTTTAAGGTTTAAATTAATTTAAATTCTCTATTATTGAAAATACATTAAACATTTATATTAAAACTTCTTACATACTTGATTTAATATATATATATATATTTATTTATTTAAAAATATCTCAAATAAAACTGCTTAATAAAATATAAACTATTATCTTTAAAATAAAGTTAAGTCATACTAAATTTTAAAATAAAGATATGAAATTTTATACAAGTTTCAAATAAAAATTTGATTAATTACTTTTAAATATAACCATTTCACAGATATAAATATTAGTAATATCGCTTTAAAACATAATGCCAATTGTCCCTTAACTACTTATTACCATAACTACTTTAGTACATATTTACTTTCTAAAAACTCTGCAACCTACATAAGAATTTTCTTAAAACATTCTTTTGAAGCCAAATTTAAAACCTTTATCTTTTACTTAGAAATCTACTTAAACGTACTTGGCTTTAAGGAAATACACTTCTGTTTAGGATAACCCAAGGAATTCTTTTTATCAATCCATCATGATTTACCCAAATCAATTTTTTACGTTCATCCCGTAAAATTCCTTTCCATGCTTTAAAATAAACTCCTTTTATTTTTAAAGACATTGCTATTTCCTGGAAATCATTTTCAAACATATGTTTAAAATATCTAAAATAAACTTCTATAAATTATTTAATTGAAAATAATACTTAAGGAAATATATAAAGGTTTCCTATGTACTTTAAGTCAAATTTAACTTTTAAAATAAAGTTATTAAGTCAAATATTTATATTATAATTCCCTTTTGAAAACTTAATACTCTTTACTTTTTAAAAATAATTAAATACCATAATTACTTAATCAAATATTTGCTTTCACTTAAAAAGAATTTAAAATAATATTTCTTTCTAAAATATTCTAAACATATTTAAACTGCAAATTCATAATTTGAAAGCTTTCTTGAAACCAAAATAAAATTTCCAGGAGAAAGCACACTTCCCATTCTTTAAAATAAATCTAGCTATTATTTTTAACAATTCTCAATTCCCTTTTTAAAACACAAATTCAAACACTTCATATTATCAACCAATCACTTGAATTTAATTCCTTTTAAATTCTTTATTTAAGAATATCTTTAATTTTCCTTTAAACCCAATTTATTTATGTTTAAATTTCCAGATTGTATTCACCAAGTCAGAGCACAACACAATTAAATGTCCAGTTTATCTATCACAGTAAATAAGCAGAGCATAGTATAACAGGATCTAAAACAATTTTATCATAGAATATAAATGTGATATATTACATAATATAAACAAATTTCTATTTGTGAGGAATCCAGTTGGATCCCTCCAACCTATTTTACCTACATCCACAGATATTAGCACAATAATATATATCGATTCAATTTGATAATAATTATCGACCAATCAAGTAATCATTTAGATATCGACTATTTAAATTAACTAGTATCTAGATGTGAGTGAGTTAAACTCACCTTGGGTTTTTAAAAAGCGTTCAAATTTAAATTAAATCAAACGGCGTTCGATTTAACCTAAATTTTTACTTGCTCTGAAAAGTTCCAGAATTGCTCCACTACGTAGATCGCGTTGCTGCGATTCCGACGTCCTCGGTTTCATCGAAATCTGATAAAAAACGCATGAGATATGAATTTTTAAAGTTTTGAATAAAATTTATAAACAAATTTCATTTTTTTTAATACCAAACAAATCACGAACGTTCGTCCCACAAAAATCAGGCCGCACATTAGACTTTATTCCTCACGCGAATACACAGCTCAAATGCCGAACCCAAATATCGTGCCCTAGGGTAAGAAATCACGGCCACCACGACGCCGACGAACCCAATCCACCGACACCAGGACGTGCACCATCCCCACCTCCTCCTTCGGCCTAGATATGGCGAAACTCGGTCGTCACTACTGCTCGAAATCGAGCACGAACGTACACACTTCCATCGTGATTTGCCGACAATCCAAAGCTCTGATTTCGATCGCCACCGTCGATATTGTAGATCTCGGAGTGCTCTACGATACTCCAGTTGAAACCAATTGCTAAAGATCTAAGGATTAGAAGGAAATCGAGAGGGAATATGGGATATTGTCGGCCATTGAAAGATTGAGAGGCGGCCGTAACAATTGCTAGGGTTTCTATGATAAGCGTGAATGTATAAATGTTTATTAATATTATTTTAATATTATCTACCATTTTAACAAGCTTTTACAAACGAACTCCAAAAAACGCGTGTCGACAGGCATTTCTAAGGTTTTACCTACGTTTTGAACACAATGGAATGTGTTTCGGAAGCTAATTCGATCGTAAGCGTGAGTTACGGAAATAGACGATCAATTCTAAATTAAATCGATTAAAGTATTTTCTATGCATTTTAAGTTGCCGGGGTCAAACGACAATTCCGATTGCTACGAAATTTGAAATTCGATAATTACTAACTATTACGGATCCAATGGAACTAGTTACGTCGAATTTCAAGACTGTGCCCCGGAAGGCTATTTTAACTCGTCAATTATTTCGAGTGATTTTCAAAATCGTCCAAATCACTTAAAATTTCACTTTTAAAACTTTACTAACTCTATTATAACTCGTATAAAATTTATATTCACATTAGGAATCATTCTAATTCAGTTTAAATCAAAATTTGATTATTTGCATTATTATATTATTAAATTCCATTATTAAATTAATATAAAATTCCAAATTTCATCTATCGACTTTTAATTCCATCCAATGGTCCAATATTAAAATTCAAACCCAAATAGACTTAAAATAAATTTTAGAATCTAATGTTATATCTATTTACACTCAGAATTACCAATTATCCCAATTCTAGTATTAAGTTATTATTATTCAAATTTTCAATTAAAGTCCTGTATTTGAAATTTGACCAATTTTATTAATTTAGACAAAGTCTTTTATTTCAAAATTCAAATTATAACACATATTAAACATTTAAAATGAATTAAATGTTCAAATCTAGCGACCCAAAATTCCAGGTCCAAGCCGACCACCATTATGCTTCTCGCCGCAACCGCTATTAGATCTAACCGACATCGCTTCTCCATCTCCGCCAAAAGCCAGAAATTATTTGTCAAAGTTACTGCCACTGCGACATACAAATGCCAATTCAGTCGACTCATGCATCCTTTCATGCAATTTGACCAACGGTTATCTTCCTATCTCCAACATTTACATCCCTATGTAATCAATTTTTTCAATTAGTGCACGAATCGAAAAGCCTTAATTCAGCCCCTTTGACTTCGCCATGGTCACCTTTGCGCAAATATTTTGGTCGATTGGATTTTTTGTGACGAATAACCACTTGATGTTGATTGGGCACGTCAAGACGATCGTATTGATATAAAATTGATGACATTTGGATAATTTCGAATTTAAAACATATTTTGATTAGAGAAGAATGTCCACCGTTTGAGAGCTATTAAGGAGTTTACATAAAATTGAAGATGGAGCTTATGGCTAGGGTTCTATAGCTTTATTCAAATAGTTGGTTAGCTGGGTTGTGAGTAATGTACCTTAGTATGAAATAGTCACGTACGTCGCTTATAACTTGTAAACCCATTTCTCCCAGGCCATAACTTCAAATTTAATAAATTTATAGTCAAAATTGATCAACTCAGAAAGACCTAGTTAATTTTTATAAATATGAATCTAAACCATCCTTTAATCAAAAATCCATCTTAATTAATTTTGTATTAACAATGTCAAATTTGCAGGTTTTACATTCTTTCCTGCGAAATAATTGTGCCCCTATAATTCCCTAAAAGAAAACCTTAATTAAGTCAATAAGCATCATCATAGGTTTAATTACAAAACATGAGGAAATGTACAAATCATATGCTAACTACTTTAGTATACGATAATCCCAAACATAATAGATCATGATACCATAAAATTCATTCATGATAATGAATGCAACATAACTCACACATACTATAGTAACACATACATTTTATAACCATATAACAAACTATAGAATGTAAATTACCACTATGCCAAAAGATTAAATTAGAAACACATGATATTTTAATTTGAAACAATTTTGTTATGTCGGTAGCTTTAATATAGTTTAAAAGCATTTCTATGTGCACTTAACTGTTTCTATTTTATTTTTATTTTATTTTTTCCAAATAATTCTTTATTGCAACAATAACCATTTATTGAATCCCATACCGTCATATGCTATTATAATCTATCCATTCCAGCATAATTGTGAAATTTTCTATATGACCGCAATTGATATATTAATGTTTTTACTATTCCTAAGCCATAAACGACCAGTTCGATGTATCAAATCCATTTCTATGAATTTGTTCGAGATTCCTTTTGGCATCCTTCGTAGATATCAAGCATCAAACTTCTAACTGAGCTTCCTTCATCACAACAATCCTTCTTCTATCCAATGATGGTCCATCGATCTAATCAAAATACCTAAGGTAGTATTTATATACACTCCATTAGAATTTGATTACTTCAGGTCATTGGATCTAGATGATGATTCGATGTTCATACTTCTAACGCGTTTTTTTACTAAATTTTTGATTGCTGATAATATGTTTTCTTAAATTAACGTTATTCTATCTTAGATCATGTAACACCCCGTAAAATTAAAGTTAATTAATAAGGCTCCAAAAATGAAATTTGAACAAACAACAAAATTTGGCCATGAAACTTACACCATTGCGTTTATGGCAATTTTTCATGCAACTTTCACATTTGGAGTTTCGCGATCGGAGCTTAAAAGAAAAGTTATTGGCGTTTGATATTTTTGAAGCGAAAATAATTATAAAAAATATAAAATAAATTATAATAAATATGGGGGTCGACCCCCTTACCTGGACCGGTCGACTGCTTATATGGGGGCGGTCAATCAATTTGAACCTTAGTCGAATGACTCGGATTTAATTATTTTAGTCTAATGGTTACGGTTGATTCGAGTGCCTATAAACACAGGCCTAACCCCTCACTTCTCTACTCATATTTTCTAGTCCAAACAACGAAGCTCTGTAATTTTCTCTTCTACATTATTTCTAAAAATTATAAAATATTATATGTGTGTGTGTAGAAAAGCAATAGTCAGAGACACAGAGGTTTACAGTGGTTCGGCATTGCATGCTTACGTCCATTTTGAAAATTATCCTTTATTATACACTTTTATATCTCATTACAATAGTAGAAAATAACAAGTACTTGATTACAATGGCGTCTAGAGTAAAAGCAACATAAAGGTTCCAAAAATGAACCAGCAGGTCAATATTTATAGGTGAGGCAATGAGATATTTCCCTACGATTTCGGCAGAAGGCTCTCTAGGTTCATAGGGGCCCACCATAACGATAGGTGACCTTAACTCGGTATTTAGGGACGGTCGGATATAGTTTTGCCGATCATTATTTTTAGTCCCCAAATGATGTGCGATTTTTTTATGGGGTCCTAAATACCTCTCAAACTTGGCCCTAAAATATTAAATCGTTTGGAGTTGTAGAATGCGAGATATGGATCAACCTTTGGTACATTTGGAACTTTCACAGAGCTACACCGATTGTTATGAAGCATCGGCATAAAACAATCAGCCTAAAAGCACCAGCCTTCTTTGAACCATAAAGTTTTGACCTGCGATCGTTTTTATGGACTTCACTCTTCAATATACTGATGCCTTGAAAGTTTCAAGTGGATTGACTTGGTGGATTTTGAGTTATCAATCGATCTTTGCTGATTTGAGCTATTTTACGGATCGATCCCGATCGATCCATGTAAATCTTTGCTTTGTCCATAATTCGATCACACGAACTTCAATCGTCTTGGAAATTGAAATTGGGCTTCAAGGCGCTATGCCAATTACTCCATGCTGATTGCACCTCGATTGGGACCTGGACCGGATTTACTTGACCATCGTCCATAGTGTTGTATATAATTGATTCTTAAGACTGATAACCATCTGTTTCGAGCCATGTCGACGATATGCCTTGCCAAAAGGCGGGATAACATTTGTCCCCAAAGTACATCTTGTTTCCAACATGACGTGCTTTGAATCGCCGAAAGCTAGAATCGCTGGAAAGAAACCCATTTGATTCATCAAATAGTCGTTATCCTTCCATAGAGTTGTTTTCTTATCGAGGGTAGTGATTTACTTATTTGTCGTTACGATTGGTCAATTTCCAATAGTATAAATACAAGATCACAACTTGTTGGTGATCATCTTGTTTTATTTTTGGCAATTTCTAGGCTTCAACAACTTGATTTTAATTTTTCTTCGGTCGATTTCAGGTGAACGCATAATTTTTGTCGATCTCAAGAATTGAATTTTTAAAACATATACTAGCACATAAACATGCTTGTACCCGACTCACGATCATGGTTACACGTTCACGAATAGTTGTCAAATTTTGAAAATTTTATAAGCAATCCCTGTCGATTGTTACTCTTACACACACACACACACATATATTTACAAACACATTTCTATGAAAAATGCACTTTACCGAACATTATTCCCCTTTTCTTTTTTTTCTCCGATCATTCAAGGGCTTTGTTTTGAAATGATCGGCACTGAGCCCGAATGGAACAATCAGTTTAAAGTATGCAATTTAATCGATCATGACTTCAAATTGGCATGGAACGATCGGCATATGCTTTTCATATATAAGCCCCTATATTTAGTCATTTCCTTTACTTTCCTCATTCATTTCGCATCGTTTCCATTCGAGATTAAAAGAGAAAAAAAATGATGGGGATTATGGCTAGGGTTCCATAGCTTTATTTAAATAGTTGGTTAGCTGGGTTGTGAGTAATGTACCTTAGTCTGAAATAGCCACGTACGTCGCTTATAACTTGTAAACCCATTTCTCCCAAGCCATAACTTCAAATTTAATAAATTTATAGTCAAAATTGATCGGCTCAGAAAGACATATGCAATTATGTAATTTTTATAAACATGATATCTAGATCATTCTTTAATCAAAAATCCATTTTAATAAATTTAATATTAACAATGTCAAATTTGCAGGTTTTACATTCTTCCCCGCGAAATAATTATGCTCCTGCAATTCCCTAAAAGAAAACTTAATGAAGTCGATAAACATCATCATAGGTTTAATTGCAAAACATGAGGAAATGTAAAAATCATAAGTTAACTACTTTTGTATACGATAATCCCAAACATAATCGATCATGATACCATGAAATTCATCCATGATAATGAATGCAACTTAACTTACATATACTATAGTAACACTTACATTTTCATAACCATATAACAAACTATAGAATGTAAATTAGCACTATGCCAAAAGTTCAAATTAGAAACACATGATATTTTGATTTGAAACAATTTTGTTATGTCGGTAGCTTTAATACAGTTTTAAAGCATTCCTATGTGCACTTAAGTGTTTCTATTTTATTTTTATTTTATTTTTTCCAAATAATTCTTTACTGCAACAATAATCATTTTTTGAAGCCCATACCGTCACACGCTATTATAATCTATCCAGCCCAGTATAATTGTGAAATTTTCTATATGGCCGCAATTGATATATTAAATTTTTTTACTATTCCTAAGCCCTAACCGACCAGTTCGATGGATCAAATCCATTTCTATGGATTTATTCGAGGTTCCTTTTTGCATCCTCCGTCGATATCAAGCATCAAACTTCTAATTGAGCTTCCATCATCACAGCAATCCATCTTCTGTCCAATGATGGTTCATCGATCTAATCAAAATACCTGAGGTAGTATTTAAATACACTCCACTAGAATTTGATTGCTTCGGCTCTTTGGATCTGGATGATGATTCGATATTCATACTTCTAACGCATTTTTCATAAATTTTTGATTGCGTCTAATGTGTTTTCTCAAATTAACTTTATTCTATCTTGTATCGTGTGCCGCAAAATTAAAGATAATTAATAAGGCTCCAAAAATGAAATTTGAACAAACAACAAAATTTGGCCATGAAACTCATACCATTGCATTTATGGCAATTTTCTCTGCAACTTTCAAGATTGGAGTTTCGCGATCGCAACGTAAAAGAAAATCTTATTGGCATTTGAAATTTTCGAAGCGAAAATAATTAAAAACGAAACGTAAAATAAATTATAAATACGAGGGTCGACCCCTTTACCTGGACCGATCGACTGCTTACCTAGTGGCTGTCAATCGATTAGGGTGGCATCTAAGATTGAACCTCAGTCGAACGACCGGGATTCAATTATTTTCATCTAATCGTTACGTTTGATTCGAGTGCCTATAAATACAGGACTAACCACTCACTTCTCTTCTCATTTTTTCTAATCCAAACAGTGAAGCTATGCAATTTTCTCTTCTACATTATTTCTAAAAATTATAAAATATTATATATGTGCGTGTGTGTAGAAAAGCAATAATCAGAGAAATAGATGTTTATAGTGGTTCGGCGTTTGTATGTGTACGTAAACTTTGAAGATTATCCTTTATTAATCAGTTTAAATCTGATACAATAGTAGAAAATAGAAAGTACTTGATTATAATGGAGTCTAGAGTAACAAGCAACATAAACATTACAAAAATGAACAAACAGGTTTGTGTTTATAGGGTGAGGCGATGAGATATTTCCTTACTATTTGGACAGAAGGCTCTCTATGTCCATAGGGGCCAATCACAATGATAGGTGGCCTTAACTCGGTATTTAGGGACGATCGACAATAATTTTGTCGATCATTATTTTTAGTCTCCAAATGATGTGCGCTTATTTTTGTGGGGTCCTAAATACCTCTTGAACTTTTTGCCAAAATATTAAGTCATTCTGAGTTGTAGATTGCTAGATATGGCTCAACCTTTGCTACATTTGGAACGTTCACAGAGCTACACCGATCGTTATGAAGCATCGACATAAAAAATCAGCCTAGAAGGATCGACCTTCTTTGAACCTCATGGTTTTGACCTGCGATCGTTTTATGCACTTCACTCTTCAATATACTTATGCCTTGAAAGTTTCAAGTGGATTGACCCGGTAGATTTTGAGTTGTCGATCGGTCTTTGCTGATTTGAGCTATTTTACGGATCGATCCGTATAAATCTTTGCTTTGTCTGTAATTCGAGCTTTCGAACTTCGATCATCTTGAAAATTAAAATGTGGCTTCAAGGCGCTATGCCAATCACTCCATGCTAATTGCACCTCGATTGGGAACTGGTCTGGATTTACCTGACCATCGTCCATAGTGTTGCATATAATCGGTTCTTTAGACTGATAACCATATTTTCTGACCCATGTCGATGATATGCCTTGCCAAAAAACGGGATAACATTTTCCTCCAAAGTACATCTTGTTTCGGACATGACATGCATTGAATCACCGAAAGCTAGAATCGTCAGAAAGAAATCCATCCGATTCATCAAATAGTCACTATCCTTCCGTAGAGTTGTTTTCTTGTCGAGGGTAGTGATTTACTTATTTGTCTTTACGACTGGTCGATTTCCAATGGTATAAATACGAGATCACAACTTGTTGGTGATCATCTTGTTTTATTTTTGGCAATTTCTAAGCTTCAACAACTTGATATTAATTTTTCTCCTATCGATTCCAGGTGACATTTAATTTTTGTCGATCTCAAGAATTGAATTTTTAAAACGTATACTAGCACATATCATGCTTGTACCCGACTCTCGATCATGGTTACACATTCATGGGTCATTGTCAAATTTTGAAAATTTTATAAACAATCCCTGTCGATTGCTACTCTTATACACACACACACACATATATGTATGTGTGTATATATGTATACACACATTTCTATGAAAAATGCTCTTTACCAATCATTATTCCCCATCTCTTTTTTTTTGTCCGATCAATAAAGGGCTTTGTTTTGAAATGATCGGCATTGAGCCCGAATGGAACGATTGATATAAAGCATGTAATCGATCGTGACTTAAAATTGACATGGAACGATCTGCATATGCTCTTCATTTATAAGCCCGCAAACTTAGTTATTTCCTTTACTTCCCTCATTCATTTCGCATCGTTTCCATTTGAGATTAAAAGAGAAAAAAATAAACCGCTCCGTCTTCTTTTCTTATTGATCCTAGGACGATCGGATTTTCTAAATCAATTCTTCCTCTCGAACCATCATCATTCTAGTTCCACCAGGTCTCACTCGACTTCCAATTCGAATCTATTTCCCTTCTACTGACTTCAATTTACATAGGTCAATCCATATACATATTGTAATTTGAGTACGAGACTTTGAGTGTTGAGAATCTCGGTAGGTTAGTTTAGTTGGGAAGTCATTCGATCTAAATCAAGTTGGAGAGGATGGGAATCGTAAAAGATGAAATTGTTGATTAAACAGAATGATATTAATCGATGCATGGGGATCATGCTTGGATGATAGGTAAAACCTTGGACTAAGACGACTCTGGGGTGGATGGTGATGATGTATCGATCATTATGTAGTGACGTTGAAGATTGGGTGTTTAACGATCGTCTATGAATGATTGGTGATGCTTTGGAGTTGGAAGGTTTTGAGATGGAGAGGATAGAGTGGTACGAATGGTTGATGGCATGGAGATAAAGATTGGTATGGAAGGTTATGGAGGATGATCGGTGAACATGGACAATTGTAGTAACTTGAACGATCGGACTATTGGGTGATGGGAACGATCGCATAAAATGAATTCGTTGAACAGTCGATATGTTTGACTAGGTTGAATGATCGGTTATCAGCTATCAAAATCCAAAAATGAAATCCAAACAAATGAACTTGAGTTTAAAGATGAGCTTCAACCTTGCATATTTAAGTAAATGCTTATGAATCATATTGGATTTGAACTGCATATTCTATAATATATGACATCAGAACTTTGACATGAACCAATGCCTTTGACCACTCTCTTCAAGCTCATCTGTGATCTGAACATAAAAATCGAACTTTTACTTGATGACAATTGATTGTGATACTTAAACCGCGTCATTCCCTAATGACATAGAGAAGTGACTAAGAAGGTCTGGAATGATGGTCTCTCCGGTTGAACATTGAAATCTCATCGTCTTTCCCGTCTTTAGTTTCATATAACTTATTACGGCATTACATAGCACTTTTCCACACTACACTAGCATGCACAAGGCACTGGGGGCACAAGTTAATTTGTCTAATCATGATTTTTGCTAAGTCTAATAGCAATGGGTTATAGACGTTCTCGGCGTCTTGTAGCTATGCCGGCTGGATCATCTTCTCAATAGGATAATCCTGACGAGGAATCAAGTTCTGCAACCGAGTCTGATAGTCCATCCTCTGGTCATTATTTAGAACAACTGGAAAGCCAAGGCCCTCAATTTGATATTTCTGATGCAGTTCCTATTCTTCCACCAGAAGTTTTCGATCCTCCTCCCGACGCTCTAGAGGATGTTGTCAACTGGAAACCCCGCTGATTTGTTGTGTCTAAAATTAAGAAAGATGCTCTTCATCGAATCTGCGCTAGGCACGGCATTCCCTTTGACGATGTGTTGGTTCCATCGTGGGATGATAGGTCTCATGGACCCCCAAAAGGATATACAACATGCAACAAGTTTATGTGCTGGATCGGATGCATCCCACGATTTAACTCATATATTTGAAATTTTTTCCATTATTTAAGGATAGCTTCGACGCATCTTCATTCGAACGGCTATTCTCTTCTCAATTGCACTTATATGGTATTTATGGAGTTCTTGTATCGTCCACTAATCATCGACGACATTCGTTTCATATTCTCTTTTAAGTGATGGATAAGTAGTCTTTAGTTTACATTTCTTGAGTCAGCGATGAGGTGCCAGATTCTATCTAGCGCATGGAACAAATTAAGCGCCTTCAAAAGCAAGTGGTTCTTCATCTATTGTCCGTCTAGTTTCGCTCGTCAATGGCTGGAAAGACATAAGTATTATCCACTATCTTTATATTAGCGTGGAAAACCGGTATCCAGGTTGAATTCTTGACTAAGTGACTCCTTCATAGGCACCATCACTTGGCCCAGTGGTAATCTTTGTGAGGAGGTCGTCCCAACTCTCAAAAAATGCATCGCCTGAAGACAGAAACATCAAGTATCTTCTTATGGAAGAATGATGCCTTGTTACTTTTTGCTTGATAGAAGAGGGCCTCAGCGTAAGGCTAGCTAAATTCACTCAAACTACAGGGTTAATACCATAAGATGTAATCGGTCAAAGGGACGATCGAATCAATCCCGTCGGGCCCCCAGCCAAGGGTGCTGAGGAATTCACTAGTATTGATGCCAAAGGAGATAAAGGCGATGTGCCCAGTCGCAATGATGATGAATCTGGTCTTGGAGTAGAGGTCAGATCCTTGTAGACCTTATAGCCCTCGGTTCTTGATTGGAGAAAAAAGAAAACATTTGTTTATAAATTTCCAAAAATTTGTATTTCCGATCAACTCAAGTCGTCGATGACTCCTAAGTTGTCAAGGTGAATCTTCTTCTCAACTATCATAGCATTCACGTCTGCCGCTTGATTATTTGTCCGGGCTACCAATTCCACATGACCTTGATGCTTTTCACTTTACTAACATCAACATCGAGCGGTTGGAATCTCCCACTAGAACTGGCATTTAGATTCCAACTTCTAGAGGAGAAGTTACTCCAATAAGCAAAGCTCTTGCACCTAGTTTGTCGAGGGGTAACATAAGAACACTTACACACACGTGCACCCCTTAACATTGCATTATGCTCGACTTGTATTTTTAATGCTTAAAGATGATTGACTTTTGTTTTCCATTGCAGAAACTATGGTGAAGAAAAGGAACATGTTTGATTCCCTCTGGGATATACACCACTAATCCTTTGGTTCACGCTCTAGCTCTTACCGTCAAGGTGGTTGTCGAGAGTACTATGACTCAAGTAATCGCTCCATACGGGATGGGGTTCATCAAGATAGAGGTGATACAGATAAGCCATCCCAAGATAAGCATCGATCAAGATCCCCTCCTCCAAAGGGTTTCGATAAGCCAACTGATTGCTCGGATCTATCTATCATCCTTCTGATGGTCCCCCCTATTTAAGTTCCTCTATGGCCTTTGGTTCCTTCTCACGCTTTCATGGAACAAACCCGATAAGGAAAGCACTAAAGTCGAAACTGCTACTGGAGATCCTGTGATCAATCCAGATGCTTGCATGGAACAAATTCATGAAAAGTTTCCAAATCTATGATTGAAGTGATCTTTTTCCCTCCTTACCTGAAGAGGGTCCCAGAACATGTTTAGGAAATGATTATTGACTACGTCACTGATATACACATGATGGATGAAAGCAGCAGAGAAAATGTCGAATGTATCTTTCGAGCAAAAAGTGGAAATTGAAAATTTAAAACGCTAAGAAGCTCAAAATAAAAGAATTATCAATACTTTGGCAAATGAGTTACAGGCTTCTAGGACCTCCCTAGAAAAGGCAGAGGGAAAAGCTAATGCTGTTGTCAAATCCATAGAGGAGATGAAACCCAGTCATCTTGATATGGTCAATCTATTGCATCATCGAAATCAAGAAATAACACTCGAGAAGGATACAGTTCAAAGTAATGAATATGCAGCTTTGAAGGAGATAATGGAACTTGTGGCTAAGCTCGAATAAGCAAACAAGAAGAAAGATGATGCTCAGAAAATCACTCAAGATACTTGTGACAAGTTGGTAAATGTTAGACTTGAGAGAGACATGGCCATTGAAAGGGCCAACGATGTTGATGCACTTATTCAGCGTGAAGCAGAAGCTACCAAAGATAAGGTTAGGGAGGAGATAATGAATGAGCTTGACCCACTTCTTCTTTACAATTCCAACATTCTCAAGCATAGAGATTTAACATGGCTTGGTGACGATTACCCCTACTAGCTCTAGCATGCGTGGGAATTTCTTGTTGTAGAAGAAATAAACTTCTTAATACTGAGGAAATCGACCTGTTTAGGCTTTAAAGTGAAATGTTATTGGGCGATGAACCCAATAAACTACACTTCAGAAAGAATTTGCTGATGCTTATTCACGTGAAGTAGGAGAAGGATTCGAGTCGATAGAACCCGATATTACAACCGAATTGCCTCGAGTACCCCAGGTTATCTCTAGCTGACACTGCAACCATTCCCGGGTATGGTCCGGAAAAGGCTCAACTTTCTCTAATTCTCGAATATAGTTCTGTGGATATTCCAGCTCAACTTGAGAGCCACACCCAAGAACGTTTTTTGTTGACATTTTACGTTTTACAAAAATTTAGGGTATTATCAGTTTATATTACTAATCTTTTCACCTATTTTTCTCTGCTTTAAGTCTATCAGGTGTCGTTCCTCTTCCCTCGCAAGAGCCTTAATTGGGATCACAAGCGGCTGTGATAGATTCTATTAAAGTTACAACTTCAATCGCTATTTAGGGTGCTCAAGAAGAAGAAGCCTTCCTTATTGATGACCAATTCATGGAGGAATTGTTCAAGGAAGGAAGTGACCCATATAATGATATTCCCTTTGATGAGGATGTTGTAATCACGGGCTCTTCCAACTCCACTGATGAGCTCAGAATGAAAGAGCATTGAGAAGGAAGAATAGTTGAAAACGGAGGCAAAAATTAAGCTTTTGATTTGGATTTCAATGAGATGATTCCTATCCCACTCTAGATGATCCCTCCTAGTGGGATAATTCCCCAGTATGAGGTCCTCCCGCTTCTAGTGCTGAGAGTGCCTCGCTCTGTCCTGCTTCTAAAGATGGTGCCACCTCGATCCACATACTGAAGATGTTTTCAAGAGAAGCCAAGGCAGAAAAGGGTCGAAGAGAGGATCAAGTGGCAGTTCGAAGGAGCCATGCCTAAGAAACAAAGGAAAGATGGGAAGTCCAAGAAATAATCCTTGGGTTGGTATGATGCATAAATAGCTTGGATGGCTATGTTTTCTTTTTGTTGGTCATGTTAGTTTGGGTACGATCCCCACTTTTATTTCTTTTTTTAGATAAACTTGTATTATATGCAACAAGTTTAATGTGAATAAGAATTCTTTTATTTTTGTGTAGAATTCTCGTATACACTTATTAATGATGGAGCTATCACATTTTCCATTTAATGTGTTTGTGATTCGTTGCTCGTTGGATCAAAAATCGATCTGATTTATCCATCCCAAAGCCTACCTGAGGTTGTAGCCCCAAGTCGTATCAAATACTGGGCTCCAGCCTTAGTGTTACACTATCAAATTCAGCGGTTTGAGTAATTATACTCCTATCGCAGTCTTAGGTTAGAAGAGTTAGGTGGCGGATGGTTGAACTCCATCGTTAGCAAGTTTACATTGCTCCTGTCGTTTTCAGGCCAAAATTTATGGAATGATAAGCTGTCGAACCACACTCTTCTATTTGTTTATACTCATATCCTCACTCTGGGGCTAAGAGTTAGTTAGTGGGCAGTCAGGTCATACCTTTTTATTTATTTTATGCTCATATCCGTACTCAGAGGACGAGAGTCATTCAAAGGTGGTCAGTCACACCTGTTTCGCATTCATACTCATATCCGCACTCTAGGGACATGGGTTATTTCGTAGGTGATCGGTCACACCCGCTTAGCTTTTATACATATATCCGCACTCTGGTCACATGAGTCATTTGAAAAACAATCGAGTTCAGTATTTTTTAGTTGGTCTTTCTGTTCTCAAGCATGGGGTTTGATTCAATAAATGACCAGTCGAACCTCGGTCACTTCAAAGTTATGTCGGTCTCATCAAACAGTGAGATTCAATTAGTGGTATATCTCAACTAACATGTACTATAATGGTAGGTCACAGATATGATAGAAAATTCAAAGTTCTATTGCTAAATAAGAAGTAGTGACATAACTTTTCTTATTATATTTGGAAAAAAAATGCTAAAGATAATTTAGAAACTAAATATGGCTGAATGAAAAGGAAATTAACTAAGTGAAATAGAGTCGCAAGTGCCCGCTATTCCATGCCCTTGGGAGTGTAATACCATCAACAGTTGCTAACTTGAAGGTTCCCTCTCCAAGCCTCTGCTCGATAATATACAGTCCTTCCTAAGTTGGATTCATATGTGACGGGGTAGGAAAACCTGCTTTAAGATGAGATCACCGATTTTAATGGTTCTAGGTTGGACTTCAGTATTGTAGTATCGGGCTACTCAATGTTGGTGTGTAGCTATGCTCAAATCAGCTACCTCACATTTCTCATCTATAAAGTCCAAAATTTCCCAAAGGAGATCTTTGTTTGTTCTAGGACCATAATAAGTTATTCGATGAGAAGGAACTTCAAGCTCAGCGGAAATAATGCCTCAAAACTATAAGTGAGGGCGAATAGAGTATGGCTAGTCACAGACTTGTGGGTGGTCCTATAAGCCCATAATATTGTCGGGAGATCGTCCACCCACTTGCCTCTAGCCTTTTCCAAACTATTCTTCATAATGGACTTTATGACTTTGTTCACAGCTTCAACTTTTCCATTCGCTTGAGGGTGAGCAACTGTCGAAAATATCTTTTCAACATGATGCGGACGGCAGTAGTCTTTGAAGTCAGCACTATCGAATTGATTCCCATTGTCTGTTATAGTAGTTCGCGGAAGATGAAAGCGACGGATGATATTTAGAACAATGAAATTGATTACTTTCTTAGTTGTGATTATGGAAAAAAGATTCAGCCTCGATCTATTTGGTGGAGTAATCAACTGCGACAATAGCGTACTTTTCACCACTTTTAGAGATTGGTAAGGAACCGATAACATATATGCCTCGGATGGGAAATGGCCATGGGTTGACCGACCATTTGTGTAATTTCAGTCGGTGGAGCTCTTGGAACTTTTGCATATATCTGGCAACTGTCGCATCGCCTTAAAAAATCGGCAGCATCTCGGTTAACTGTCGGCCAATAATACCTATAACAAAGTATTTCTTGCTAAGGCTTGCCCCCTATGATCGCCACATTCCCCTTCATGAACTTCCTTTAGGACTCGTTTTATTTCATCATGCGTGATACACCGAAGAAGGGGAATAGAGAAAACCTTTCTGTACATAACTCCTTCCTGTATAGTATACCATGAAGCTTTGTGAAGGATTTGTTGCTTTTCATTCCTTCGTTCGAGAAGAATTCCCTATAGCAAATAATCTTAAACAGAGTCACCACCACGATTCCTTCTCGGGCTCTGTCTATAGTACTTGGTCAATTTCGATCAAACTTATACTCGGGGCATTTAGTACCTCTACTAGAACCTATAACATTTGTTGTGCATCATCGATGCTAGCAAACTTTGCTAATCAATCAGCCTCTCTATTTCGATCCCATGGAATATGTGAAATGTCATAGTACTCAATTTAGTCAATAACTCTTGTACTTGGGCTAGATATGGTGCAAGCCATTGTCCTTTAGCTTGATAATCTCCCCTGAATTGGTATACTACTAACTGTAAATCGCAAAAGATTTCGAAAGACTTTATTCCCAGTTATTTAGCAAGTTTAAGTCCAGCAATCAGGGCATCGTACTCAGCTTCGTTGTTTGTCATTGGGAATCAAACTTTAAAGCATAACAGATCGACCAATATTCATAATTTAAAAGTACAATTCCAGCTCTGGAATAATGATCATTGGATGCTCCATCGTTATACAATTTCCATCGCATGGTAGAGATTTTGCTGTTCTCTAAGGAGTCATCTTGTGGAGTGAATTCTGCTATAAAATCTGACGGTGCTTAACCCTGGATAGTCCTCCGGGGGAGATTAGTGATAGCAAATTGATTAAGCTCGATATTCCACTTGAGTAAACTAATAGACATCTCAAGTCATTGGAGGACTTATCGTAACAACTGGCCAGTGTAAACATTGATCGGATGCGCCTGGAAATATAAGCGGAGCTTTTGTGATGCAATCAGCAATCAACAAGAAGTATGCTGGTTTTTTTTGTTTTTGGATAATTCCTTTCAGCTCCCGTCGATCTCTTATTGATGTAATAAACTGGTCTCTAAATTCGATTCTCCACACGAAGTAATGCATCACTTATTGCATGCACCGACACAGCTAAATAGATATATAAATCTTCATGATGTACCAGCCTTGACAAGATTGGGGGTATCTCCAAATGATTTACCAAAGCCTAAAATTCATCTTTATAATCCTATGTCCATTTAAAGTTTCTTTTCCCTTTCCTAATCAAGTTAAAGAAAGGAATCCATTTCTCGGTAGCTCTGGAAATGAATCGGCTTAAGGTAGCAGCTTTCCCATTCAAATTTTACACTTGTTTGATAGTCATTGGTGCTTGGATATTGAGAATAGCCTGAAGCTTTTCGAGATTAGCTTCGATTCTATGGGCATTAATAATAAAACCTAGGAACTTCCCTATTGCTACGCTAAAAGAACACTTCAAAGTATTAATTTTCATTTTGTAATGTCGGAGCATGTCGAACATTTTTGCCAAGTCTCTAATGTGGTTACTTAATCATCATGACTTCATGAGCATATCGTCCACATATACTTCCATCGTTTTTCCAATCTAATCTTTAAATACCCTGTTGATTAAGTGATGGTATGTCACTCCTGCATTCTTTAGTCCAAACAGCATCACCACATAAAAACATAATCCAACATAGGTAATAAAGCTGGTGTTCTCTTGATCCGGAATGTGCATCGGATTTGGTTATATCCCAAGTATGCATCCATGAAAGATTGTAAGTCATGTCTCGCGATTGAGTCCACCAGTTAGTCGATCCTTGGAAGGAGAAAACTCTTTTGGACATGCCTTGTTCAAGTTTGAATAATCATTGCATGTTCTCCATTTCCCGCTTGCCTTTTCCACAAGTACATGATAAGATACCCACATAAGGTAGAGGGCATCGTGGATAAACCCGTTGTCTTTGAGCCTATCCACCTCCTCTTTAAGAGCAACAGATATCTTCGGATTCATGCCGCATCTTTTTTGTTTCAACGAGAGATGCCTCGGGTCGATATTCAATGTATGGCTCACAATGGCAGGTGAGATTCCACACATGTCAGAGTGAGTCCAAGCGAACGCATCAAGATTCGCTCAGAGAAATCGGGTAAGTTATTTCATTATTAGGCGTTTGACCTATGATATGATCTATAGGGCCCATGACAGGTCATCATTGCTGACTATGATATCAATCATCGGCTCAACTGGTGCAGCCTTGTCTCTTTAGGCTCCTCCTCATCATTTCTCAAATCTATATCTCTATAGGACCGACTGTGCCACCTGAACCAAGGCTCGGGCATTGGTTATTAATCTTTGGAAGCTTGTATACGAACAGTCTTGTCCACACCTTACCTTTCTCTTTGCATTGAGCATCCCTTAACTCGGCTACATAACAGGCACGTCCTATTGCCTGATCACCACGAACAACTCCAACTCTGTTATTGGTTGGGAACTTCAAAGTCAAACATCATAGGGCAAGGGCTGCCTAGAATTCGACTAGGTCCGTTTGGCTCAGAAAAGCATTGTAAGGAGAGTCAACATCTAAAAGAACAAACGATAAGATCCGAACACTCCTACGGTCACCTTCTCCCAACTCTACAAGTAACTCAACATAAGCAATGACTTCAGCTGCAGCATTATTAAAGGCATGAATATGGGCTTTAGAAGGTTTCAGATCCCTTGCTTCTATCCTCATCTAATTATAAGCTTTCTTGAAAATTATGTTTACAGAACTTCCACAGTCAACCAATAACCTTTTCACAAAAGCTGTGCTAATCATGGCCATTGAGTCGATCGTTGGAACTTCCACTTTGTCTACATTTCTATTTCTAACATGATATCATATGCCATTGTACATTGTTGTTTCGTCGAAGCTCTATCCTCCATGTTTGAACAACATTCAAAATCCACATGCTTAATCGCACTAGCTAGCGCTCCGTCTCATGCCAAATTTTATTAGCCAGATGCGGTCATTCGATTATTATATTGGTGACTAATCTACCACCGGTCTATGTAGGTTCTTCAGCCATATGTGGCACTTTTCCTCGATTGGGGTCCAATATCCCCTCCCCGCCATCTTGTAGGATTTTAATAAACTGTTGTAACTTCCTTTCTTGAATCATCTTTTCAATAATATCCTGGAGGTTCCTTCATTCATTGGTGTTGTGCTCATAACATTCATGAAACTGATAATATTTCTTGGTTTTTTTATTCTCTATTGATTCTTTCGGAGGTGGCTTCCTGTACTACACTGTATTGCAGGTTGAAAAACAGGCGTTCTTCAGGGATGTATTCAATGGTGTGCAAGTTTTGTACATCAAAATCCTAGGCATTCCTCTCCCAGAATCACTCTTTCGTTCTCGGCTCCTATCTCCTCCTTTCTTTTGCTGATTTGGTTTGCTCTGGACATTCACTTGAACTTTTAATGAGCTTTCATCAGACTTCTTCACTACAATATTACTCTGTGCTCCCTCTCTACTTGGTCCCACAACATTTTTCTTCTTGGAGGATCCAACTTCCTCGTTTCTTAAATATTAAGCCATCTTTGCGTAATAGAATTCCAACGTTGTGGGTGACTTGTCGGCAAACCAATCGCCAAAATTAGATTCTGGATCAATCCCTCTTATCACGATCATCAATATTGCATGGTCATTCAGATTACTGATTTCTGTAACAACGTATGGAATCTCTCCAAATAATCTTTCAACAATTCTCCTAGAGCCTGGGTCCTGGTGATGGGGACATTACATCCTTTGGGTGAGTTGGGAGCGTTCGGAACTTCTCCATAAACTTTTATTGCCAAATCATCAAATTTATATATTGATCGCGGGGTTAACCTTGTGAACCACATTGCTGCTATTCCAGAGAGAGTCATGGAAAAACATCTATACTTGGTTGCATCATCCATTCGTGCGGAATCCATTAGCCAATCATAACACATGATGTGCTGCCTGGGGTCAGTTTTTTCCTCATAGGAAGGCATTGATGACATGTTGAACCACCTTGGATATGCTGCATGCAGAACATTATCAGTGAATGGGGTATGGCTTCATAAGATTTCGCAGTTATCATTAGTCAAGCCTTGGCTCTCTCTTATTAATAGTTTGACCATTGTCGATAAGTCCGACGTTTAGTTGGTTTGTACCAAGCGGTGGTCACATTCCACCCGACGTAATGATCCAATCAATGTCGGCGTACCATTTCACACCCTCTTGGTTCACTATCTTCCTGAAGTGCATTTCGTAAATTCACTTCATCATCTTTCCGAGGAAGCATTTGGTCAACATATAACTAAAATCCATCGTCCAAATCAGCCGTAGCTGCTCCAGTATGAATCCCAGCATGCACAGGTAAATTCCCATCTCTTGTAGAGGTATTATCACTGATCATTCCTGGTAGACCATGATGGTCTGCCTATTGACGCCCTGAAGTTCCTGCATGATATTCATCCATTATGTGATGCCTATGACTGTGATACCCATCCGATGAACTAGAGCTCTCCGATGCCAAGTAAGGGGGAGGGTCCCTCCTAGCTTTTCCTCACTGTTGATGAGTGAGTTGGTTCATTAGGTTGATATTGTCCTGGATTTGCTGATTTAACTCACGAGGCTATTCATTAACGCTCCCATCAGATTCTGGGATACATCCTTTGTAATAGTATCATTTGGATTCTGGACTTCAACTGGTTCAATATTCACATCCATAGGTTGACTATTACAGCCTCCTTGTTGAATAGTAGAGTTTTCATTTCCTTTCATGTTCTGAGAAGTAGATCTAATATTCCTCACCATTATCGATAGATCTGGTTAAATGTCTACAAATCGAGTAGTATGAGAAACTTCCTGACGGTTACTATAGATCTCATTAGGGCTGTTTATCCAATCCAGTAGCAACAAAGGGATCCTAATAAGCTGAGAATCGAGGTTCTTAGTGAAAGCACCAAAAATTTTACAACTAAATTGGTCACAAAAACCCAAGAATAGTTTTTGTAGAAAAGTAAATGAAGAAAAATAAAATTAAACTGAGTAAATGAATGAGTAAGTAATAGAAGATAAGTAGTAATTAGAGACACAAAGGTTTATAGTGGTTCGACATTGTATGCCTACATCCACTTTGAAGATTATCGTTTATTAATCGCTTTTAAATCTGATTACAGCAGTAGAAAATAGCAACTATTTAATTACAATGGAGTCTAGAGTAACAAGCGGTGTAAAGTTCCGAAAAATGAACCAACAGGTATGTATATATAGAGTGAGATGATGCGATATTTCGCTAAGATTTTGGCAGAAGGCTCTCTAGAATTATAGAGGTCCACCATAACGATCGGTGGTCGTAACTCGATATTTAGTAATGATTGGCTATAGTTATGCCGATCGTTATTTTTGGCCTCCTAATGATGTGCGATAATTTTGTGGGGTGTCCCATATACCTATCAAACTTGCTCCTAAAATATGAAGTCATTTTAAGTTGTTTATCGTAAGATATGGATTAACCTTTGCTACATTTTGGAATGTTCACTAACCTACATCAATCGTTTTGAAGGATCGACATAAAATGATCAGCCTTCTTTGAAACTCAAATTTTGACCGGCTATCGTTTTTATGGGATTCACTCTTCAATATACTGATGCTCTGGAAGTTTCAAGTGGATTGGCCTTGTGGATTTTGAGATATCAGTCGATCTTTGCTGATTTGAGCTGTTTTATGGATCGTTCCCAATCGATCCATATAAATCTTTGTTGTGTCCGTAATTCAAGCGTATGAACTCCGATTATCTTGAAAATTGAAATGCGACTTCAAGAGGCTATGGTAGTCACTCCATTCTAATTGCATCTTGATTGGGACCCGCTTTGGATTTACCCGACCATCATCGACAGTGTTGTATATAATCGATTCTTAAGACCGATAACCATCTGTTCATTGCCAAGTCGATGATATCACGGCCTTGCCAAAAGGCACGATAACAAATGTAAATACACACACACACACACACACACACACACACAAAAATTATAATCCGTTTACAAAAATATTACAAATTGGAGAGGGGTAGAAAATAAAAGAGAAGAAGAGAAGAAAAAAAGAAGCGAATCGATGTTCCGAAAGAAAAATGTAAGATTTTGTACCTATAAATCTACATTCCCCCTAACCTCATATCTCTTCTTAGATCTATAATTATAATACTATGTACATCTGTGTTATATATAATCCTTTGGGTTGGAATAGAAAAGGAGTCAAGTAAAAGAATGGATTCAGAATTGGGAGATTTGGAGAGCTAGAAAGGTGAGTGGAAAATTATACAATTTGCTCATAACATTGAATTTTATATCGTTAAATTTTATTTAATTATTATACAGATATAAGATCTGATGAGTTGAAGACTTTAAACAAACATATAGGGTGATCGCCGATATATTCTATAATATATAGGTAATTGGAATTGGAATAGTATGTACAACTTAATCTAGAAACTTGAAATTAGTCTCAAATAATTATTTATAAAGTTGTGGAGTTTATTCCAGACTGATAATTGGATTGTAAATTAGGTCGTCCTAGTTGACTTAGAATGTGAATTTATATGTTCTAATTTATTGAAAGCAGAATATAAATTAATTGTATCTATTTCCGTGTAAATTACGTAAATTATCTAATTCCACAAATGTATGAAAGTGCAATGTTTGAATTAATAAGGAATATATCATAAGGAAAGAGACGTGTAAAATATGGATATTTTTTTCCATAATTTGTACTTTCTATTTCAATAAAAGAAAAAAAAAGATAATTCCTTGTCATTTCAAATGGAGCAAAAGCCTCATTTTTTGATAATTTATGGGAAGTTATAATCGTAATCGTTTTTGGAAGACCAACCATGATAAATTAAAACATGGAAAAGAATGTTCTAGGAATTAATAGTTAGAAATTGGAATATATATGTATGTGTTTGTGTGCATAAATATACGTATACTGCACTTAACTATTATACACACACACATGCAATGTAATTTGCAACGATATTCGTATTAGTTATTAATAATGTAATAATTATAGAATTAAAAGTTGAGATAGAAGGAATAGTAATTCTAAATTTTTTTGACAATAGCTACAAATTTAATGGACAATAAATTTATGGTTAAAAGAATTAAATGAGGACTGAATAGGGAGTTTAATATGGTATTTGTAGAAAAATTGAATAGGCATAATAAGTGATTTTCAAACTGGTAAATAAATATCATTAGAGAGTATCCAATTTTAACATTAATGACCAATTATTGCGAACAATTGACATTTATTAGACATAAGAAGGAAATGAGGAAAATAAAGCCTAAGCGTATAAAATAAGAATAAGTACGTAGCGAACAATAAGTATTAATACTATTGAATTCAAGTAGAAGAAAATATGATTTTCATAGTAAGAAATTGTATAGCTTCAATTATACATTTAGAATAAGCGTGAATTAGTGGCCCTAACCCAACACTTAGCTTCAGATGTTTAGCTTGGTTTAGTGGATTGGGGTGCGATGTCTGTAGAGTTACACAATATAAGTCTACCCTTCACATAGAGTGTATATTTGCTATTTTTTGAGACATCTCCAACCATAGGACCCATGGAGAAGGGATATGCATTGCGGATAGGTAGGGGAAAATATACCAAGGGTTCATCTCGGATTTAAAGTATTGAATGGCCCAGTACTTTTTAGGAAATGGGGCCCGCTTCACATCTAATAAGAAGTATTAAGTAACTAAAAGGGGCATTTTCCTTAACTTACTTAGATGAGTGTAAATGTGATGTCAGTTGTGGCAGTTCGATGGGCTATGTCAGTATATTGTATTGTATTTAGTAGCAGGTTTTGCATACAGGCTATGGCCACCAGTGGTCTCGAGTGAGCAATAGCAAAGACATGGGTTATGAAGTGATGGATTTCACTCCCTACTAGTGTAGAATCCATATAAGAGATGCGAAAACCTCAAATATGGTTAGACAAAAAATTGTTTATCAGAGGTGGGCTACTTATTCCTTAAATGAGCCTTTGAAATGCACTAGTAGTATGAAAAATAAATTATGTAGTATAGAGCAGTATATAGGGGTCATCGGTTGCTATAGCTAGAACTAATTAACTAGCGTTTTCATTGCAAAGGGCCCTTTTCGGGGATTGAGGTATTAAATGGTCGTTGGATCTGCCTTCTTCCTATTAAAGAAGTATTAAGTGGCCAGGGCGTGGGTAGTGTACATGTAACGACCCATATTTTCGATATTTTAAGTTGATAATAAACCACACATGTCCAACTTAATTGGAACAAAAAAGTGGATAGTTATGGGAAAAAGAAAATAAAGACAGAACATAATCTTATATGCATGGAATAACAAATATTATTTCAACATATAATCTATAAGCGGAAAATTGTAAATACATTTATCAAAGTTTAACTTAACATCGACATGGATAGTTATAAATCTATGTCCTTACAAATGTGGGATACAACAGTACATATGTGTGGAGGAAATGGATAACAGTCTTTAGAAGAAACTTCTAGCACTATGCTCCAAGCTCATTTAACGCCCCAACTAAACCTGACTTCTAAGCTACCTGGAAAAAAGGGCACCCAGAGTTTAAGGAAAAGACAATAAAATCTGGGTCAGTCAAGGGACTAGTGTGAGAAACTCACAAAACAAAGGGTATTTCATAAAATCACGCCGCATATAAATATGGAACAGGTTTTTACCTTATGATAACCAAATCATTTCTACACAAAGTTCAATGATTTATTTTTAATGACATTCATTGAAAACCTTTCAAATAAACATATTTAAATAGCCAAAATTATTACACTGGTTGAATTCAACGGCATAATAGGTTTATAACTAAGTCCGAAGGCACTTATCGGACAGTGGATTTCCAATGAATAACGAGTTAAGGGATTACCTCCCATACAGTACAATTCTAAAGGAATGTTCCAAGGCCTCCAACAGATGGTCCTCTGCGAATTAAGACCGGCCTACCCTAAAAATACAGATGGATGGATAAAACCGAATATGATATAACTCGGGCTGTTCCTGACCTCTTCGAGACGTCTCATAGCATACACCATAAAATTTAAACCCAACATTATAGCAGATAGAAATAAATAAATCTTGAAAGGTAATATCATACCCTAATGGTTGTGAATCACTTAGCCTTAAAGCGACCAGTGTTTCATAATTCCTCGGGTGTAAAGATTGAGGTAACGTTTATCTTTCTTAGAATATTTTCACTTAAAATGCCACATTGCCATTTCCAACAACGTACTATTGATTTCAACAAAAGCACAACCTCTGAGCTCGTACGTTTTAGAGAAGGGTGTTAAGCATAAGAGGGTTACCTCCTACACTAACAAATAGATGTAAATTTGTAGAGATCAATGCACCGTGGTCTTAGAAATGCCATTTCAGACATCTACCCATATAAGTTGTCTAGAAACAAAGAAAATTGAAGGCACTTTCCTACCACATCTCGTTGGGCATCACCCTTAAGATTAATAGTGAGTAGTCCTTGCATATGAAGATCTCTGAATGAAGGGACCACTGCTATTTATTTATCTTGAAAGCTAATCCCATATTATCAACAAGTAATCCTTTCGTTATGAAGATCCCTGCCTTTAACTTCATTGTCTTTAACATATCTTCACTTTCGAACTCGTAAATTGGTTCGAAGTGTTTTCATATAGATATTTGGCCAAATTTGATCTCGGTTCCTCCAAACTAATCATAGATAAAAGGATGTTAAGTAAGTGGGTGACCAATATTCCATTAATTAGTATTTTTTGTCCAATAAATCTTATTAGAGATATTTTTTTTTAAAACATTTCTCTTCAGCATATACGGGATCATTAAACCTCATTTATCAAATCTTTGTTCAATTAAAATATTTTTAAATATTGGAATAATTCCAAATCATTTCATTCTTTATTTAGAAAAATATCTCCAAATCGTTTATTTAAGTCTTAACAAATACTTTTTATTTCCAAATTATAACTTTTAAACGGGTCAAAAACAATGTTATTTAAGACATCGTTTACTGTAAACCAAAACAATTAATTTTAAGTAAAAGGATCCATAGAAACTAAATAATTCCAAATTATTTATTTAAATCTTGACAAAATATTTCTTACCTTCAAATCATAACTTTTTAATAGGTTGAAAATATGTTATCTTAGATGGTAAATCCAAATTAGTTAGCATTCGAGTAAAACAGATATATAGAAATTATACTAATTGTACTAGATACTGATTTCCTTATTCAACTTGTACTGTTCATCGAATAACCGTGGAATCACCTTTTAAATTCATATGACTACCATGAGTTCCCTTCTTGGAATTTAACACAAAGTACAAGAAGAATATCTCTATTCATCCAAGTTGCAATTAATTAATTATAAAAATTAAATCGTTTATACTTTTTCGACATTTTGACCTTATCCCTCGATCAAGAAAGAGGCCTGGTGAGCCAAGGCACTAGTTGCTCTTGAACATCTCTTTAGTTTAAGCACCACACATCTGGATCTCAGAAATAGAAAAATCGGGTCTACTCATTGGCTTTTATAACCAAGATTAAATCATTCATTTAAAATGAATTTCTAAAAAAAAATCGCTTTTAAACTTTTTATTAATACTTCAAAATCATACTTAAAACACTTAAATTATTTAAAAATATTTTTAAAAAGATTGGGGAAGAATAGTTTGAGTAAAACATGATTTGTAGAAGTTGTAGAAAACTACTACAAATAATACTACGAATAGTGTTTTAAGGCTATATTGAACCAAACACCAATTTTATTTCATAAATGTCCATTAAATCTCATTTTAAACATTTTATTATATTTGGAATTTATTTCATATTTTTTAATATATTTAAAAATGTCCACTTTAAATCAATTTTAAAATTCATTATAAACTGCTAAACTGCGATATTTTTGAAAACTTGTTTTGGACTTATTTACAAATTTACAAGATGAAATCTTGATTTTATTTCTTTGTATGAAAACTATGATTACAAGAGTTTGGAAAATTCTTATTCCAAAGAATTATGACTTAGAATCAATCGTATAAATGGATTTAACTTTGTGTGGCGTGAAATCGCAAACTCATGTTGCGCTGAACGCCTATTTTAACTCGTATTTCATTTTCTTTCCAAACCTTGTCGGAATACTTTTAAATGTGTAACGTCCCAGAATTTCTGTCATTTGAAATTCGTATATTTAACTAATTTTAATATGCACCAGTAAATTTATAAGCTGAATAGATTTTAATATCTCGATTTAATTGGATAATTAAATTGTTAATTTAATATTTGAAATTGTGTAAATAATTGAAAATCGGGTTTAATGTGAATAAAAATTGTTGAGTCATAGGTTCTATGAAGTTTTTGATTTCTGACAAAGAAATAAAGGCGATCGACAAAACAAAGACATCATGGCTATAAAGAGGCACAAAAGAGCTACATATGGTACTCTAGATTATAGGTTGATTATTTGATATTGTAATAGTTATAAACTTGTTAAAATCTATCCTCAAATAATCATGCACCCCAATATAATCGATATATATATATATATATATATATATTTGAATAGCATTGCACATTCATTGTGCAATTTAACAGTAACCGGTCGACCGGTATTAATACAGGCGGTCGACCGTTTCTGTGTAAAATGCACAATGAACGTGCACACATGCACATAACGACTATATATTTGAAATCCTGTCTACTGGTCAATTTTTGACCTGTCGACCGTTTTTAAACAGAGAGCAACCTTTTCAAAAGACACTTCTTTCTCCAATGGTTGCATCTCTTACCTTTCATCAATGATCATATCTATTAATGGCTACTGTTCACAAAGAGTTACAACCATTTTTTCTCTATATAAACTCATCTAAATCATTGATTCAGAGATATAAAAACATAATCTTTTTACTCTAATTTCTGATCTTGCTTTCTAAATACCCCTGCATTCTAAAAGATCTCAATTATTTTAATTGCTTATTGAATCATTGAAATTATTTCATATCTTTTGATTCAATAAGTAATATACTTCCTTTAATCTTCATAAAACATCATTCACATATTTTTGAGGATAAGATTATAGGAAATTTGTACTACAAGTGACAAAACTGTGTTAGCAAGAACACATACCGTCAACAAACAATTATATTCATCAAGTGTTGAAGTCCTCGGTATTGTAAGAGGCAAGTGTTGAAGTCCTCAGTGTTGTAAGAGGCAAGTGTTGAAGTCCTCGGTGTTGTAAGAGGCAAGTGTTGAAGTCCTCAGTGTATTAGAGGCGTGAAATCCCGTTCGTTTGCTCGGGTGTTGTAAACCTGTTCCTCCTGGTGAAGCGAGGTAGTTAATAGTGAAAATCCAGATAGAAGTCTGGGACTGGACGTAGGACGGTGCTCCGAACCAGTATAAAAATCTCTGGTGTGATTTTTCTATTTTTATTTACTGTGCTATTATCATTTATTTCCGCATTTATATTATATTCCATATTACACGATCCGTGTGTACTATATTAGTACGTGCACTCGTACATTATCACTATCACACTTTTCATTTGGTACCAGAGCACGGTCATCATATAAGCGTAACACAGTTATTTGATATATTCTTGTAATATGGCAAATAACGCAAGTACTAGCACTCAAAACATCACTTACATGGAAGGTCAATCGACACAAAGACCTCCATTTTTCAATGGTCTTAACTATAGTTATTGGGCAACTCGTGTGTCATTCTTTATGCAATCAAATAGTTATGATGCTTGGAATGCAACTCAAAAGGAAATAGTAAATCCAACAACTGATTATTCATAATGGACTGCAGCTGAGCAAACGGCAGCAGCCGTAAATGCAAGAGCATTAAATATGTTGTTTTGTGCATTAGACCAAAATGAATATAACCGTGTTAGTATCTGCACTACTGCATATCAAATTTGGCAAACGCTAAAAATCACTCATGAAGGTACTAACAAGTTTAAACAAGCCAAAATAGTCATGCTGAAAAGTCAATTTCAAAATTTCAAAATGAAACCAAATGAGACAATCAATGATATGTATTCACGGTTTCAAACTATCCACCATGCACTTATTGGCTTAGGACAAAAGTATTCTGATTTTGATGCTGTTTCAACAGTCCTACATTCTCTGACTAGTGAATGGGAAGGAAAAGTATTAGCAATAGAAGAAGCTAATGACCTTTCCGTCATGAAGGCAGATGAATTGATAGGAAATCTAATGTCCTATGAAGCTAACTTGCAGACTAGAAAGGAACAAAAAGAAGAAAAGAAGAACATGGCATTCCATGCTGAAAAAGATGAAAATGAATCAGAATCTGAAGACGAAGATCTGGCTTTCATAGAAAAAGGTTTCAAAAAATTCCTAAAACAGCGAAAAGCCAGTCGTTATAACAAAAAGAAATCTGGATCAAATAAACCAACATCATCCTCTATAGAATGCTTCAACTGTCACAAAAAGGGGCACATGCAGAAGGATTGTCCAGAACAAAAGAAGAAGTCAGAAAATGACAAATTCAAATATAAGAAAGACAAGACAAAGAAACGAGCCTTCTCAGTAACATGGGATGATTCAGACTCATCTTCATCAGAAAGTGAAAGTGATTCGGAGAATGAACAAGCTAATGTTTGTTTTATGGCAACAGAAGATGAGGTACAAATTCCTACACTTGATGAATTACTTGATATTAATGCTGAATTGATAATCAAATATAAAGACATAAAACGTCAATTAAAAGTAGTCAAAGAAGATTTAGGTAGAGCAGAGTTTGAACGAGATATGTTAAAAGATGAGAAGAAAATATTAGAAAAAGAACTTGAAAAAAATTCAAGAATCATCATCTAATGTTGACTCTCAACTATCTCTTTTGATTCAAGAAATAGAAGCTCAAAAAGAGAAAAATAATGCTCTCACTACTGAAAATCATGAGCTTAAGGCAAAAGTCAAAATTCTAGACCTAGAAAAAGCTAGTTTACAAACAAAGTTTGATGACATTACTCAAAATGTTTCTAACTTTAACAAAGGTCAAGAAAATTTGACAAAAATCATTGAAAGTTCACAATCTATTTCGGATAAACAAGGTTTGAGATATAAGAACAGGAAACCAAGAAACATCTTGGTAATAAAAGAAAGAAAAGAGTACAAAAAACTGAAGCTAAGAAAAATCTTAGTTTATTATACTCCAAACCGAAACCAGTTTTGAAATTTCAAAAGAAAAATATCAAGACTATCAAAATATGGGTTCCTAAAACAAATAACAATTTGATTAGGAACAAATATATTCAGAATTTCATGAATACTGTGCATCATAATACTAATTATGTATATAAAGGGGATATCAGACCCGTATGGGTTTGGACTCCTAAGACCTAACTCTTAGGACCCTATAAAAAGTGGGTACCATGAACTTAATTCTATTTTTTGCATGTCCCACTTAAGAAAAGAGGAAAGTGGATATTGGACAGTGGTTGCTCGAAGCACATGACTGGAGACAAGAGCTTATTAACAAATATTACATACTCAGATGGTGGATCTGTCACTTTTGGAGATAATTCAAAAGGCTATATCATCGGCAAAGGCGATGTGAGAAATTGCGGTACATCTAACTTACCTCTTATTACTAATGTCATGCTAGTTAAAAATTTAAAACACAATTTACTTAGTATTAGTCAGTTATGTGACAAGGGTTTTATAATTTCCTTTTCGAATAATAAGTGTAGTATTTTGGATAAAGACCATAATTTAGTTTTCGAAGGTTATAGAGACAGAAATATATATATATATATATATATATATATTCTTAATATGAATATTAATCATAATTCAGATATGTGTCTTGTGGCTAATGATAATGATCCATGGCTATGGCACAAACGCTTCTGTCATATAAACTTCAGAACTATTGACAAGCTAGCCAAAAACAATCTAGTTAGAGGACTACCCAAAATGAGTTTTAAAGTTAACAACATTTGTGATGCATGTCAATTAGGAAAATTGACCAAATCATCTTTTAAATCCAAGAAAGTCATATCAACATTACAACCACTTGAGTTACTACACATGGATTTATTGGACCTACTAGGGTGCAGTCAATAAATCACAGTCGATATGTGCTTGTAATTGTTGATGATTTCTCTCGTTACACATGGACAATTTTCTTAAAAAATAAAAATGACACTTTCGATCATTTCAAATCTTTCGTCAAAAGAATGCAAAAATCAAAAGGAATTAAAGTTAAAAATATAAGAAGTGATCATGGCGGAGAGTTTGAAAATAATGAATTTGAACATTTTTGTATAAAGAAAGCTATATGTCATAATTTTTCGTTTCCCAGAACTCCACAACAGAACGGAGTTGTAGAATGGAAGAACCGAACTTTACAAGAATGTGCAAGAACATTATTGAATGGAACCACTTTACCAAAACATTTCTGGGCAGAAGCCGTCGCAACTACCTGTTATGTTTTAAATCGTGTGTCCATAAGACCTCTTACCAAGAATACTCCTTATGAATTATTTAACAAAAGAAAGCCTAAAATATCATACTTCAAAGTTTTTGGTTCCAAGTGTTTTATCTTAAATATGAAAGACCAGCTTGGCAAATTCGATCCAAAAGCCGATGAAGGAATATTTGTCGGTTATTCGGAACAAAGTAAGGCCTATCGTATATTTAATAAACGAACCAAAACTATTGAAGAATCACTTCATGTCTCTTTTGATGAATTCTACCAACGTCCTCACAATATATCAAATGATGACGAATCAATAGTCACTGACAATCCAATCATCACGAATATTGATTCTAACTCAGAAATAATTATTGAGAATATTCCTCAAATATGTGAGTTACAATAACCACCAAGGATATTAAGAGACCATCCGGCCCAAAATATAATCGGTGAAGTAACATCACAAGTCAGAACAAGGAGTCAACTCAAATGGGTCATGTCGCTTTTCTCTCAAATATCGAACCTAAGAATCCAAAGGAAGCTGCTACAGACGATTACTGGATCATTGCCATGCAGGAAGAACTAAATCAGTTCGAGCGCAATGACGTTTGGGAACTTGTTCCAAGACCAACTGATCAGTCAGTTATTGGTACTAAATGGGTCTATAAAAATAAGGCTGACGAACAAGGAAATATCACCAAAAATAAAGCATGATTAGTAGCACAAGGGTATAATCAGGAAGAAGGTATCGATTATGAAGAAACTTATGCACCAGTTGCTCGACTAGAAGCTATTAGAATCCTATTATCTTTTGCTTGTCACCATAATTTCAAACTTTATCAGATGGATGTCAAAAGTGCTTTTCTCAATGGATTTATCAAAGAGAATGTCTATGTCAAACAACCTCCTTTGTTCGTACATGAAAAATATCCTGACCATGTGTTCAAACTTAAGAAAGCTCTGTATGGTTTAAAACAAGCACCTCATGCTTGGTATGAACGATTACGTAGTTATCTTATTAACTCAGGATTTCAAATAGGCAAAGTCGATCAAACTTTGTTTATTAAACATTCTCAAAAGGATATTCTAGTTATCCAGATATATGTAGACGACATCATCTTTGGTTCAACAAACGATAAACTCTGCAAGAAATTTGCAAGTATTATGACCAAAGAGTTCGAAATGTCTCATATGGGAGAACTGTCATATTTTCTTGGACTTCAAATCAAACAACTTCCGAGTGGTATCTTTATCAATCAAGAAAAATATTACGGAAATCTTATCAAACGCTTCGGATTAGAAAATACATCTGGTAAACCAACTCCTATGAGTACAACTACACATCTTGAAAAAGATGAAAATGGTAAGAGTGTTGACCAGAAATTATATCGAAGCATGATTGGTTCTCTTCTTTATCTTACAGCTAGTCGTCCAGATATAATGATGAGTGTTTGTCTATGTGCACGCTTTCAAGCAGATCCAAAGGAATCACATCTACAAGCAGTGAAACGTATAATTCGTTATCTTAATAATACCAAAGGTTTCGGTCTTTTTTATCCAAAAGGATGTCCATTTGAATTAGTATCATATAGTGATGCTGATTTTGGCGGCTCGCGAACGGATAGAAAAAGTACAAGTGGTACGTGCCATTTTATTGGAAAATCACTTGTCTCTTGGTTTAGTAAGAAACAAAATTGTGTTTAACTATCAACATGTGAAGCTGAATATATATCAGCAGCTCTCGCTTGTACTCAAGTACTATATATGCAACAAACACTTCAAGATTTTGATATTCATTTATCAAATTCTATTATATACTGTGATAACACAAGTGCTATAAATCTCTCTAAGAATCCAGTGAATCATTCTAGAACCAAACACATTGATATCCGTCATAATTTCCTTAGAGATAATATTGAAAAAGGATATATATGTCTTGAATATGTCCAAACTGATAATCAATTAGCGGACATTTTTACTAAGCCTCTGCTCGAATCTAGTTTTATTAGATTACGAAAAGAGCTTGGTTTAATTTCAAGAAAAGATTTTGACTAGTAATTACTAATGATTGTCTTCTCTTTTGGTTATATTTTAACTATTGCATGTTTTTTTAAGAAAAGCTATTTATTTTCTTTAAATAAGAGCCTTTGCTTGCTTTCACGGTCATATTTCTTTATTCACTCTCATCCACAGGCTTAAGTTTAAGGAATTTCTTTATAAGCTTGTCAAAACTTCTCTCTTTATTCATCTTTTCTTATCTGAGCATAAGGCTCTATACATAATTTTCTATGGCTCACATTTGTGATAAGTGTGCTCAAAAATCACACATTTCCGTTACAAGTTCCGAGCCGGAGGAGTATTATTCTCCTGAAACACCAAAACAGAAACCGAAGTATCATCACCAGTACAATCGTACTCCTGGTAGTACACCAACCTCAAAACGAGTAAAGAAGTCGCTATTTTGTTCTCCTCGTACCAAAGTACAGATCGACGAGATTCACCACTATCAGAAACATCAAATAGATCTTCAATGACGGCTCCATTATGGACAAAGCCAGCTTTACCATGAGCAACAAGGAACATTGGCACGTTTATCTATTTTAGAAAAGATGGCATCATTCTTTTGTGGTTCAAACAAGCATGATGTGCATGAACCGATGCCGTCTAGGCCGTCAACATCTAGGAGTCCTAACTCTTGGGATCGGAATTATAACAGGAATGAAGGTGCTCAAAAAAACTGGAGTCCATGGTCACATCGTATTAAAGATAATAAAGAAAATTCTAATGACGATTCTTCCACTCCTCATTAAATTTATATGTACTTGTTGCATCGTTTTCTCTCTATAACTCTTGTAATAACGTTTGTATTTTATAATAAGAGTGAAATATGAATTATATAGCTCGACATATTCTCAAAAAAAACTGCAAAACATACTTTTTTCATCAGGCAACAAAACCGGTCGACCACCTATAATATGACCGGTCGACCGTTTAGCCTCTGGATGAAAACGGTCGACCGGCCATATTATAGCGGTCGACCGGTTTACGTATATTCAGTTTTTATATACTGGTTGCGTCATTTTTTTTACCCACCTCCTCACTTGTCTCAACCGGTTATTTATCCCCAAATTCCAAAAACCCTATTCTCTCAATTTCAATTTCCAAATCTCCAAATTTTCTAACAATGGCTCCTCCGCAAAAGAAAACCAAGAAAGAAACATCCTCCGGAACTTCATCACTCAATATCTCCGCTAAGAAGTGGCTCGAAAATCCGGTAGCTATCACAAGATGGAATCAAATGACTAACTACAAGTTTCATCCGGGTTCTTTCATCAAGTTTGATGATTTCACATCTTATGGAATCCGTAGGTTAGCAAATAACTCCAATCTTACTCCATTGATCGATTTTTCAGAAAATAATGTGGAAATAAATCACTTGATGATAAAATTATTCTATGCCAACATGAACCTGGACGAGTGTAAACCTGATGATCCGAACGGAGTCATTTGGTCTGTCGAATGTGGCAAACAAATTTTATCACTCATGATAGGATAGTTTCTATACTGGGTATTCCAAATCAAGGCGATGAGTTTTCATCACATTTCTGTGAAGTCTTCACTCGCAATAGCATCAACCATCAATTCATGGAGGACAACAGTGATGGCACAAAATCAATTGGACTTCGACCCACCGCCAGGCTACTACATCGCGTCTTGATGTTTTCTTTGTTTCCTAGACTAGGAAACTATGACGTTGTATACAAAGAAAATTTCAAGGCTCTTTACGCTATTTATGGAGATATCCAAATCAATTGGGTTCATATGCTTTTTGACGAGATTCTCAAGGTGAACAACTCTACGCGACCTCACTTTTTCTACAATGAATATATCATGCGTATTTTGCTAGCTTGTGGCGTAAGACCTCCTGACTCTGCCACCTCGAAACCAAAATGTATTGATTTCGTAACTATCAAACGCATGAAGCTCCCTCCTCCTTACCTTCAGATTATGTCGTTTGAACAATGGCAACAAAGAGGTCCATCAAAACAAACAGCTACTTCCTCTCGACCTCATTCCGAAGAAGTTAAATTGTTGAAATCAAAATCCACCACAAAAGAATCACTTGAGACTATTGCGCGTAATCAATTCTTACTTGAATCAAGACTCAAGCGCATGGACACGAAAATTGATAAACGCTTCAACAAAGTCAAGTCATTCTTTGGTATTTTATGGGATGCTATTTCATGTAGCACATCCATCTCTACTCAAGACCCAGGCAAACGTCCTGCTCCTCCTGCTTTCAACTGGTCATCAACTGAGGAGTCTGCTGGTACTAGTGGACATGGTCGCGGAGAATCATCTAGAGAGGAAGATGATGATGATGATGAGGAAGAAGATATTCAAGAGGAGATAGCTTCTGACTCATCCTAGTTTCTATTTTCTATCTCTATATTTTGGATTAGTAATTTAAAACATCTTTCGACACTTGTACTAAATAGTATCGTTACTTTTATTCGTATGATATTATGGTGTGTATGATACTCTGGTATGTTTTTGATATGTTATATTTTTTGCTATGCATGAATATTTAGGTTGATATACTCCTGTATTATTCCATTATCTATTATTCCTTTTTGTCGATGACAAATGGGGAGAAAGTGCTAACAATTATTTGCAGGAATATATATATAAAGAATACAAACAAAATCTCAGGGGGAGATCACATATTCAGGGGGAGATTCAGAACTTCAGATATATGTTGTCATCAATCAAAAAGGGGGAGAATGTTGAGTCACAGGTTCTATGAAGTTTTTGATTTCTGACAAAGAAATAAAGGCGATCGACAAAGCAAAGACATCATGGCTATAAAGAGGCACAAAAGAGATACATATGGTACTCTAGATTATAGGTTGATTATTTGATATTGTAATAGTGATAAACTTGTTAAAATCTATCCTCAAATAATCATGCACCTCAATATAATCGATATATATATATATATATATATATATATATATTTGAATAGCATTGCACATTCATTGTGCAATTTAACAGTAACCGGTCGACCGGTATTAATACAGGCGGTCGACCGTTTCTATGTAAAATGCACAATGAACGTGCATACATGCACATAACGACTATATATTTGAAATCCTGTCTACTGGTCAATTTTTGACCTGTCGACCGTTTTTAAACAGAGAGCAACCTTTTCAAAAGACACTTCTTTCTCCAATGGTTGCATCTCTTACCTTTCATCAATGATCATATCTATTAATGGCTACTGTTCACAAAGAGTTACAACCATTTTTTCTCTATATAAACTCATCTAAATCATTGATTCAGAGATATAAAAACATAATCTTTTTACTCTAATTTCTGATCTTACTTTCTAAATACTCCTGCATTCTAAAAGATCTCAATTATTTTAATTGCTTATTGAATCATTGAAATTATTTCATATCTTTTGATTCAATAAGTAATATACTTCCTTTAATCTTCACAAAACATCATTCACATATTTTTGAGGATAAGATTATAGGAAATTTGTACTACAAGTGACAAAACTGTGTTAGCAAGAACACATACCGTCAACAAACAATTATATTCATCAAGTGTTGAAGTCCTCGGTATTGTAAGAGGCAAGTGTTGAAGTCCTCGGTGTTGTAAGAGGCAAGTGTTGAAGTCCTCGGTGTTGTAAGAGGCAAGTGTTGAAGTCCTCAGTGTATTAGAGGCGTGAAATCACGTTCGTTTGCTCGGGTGTTGTAAACCTGTTCCTCCGGGTGAAGCGAGGTAGTTAATAGTGAAAATCCAGATAGAAGTCTGGGACTGGACGTAGGACGGTGCTCCGAACCAGTATAAAAATCTCTGGTGTGATTTTTCTATTTTTATTTATTGTGCCATTATCATCTATTTCCGCATTTATATTATATTCCATATTACACGATCCGTGTGTACTATATTAGTACGTGCACTCGTACATTATCACTATCACACTTTTCAAAAATGATTTATAAAATTTATATTAAACCTTATTTGAATTAGAATGATGTTAGAGAACTTTTAAAATTGAACTGAAAGTTGAACTACAGAAATTGAATATTTTAATATTTAATTGACGTGTAAAAATAGTCATTTTCCAAACGGTCTGGAATTTCGATGAAACCTATTTCATTGAATCCGTAATGTTATAGTATTGTAAGATTTCAAATTTTGTGTCAATCGGATTTACGGTTTGTCCGGAGCAAGCTAAAACGCGTAGAAATCCATTTATGAGAAATTTTAAATTTAAATAGTCGATTCGAAAACCTATCTTTCGAATACGATCAAATTGGCCTCCGATATATATTCCATTGCGTTCGAAATGGGGTAAAACATTATAAACACTAGGCGGCATGCTTCGTTTGGAGTTCGAAAATTTTCCGGATGAATAGTGCACAAATATTTTCTATAAAAGGACATCAATTTTTTTATTTTGCAAACCATTAGGGTTTTGAACCCTAGCCGCCGCCATCATTTTTGGGCGAAATAATCTAAAGGACAAAAATTTGTAGATTTTTATCCTCAAGGACACGACCTCAACATTTTTACCACAAGGACAAACATTCTCCTAAAAATTATTCATAAGGACAAACATTCCTACAAAATTATTGAAAAGGACAAACATTCTTTCAAAACTGCTACCTGACTAAAAAAATGCTACCTAAAAACTACTACCGATACCTAAAAGCTGATACCTAAAAACTATTATCAATAACTAAAAACTGATACCTAAAGAAAGTTGTCCTTCAGGCAAAAATACTGAAGGTATGTCCTTGAGGCTAAAACGCTGAGAAATTTTATCCTTGACAATAATTTCCTGATCATTTTAATAGCAAAAAATTCGATTCTTTCTCCCCCGATTTCTTCTAATCTATCAACAATTACGAAAAATTTTCAACACGAAAAATGTAGAGATCGTTGAGAAATATAAATCCAACGGTTATGATCGGAAAATACAAAGCGGATCAACGACGAATCGGGTGCAAACGTCATGCCTTCGAAAGGCGATTTCTTAGCTTAGGCACGACCGAGTCGAGCATGGCTCTAGGCGATGATAGTGTTCGAGTTGCTCTTCGAGGCAACGGCCTCTGATCGTCGTCGAATTGATCGGAGGTAGAGCAAGAATTTGTAAACGAAAGGCGGCTATGGGTTCTTGTTCGTGCGTGTTTTACTGGGTGGGGGAGAAGATGTAATGTGCGGCCTTGATCTGCGGTTTGAAATCGTGCGGCTAGATAAAAAGAAGGTTTAAATATATAAAAGAAAATTGTAAATATTTATATATTAAATTCGTTCAAACTTTAAAACGTTGTAACTTTTTCATACGAGGTCTGTTTCACATGAAACGAATTGCATTGGGTTCGTATTGACGAGCATTATATTTTAGAGCTAGATTGGAGCTAGTATGAATTTTGGGTTAAATTAAACGCGCGTTTAATTTTATTCGAAATAAAACACTGAAACTGCGATTGGAATTAATGTGAGTATAATTTACTCTTTCCGACTCACTGATATTTTTATATAGGTGAGAATAAGTGTTATTTATAATGATTGATGATTGTTTGGATGATATATGATATATTGATTGTATTTGGATATATACCTGCCTAGTGGACCAGATGAACCTATATGTTCCCGTGTATGAGCGGATGACCCTTTGTACGTGCGTCTGCCTTGAAGCGGACATTGTATATATATTCTAATATGTATATTTATTGCAGGTGACGGGTTGAAGGGATCCAACTGGATTCCTCACCCATATTGATTTATTTACAGATATTATGATATATGCTGTTATCATATGATATAGATGTTTTGGATGCCTTGATTGATGTATTTGGTGTTGTTGCAGCATTGGGCCTATTTTTGGAATTTTAAAAATGCTAAAGTAACGGTTTCGAATTTAAAAGAATTTTAAAAGTGATTTTGAAAATAAATGTTTTGTTGAATTTTTGAATCGTTAAGAATTGATTTATTTTGAATAAATAAATGTGATAATTTTGATGTCATAAAAATTACGATGTTTTGGGAAATATAATTGAAATTATGATTTTTGTGAAATAAAACCAGAATATGATTTCTGGAATGTGAAGTTAACTATTTTGTAAAATGGTTTATATAGGAGATTTATAAAATTGATATTTTATAAATTAAAATATTCGAATTATAAAACGAATTTTATAAGTGTTAAAATGAAGTTATAAATGGAGTTTATAGGTGAATAAGATGTATAATTGTGAAGTTATAAAATGAATGGATTTTGTAAATAAATGATTTATAAGCAATTAACTTATAAATTGGATTTTTAAATGTAAATAAGGGGTAAATGGAATTTGTTAATAAAGGAATTTTATTACTTGAAGTTTTTATAAAATATAAATGGAATTTATAAACATTGTTTTATAAACTCGAAATCAATTGAATATGATAAGTTAAATTTTGAAGTTTATTAAAGAAATTATATCCATGATTTTGGACGGTGGATAATCCTTTAATTAAATATGTAGAAGTGTTGAATTTAGTAAACGATTTATATTCATGATTTTGGACAGTGAATAATACATTAAATAAATGTTTTGGAAAGTGATATTTTAAAATGGAGTTAAAATATTTAACATGTGTCAAGGATCGAAACCATAGATTTCAACATTCATTGTTGAAATAGACGTTTTTGAGAAATAAGGAAATGATGGACTATAACACTGTTGTTATAGTAGATGATTTCAGAAAGGAAATGTTTTTATATAGTATTGGGATTTATATATCTATCTTATTTATGAATCCCTATACTGGTGATTTTGGGTGGTCGTAACGATGTTTTACGCAACATCCATTTTGACCCAAATAAAAGATGTTTAAAGAGAATGTTTTACTTAAAAGAATAAAATATATACTTAATGTGATTTAAGTATATGAAATATTTTCTAAGTGTTGAAAATAAATTGAATTGTGTATTACTTATTATTATATAAGTATATGGAAATGTTTTCCATTGTTGAAATGTTTTGAGATTATATCTTTTTGAAAGATAATATGAAGTGAATATTTGGCAAATGGTTTAATTGATAAAAGATTAATTAAAATGGCCTAGTGATTGTTGTAGTGCTGAATATTTGTTTGTTTGCTTTGATAGTTAAATAACCGACTATCCAACTTTGCCAAATTTTAGTTCCTCGACTTGATGTGGAAACTATTTAGTCGTACACTTAGTACGTAGCCTTCTGTGTAGGCTTGATTATCATTTGTGTTGAGGATGTCGATTCGTATAGCGCGGAGTATTACTCCAATCTATCGAGCTTCCTTCTTGGCCCGAAGGATAGCAAGTTGAAAGTTGGAGACGTGATAAGTTTATGAGACTTAGTTTCTGTGTGAGGTTGAGAAACGCTTTTGCGTTGTTGGTGCGAAGAGACCGAGATCGGTTTATCCGAAAACCACTTCGGACCAACGTATATGCGACGATTATGTTGGTTGTTTTGTGATGATATTGTTATTCTAGAGTTTCATCGTGGGGGACTGTTTGTTGATCGTTTGGGGTTAAAATCCCAATGTACATCCAGTAGCAGTGGTCTCTTTATTATGAAATATCTAATGCAAGGACTATTCGCTACTAATCTTTGGGACTTCCCGACAGGATGTGGCAGGAAAGTACTTCAGTTTGTCCTGTTCCCGGACAGCTTGTATGGATGTTTGTCTGACATTGCATTTCTATAGACTACGTACATTGGTTTTTACAAACGTGCGTCAGTGGTGGCGGAGAAGGCAACTTCTCTTAGCTTAACACCCTCCTTGAGACATATGATCTTAAGGGTTGCATTTTTGTGGAAGGCAATTAGTAGTCAATGGAAATGGCCGTGTGGCATTCAAAGTGATTGTGATTGTGAAAGGTAATCGTTACCTCGTCTAGCCTCATCAACCAAAAATGACCAAAACATGGTTAGATGCAGCAGGGCTAAGCGGGTCATTCCCATTAGGATATGATCATCCTCTTCTAGATATATCTTTACATGTTATGACGTCGTGTATCTGATTGTTGTGGTTTGTATGCTATGAGGGCCCTCGGTAAGGTCGGTAACGACCGGAGGATGACATATTCGGTACCATCTAGTTATAGAGTGGGTCGATCTTACGTTGGTAGAGGGCAGATGTTCTGTGCCTCGAGACATCCATCTAGAGGTGTACCCCCTTCGGAAGGTAGTCCCTTCACCTTGTCATTTGTATGGAAATCCAAAACCCACTACGAACTACGATTTTGTTCGTAAAGGCGTAATGAATAGCCTCGAAATGCTATATGGGTAACCATTTCGACTATGATTAATATTATTTGTATATAATAGACATTGGTATAATATAAGAGGATTTGATATGAAAGAATTTTTTTTAGTTATCGTAAGGTAAAAACATGACTGTGTTTATGTGTGGACTTGTCTTACGAGATACTTCTGTTTTGAAGATTAAGGAAAAGTCTTGGTAATTTAATAAATTCAGTTGAGTGTGTTTCTCACGTTGGTTTACCAGACGGATCCGGGAGTTTTTCCCTTTCAATGCTCGGGTCAGACCGAGTATATTTACAGGTTCAGATTTGATGCTTTTGGAGCTTTAGCAGGCGAGCTGGAGATCTTCATTTTCGTATACACGTACTTGTTCTGATTATCCGCCGTGCTTTTTTGTTGTTGTATATTATTAGCAATTGTGAGGACATGTTATTGTAACTGTTCAAGCTGATAACTATTGCTTGATTGTTGAACTCTGATTGATGTGTATACATATAATTTCTATTTTGTAAAGATCATTGATATGATATTATATGTTTTCCGCTGCGATGTGAGATTCTACACTGTCATGTTTGGTTCTATCTTCTCTCTTTCTTCTCTTCTCTTCTTTTCTCTTCTTTTCTTTCTCTTGACTTTCCGCCAGTCTGTGCTTTTTGGGTCGGACATGTGTGGATTATTGTCGATTCTAAGGGTACGGATTTGCGGGTCATTACAAAATGTTTATAAAACATTTCTAAATCATTTTAAAGAGGTTTAACAAGCTCATATATACCATTTCATTTAACAAAAGAAAGTTGATTTCCTTTGTAATATTTGACGTGTATTAACATGACTTGTTTACACAATTTAAACAACTATCTAAAACAATCAAACTTAATGATCAAAGATAGTAAACTTCCATGGCCAACATATCACATCACCATTATCATATTTATATATATATATATATATATATATATATAAAGTTTTACAGAGTTCTCTCACCTTTATTAGAGATCAAACGTAGGCAAACGGGCTATAGCTTCGCTACGATCGGAACATAGCTTATGGAATTGAGCTCGGGACCTTAAGAAAGCTTGACCTCGCTTGGAAGGAGGTGGATTGCTCGGCCAAAGTGATGGATGGTGGTGGTCTCTTGCTGTGAAGGAGGAATATAAGGATTCGAGCTTGTTTTTGAAGTGGATTGCTAATGTGTATATATAATATGATAATTAATCTATTTTTGCAATATTTTTCTTCATAGTTTCCTTAAGGTAGGAAGCCATTGAGAAGCTTGAGAACGAGAAAGCAGATGAAGTATAATAGTGTGTAAAATTATGAAGAGCATGGTGTGTATTTATAGGAAAAAATTTGGAAATAAATATCCAAATGTGTAATTACTCTTTTGCCCATTGTCCATACCTCTCCTCTCCCATAAAGGTGCATGGCTTTCCCATGTCATCTTCCATGTGTGTGGTGATGATGGTGCGTAAGTAAGCTGATGTTTTCTTTTTAAGGTAGAACATATTTTAGACATTTATACTTTTTACTATATGTAAATTATAATATATATGGTAAGTATATTTTTACTTTTCTACATGTGTTAATTGAATATATATGTGCTAAAGTATGCATGTATATGTTAGATATGTGTTCAAGTGATATAAACAACGTTGTACAACTTCTATATGTTAAATCATTACGAATTTCGATTCTGATTTCCGGTCACATTCTAGTTTTTAGTTAAATTATATATATATTAGTAAAAAAACTTGAAAATATATTTCTCATCATTTTAATTGGATTAAAACGATCTCGTCTAAATAATAAAACCATGTATATCGATATTAACAAGTGTTTACAAAAAGTGCTATCATATCAATAAAGCAATATCAATTTTTCTTATATTTTAAAATCAAGTATATAGCTTCTCAAAACTATTATAAACGATTTACTGTCACTTTATAACTAATTGAAATGAATTGTTATCATATTAAAAAAATTATATAATTATTTAAACTTAACTTCCAAAGAAATATATAAAAGCGACGACATCTCTGATGATGCCATAAGTACATTTTATTTCTAAAAATAAAGTAAATGATTTTATTTCATAATCTTGTTTAAATGGATATATTAGTGAATGTATCCAGACTCATGCTCTCAAATACTGAGAAAATCTCCTTTCTACTGAAAATTAATTTATCGTTGAATTTTTTGTGCGAAGCACGTGCTATATTTATGAAACTATATTCCAAAATTATATGTTTAAATAAATTTCTTATCATAATTTTAGGGTTTAAATCTTTATAGTTTATGTTATAAAACCTTCATTTGAATATTTAAAAATTAAATATCGTTTATTAAAGTAAAGAATTTGTGGGTCGTTGTAGAACATTTATGGTTATACCTTGGAGAAGGTTAAGTTTGGTATATCCAATGCAGTTAAAGAGCTGCTAAAGCCATACAAAATCCCGATATAGCCTATAGTGGTCTTTGACCGTTACGCTTTTTCAATGTAGCGCTAGTAAATATTAGCTCCGCTTAAAGCCTCTCTATTTTCTGCTGTACATACTAAATTAAGCCTTTTGAACACTCAATTTAGAAAAATTAATATAAAAAAGTTGGTTTTACCATTTCTCTTTCAAACTAAATCAACAAAGTTAGGGGAAAGATTTGGTTTTAAGACAAAAGTACTTAATGTAAGTCAGAAATCTATTATGGTCACTAAATATGGATTATACAAATCATGATATTCTTTGTTTTGTTATATAAGATTAAAAAAATATCTCTTTCCTATACTAATAAAGCGAGAATAAAAATAAATTAACTTTAAATATTTGATTTTATATTCAATGAAGCTTTTTGCACCTCCACTATTTTCCGCTCTCTCCATGCTATAATTTTTTGCACCTCCACCGCGATGGAACTGCTATGCGCTTTAATTGCATAGGGTATCATACGTGCACATAAGATTAAGAAAATTAGTAGTAATTAATAGACATAACGCTTAAGTGGAAATCAATCGTCATAAATTAATGATGTGAGTAAAGTGTGTAATTTTCCAATCATTAGAATGTTGTTCTGACTCCCCTCCTCATTATAACCAACGGGATAGACTTAGTGAGACAGGATACTGGAGCAATATGAGAATGGTAGATGGAGAAATCTTTTTATTTATTCTCAACGCTGATAAGGCAATTAGACATCCAAGGAATAGTATTGATTTCAAAGTAGTTGCCTTAGTCAGAACGTACGTTCCATTATTTTTTTCAATTTCATCACGAGTTTATATTGTTCACTCTTTGATATCTTGTGTGTATTACAGGTTATCAATACCAATGATCTATACCCTAATGGATTTGAGTTTTAATTTAGTCGAAATTCGGACTCGTTATGGTGTTGTTGTTACATTTGGTATTAGAGCTTAGGTAAGTCGATCATAGAAATTATGATACGCTAAGAGCATATTTTTTTTATATTAATATATATATATATCTTATATATAAAGCGAATACTTCTGCAAGTGAAGCCTTTTTTGAACTGTCAAAAATGCCCTACTCTGCTTAGAAAACAAATTTGATCCCCACCTTTCAATGAAGGGACTTATTTGTCTTATATCATTCTATCCACCACGTTCACAATTTTCCATCCCATTTACTCCTGTAGCCGGTTTCTCAGCCCCACTTCACTTTCCTCCTTACGTCTTCTTCACAAACCAAAGAAAACAGAAAAAGGCGAAAATTTCACTCCCATAATCTCTAATCCTGAACAGCAATTACATGACGACAGTCAAAGCATTCAAAGGGTTCGACAAAGAAAGCATCTTTGGCTATGTTTGGAAGGTATCTACTGATCTGAAATTATTCTATTTGATTAAACATCAATTTGTTGTGTACTAGACTTAATATTAATCTGAAATCAATATTTTAGGGTTTTATTTTTTATTTTTTTGAAGTACGGTTCAAATGGTCTGTAGCAGATTAAATGTAGGAGATGTTAGGGAACAAACTGGTTAGAGCTGACAAATAGATTGGAGGAACTGTTGGATTGGAAGACGAGGAATTATCAGATTGGAAGATGATTCAGTCACCGTTGAAGGTAAAACGTTTACTTTGTTTTATTGATATTTAAAATTTTATCAGATGCAAAGGAAATATCGATCAACAAATATATATATTGATTATGTATGTCCTGCAACTATTCTCCTTCATTAGATATTTATAATTTTGGGTTCCAGGGTTTTTGAATTTGATTCTCTGAATGATGCTTTAGTGTTATACCTTTGTACAACTTAATTGATATGATATTGTATATCATTTTATGTCTGTGAGGTATTGGCACATTATATATTATTCTTTGAATGATTCTTTGATGTTTTTCAGTAGGTCATAATGCAAGCCATTGCCGACTATCCTTTTTCACATGCGTTTCATTTTCTTTCGTGGGTTTGTTGATTAATATGATAATTAACCTTTTTAGTTCATTGTAGTACAACCTGTTCACTATTATTAATCATACAGTTGTTTTCCTAAATTACCATGTAAATAGCTTTCTCCTTATCATGTTAAACACCTCTTTGTTGCACAAAGAGATAAATAACATTGAACTTTTCTCATCACTTCCCTACTCCATCATGTAATTATAAGCACAGTACTGTGTCCTTCTGCAATGGATTCAAAAGTGTTCATATATACTTTGATGAATCAACAATAGTAGATTTGTATTTTGTGTTTGTTAATCTTTTTTTACTTTATTGATACACTTTCAAATGAGTATTGGATGAATGATTTATATCAACAAGATAGATATTTCCTGATTGATGTTTTTTTTTCCTTTGCACCAAACAGACTTGCAAACTCCAACTACAGTATATCAAGTAAGTATTCTTTCATGAATTCTTTCTCACTGCATCAGTTAAGGACAATATTTGACTTAAATGTATGATGCAATAGCACAGGCATTCCATAAGGAGCCTTTATATGTACATTTATTATCCAATCAACAAGCATCCAATTCATTGGTCGATTTTGTGGTAGCTATTAACTGCTCAACCTTTTCAAAATTGCATGTCTACATCTAATATTTTTAATTATGGTTTTCTTCAGTATCATACTTAAAATATGAAAATGTGACTTCTCATTCAATATTGCATACTGAGTTTACTTTTACTTCAGAATTCGAAAGATTGGGTTTATTCCTATTCTTAGGTTCTGCCTATCCATTATGAAATAACTATATTTAAACAGAATAGAAGATATAAGTTTCTTATCAATTTTTTACTTTTCAAATTTTCCATCTCCTAAAATATTTCTCCTAAATTTTTTATCCTTATTTTCATTCCATTGTTAGAAAATATTCATAATTATTTGTAGAGGTTTTGTAACTGGGTTTCTTCAAACTGATATTTTTAGAATTCAACTTTTTTAAATTTCTGCATTCATTCTTTAATTTCAAATTTTGATCTTTTCTAACCGATTGATTTATTTCTTAATTTTGTAACCCTTCTTATTTTACCTTTTATGATTTGAGAATATTCTTTATTCAATTATTCCGACTTTTATTCTGTTTTGCAAAGGTATCGTAATCAGACATTTGACGAATATAATGTTCTGATAAAAAAATGTTTATTTAGAAACTTCTTTGATATTAAAAATTAGAGTATCATTGTGCTTATTACATTTGATATTCAAAGCAGATGATCTTCACTTTTGAATTTTAAAAATGTAAAATTTTGAGTTAACGGTTTTTGTAAATATTTCACTTACTAATTTATCATAACACTTCATTGTCTATCTGTTGGTTCCTAAAATTTGTAAGTTCCTTTTTCCTTAACTAATTTTCTAAATTATACCTTAGAAATCTGGCGTTTTCCTATATTCAACACACTCCTTATTTTAGGTAGTGTTTTTTATGGTTTGAAAAGATCCTTGACTTATGCATCTCATTAGTTATTTTAATTTTGTTTCTGTTATTGATAATTCAAAAATTGCAATTATAATAGATAAATGTACCTTCTTTTCTTGATGAAAGAGTACTAAATGATACTATTGCAATTCGAAAACAGAGACACATAGCTCTTTCATGGATTGCAATTTTTCTGACCATTGTTCATGGTTCAGAGTGACACCAACTATACGTGGAAGAAATATATTACTTTTTTAGGAAGGAGAAGGAAAAAGTATTTTAGTATTTATATATGGTCGGAGTTTATAAAGCTTGGGATTTATAAAGCTGACAGTTAATAGCATAGACCATTGTCAATTATTTATCAGTTGATTCGTATTTATGGTTTGGTATATTGAGTAAACTGAATAAAGAAACTGGTCTTGCTATGGTTAGTCACATGTAAAACTTTAAATCATTGCAAAACATATCTCATTTATATCTTAAGTCTTATAGTTTAGGGTGAACTAACCTTTTACAAGTGTTTCATGGTCATAAGACAATCAATTTTGATTATAAATGGCTAGCAAAAGAGCCAAAGAGTCATGATTTAAAGTCCTTTCAAACAAAGAAAATCAATAATTAATCATTCATTTTTGTTTGTGAGAATTAGATGACATTTTTTAGTGACTTATATGTTCAATTTGCCAGAAAGAATAGTTTATTTGCATTACCTTAGCGTTTATATGACAATAAACCCTGACTGGAATTTTATATGTTTAATTAATGAATATATTATCCACAACTGTGATTTTTTTATCTGTACTATTCTCTATTGCTATGTGGATGTGTTTTGGTTACTTGAAATATAAAATCAAAAAAATTTAAACTTAAAAATTGGTATATTTGTGTTTATTTGATACATGAAAGTGGGTATAATTACAGGTGTGATCAATCTTAGTTGGAGCAGGCGAGTGACTCTGTTTTAAATTTCTTTTACAGAGAGAATTTATTGCTAACCATTCAATTACGTCTATGTGAATTAAATGGCATTTATAGTGACTTATAAGTTATTCTTATACCTATTAGTTATTTCCTGGCAAAATTTCTATCAGTTATTTGCTTCAACGAGTACAAATTTTAGAATTACAATTCATTTTACAGAGATTTCAAATGTTAAACCTTATTTAGAAGGGTATTATGGTGAAATTTAATTCTGTCCCTGCATTAAACATACTTTCTTAGGTTCTATTTTTAATGTTTCAATTTGTGCATTTATTTCTTTCACTTTTTCACCATTTACCCATGCATCTCTGTTTTATGCTATATTTCATAAATTTTGTTCATATCTAATAAATATGTTACATTCTATTTGTAGATGGAGATAACAAAATCTTTTCTACATGGCTATTCAAAAAGAATACGCAGTAAGCTTTTTTTTCCCGTTTTAGCTTTCAAAGTTCCATTTGGTTTATATCATATATATACACACCAAATCAAGGGTTTTGAATTACTAGCTAATGACAATTTACTACAGTTGCTCTTACCAATTTTTTCTTTTTTTTAATAAAATTTGTTATCTTATAATAGTCTATAATCGTTTATGCCTTGAATTGAATATACGTGCAGTAATCGGATAGGCTAAAAAGCTAGATGTGCATGTTGTTAAAATATTGAGATTGAATAACTTACCAAGTTTGATAATTGTGAATGCAGTAATTATTGGATAACGGATAATTTCTTCCTTTATATTCAGTTCAATGTTCAATTTTCATATCATAAGACAATTAATAACTGTTATTTTTTCTGCGTTTTCCTATATTCAAAACACTCCTTATTTTAGGTAGTGCTTTTTATGGTTTGAAAAGATCCTTGACTTATGCATCTCATTAGTTATTTTAATTTTGTTTTTGTTATTGATAATTCAAACATTGTAATATAATAGATAAATGTACCTTCTTTTCTTGATGAAAGAGTACTAAATGATACTATTGCAATTCAAAAACAAAGGCGCATAGCTCTTTCATGGATTGCAATTTTTTTGACCTTTGTTCATAGTTCAGAGTGACACCAACTGTATGTGGAAGAAATATATTACTTTTTTAGGAAGGAGAAGAAAAAAGTATTTTAGTATTTATATATGGTCAGAGTTTATAAAGCTTGGGATTTATAAAGCTGACAGTTAATAGCATAGACCATTGTCAATTATTTATCAGTTGATTCGTATTTATGGTTTGGTAGATTGAGTAAACTGAATAAAGAAACTGGTCTTGCTATGATTAGTCACATGTAAAACTTTAAATCATTGTAAAACATATCTCATTTATATCTTAAGTCTTATAGTTTAGGGTGAACTAACCTTTTACAAGTGTTTCATGGTCATAAGACAATCAATTTTGATTATAAATGGCTAGCAAAAGAGCCAAAGAGTTATGATTTAAATTCATTTCAAACACAGAAAATCAATAATTAATCATTCATTTTTGTTTGTGAGAATTAGATGACATTTTTTAGTGACTTATATGTTCAATTTGCCAGAAAGAATAGTTTATTTGCATTACCTTAGCGTTTATATGACAATAAACCCTGACTGGAATTTTATATGTTTACTTAATGAATATATTATCCACAATTGCGATTTTTTTATCTGTACTGTTCTCTATTGCTATGTGGATGTGTTTTGGTTACCTGAAATATAAAATCAAAAACAATTTAAACTTAAAAATTGGTATATTTGTGTTTATTTGGTACATGAAAGTGAGTATAATTACAGGTGTGATCGTTCTTAGTTGGAGCAGGCGAGTGACTCTGTTTTAAATTTCTTTTACAGAGAGAATTTATTGCTAACCATTCAATTACGTTTATGTGAATTGAATGGCATTTATAGTGACTTATAAGTTATTCTTATACCTATTAGTTATTTCCTGGCAAAATTTCTATCAGATATTTGCTTCAACGAGTACAAATTTTAGAATTACAATTCAGAGATTTCAAATGTTAAACCTTATTTAGAAAGGTATTATGGTGAAATTTAATTCTGTACCTGCATTAAACATACTTTCTTAGGTTCTATTTTTAATGTTTCAATTTGTGCATTTATTTCTTTCACTTTTTCACTGTTTACCCATGCATCTCTGTTTTATGCTATATTTCGTAAATTTTGTTCATATCTAATAAATATGTTACATTCTATTTGTAGATGGAGATAACAAAATCTTTTCTGCATGGCTATTCAAAAAGAACACGCAGTAAGCTTTTTTTCCCGTTTTAGCTTTTAAATTTCCATTTGGTTTATATCATATATATACACACACACCAAATCAAGGGTTTTGAATTACTAGCTAATGAAAATTTGCTGCAGTTGCTCTTACCAATTTTTTCTTTTTTTTTAATAAAATTTGTTATCTTCTAATAGTCTATAATCGTTTATGCCTTGAATTGAATATACGTGCAGTAATCGGATAGGTTAAAAAGCTAGATCTGCATGTTGTTAAAATATTGAGATTGAATGACTTACCAAGTTTGATAATTGTGAATGCAGTAATTATTGGATAACGGATAATTTCTTCCTTTATATTCAGTTCAGTGTTCAATTTTCATATCATAAGACAATTAATAACTGTTATTTTTTCCATATTCCAACACGAATTTCAGTTATGGAAATAAAAAAAATAAGCCCATGTATCTTTGCTAAAACAATTCAAGTTTTATGTAACGACCCACCTTATTTCAAGATCTTATTTAATTTTAATCATCCTTTCCATTTCCAAATCATAAATTTTAATTTTTCACAATATTTAATTACAAGATCTTATTTAATTTAATACTTTTCATTATTGAAAAATACGGGATGTTACATTTAAACCAAAGGAACGAAAATAAGGCAGCAATTGCTTATTATTCAATAGTTTTGATTGATTGATTGATTGATTCATAAATTGTGTTTTTACAGTCAAATTGAATTTGTAATCAATGTATGGAGCAGTGAAGAAATTAACATGCAAGGAGAAACATGTGAAGAAATGGAAAAGATGGTACAAGAGATGAATGTTTTGAAAAATAGAAATGGTATATTAATTCAATGTTAGTTCTACTGTTAGTCTCATACTCATTATTTGGTAATTGCTAATGTATTGAGAATTTGTACGTCTTCAATGTTTTGTTTAAATTTTATTTTGATAATATGGCAATTAGCTCAAAAGGGGAATCAAATGGGACCTAATGACAAGTATGCAATATAATACTGTTGCATTGTTTCATTTCTATTACATAGAATTAAATTATTTTAATTTGATATTAGTTGATTTTTATAGTTTGTTTCTAGAGATTTGGGTAATCAGTTTCTTCTCACTTTCTTCATTATTTTATTATGTTACGCTAAGCAAATAAACCAATGTTTGTTGATTATGTTCAGATTTGTTATGAAAATGTATATATTTCAGTTTTCCATAAATATGAGCCGTGGACTGATTATAGCTCACAAAATCAGCGTATGTCTATATATATTCAGGTGTGTATTAGTGTGTATATGTAGGTGGTGGAGTTCTATGCATATGCAAGTGCGTATATGTGTTGAATGCTATTTTTATGTGCGCATGTGAGTGATTTTTCATGTGTATTGCTTCGTACAGGGGTCAGGTGTGTATGGCAGATGTGTGAGTGTGTTTGCTTGGGTGTGATGTGCTTCTGGGTAATAGGGTTAGTGAGATCATGGGCGTGAATATGATGCATGGGAAGCTGTTACTTTTATAAGGCTATACGTTCTTCCTCTGTGTGTTTTTGAACTTATATGTGTGCGTTGTTATGTGTGCGTGCTGAATTGGAGTGTGTGCATGCATCAAGCCCATTTTAGTTGATCCATATACTAATCTTGCAGTAAATATTAACTTTAACATAGATTTTTTGAAGGCTAAAAACAAAAGTACTTATATACTGACGCTGTGGGACCCTTCAAATTTAGATATGAACTAAACTTTATATGGTACAACCTTCCTGCAGTTCAGATCATCAACCGTGGATTTCTTAATTTTAACATAACTGTAAAGAAAAAATGGACCACATCACTGCCATTTCTACCTTATTTTCCTTAGCACGTGATCCGCTTTTGCTGTTATGATCCACTCACATATTTTAACACTTCCACCGCTACATATTATATATACATCTTCGTTAACAGTCTCCACGCACTACTATGTATCCTCAACAGCTCATCCCCATAAATTCTTCCACCTACGTGAATTCCATTCCAGCTTCCTAAACCTTCACATTACTTTTTATTCAAATGACAAAGGTACTCCTATGCTATCTTTTATTCACACACTTACTCTATTCTATCCTATGTCGGATTTGTCACAAGTTACCTTTTTTTTACTGCAGAACAAATGCATACAACAAGGTAAAGAGCCTGCATTATCCCCTTCCGTAGGCAAATTCAAACGTAAAAGTACACGTTTAACAAAGCACCTTCAATCCGCTATCGAAAAAAAAGTTAATGCTTCATCCAACGTCTCATAGATTAATCTTTCCCATATTGAATTAGACAATGTTAACAAACCAACCAACTCTGTTCACCTTCCTCCGGTTATGACAAATTTTTGGAAACCAACGACACCTTATCAAAATCTTCCAACAGTGAAGGACAGACGACACAATCTGATGAACTCCAGTCTTTTCCACAATTTTGTCAACATGACAAATGGGACAATTTTTTTACTCCTAAAGTGGTATGCCATAATTTATTCATTTGATAGACACACGGACACGCACACACATATACTACAATACATGCTAATCATCAATATGTATTCCTTCTACAAACTGCTACTGTTTTCCTATGGGATGAAGCTACCATGGCTCACCGCCATGCATTTGAGGTCGTAGACAGAACATTACGAGATTTAACTAATTTCGATGCACCATTTGGAGGAAAGATTATTATTTTAGGCGGTGATTTTCGTCAAGTTCTACCAATAGTCTTAAACGGTACTAGAGCTCAAACCGTCGATGCAGGTATAATACGATCATATTTATGGCAAAATGTTCACGTCATTCATTTAACACAAAACATGCGTGCAAAAGATGATCAATCATATGCACAATTTCTTTTACGTATTGGAAATGGAGATGAAGTCTATGTTCAAGACGACATTATACAGCTCCCAAATGACATCGTTGAACCTTGGACCAATAGTTCGTCACTCTATGCTCTGATTAATGAAGTCTTTGCTGACCTCAATGACAGATTACGTGATCCTAATTTTATAATGGATAGAGTAATATTAGCCCCTACAAACGAAACAGTAGATGACATTAATAAAAAAGTTATAGAACTATTTCCAGGTAGTGAGCGCATTTACTATTCCTTTGACAAAGTCGAAGAAGATACACATAATCTATACCAATATGAATTCTTAAACTCACTTGCTCCGGGAGGTCTACCCCTACATAAATTAAGACTAAAAGTAGGTGCACCAATCATGTTGCTTAGAAATATTATTCCACGAATTGGATTATGTAATGGCACCAGATTACTATGTCGTGTCTTCCACAGAAATGTCATCGATGCAGAAATAACTGTTGGACATTTTCGTGGTACAAGAATATTTATTCCACGTATACCACTAAAGCCTTCTGAGAATACTAACATGCCTTTCAACCTAATACGTAAACAATTTCCAATTAAATTAGCTTTTTCCTTAACGATTAATAAATCACAAGGATAAACCATCCCTCGGGTTGGTATTTATCTTCCCGAACATGTTTTCAGTCATGGTCAGCTATATGTTGCTTTATCAAGAGGAGTTTCAATAAAAACAACAAAAGTGTTGGTGAAAAATGGAAAGATTCCGAATAGGACCGGCACACATACTAGAAATGTTGTGTATAAGGATGTATTGTTACAATGCACTCACGAACTTAATTAACAATACTTCATTTTTCCGCTTCACATGCCATACTTTTACTATAATTACTACTCTAAACTAAAGGGTCCAAACATAAGTTCTTCATAATTGTTTTATTACTCTATTTAAATAAATACGGTATTTTACGACCATATATGAGTAATATCTTCACTTACAATATTTTTCTCCATTTTACTGTTTTCGGTCATATATTCAGCTACAACTTCTACAAAATACAAAACTGGATTAACAAAAATTTCCTCTTTTACTACTCCAACTCACTTTCAATTCACATAAATAAATCCCTTATAAAACGTTTTTAACTCCGCCATCAGCTTACTGCTGATGTCGGTCTCAAGCCTGGAATAAGGAGGAGGGAAAACGGTTACGAAAACTACTCACAGCATTACGTACACGTCAAAGTCATTTCATAAAATTCAAAAAACCTCACATCCACCATTTCTTAATACCAGTTCCTCTTGCGCACGTGCATCGCACGTGCCAGTGTACTCGTATATATATATATATATATATATATTGCTCTATAAATTTTAACTATAGAAGTAGTTGTGACCATATTTCAAAAGGATGGATGAGGCAACTATGAGTTGGAAAACAAATTGAAATAAATTTATACTCTTACCCTATTACCCCACGGTGCGGAGGTCGTACCGTAAGGAGTAGGCAAAGAAGAGAATAAGCATGGAATATCGAAGAATCCCATAGGCTGGATAATACTTGACTTATTTGTTAGGCATAGGCTGCATTATGATTATGGATATTTGTGGACTGCCGATTGAAGATGCATATTTCATCTAAACAAATGGGAAGTATAAAACTGTAAACTGCAAACATCCATATTAACGAATAATAAGAGTAGAGAAAGTTCCCGTGAGATGGTGTACATTAAGCTCGACTAGAAGATAGCCGAATTTTGTGACAGAGAAGAGTTACGAAGGAGTAGGAAGAAGGAAGTCCAAAAGAAAGGACGATTAAAGTCCATTTAATGTCCAATCCCAATAGAAATAATTTGACAAAAGATTTTTTGAAATTCTTTGAAACCTTTCAAATGGAATTTTCAAAGAATTATTAAGAAGTTGTGCTTTTGAAAAAGCAAGTAAAATTTGAAATTATTAGTCTAAAATTGGTTGAGTCAAAAGTTTCCAAAAAGGAGGTTATTCATTTTTGAAATAAATAGAAAATGGAATGGAGGTATTGCTAGATGATTTTTCCACTTTTATGTAAGTTTAAAGGTTTTTAAAAAATTTCCTCTAAGGGACGGATAAATGGAAATGGTACTTGATTAAAATGAGCTAAAGGGAATAGAAGGGTAAGAATGCCCGTTAACTAAGATAGGAGGAATATATTATTAGAGAAGTGAAAGGCGCTTGAAGGAAATTTAACTATGAGAAACTTTAATAGATAGTATTAGAAATTTATATAGGAATAGCATTAGGAATTTATGTAAAATAGGGTTAATAATCTGATTAGAAATAATATAGGAGAGAAGCAATGGGAATACGATAGGATGAATGGATAAATTCCATAAATATTTAGCAGTTGTGCATATATTTTATATAGATGCTTGGATAGATGCAACAATTGAACATATCATTTAGAAGTCCCTCTCGTTTTTTAATCTCTGCTAAAGGAGTAAGTGGAAATAGCATGAGCTGTAAGAAAATAATAAGATGAAAGTTATTCTTGTTTACTCCATTTTACATTATTTAAAGTTTTAAAAGATGTTTTTTTTAAATATTTTGGTATGATAATTGAGTTTAATTGAGTGTTTTGAGTTAAATATCCTATGTTTAAACGAAGTAAATCACTATTGAAGAAAGTCCTTAAAATTGTAAGGATGTGAAATTTTTCATGATTTATTTCTTTTTATAACCAAGCAATTTTTGAACTTGATAAAAAGGTTTCTAAGTTTATATTTTAAAGATAATTTTTTGATTAAGTACTTTATGATTGTAGGTTTTATTTTTATAAAGAATGGTTGGAGCCAAACCAATTTTTAATATACTCTATATAGGGATCATTGCTTAGATAAGGTGGATAGAAGTTTATACTATAAATAAAATAGCTATAGATGCTCGTATGGTAGCAACAAGGAATCCACGTTGAATATAAAGAATGTTGGTATGAATATAGGATTATCTTATTAGAGAATTCTATTTTCAATATTCCTATTTACGGCGACATGTGTGGAAGTCGTGAGAAGTACCCTCAAAGGAATGAGGAATGGAATCATAGTGCCACTTTGCGATTCCTATGGTATACTCTCATGACGGATCAAGAATATAGAGGAAGCAAATACCAAATTTTGTTGATACTGCCAAATCATTGTAATTGAGAGAAGATAGTTGTATAGTTAGAGAAGAGAGTAATAAGATGGAAAATAAACATAAGGGAATTTGGTTGACTCAAGGTTAGGGAAGGCAAGATAGGTGGTAGGAAAATTATTCCACCAAGCAAAATTTTCAAAGAGTTATTCTAAATGTGCATAGTTTATTTGTTACCCACTGTAGTGTAGGAATGCACAATTTATTCCATAATCAGGTGAATGATTGAAGTAATGGGCAAACCTTATTTAATAGAAGACAAGGAGGTAATTTAAGTCAAAGTCGAATAGTATATTAAAAAATACCCATCTTGATTTAGTGAGAAGTGTTAGGGCCACAATATCATTAACACCATTTGATGATGAATGGCAGCTTTCAACAAAAATTTATTTCTTGGTTTTTGTGTTGTAACCGCTAGTTGCCTCCTATAGTTTATTAGAAAAGCGTACGATATGATATTAGATATGTTCTTATTTAATCAGTATGTTGATTTTATGGATAGGATTAGATTGTTTTACATAAATATATATTAAGAAACTGTGTAAATAGCAAATCTCATAAGGACACTTAGCGATAAAATGTAGGTAACACTGGAAGTTAATTAGAAAATTAAGTTAGAAACTAGAAATAAAGAATGCTTCGGTCCCTAAAACTGTATGATTTTGGGAAAAAAAAATTTAGCGAGTAGAGGACAAGAGAAGATTGCCGTGAAATCATGGATCACTATACCTACGCCTTGAAAATTAAAATATATAAATAGGCTTGTGTGACTTTGTTTAAGAGATAAAGGAAAGGTTTTCCAAATTTAAGATTAACTCACAACGTTACGATCAATCATATGCATTAACTTGTAGAGTGAATCCTGATTACATCAAGCATGGCTTGATTTATTTTTAAAAATAAAGCAGCAAGTGGTTTGTAAAAAAAGTGTCTTCGAAAGCTTTGAATTTTTTGTTTGAATGATTTTTAGCGGTTGGGTTCAAATGCTTTTGGTAATTTTATTCAAGTGCTTTTGAAAAAGAAAAAGAAAACGCAAAAGGGTGTTTAAATGCTTTAAATTTTTTTGTTTATATTCTTTTGAAAATTTGACTTTTTAAACTATTTTGCAAGTTTATAAATTATTGTAGAAATTGGGTTCAAAAAATTTCTTTTGAAATGAGAAAATTTTGATTTTTAAATGCCAAATGCTTACATAGGGAGTATCGATGTGTTAGTGAATACGAATTTTCCTACCCGAAAAGGGTGACATTATGTAAAACATAGATAATAAAAAAGGAAAAGCCAGTTTTAGATTTGGAATTTCTATTTCCATATTTTGTTGATAGTGAAATGAAAATCTCGTTTAAGATAATTACGTTTTAACATCCAAAAATAAACCTCCTTATGTGTAATGTACTTAGGAAAGTTGAAAACATTTTAGAGGCAAAAGAGAAGGTTCCAAGGTACAGAGGAATAGTCATTCAAAAGAAGGGTGGAATTGTAAAATTTTCCATCTGAATTCCTTTTCAGGCATAGGAGTATAGAATCAGTAAAACTTGACTTTCAAAAATTTTGGATGTTAGAAAATGAATACTAGATTTTGGATGGTAGGAATTGGATGCAAAATTGATTGAACTCACAGGAGTATGAAAATTTTTGTATGAAATATGACTTTTAATTTTTGAAAATTTGCATGCATGTAGAACTGCCAATATATATAAGTTTTTTTAGCATATTTTCAAAATGTTTTTAAAAGAATGCATTCTAATAGGAAGCGCCGATTTAGAATCATTCTGCATGAATGTCTTATATGTTGTGATACACTATGCACTTGTATACATTTGGCTACAAAATTAGTTGTACACTAATTGGTTGGATATCTTAGATTAGTTGTGCTTACATGATTCAACCTATAGGGAATTTCGTGGATGAAATTCATTTAAGGAGGGAGAATGTAACATCCCATAAAATTAATGATAACTAATAAGGCTCCAAAAATATAATTTGAGCGAACGATAGAATTTGACCATGAAACTTGCACCTTTGCATTCGTAGTGATTTTCAGAGCAACTTTCGTATTTGGAGTTTCAAGGTCGGAGCTTAAACAAAAAAGTTATTGGTGTCAGAAGTTTTCATAGTGGAATAATTGAAAATGAAAAGGAAAATAAATTATAATAAATGCGAGATCCTACGATTGACCCTCTTATTTGGGTCAGTCGACCGCTTACAAGGGGTGGTCAATCAGTTGGGGATGACGGCTATGGTTTGAACCTTGGCCAAACATATCGGATTTAGTTATTTTAATCTAATGATTACGGTTGATTCGAGTGTCTATAAATACATACCTAATGTCGCCCTTCTCTTCTTATATTTTCTAATCCAAGTAGCGAAGAACTTCCATTTTCTCTTCTCCGCTATTAATAGAAATTATAAAATATTATTTACACACACAAATAAAATAGAAGAAGAGAATAAGTGAATCAACGTTGCAAAAAAGGTAAGACCCTGCTTGGTTTCATTTTGAGTGTTTTGTTTTTTGTTTTCAAAATTCATTACAAAATATGGAGAAAGCAGACGATGATGGAGGAACAATAGAGGGGAGGCGGAACGATGAAGGTGCTGAAAAGACGACGGTTTGATTGATCGTTTCCCATGCTTTTGTTATTTCCCAAAACAAGGAAAACAAAATAAATTTTGTTGGAACACACTCTAAGATCAACTATAAATGAATTAAGTGAATTTAATTACACAAGGTAGGGTTGAAAATGGAAATTTTATAAAAGTTGGAATTTGACTATAAAAGTTATTCTATTGCGTCAACAGCGGAATTCTGATCTATTTCCATAAATAATATGCTAAATACGGAGCTCAAATAAAGAAATTATGAGCGTTTGAAGTTTCTAGATTTGAATTAATTTAGTTTGAATTCAAATTCAAATGAGCATTTAAATTTAAGGTTTGAATTTCAAAGATTAACTGTAGGTTTTGTTAACAAGAAATCCTGTCAACGGCTCAAAGCAAAGTAAAGGAAGTAAATGATCCCTTTGAGACCCATTTCGTACTAGTTGGGGTATCCTGGGGTTATTACCAAGTAGGGACGGTTGAGATCTAACTCAGTCGAAAGGGTCTTTATGCCTTCGAAAGGAACCCCTTCGAATATGTTGATAATGCAGTCATGGGGAGGATTCCTTTGAGAGTAAAGATATGTTCTGAAGTATTTAAATACCTTTCGAAGGTGTCCTCCCAAAGGGATTAACTTCAATGACCACATGGTGAATCCCTTCGAAGGATTAGTTCCCTTTGGAAGGGTTCATAACATAACATATATATATATATATATTAAGTAAAAAGCAGATTCGATATGCCATGGAATCTTATTTTGGATAAATATCGTAAGTCTAATTGACTCAATAATATTGAAGTATCATCACCACGTCGTTTTAGTGTCGCATGGGCCTTGGAAGTGAATATAATATTCTTTAAATATAGAATATCCAAATAATCTCCATGGCATAGCATATGCTAAATAAAGGTTAAGAAGATAGGTGTGTATCATGTGTAGTTGGTCATTAGACAAGCTAATGACCGAAATGATCATCCTCATATTCAAAATTGGTATTAGATACATGCATCCTCTCATTTTTATTTTCCATGAATGGATTACAAGTAGTGGAATTTCTCCCTAATTTGATCTAGGGTAACAAGAATTTGATTTGGCTAAGAAGTGAAAAGAAAATTCAACAATTTGAAATTGGTCCCTAACTTGGACCCTTTGGTTCATATTTATAGATGCGAGTTGGACCCTTCCACATCCATCCTTTCAAACCTGTCGAAAGGTCTTTTTTCTGACCTTTCACACCCATTCTTTCTCCTGCATCCTTCAGCTTTCATAGCTTCGAAGTTGTGGATAGGTATTGGGTCTTTTGTTACGCTTGAACTTTCCCTTTCGTTACTATCGAAAGCATGAATATTGACCCGATACTCATCAATATGGCACTCGAGTACTTCTGGAGCCTTTCGACGCTATCGAAAAGTATGCTTCTTTTGGTAGTGAATGAACCAAGGTACCTCATTCCACTATTTGAATATAAGCGGAAGTACTTCTGACCTCTTCGAAGCCTTCAAAACCTCTTTATTGTTGTTAAGGTCTTGTGTTAAAAGGATGGATTGCTTTTTGAATGAATGAAGAAGGGCATATGGATGGTCTCGAATGGATTTAAATAGAGATGAAAGGATCATTACGTATGGTTAACTGTAATGAAGAATGCTTTTTTGTAGGCAGATGATGGTGCAAAATGTGTCTTTTGAAAGTATCCCCTTGAACAATGTGAAAGCTCTTCTTTTGATGTTTGTGAAGGCAATATTGGTCGCGTGTGAAACCTCCCTAATACTTGTGGAAGAGTTTAACCGATTTGAAAGGATAGTCTTTACTTTCGAAAGGGTTCTTATGGTAGAACCTTCTCCAGCCGTTTTGAAGGATCTGATATATGTTTGGAAGCTTGTTATTTGATACCTTCGAAAGGCATTTTTAACATATTCAAAACTCCCTTATGCTTACGGAACCAACTGTTTCAAAAGGATCAATTGAAGCGATAGGGTGGCCTTGCCCACTTTTGACACCTTCGAAAGCCCATATTTTATTTAATACCTGCAGAAGCATCAGGTGCTTGCGGCACCAATCCATCCTCTTCGAAAGTTACTCCAATGCCTTCGAAGTGCCGCTTTTGAACCATGGTGAAACCCTTCTTTTCAATTCTTTTGAAGCTTCTACGATGCTTTCACAGGTCTTCTTTCATATCGTCATTCCTAGTTGAGTTTTACGGTTAACATTTTGCCCACCCCCCTTATATAAAAGAAGCTTTCGTTCTTAGGACAAAAATATACTAATTCTCCTTTTACACTATTTCATCCTCAATGATCCTCATTATCAACCTTATTTTCCTACAAAGTACGAAGTAGACAACATTTCTCATTGTTAGTTCGAAATTCATGTAAGAATATGTTCAGTGGTTTGTTTATAATATTATTTGGGAGAATATTAGAATTTCTAATAATAGAATGCCAGAATTATAAATCTGGTAACAACGGAAATTAATAGATCATCATCTGAAGTTAATAAGTGATGAGAAATCCACAGTTGGGAATGATTGAAGATCGAAAATTCTTGTTTAGAAATAATAGAAGTCCAACATCCAACTTCGGTAATAATAATAGAAGTACAGAAATTCAACTCTTGTTATGTTAATAGAAGACCAAGAATCTAATTACAGAATTAATAATAGAGGACCAAAAATTTAAATTTGGCATTAATAATAAAAGTTCATAAATCTTCTTCTGGTAATAATTGATTGAAGACCATCAGTAAAAATCTAGAAATTATCGTCTGGAAATAAGTCAACAAAGCCAGGAATCCTCATTTGGGAATAAATAATAGGAATTTAGAAATCTTTAACCAGAAATGATAAAAGACATGAGGCTCAAATGCAGGTATTAGTAAGACAAATCCAGAAATTAGTGAACGACTAGAAGTCCATAATAGAGTTCTTGAAATTAATGGTAGATGTCTCAAAACCTAGATTTGGGAATTAATGAGTGAAGTCTAAAAACTACTAGTAAAAGACCTAAAACCCATATTTAGTTATTTATAAGTGACATCCAGAAATCACCCTTTAGATATAATGGAAGGCCATGAATTTATATTGGAAGGCCTGAAACCTGAATCCGGTATTGATAAGAGAAGTCCAAGGATCGTCTTCTAGAAATTAGCCAAAGACCATAAATTCATGTCTAATAATGCAAGTAGTCGAGGAATTATCATTCGAAATAATAGAAGTCCGAAAATCCATTACTAGCAAAGAGAAGGAAAGCTTAGAAAATATTATTTGAATATAAGTTTGTAAATTATTATCTAAGCCTTTTGTTCTGCACAACTCTTTGGGGCTTTGTTCATTTGATTCTTTTGTTGTGTGTCACCTCTCCGTTTCTCGATTCTTTTGATATGGCCACCTTTTAGACTTTATATGTTGTCATTGTTTGGTGTGCTACTTCTTTGGCTTGGATGTCTTAGTTCGTTGTTGTCCAGTGCGCTTGGTTAGCTTACCCACAAGCAGCTCCCAAGGAGTTACCCAACCTCCTTCCAGGAGGCACTCTAGCCAAGCTTTATAGGCAGGACTAAAGGCTTGTTCGGTGCCTTGATCAGGCCATAGCGTGGCGGGATTAAGGGCTTACTCCATCCTTCCTTTAGGACGTGCTCCAACCAGGCCTAATAAGGGAGACTGAATGTCGATCGGTGTCTTGATCTGGTCATAGCATGATGCATTTAAGGGCATACTCCATCCCCCTCCAAGAGTCGCCTTGATCTGGCCATAGCGTAGCATGATCAAGGGCTGGTAGATAATTTAAGCTAGCCATAGCGTGGTGCAAATAAAAGATTACTCTATCCTCCCTCTAGGAGGTGCTTTGACCTGGCCATCTTGGCGTGGACAAGGCTTATGTCCGTTTAAGGTAGTTTCCAAGTTTAAAAGGAATTCTCCTCCCGACCATATAGACCTTTCTTTAAAGAAGGGGGGATTTATTCATCCAATGTGAGAAAATATGGTCGCAAATGTTCTGCATTCTATGTCCTGGGAACCATAGTGTCATATGGTCGACGTAATTTATAAGCTCCTGTAGGAATTATTTTGCACAAAATTAAAGGACCCTCCTAGTTTGGTTCTAGGAGTCAATCTATGGGGTTTTCAGTGTTTGTCATCACTCTTTGGAGCATTAGATCTCCTTCGTAGAATGATCTTATCTTTATTTTCGAGTTGTATTTTGAGATTCTTCTTTGATATTCATAGTCCGAATAGTTGCTTCATCTCTTTGCCCATGTATTAAATCCAATGATTATTATTTTCAACTTTTGGTTTGAATCAAACACGTATGATATTCTTTGATGTGAAGGTATTTCAATTTCAACTGGTAACATTGACTCGCATCCATATGTTAGAGAATAAGGTTTATGACCTATAGAATTTTTTATGGATGTGCGATATGCCCTGAGTACAAGTGGAAATTCTTCCACCCAATTTCCTTTGGCTTTATTCAACCATTTTTTCAAGATGGTCTTAATAGTCTTATTGGCAACTTTGATGAATCCATTAGCCTTTGGATATGCTATGGAAGAAAAGCTTTTTATAATTCAAATCTTATGGAAAAAGCAAGAAAATTCTTCACTTTCAAATTGCGTTCCATTATCGGATATAATTTTGTAAGGAACCCCATATGTAGTGATAATGTTCTTAATAAAGAATCCAAGCACTTTCCCATAAGTGATTTTGAGGAGTGGCTCTGCTTCTACCCACTTAGTAAAATAATCGATGGCCACTACATCATACTTTGCTCCTCCTTTGGAAATCGAAAATGGTCTGATCAAATCAATTCACCATACACAAAAGGGCCATGGACTAAAAATCGAAGTTAATTGGCTTAGTGGTAAATGAAAAATCTTTGAGTATTTTTGACACCCTTCACATTTCTTTATGTGTTTCACAGCTTGACTAGTCATTTGAAGCCAACATAACCTTGTCTCAATATTTTCTTAGCCAACTTTATCCCATTGGAATGGTCCCCACAAAATCTTGCATGCGCTTCTTTTAGTAGTTTCAACCCATCTTCTGGATTCATACATCTTAAATAAGGAGGAGCGTATCCTTTCTTATAAAGATCTCATCCATCATAGTGAAAGTCGGAGCCTGTCATTTGATTCTCCTAGCTTCCATTTAATCAGATGGCAATATCCCATTGGTAAGATATTCTACAATAGGCGTCATCCAATTATTACTATAACAATTATCTACCCTATGATGATTAGACTCTTTATATGGAATTTCTTCATCAATTTATCTTTCTTCTCTTTCTTGTGTCGTGGCTTGGGATATAGTTAAAACCAGTAGTTCTTACCCTAATTCGAGCATTTTCTCTTCAATACTGCGATTTTGCTGATATTCTACTTGTACGATACGGGTTTCTGGAGCTCCTCTTGAAACAACAAAATTTTCTAATGAATCGACTTGAGAGTTCTCTCACCTTAGGACTTGGTGTATAGAAAAATATTCAAATAAGGTAAGAATTTTCAACACCTTCTGAAGGATGTCCCAGGATTTGAAATCAAGAAAATGGCGGACTTTCTTTCTCTTCTACTCCACCTCCTCCTCCTTCACCTTGACAACTTTCTTTCCCACCTCTACCTTCACCTCATGAAACTAAAAGTTGTGCTAGAGATAACAAGATTGAATAGTTAGCAATGAATACTAAAAGTGATAAATAAGAAGTAGATCATTGTGAATATGTTGATCAACAATTATTGTATAATAAGGAAGTGAAGACTCACACTATAGGAAAGTACAATACAAAGACCTTGAAAGTTTGGAGGAAGAAGGAAAAAGAACAAGAAGCTATTAAGGGTGGTAGTATTGGAAATGAAGATTCAAATATTATTCTATTAGAAAATGGGAAGAAGAATATGGATGAAAATACAAAAGTTTTAGAAGAAACAGAGTCTCTTTTAGATAGTAAATCAATAGGTTTGAGTAATAAGCAAGATATTTTAGTAGAAAAGTAGTTTACTGGAAACATTATTACTACAAATGCATTCATGGCATTATCAGATTTAAGTGAAGAATCATTTGACAATGAAATAATAAAAGGAAATGAGACTTGCACTTATAAGACTAGAAATTCTCAAAAAGTAACAAATTCAAATAAAAGATTTGGTACTGATTCAGGTATTATGAACTATGATAGCTAAGTTATAAAGGAATCAATTATTTCAACTGAGATGTTTCAGCATGATGAGAATTTAGGGGAGAAATTAAATGAAAATGAACAATACCATGTATGCAAGAAGCAAAATGAAGTTCTACAGAATGGCATAATTTTGGACAACATGAAAGATATGGACTCAAATTCTACTATGAATAGGAAAGAATCACATAAACAGTTGGAACAGCAAAATTTAACAAACTCAAACTCGTTTATTGGAAGTCATGGAAATGTTAATACGGATTCTATGATTCAGAGCAAATCAAATCTGGCATCAAATGCCTCTATTGAAGAAAAGCAGCATTTTGATAATTCTGAGCAAATTACTTCTCCATATATCAACATAACTCCTCCTGCACATCTAACTTTACCTCCTCCACCTTGTAATTCAAAGGAAACATCTGTTGGTTATATTTTATCTGCTAACAAAAAAGGAAAAAGAGGAAAAAAAAGTTTCATTTAGCAATTTAACTGATGATCTCAATAATGAAAATATTCTTAATATTGATGAAATTCAGCCAAAAAGTAATAAAGAGTCTCCACTGTCAATCAAAAGAACATCAAATCATACAAGTGGAAATAGGCATACTAGAAAGCATCCTACACCTCTATTATCACCCAATATGTTATGATGCTGAACAACAATATTTCTTGCTGGAATATTAGAGGAGGACATCTATCCTCAAAGCAAATTGGAGTGAGGAAATTGATTAAAGATGAAAACATTCAACTTATTACTCTAAGTGAAACAAAGTTAAATAAGTCACCGACTGAGAAAGCTTGCAAGTATATTGCTCCAAACTGGTTATATAAGGATAATCTACAAAGTGCTTCAAATGGAAGAATATTAATACTCTGGAACTCAGGAATTTTAAAGCTCACAAAATTAATGGAAAATGATCAAATTATCATTTTAATTCCATATCCTTAGCTTCAAATACATCTTTTTTGATTTTTTTGTTTATGCTCAAAATAGTTTAGACAGAAGACTTTCTTTCCATTCCAATCTCCCTTCACTTGTTCATCCTTATCTACCTTGGATTATATTAGGTGATTTTAATTGTATGTTCTCATCTGATCAAAAATCTAGAGGTATTCCTCTTTCTATAAAAGAAGTAGCTTCTTTGAAACAAAATCTTATCCATACATCTCTCGGTCATATTAATTTTGTCTGTGTTGAATTTACTTGGAATAATAAAAGTAAACATGGCCCAAGAACTTTTTGTAAGCTTGATCATGCTTTTCAAAACATCCATTCTATCAATCTATGGCCAAATATTCTGTGTAAATTTCTAAATCCTTCCTTCTCAGATCATTCTCCAATTATCTTAACATGGGGAGAGAATGCTACAAGGAAAAATCCATCATTTAAATTTTATAAGTCTTAGACTAACCACAAAATTTTCCATAGCACTGTTTTGCAGGTTTGGTAGGAAATTATATTTGGAAATCCAATGTACATTCTAAAAGAAAAGTTACAAAGGTTGAAAACAAAACTTAGCATTTGGGCTAAAGAAAATTTTGGAGATGGATCAAAAATTTCAGATGGAATATGAAGGCAGCTTTATGACATACAACAAGAACTTCAACATGACCCATTGAATTCAATATTAACTTGCCAGGAATCGAAATTATCAAATGAATTACAAGAAGCTTTGGAATTTGAAGCTACTATGAGAAAAGAAGTTCTTTATGAAATTAATGATAAGCAAGGAGATAGAAATACAAGATAATATCGTAATTCAATAAAAGTTAAGCGGGTTAGAGAGAAGATTTTAAATATAATTGACTTGAAGGAGTAATGCAGGATAGTGATGAATCTGTCACTAAGGCATTCGTTAATTACTTCTCCTATATATTAGCAAATCTTGATCCAATGGTTCCAAATCTTCTCCCTTTCAATAAGATACAAACTCCTTTATTGAAAAATGAACAAGCTAAGAAACTGATTAAAGAGGTATCACCAGAGGAATTAAAAGGGCAGTATTTTTTTAAAAACCTGATAGTAGTGGTGGACTTGATGGTTTTAATGCATTCTTCTATCAAAATTCATGGAAAGTAATTAAAATGGATGTAATCAAAGCAGTTCAATATTTCTTCTCCCGCAATAAATTCCCTATTGGTGTCAATGCTACAAATATAACTCTAGTGCCAAAATGTTCTAACCCAATTAATGTTGCAGAGTTCATCCCATTTTCATGTTGCAAGTATTATACAAAATATTGTCCAAGATTATAGCTAGTAGATTACAAAATGTTTTTCCCATAGTCATTCAAGCAATCAAGTTGCATTTATGCCACAGAGAAATATCAGTGATAATATTTTATTAACTCAAGAACTTATAAGAGGATATGGAATTGGAAAATTTTCTCCTAGATGTATGTTGAATCTAGATATTTAAAAGCTTTTGATACTATTTCTTAGAGCTTAATCATTGCAATTCTTTCTAAAATGAACTTCCCAAAACCAATGTTGGCCTGGATTTATACCTGGATATCAACCACCTACTTCTCTATATGAAGAAATGGATGTTCAAATGGATTTTTCGAAGGAACACAAGGGGTTCGACAAGGAGATCCAATTTCTTCTTACTTATTTATTATAGTGATGGAAATTCTCAATTCATTGATAATTGAACAAGAACACTCCAAAAAACTAGAGCTTCATCCTAAATGCAAGAATCCATTAATAACTCATACCTTTACTAAGCCTACAGTTAAAAATATTACCTCAATACTTGAGTTACTGAACCAATTCCATGCTATAACAATTTTGAAGATTAATTTTAAAAAATCTCACATTCTATTTGTAGGACTAAGTGATAGTTTGAAAGCAGAAATCATAGTTCATTCAGGACTGAATGAGATGCAACGTAATGCTAATTTCCTTGGATTTCCACTTATCACTTCAAAAATTATGAAATCTGATTGTCTTCCTTTATATGAAAAGATCACTGAAAAGCTATCCGTTTGGCCAAACACAAAGTTAACTCATGCAGGTAGATTGGTTATTATTCAAAATATTGCTAATGCAATGAAAAATTACTGGATGAGACATCATATTCTTCTAAACAAATTGATATCCATGGTAAAAAGTGATTTGAATAGATTTCTATGGCATGGTGATCCTTTTTGCCAAAAAGCTCATTCCAATATTTTTTGTGAAGATTCAATTGCCTAAGAATAAAGGGGGTATTGGTATAACAAATTTGAAACTATGGAATATTGCAGTTATCTCGGTATAATTTGATAAAATTCTATCAAGTAAGGAAGATCTTTGGACACAGTGGGTAACAAAAAAACCTTATCAAAGATAAAGACTTTTGGACAATGAATATTCCTAATGTAGTTAGTTGGAATTGGCGTAATACACTTAAAATCAAAACAACTTTCCTACCAATGATACAGTGTAATCCATTAGAGAATAATGATCTACTTTTTTGGTCAACACCTTGGTCAAGTACTGGTATAATTATTTAAGAACTTATACCATACTCTTTAAAAACGTAGACTGGAATTCCTTTAAAGGCAAAAGTCTTTTCTATATTACTGGAGGATCAATTATCCTACATTATTGTAGTTCTAGTCATGTTAGAAAGTTATGGAAAAATTTATCTTCTCTGACCCTATCATCTACAAAGCTAAAAGTACTCTGGACATGTAAAGGAAAGAAACACACAATTTCTCTGGTTTATAAAGCCCTTTTAGAAAATAACAATGTTGAAAACTTTCCATGGGCTTCAAGAATATAGATGGAAAATTCTCCTGTAAAGTAAAATCTACTGTTGTGCAAAATAATGGCCAATGCAATTAATACAAAGCAGAAATTAGCGTGCTTGGGAGTAATATATAATGAAGACTGTGTACTATGTAAGAATCACCCTGAAACAAATACACATTTATTATTTGAGTGCAAACATACTTACGAAATCTGGTGCAAGCTTCTAGCTAATGACAATTTTCACAAACCAAAAAAAAGTTCCAGAATTGAATGGTCCAATATATACAAGACAACAAGATGGAGAACACCAAACACTAAAATTCTTTTGATTACATTGAACACTTTTACTTATGAGACATGAAATGAAAGAAATAACAGAATTTTTGAATTGAAGAAGGAAACTGCAGCTTCAATATATAGTATAATAAACAATAAGATTTAAATAAGATTAAGATGGCTTAAATGATTTTATGAGTTGAGTTTGGTTTTGAGGTAATTTGTTCATAAAGTAGGTGTTCTGTTATATTGTGCAATAGGTTATTTATATTGAGAAAGAAATGTAAAAAGTTTATATGTATATGTTACTGGATTGTAATTGTTTGTTGGAATGGAGATGGGCAGGGCTCCCTTAGCCCGTTGCTTTTCAAAAAAACACCTTCTGAACATATAGAGATAGTTTGGCATCTTTAGTTTGATATATCTAATTTACCATTAGCCGAGAGTCACTAAAAATTTGAATTAATGAGATTTTAAGTTGTAAGGCCAGAGTTCATCACGCCACCATCAATTCATATTCATCTACGTTGTTTGTTGCTGGAAATCCTAGCTTCATTACATACTATAGACAATGTCCATTTGGTGTGATTATGACATATCCTGCTTCAGCTCCCTACTCGTTTGATTCCCTGTCCATAAATAGTTTACATATGGCTTTTGATCTTTCTCTGACTGTGTTTTAACAAAGTTTGTACACTCACTGATATAGTAGGCTAAATGCTTTCCCTTTGATTGCTGCTCATGGCTGAAATTCAATATCATATTGGCTAAGTTCAATTCCCCATTTTACTAGCCTACCAGAAGTCTCAGTTTTACTGAAAACCAACTTGAGTGGAAAGTTTGTTAATACTTTGAATGGTTGTGCTTGAAAGTATGCTCTAAGTTACCATGCTGTAAGTATCAAACAGTAAGCCAACTTTTCTATGACTGGATATCGAACCTCGGCATCCTTCAATCATCTTCTCACATAATAAACACGAAGTTGAGTTTCATTTTCTTCTCTAATCAGAACCAAACTAAACACATATTTTGAAACCATCATATACAAGTGTAAGCTTTCTCCATCCCTAGGGTTGGATAATATTGGTAGCCTTTCTAAATGATTTTTTAATTCTTGGAAGGCTTTCTTATAACCTTATCCCCACTCAAAATTATTTCTTTTCTTAATCACATTGAAGAAGGGGATGCATTCATCGGTTGCCTTAGAGATGAATCTGCTTAGGGCTGCAATTCTACCATTCAAACTCATTACATTTTTGCTAGTTTTGGGCTCTACCATGTCTTTGATAGCTTGGATCTGGTCAAAACTGGCTCTAATCCCTTGTGTGCTAACAATATAATCTAAGAACTTTACGTAATGAAATCCAAAGGAAAATTTTTGAGGATTCAATTTCATCTGATACTTTTATAATACTTTTAACATTTCTTCAAGATCTTTAAGGTGACTCTCAGCTTAATGTCGTTTTACTAGCATATCATCCACATAAATATCCATATTTTGTCCAATTTGTTCCTTGTACATTCTATTGACCAATTTTTGGTAAGTGGCTCCTGCATTCTTTAGCCCGAAAGACATTGCTTGATAATAAAAAGTTCACCAATCGGTAATGAAGCTTGTATGTTCTTCGCCTGGTTTGAACATGGGTATTTTATTATATCCTGAATAGGCATCCATGAGAGATAATAGCTTGTGATCACCAATTGCATCAACTAATTGGTCTATCTGGGTAGTGGATAACAGTCTTTCCGGCATGCTTTGTTGAGATCAGTGTAATCAACGCAGTTTCTTCCCTTGCCATTTGAATTCTTTACCAATACTGGGTTTGCTAGCCATTTTGGGAAGAAAAAAACTTCCCGAATAAATCCGTCTGAAGTAACCTTTTAACCTCTTCTTTCAAGGTGTCAAAACAAACTTTGTCGAATTACCTCTTCTTTTATCAGATTGGGATCACTTTTGGATCAATATTTAGTGCATGGCACATGGCTGATGGGTCAATCCCGACTATATCTGAATGCAACCATGCAAATAAGCCTGTTTTAACTTTAAGAAATTGAATTAAGCATGGTTTCAAGTTTCTCTTTAACTCTTTCCCCACACTAACTATTTTGGTTGAATCAGTTGGATCTATACTTTCCTCAAGTTCCTCTATAGGTTTTATCCTCTCAATCTCCACTCGGCAATCCAATTCTGTAATGATCTCGCCTTCTTCTACAGAGTTGGCATCGGCCCTCTTGCTCCCAGGCAAGATATACCTTTCAAACACATGTTTATTCATTTTTTTTAATCTTATTTTTGCTTCGAATGTTGGACGTAAAAGTCCATCATCCAATGGCTGAAAAGTCATAGAGGAATTATAATAAGAAGAGTACGCCCTTTTGTAGATCAAGAGTTGCAAAATACATTTGGCGGGAACTAAATTGTTCCCCTCAAATAGTACACCAACATCTATTAGTCAAGAATTTTACCATCGGATATTTTGGTGAGACAAAAGCATCCACCTCATCAAGCGCAGGATAGCCCAAGAATGCATTGTAATATGATGGCTGATTGATGATCACCAAGAGAGTTTCGAAAGTTCTGCAGCATGGTGGTATTCCTATTTGTACCAACAACTTTACTTGACCTATTGGAGTTGACCCCTTATTATTGAACCCAAAGGTAGGTTCAAGATTAGGCTCTAGCTTATCCTCAGGAATGCTCATTTGATCAAAGGCATGCTTAAAGATGACATTAACTGCACTTCCAGTGTCTACTAAAATCTTGGATACTATGGAAAGCCCAATTTGAGCTATGATCATAAGGGGTCATTATGGGATGACGAATTCTTTTTTTTAGCTCTTGTGGAAATATTTGGCGTATGCATATTAATCCATGCATTTGGGGACTCTTTCTAGATAGAGAACACCCCTTCCCTAACTTCCTTGATATATATGTTTCTGGCTCCTTTACTAGTTTCTACGGATGCAGTCCTCTATGAATCACATTGATCCTATTCAGAGGTGGATTCAAGTTCAATAGATCTTCATCTTCTAAGATATTCACAGCATTACTATGGAACTTTTACGGTTCATCACCAGTTTGGAATATGTTTTGTTTATCTTGGATGAATTCTTTCAAGTGTCCTTCACGGATCGGCTTTTGGATAATTCCGACCAGCACTTAGCACTTGTTAATATTATGGCAATTCGCCTTGTAATAAGCACAATTATTATCACCCTTTCTTTTCCCAAAGTAGTTTCTGGCCTTGAATGAAGTTGGGAAATTAACATTCCCTTTAGTTATGGCATAGATATAAGACAAAGATTTGTTCAAAGCAATTGAATAAGTGTTGGGCGCTTCCCACCTTAACCTTCTGTGTCCTTGATGAAATGCAAGCCTCTTAACTTTCTTCTTAGCATGGCATAATTCATCCACTCAAATTAATTTATCAGCTTGAAAGTGAAACTCCTGCAAATCTTTACATCAATGGATGAAGAGCTTTTCCAAACAGCCTGTTCTCTATCAATCCTGAATGCGTCGCAATTAGCTTATCTCCATCGTTCATTTCTTAGCCTTCGGTGCCTCTGTATTGAAACTTTTATGGTAATCACCCACCGATTCTCTCTGACTTTGCTTAATGTTTGCTAAAATAGTGTAGTCAGTTGTTAGATCTTTGCATATGCAGAATTGAGCAGAGAATTCGTAAGAGAATTGTTTCCATGAGTAAATTGTTTTCTCCCAACATTGGCGGTACCATTTTGCGATTGCCCTTTGAAGTGTTACCAGGAACAACCTGCATCACACTGCTCCAGAAGCATTATCTAGATCCATTTGGCTGTCGAAAGACATCAGGTGGTCATCAGGATCAGTAGCGCCGTGATATTTCATTTTTGGAATCTTAACATGATATGGAATTACTGTTGACCTAATTTTGTCAGTATATGGATTTACTCATTTATTATCATTCACCCGCTCATCTAGCATTCTTTTTCCTGTAGCATTTAACATGTCTTTAACAGCCTTCCCCACTGTATCCTTCAAATAAGCTTCGGCATTATGATATATTTTTCTATTTGGATTATATTCCTTTGAAGTTGAGCTTTCGAATTGCTCCAAAGATTTAACCTGCATCTACCTTCATGATCATTTTTGGTTTCATGATGTTCCTTCTTCTTTGATGAAGTTAAATTGATTTTTCTCTTGCTTCAAACGAATAAGCTTCTAAGTTCCTCCTTGGGGAGACTTTTTTGTATCTTGCTATTGGTTTTGTAGTTTTAGAAGATTTCTAAGCAAGGGCTGCTTCCAAGTGCTCTTCCATTTCTAGTAGTTGTTGCTCTAAATGCCTCATCTTAGCTGCATTATCACCTGGTTGTACTGGAGTAGATGGTTGTCCTGGCATAACTATTTCTAAGTTAAAGGTTGGAGTAATATTTTCCTCCAGAACTATTATGTGTGTCGCTTTCTCTCCAATCGACTAAGTCTTTTCGATTTTATTTTCCTACAACAGGTCAAACTTTCCATAATTTGGTCTATAAGGAAATAACAAGGTCGGTGGTTCGAGCCCTCCTTATGATGCAAAAAATGTTAACAGGAAATCTTGCAAACACCTCAAAGCAAAGTAAAGAAAGTAAATGATCCATTCAAAATCCCTTTCGAACTAGTTGGAGTATCCTAGGGTTATTACCTACTAGTGACAATTCAGATCAAACCTAATCGAAAAGTCTTTATGCCTCTGAGAGGAAACCCAATGAAGATATTGATACTACGGTCATTGGGAGGATACCTTCGAGGGTAAAGAAGTATTTAAATACCTTTCTAAGGAGTCCTCCCGAAGGGACAAACTTCATTGACTACGTGGTGAATCCCTTTGAAGGATTAGTTTCCTTCGGAAGGTTCAAAACATAACATGTATATATTAAGAAAAAGTGGATTCGATATGCCATGGAATCTTGTTTTGGATAGACATCATAAGTCCAATTGACTCAATAGTATTGAAGTATGATCACCACTTCGCTTCAGTGCTGCATAAGCCTTGGACGTGATAACAATATGCTTTAAAGTATGGATATCCAAAAAATCTCCATGGCATAGCATATGCAAAATCAAGGTTAAGAAGATAGCTGTGTATCATGTGCAATTGGTCATTAGACAAGCTAATGGCCGAAATGATCATCCCCATATTCAAAATCAATATTACATCCACGCATCCTCTCATTTTCATTTCACGTGAATGGATTACAAGTATTAGAATTTTTTCCAATTTGATCTAGAGTTACAAGAATTTGATTTGGATAAGAAGTGAGAAGAACATTTGAGAATTCAAAAATCAATCCCTACTTGGACCCCTTAGGTCATATTTATAGATGCGGGTTGGACCCTTCCACATCCATCCTTTCAAAGCTTTCGAAACATCTCTTTTCCGACCTTTCGCATACATCCTTCCGCCTTCATAGCTTCGAAGTTGTGGGTAGGTATTTAGGTTATTTGTCACGCTTGAACTTTCCCTTTCATTACCATCAAAGGTATGAATATTGATCTGATACTCATCAATATGGCTCTCAAGTACTTCTGGAGCCTTTTGCCACCATCGGAAGGTATGCATATTTTGGCAGAAATGAACCAAGGTACCTTATTGTGCTGCTTGAGTATAAGCGGAAGTGCTTCTGACCCCTTTGAAACCCTCGGAACCTCTTTGTTGTTGTTAAGATCTGGTGCTAATAAGATGGATTGCTTTTTGAACGAGTGAAGAAAGGCTTTTGGATGGTCTCGAATGGATTTAAATGGTGACGAAAGGATCATTAAGAAAGGTTAATTGTAATAATGGAGGCTTCTTTGTAGGCATATGATGGTTGTGGAAGGTGGTTTTCAAAAGTATCCCCTCGATTAATATGAAAGCTCTTCCTTTGATGTTTGCGAAGGTAATACTGATCATGTATGAAACCTCCCTAATACTTATGGACGGGTTCAACCAATTTGGAAGGCTAGTCCTTGCTTTCGAAAGGGTTGTTTTGGTAGAATCTTCTCCAGCCATTTCGAAGGATCTGATATATGTGTGTAGCCTGTTATTTGATACCTTCGAAAGGCATTTTTAACACATTCAAAACTCCTTTATGCATGTGGAACCATCTATTTTGAAAGGATCAACTGAAGCGAAAGGGAAACCTTGCCCCCTTTTGACTCCTTTAGAAGCCCATATTTAATTTAATACTTGTAGGAGCATTAGGTGCTTGTAGAACCAATCCATCATCTTCGAAAGCCACTCCAATGCCTTTAAAACGCCACTTTTGAACCATGGTGAAACCCTTATTTTCTATTCTTGCGAAACTACTACAATGCTTTCATAGGCCTTCTTTCATACCGTCGTTCCTAAGTGAGCATTATGGTTAACAGCTTTACTTGGAGCTTAAGTAACTGTTAACTTAAACAATTAACATTAAAAGTTAACTAGAGAATAAAATAAATGTGCAATAGAAATGAATCAGCGCACCCCAAATAGTAGAGGTCGACACCACCGATCCCAAGTGATCGACTCATAGCGGTGACTGATCTACAGGGTCAGTCGACCTCTATTCACGGCGGCGGCTATATTTTTTTAGCATTTAAACCCTCCAGATTTATTCATTTTTCACTTGACTTTATCCTATGATTATGGGGCATTTCAACTCCTATTATTAAGACTATATCATCTCCACTTTTTTTTCATAAATATTTGGAAAAAACCTCTAACCTCTGTCATTTTCTTTCTTCAGTTAGATTCGGAGATTCTATTAGGGATTCAGTTAAGGATATTTATCATTTCCTAATTATTCTTTTAATCCATTTTCTTCTCCTTCAACCTCCCTGAATCTAAAAAAATTATATATATACCTATACTTCGCTATGTATATATATCAATATAAGGAAATTTAGAAAAGAGTTGCTTTAATGTTGCAAATCCATAAAAGAAAAGCTAAGGATATTCTATTAGCGGAAATCTTAGTATTTTTATTTTAGTGATTAGTTAGTATATATCTATGGATTTGAATATGCCTTAGACATTTTGGGATTGCGAAAACAAAATAGATAAAATCCTCCAAAATTCCCTTTTACTTTGAGATGTTAATTCTAGATGAAGAATCTCGATTATTTATGTTAATTTGATGGAATGTATATTGTTTCGCAATTCCTAATAATTTCGTAGTCTATTCCACTTTTCATCCTTCTTTGGTTCAAATTGCGAGTTTTTAGTAATAAAATAAGGGTTTAAAGTACGAATTCTATTCGTAGTTTATGCCACGTATTCCATACAAAATTCCTTCATTTTTTTTTTCTATGTAAAAGAGGAGTTGAATAGAATATGAAGTTAGAAATGCAATTCCTATTGTTTAGAATATTCCATTGGATTGATGCACTAAATAGGGTTTCTATTTTTACAAGTCTTTGTATTGCAGTTTTGGACATGAATATTTAATACCTTATTATGGATATTGAAAACTTGGGAATTTGTAGAAAAATGAATTGTATTAGTATTATGGTTAAAAGAATTGACATTTAACATTAATTTAGGGCGCATGAACCGCATACAAGAATTGATTAGGTGCGAATATATATTTATTTCTGTTAATGTAATAAACGTGTAATTATGGCATATAATTGTATAGTTAATTAGGTAGAAATTGTCATTAATTTTCCACTTTAAGAAGGTAATTGATTTTTTAAGGCATGACAAGGAAGATTCTGTTAGGCCTTAATTATGAAACAGTGAGATAAGTATTATATATAAAGAGTACTTAAATCATGGCTAAGTCATAGGGATGCGAAGTCAATAGAGTTGCATGACAGAAGTCTGCCCTTCACTTTGAATCTACTAGTAGTTGTGTATACTTCCTATTGATTTGAAACATCTATTATGATAAATGTTTGTGATGACATAAGGTTAGTCCCAATTTCTATAGGGTAAACCTACTCAGTTAATCTGGCTACCGGTTCCAACGAATATATAGACTAATGTGAGACGTCATTATAAGTATGGGCCATAATACAAGGGCCTGCTTGGGGGTTTTGAGGTATTAAGTGGCTGTTTGAGGGTCCGCCTCTTTTTTCCAAACGAAGTATTAGGTGCTAGTTATTAAGCACGATAAATGGTATCTATACAGGGGTCTACTTCAAGATAAGGTATTAAGTGATTGATTGAGGGTCCGCCTTTCCATAAAGAATTGTTAAGTGGCTCAAGAGATTCCATGCGATGTCAGCTAGATAATCACCTTTGAGGGGTACGCCTTAGAAATGGGTATTAAATTATGAGGTCTGCCTCAGTTGAGGTTTTAAATGACCAGATTCTGCCTATTTTTTAATAAAATGTATTAAGTGGCATGGATACTATCTCTCTCATTGTTAAATAAGGAGATTAGAAACACGCTTTGGGAATGGAAAGTATTAAGTGGTTGCTTGTGGATCCACCGCCTTTCTTTATAAGTATCAAATTGTTTATGTACGTTACACATATTTTTATTTTGAAATATATTGCCCAAGTACAAAAATGATAAGACCCGAGGTTTTTATTCACTAGACATTTGTTGTTCTAACTTCCTCCTCACCACAACACTATTTATAAGACGGAGCGATGATGATGTAAATGCTTGAAAGTGGAGTGGCTTAAGCTTGTGGTGGTTATTATTATATTTTTGATATTTTTATGTTGTACCCATGTATTTGGACATATGATGTAACGAATCTTACGTGACAGTTTTATGATGTCTTATATTATGACATTTCAAATGGTTTTCAAATAAATGGATATAATTTGACATTATATTTTATTCCATTTGCTGTGAATTTTAAAAGAATAGTTATTGCTCTATACTATTACTTTTTTTCAAACAACAACCAACCATACAATGGATCTAAGTTTCAATGGGCATTTTATGGGTCGAAATTTAGGCCTGTTCCGAGGTGCGTTATTACATTTGTTTTCCATTTTGTATGTTAATTTTTTTCAAATCGATTGTTTTCTTAAATGACACATGCTTCGTGCGCTTTTTTATTTAAACAAAAACATAAAACTAAAAATGACAAACCAAACAAGGCCTAAGATTTTATAATTATAAATTTATATTTCCATTAACTCTAAATATCTTCTCAGATCTGCAATTTTAATAGTATGTATATACCTTATTATACATATTCTTTTTGGTTAGAATGGAAAATAAGTCGAGTAAAGGAATGGATACAAATTTGGTAGATTTGAAAATTTAGAAAGATGAGCGCAAAATTATATAATTTATTTATAACATTGAAATTATGTCATTGAATTTTATTTAATTATTATGCCTATATAAGATCTAATGAGTTGTAGGCTAAAAATAAACATATAGGATTATTGCCTACATATGTAAAATAGGTGATTGGAATAGGAATAGTATGTACAACCTAATTTGAAAATTTGAAATCAGTCCCAAATGATAATTACTGAAATAGGTTTGTAAAGTTATAGAGTTTATTCCAGATCTATAATCGAATGGAAATTAGGATGCCTTAGTTGACTTGGAATGTGAATTTTTTTGTTTTAATTTATTGAAAGCAGTGTAATTTAGTTTACCTATTTTTGTGTAATTTGCATAAGTTATCTAATTCCACAAATCTATAAAAGTGCGATGTTTTAGTTAGTAAGGAATATGCCAAATAGGAAAGAGATGTATAAAGTATGGATATTCTTCTCCATAGTTTGCATGTCTATTTAAATAAAAGAAAAAAGATAATTCATTCTAATTTCAAACGGAGCAAAAGTCTCATTTTTGGATAATTTACGGAAAATTATAATGATAATCTTTTTTGGTAGATAGTTGTTATAAATCAAAATATGGAATAGTATATTCTAGGAATTAATAGTTATGCACACACACGTATGTATGTATGTATAGCTGCACTTAACGATTATATATGCATATATATACTAATAACTAATACGAACATCTTGTAAATTACGCTATGTATGTGTATATATACATGTAGCGTAATTTACGAGATATTCGTATTAGTCATTAATAACATAGTTATAGAATTATGAGGTTGGAAAATGAAGGATTAGTAATTCCAAAAAAAATTGGACAACAACTACAAATTTAAGGGACAATAAATTTGCATTTAATAAAGAGTTAAAAGGATTAAATGAGGATAGATTAAAGAGTTTACTATGGCATTTATGTGGAATTGAATAGGCATGATAAATGGATTTTGAAACGGGTAAATAAATATCATTATAGATTATCTAATTTTGACATTAATGACCAATTATTGTGGACAATGGACATTTATTGGACATAAGAAGAAAACAAGGAAACCAAAGCCTAAGCGTATAAAATAGGAATAATAATGTAGCGAACAAATAAGTATTGATGCTATTAAATTCGGACAGAAGACAATATAATTTCCATAGTAAGAAATTACATAGCTTCAATTATATATTTAGAATAAGAGTGAATTAGTAGGTCTAGGCCAACACTTAGTTTTTGGGTGTTTGGTTTGGTTCAGTAAGTTGGGATGAGAAGTCGATAGAGTTACAAAACAAAAGTCTGCTATTTAGCTAGAGGCTGCCAACAGTTGTTTACATTTACTACAGATGTGAGACATCTCCAACCTTAGAACCCGTAGGGAAGAGATATGCATTGCATATGGGTGAGGGAAAATATACCGAGGGTTCACTTTGGATTTGAAGTATCAAAATAGCACGGTAATTTTAAGGAAATAGGGTCTGCTTCACTTCCAATGATAGGTATCAAGCAGCTGAAAGGGGCTTTTTCCTTGACTTACTTGGGTTAGTCTAAACAGGGTGTCAACTGTGGAAGATCGATGGGTTGTGCCAGTATTTTGTATCGGTATTTAGTAGTAGGCCTAGCATATAAGATATGACCACCAATGGTCCCGAGTGAGCAGTAGCAATGACTTGGATTATGCCCTTACGAATTTCGCTTCGTAATAGTGTGGAATCCATATGGGAGACGCACAAACATCAGAGTAGATGGTTAAACGAAAATTTATTTATCGAGGCTAGTTAACCCTTAGATAATTCTTTGAGATGCGTCAGTAGTACGACAATTAAATTATAAATTATAGAGTCGTATATAGGGGTCATTGGTTACTTTAGCTAGAACCGATTGACTAGCATTTGCATCATGGGCCCGCTTCGGGGATTGAGATACCAAATGGCCGCTATGTCCGCCTCCTCCCTATTAAAGAAGTATTAAGTGGTCGGGGTTTGGGTACTGAATATTTATAGTTATACCTTGTAGAAGGTTTAGGTTAGGAATATCGTACGTGCACACAAGATTAAACAAATTAATAGTAACACTTAAGTGGAAATCAATTAGCATAAATTAATGATATGGATGTAATTTTTCAATCACCAGAACACTGTTCTAACACATATTCCTCATTACAACCAACAAGATAGACTTAGAGAGACAAGATATTGGAACAAGACGAGAATGGTAGATGGAAAAGACTTCTTATTCATGCTCAGGGCTGACAAGGCAATTAAACATCCAAAGAATAATATCGATTATAAAGTAGCAATCTTAGTCAGTATGTATTTGTATTATATTTTCCAATTCTACTTTGTGTTTATATTGATTTCTCATTGATACGTTTGTGTTTATTACAGGTTATCAATACCAACGATCAGTACCCTAATGGGCTTGAGTTTCGATTTAGTTGAAATTCGTGTCCATTAAGCTATGGGTTCCTACAAATCATATTAGTGTTAACAGATTTTTTGAGGTATTGGTGCCATGGAAAGGAATCATATTATTTATGCAAGTATTATTTAACTATACATATATGTTAGTTGTTTCTTCTAATTTATGTGTAACGAATTATTGTTTGGCTGATAAGGTCATGTACAATGATATATCAATGATATACGTAGTCGTTCATACTTTTCTTTCATCATATTGAATATTCTTTTATAAACTTCTTAACTTGTTTTCATTGATACTGCATGATAAACATGATATACATTTTGGATGCTTACAACTCAATATGCTTATATTTAATTGATCTATTATTTGTCGTCACATATTGACATATGTATTTATGTTTTAAGGTTGTTGCTTGATAAACAAGGTAGATAGAAGTTCTTGGTTTCTTTGGGTAAACTGATAATCTATTATATGGTTTTCTTCAGTTAACCAATTTGAACTCAATATTTGGTTAAAACATGTTGCTCTCAGCTTAGGTTCAGTAATGTGCATGGGAGTAATAGATGTGCTTATATACTTGCTCTTTTTCTAGTATGATCTCCTTAACCTACGCATGGAAGCTTTCTTCCCTTCAGTACATAAAGACTAAGATTATGTACTTTTTATTCTATATGGACATAATCCCAGTCATGCACATTTTTTTATGAATTGCTAGGAATTGTGCATGTTTGAATTATTTATTACTTCTTATGGGAAAAGAAGAATATCATAAAATAAAAGGCATGATCTGTTAATTTCCATAAAAAGCATTGTTTTAAACGCAATAAAAAAGGGGCCTTTGCACAGAAGGTCTATATTTCTATTGTTGTTACAAGAAAAGTCCATGTAGCAATGAGTATGTAAATTAGGTCCCTGTTTTTTCTAAATCGAAAAGAGCAAACTAGCTTGCGCTTTTCTGATAGAAAGTGCAAGTTCACTTACACTTTTCAAAAGTTTTGAAAATTTCGATAACAATTTCAAAATCAAAAAGCTTAAACTAGCTTGCGCTTATTCAAAGAAAGCGCAAGTTAACATGCGTTTTTCAAAAAATTTAAAATTTTCAAAATTTTCAAAAAAATTTCAAAATCATAAAGCGCAAACTAGCTTACGCTTTCCTGACAGAATGCTTGAGTTAACTTGCACTTTTCAAAATTTTCAAAATTTTCAAATTTTGAAAAAATTTCGAAAATAATTTCAGAATTAGAAAGGTGCAAGTTACCTTACATTTTTTGTTAGAAAAGTGCAGGCCACCTTGCGTTTTTTATTTTCCAAAAACAGAGACCAACTGTATATATTAATTTTTATGGGGACTTTGTTATAACAACATCAAAAACAAGGACATGTAGCTCTTTTCTTGATAAAAAAAACCATAGCCAACAGCTAACAAAAAGTATGTTGATTTGTTAGATTTCTTATACCAACATTTAGAAGGATTGTGAAAAATATATCAACAGAGCAATTTCCAGGGTAGCCTTGTGTTTATCCACTATTGAATGGCTTGATTCACTTTTGGCATGGCCTTCGCTTGTAAGTTTGTATCTAATGGTATTCCTTTACTTGCAACTGTGAATTTTGTTGGAGCTATTTTTCAACTTGTTTACATCTCCATCATCATTGTTTTTAGCAATCGCATGACCTAGGTATATTCCCCTGTCTTCATCTTTATAATTGATCAATTATAAAGATATAATTTTTGTTCTTTTATAATAGTTTTGTTTTTTAATATCCGACAAAAATGTTATTTTCATGGAAAAGTGGGTATGCTTAACCATATCATAGTATGATATTACATCTGATACATGCTATTAGAACAAAAATATAATGGGTTTTGATTCACGATTCATTTCAGAAGACTCCACTGTATTGAATTATATCGTTGATAAAGAAATAAGAACAAATATCTAATGGTTTCCTACTCATTTCAACTAGAGTAGGGAGGCCAAGTCCATTGTAAAGTGTGTTACATAGCTATCACGGTTTTCAATATTAACAAATAGATTTACTATCGTTGTTTAAATCAGTGCTTAGGACATCAAAATGTGATATTAGAACAATTTGATATTGGTTTTAACTTGTTTTGGACAGTTATAGCATGCAAATTTTGAAACATTCTAAAATTCTGGCTATATTCCCTTGGGAAGTATGATTATTTTGTGTGATACTAGCATAATTGAGTAGAGAGTTGGAAGATGTCAAATATGTGAAATTATGTCAAAGTATGACGAATTAGAAATGAAGCATGAAGCAGCTACCGTTATCTCAACTGAAGACATAAGTGATATTATGTAATGCGGATAACGGGTACACTTGTAAACATATGATATGCGGCCCAATAACCATATATCCGCTTGTAAGCTATTTATACATTAGTGTGTCAGTTTGTATAATGAATAAATTGTATCAGAAATCATTTGTAAATCAATACAATACTTATTTATTCAAATATAGAGATAAATAAATACAATTCTGTTGCTAAATCATCTTTGCAATAATTCTTTCATGGTATCAGAATGAATACCAACTTAACAACATTCGATTCTCACTAGTGAAAGGTGCAAAATCTGATCATCCATCAGAGTAATTTCATCATCTGAAGATCAGACCCATCAGATCCAAAATCATCATTTCGGTAGTAGAAAATTTGCCTCAAGAAACTGCTGCCTCCCTAAGAAAATCATTGGCTGCAACAAGTTTCAGATTCACAGCAAATACAAGCTTAAAATCATCAGAAATCAATCAAAAATCAAGAAATTCATCAAATCAAGAAGAGAGTAAGTGCCTTGCCAGAAGTCTATCTTTGTTATATCATCATTTAGACTTGGTTGCATCATACCTGGTCACTGTAGATAGGAATTTCTTGTTCTTAATAATGAATTTTGATTTTACAAGCCTTTTCTTAATTCAAAAAGTGTCATCATGGCTGAAGATAGTTCAGCAACTTCTAACAATGCTTCAAATCCACTCCAAAAAACCTCTACAACAGCAGAAAGCCATATCAAAATCATTGTTAGTCCTCATACCCTGCTTACCATAGCATATTTAGAAGAAGACAATTATCTTCTTTGGAAAGTTCAGATTGTAACCGCAGTTAGAGGATATCGTCTTGAAGGGTTCATACTTGGTACACTTGCTATTCCACTCAGGTTTGTTACTGATCAAGAAAACAAAACTGGAGTAATGAAGAATTTATAATGTATAAAAGGAAAAACAGCTTAATAGGATCTTGGTTGCTATCATCAATAAATGTAAAACTGCTGCTACAAGTAATTGGATGCAAGACTGCAAATGAAATTTGGACAACAATTGAAAGGATATTCAATACACAATCTGCAGCTAAGGTCATGTATTACAAAAGATAACTGCAAAATGTAAGGAAAGATAACCAACCAATGAGAGAATATCTTACAAAAATCAAGACTACATATGATTTATTTGAAGTAGCAGGCCATAAAATCTCAACCATTGAACAAGTATTAGTTATCTTGAAAGGTTTAAGTGATGAATATCAAGCTGTTGTAGTAGTCATATCATTACAAGAAACTTTAACATGCTTAGAATATGTTCACTCACCCTTCTTTCACATGAAAGAAGACTTAATTTCAAGAAACCCATTGATTCTGATATGTCAATCAACTTTGTAGCAAGCAACAAAGTCAAAAATCAAAACTATGGAAAGCCGCATCAACAATGTTAGAGAAGGAATCAATCAGTCAAAGGAAGAGGTATACAGTCAATTTTCATTGGAAATGGAGAGTCTATTAAGGTTACACACACCGGTAATTCTTATATCAAAGGTGAAAGGAAATTATATCTTAATAATTTATTAAGAACGCTAAGCAAAAAGAAAAATATCATGAGTGATTCTCAGTTTTCTCATGACAATAATGTTTACTTTAATTTTATCCTAAGTATTGTTTAGTTAAAGACATGCTAACAAAAGAAATTCTTTTATAAGGTGATGTAGTGAATGGGCTTTACAAGTTTACTTTGATTAATTGCAGAAATCCTATAAAGAAAGTAAAGAGTTGTAACAATATTGAAATATCACCAACTAAAAGTGACAAAAATATCTTTGATCTATGGCATAACAAGTTAAGTCATCCTGATGCAGGTATTGTAAAGCAGGTTCTTATAGAAAATAATTTTTTTTTATAATTTTTCCTTACCATACTATTGCACTTATTATCAAATGGGCAAAAGCCATAAATTGGCTTTTGTAGAGTCTTTAACTGAATATAAGATGCCTTTAGAATTAGTTGCAACTAATCTTTGGGGTCCAACTCCCATTTGTTCAGATTATGACTACAAGTATTATATATTATTTGTTGATGCACATACTAGATAAACATGGATATATTTCCAAAAAAAGGTAGAAGCCGATAATGTTGTTATATATTTTATAACACAAGGTGAAAATCAAACAAATCACAAAGTTAAAATCATTCAAAGTGATGGTGGTACTGAGTATAAATCACTTAGTAAGTTTTTCTTAGATAAGGGAATAGTTCATAGAACTACATGCCTATATACATCTGAACAAAATGGTCTAGTCGAAAGAAAACATAGACATATAGTTAAAGCCGGCCTCACTTTACTTGCACAAGAATCGCTACCTTTAAAATTCTGGCTAGACTCTTTTAGTATTGCAGTATATTTGATCAATAGATTACCAACAAAAGTACTAGAAGTTACAAGCCCAATTGAAAAACTTTTTGGAACAAGATCAGATTATCAAAGCTTAAAACATTTAGATGTCTATGTTTTCCAATTTAAGACCATATAATAGTCACAAACTAGATTTTAAATCTTCACTATGTAATTTTCTAGTTATGCAAAGCAGAAGGATATAAGTGTCTCGATACACTAGAAAAATAATTATAAGTAGACATGTTGTTTTTAATGAAAAAGTGTTTCCATTTGCTTGCACAAATATTAAAACTACACAAAAATGTATAATCCAAGAGTATTCTTACCCACTATACATGTGTATTCAAGTGTATGGAATCAATCAAAGACTAAAAAGGAAATAGGAGCTTCTGAACCACATCACATAGTGTTATCTGAACCAGGTCATTGTACAAGAGAGCAACCTAATTCACACAATCAGTCACCTACAAGATCAAATGACCAAATTCAAAGCATCAGTGAAGACAATCAACATGGTCAATCAAAGGAGGATACTGATTAGGCCAGCAATTCAGCATCATCTCATACTAAATTACAAGCTAGAACAGGTCATCATATGACAATTAGACCAAATAGTGAAATATTCAAGCCAAAAATCCGCGCTGCAACATCAGGCATGGAGGAGCCTAAAAAATTGAGCAGGCTACTAAAGAAAAAAAACTGGGAAGCAATAATGGACGAAGAGTACAAGGCACTCGTGAAAAAAAAAACATGGAATATGGTGTATCCACCAGCAAATAAAATTATAATTGGGTGTAAATGGACATAAATTGAAGAAAAATCCAGATGGAATAGTATTCAAATGTAAAGCAACGCTTGTTGTTAAGGGATATACTCGACAATATGGATTTGACTTCAGCGAAACATTTTCACCATTGGAGAAGCCAACAACTGTTAGGATTGTTCTCACAATTGCACTATACAAAAATTGGAATATAAGGCAATCAGATGTCAACAATGCCTTTCTGAATGGTGTATTACAAGAAGAAATTTATATGCAGGAGCCACAGGGATACAAGCAAGAACTACATTATGCATGCAAGCTAAACAAAGCTATATATGGGCTGAAACAAGCAACACGAGTGTGGTTTGATAGACTGAAAGCCACTTTAGTTAATTTAGGTTATCAGTCTACCAAATCAGATAACTCTTATTTATAAAAAATCAATAGCAAGTCTACCATTTATATTCTAATATATGTAGATGGCCTAATTATAATAAGTTATGATGAAGATGAGGTTAGCAACCTAATTCAGTATCTTAATAGGCAATTCTCAATCAAGGATCTTGGCATCCTGAATTACTTCTTGGGTATAGAAGTAAAAAGGAAGTCCAATTCATAAGTAACGTTGACTCAAAAGAAGCACATCAAAAAATTGCTAGTCAAATCAAAGATGGATGAAGCCAAACCATGACCAACTCCTATGATTAGCCATCGACAACTTTCTAAAATAAGAGAGAACCAATATTAAATATCAAACAATATATAAATATTATGTGAGCCCTACAATACGCTAATATAACTAGACCAACCATCTCTTTTCGTGTAAACAAGGTATCTCAATTTATGCAAGAACCTCATGATGAACATTAGAAAGCTGTTAAAAAAATTCCGAGGTATCTCAAAGGGACAGCAAGCTATGGACTTACTCTAAAGAGATGCAAAAATCTAAACATCACAGCATATGTAGATGCAGACTGGACAACTGATATAGATGATAGGAAATAAGAAATTGGCTACTATATTTACATTGGAAACAACCCAATATCATAGTGCTCAAAGAAGCAATCAACCATTTTAGATCCAGCATTGAAGCTGAATACAGAAGTGTTGCAAGTGCAACAACAGCATAATTTGGAAACAATAATTATTAAGTGAGTTAAAGTTCAAGTCAGAAACCAAACCAATATTATAGTGTGACAATCAAAGTATAGTGTACATGACAGATAGTTCAATACTTCATTCCAGAATAAAACATATCGAAATTGATCTATACTTTGTTCGAGAGCAGATTCAAAAAGTAAAGTTGCAACCTAATCACATACCATCCACTTACCAATGAGCAGATATTCTTACGAAAGCATTGTCAGTAAGGAAATTTCTGAGATTTAGAGCAGAACTGAAATCCAGTTACTGGACTTAAATCAGAGAATTCTTCCGCTCAAGAAAATCATATGAACATTTCAAAGTGATTGATGAAGAGATTGAAGAAATGAAACTCAAATCAATCGTACTGCAACAAAAACCTCAATTTGATTTGAAAAACCATAACCCTAACATCAGTTTGATGGAGAGTTAGAAATGAAGCATGAAGCGGCTACTGTTGTCTCAACTAAAGATATAAGTGATGTTGTGTAATGCGGATAACGGGTATAATGTAAAAATATGTTATGTGGCCCAATAACCATATATCCGTTTGTAAGCAATTTATACATCCGTCTATCAGTTTGTATAATGAATCGGTTGTATTGGAAATCGTTGATAAATCAATACAAAACTTCTTTTGTTAAAATGTAGAGATAAAAAAATACAATTCTCTTGCTAAATCCATCTTTGCAATAACTCTTTTAGATGTAATCATAAATGTATATAACCCATTAACGTGTATTACGAGATCAGATAAAAATAACCGGAATGATAATCACTGTAACCGGAGCATTTGCTGCTATAATGTATTGGTAGTCGAGTATTTCAATCATGACACGAGGCAACTCTTCATGGAATGCTTGAGTGTTGCTTCTCTTATTACAATGTTTGTATCTCCATTATCCATCATTGTAAGCTATGCATTCCTTTAATAGATCTTTTAAATTCTAACAAATCATTGATATCGATTAACATACTTAATATTATGTATTTAGTTTTAATTATTTTGAATGTGCAATGTTATAAAAGAATTCTTACTTCAAAGATATTTTAGTAAGGTGTCACTGTGATATTTTGTGATACTCTATTTTAAACTACTCAACAGCTTAGAATTATCTAGTGGTGCCTGTTTATTTATTTATTTAGTAAAAGAATTGGATTGGGTGAAATAACTTGCAGTTGTTGCTTTTCTCTATCAATAATAGACTACAAGAGTCCACACGGCCATACTTGCATGGAATCACCATATTAAGCATTTGAGTGAACTACACTTACTAACATACTAATGTCCAATTATGAATCTTAACTGATTATACTTGTGTTGTCTCTTCTGTAAAATCAACTATTTAACATAAAATTTAGAGCTACTAAATACTTACTGATTACAATATAGATGTTTGTGTATGCTGACTTGAACTTTAGAAGTCCTCGGCAATAAGAGATCTTCGCATACATGATGTATAAGATATACAATCTTATGATTAGTTGGAAAAAATTTATTACTAGTGGAAACAAGTTTATTACTAAGTCTCAGTACCCCAATTTGTCTAAGTTATTGATTATTTCACCATTTATAAAGATTTCATAAATGTATTTGAATGTGCTTAGTTTTTAGCAACTACTCAGAATCCAGACGAAATAGGAAAAGAATGGTTTAAAGGTACCGCAAATGCTACTAGGAAGTTTCATTGGCCTTTTGAGGCATATGATGATTCCTTTTCACTTATGAGCTCCTCTTATAGATCAATTCAACATTTATTTGCTAAAATTCATTTTGAATTGTATGTTGGTTTAAGTAATCTGAAATAGGATCATAACATATACCCATTGATGACAAAAGCAATGAAGAGAGCGTGCGAACATGGCTTTGTATAACTCAACCAGAATCACTTGGAACATCCATAAGTTAATGCAAATGGGGAATTGGAAATTTCAGCAGAGGAATTGCTTACTATAGACAAATCTTCTTCATTTGATAGATATCTCACATCAAGAAAAAGGAAAGAAAGATCCTCGTCCCCCTCAAAAGCAATTGCTAGCTAGCATTTTGTGGTCTTTATTTTGGTTCTTAATGCGCTGTTACAATTATTTTTACATATTTATATATGACGACGTTGTTCAATTTGTTTAGTGTTTTTGCACAAATAGCATTTACTTTATTATGACAATTACAGTTACAATTCACACTTCCAAAGTTAGAAGTAGAACTTACAATAAGCTGTGATAGTTGTTTACCTACTATAAGCCGTACTTGGTAGTGCAGATTATTTACCTATTCTAATCTATGACAATCATAATTCAATTTGTTCAATTTATCGCTTAAACATCTTTTATTAAAATCCAATTTAACATATTTTATGGAGTAACTAGTAGTGGCAATTATTTACACCAATTCTCTTTGTCAAAACTATATCACATTAAGACTTATGAAATTTGGTTTTGATCAAATTTCAACATTGCCCACATACAACTTTATAAATACAAACGTAAAATCCTTACTTCGATAATAACAATTATTATTAACCGTACTGCTTTGACTAAAGATTTTGATTTTGAGTTGACTTAAGTTGATCCCGCGATACTAACCCCATCTATTGAGGAGATGAATTCTCTCTTGAATAGTATTTCACTTCCAATGCTTCCACTTGACCCAGCTATAATCTTTCGATGGCCACCGTGCCATGATTTAGCTATAATCAAAGTGGAGTTTTCATATAGCTCGGTGGTATTCTCAAATTGAGAGAATCATGTAAATTATCATATTGATATTCTCTGATTGATCTTAGTTATAACAATCAATAGAAAACTACCGAGTGAGTCATTTTATGTTTACTCGATAATTATCGTACGTAACCTTTTGGTGTCCCCAGCAGCCATAAGTAATATACTGTCCAACGTTTGGAGAACGTTATGTACTCTAGTCTCAACAGATAAATCGATATCCAATCTTGATACATCTTGAAGGGATATTTAAACTGGTATGTTTATTTTATTTTGATAAATCACTTATGATTACAGTATATTGTAATAGTATCATAAAACATATCATTTATGTATTTTCTATGTTAAACATACTTTTGGTTAAATAAATAAATAATATAACATATTACATCGAGTATATGGTAAAAAGAAAACATCTTATATTTTTAATAAGATTGGTTATTGAGTTAGATATACATAACAAATTACATAATCGCCCTTAGGGCATACCCCTAACTCAATCAAAATTTAGTTTCGCAGCCATCTAAGTGGCATGAATTAGAGCACTTATGAAACCCAGATGGACGATGGACAATGGTCTCTAATCGACGATGTAACCATACGAGTTATCATATATTAATGGTGCTTGATATAAAGTCGAATGGATGGATCTAAACTTCTCGATTGATTGAATGAGCTTGGGAACGAAGGATTGATGAAACTTCAATATGAGTGATTACCATATTATTTTGAGGATGTATTCTTGGGTAGGCACATATTATATTAAGCATGTAACGTTAAGTAGGTGCACATGATATTCTTGAAGGTGTAAGTATAAGATAATACACCAATCATTTAAAGGATGAGATCATGAGAAAGTTCATCGAAAGTTTTGAAGATACACCTATTAGATGGATGTGTATTTAGTATATGGGTTAACGCTCTTGTGTTATTTGTTGGTATGATGGTGTGGTGATAATATCTTGTCATTTTAAGCATGCATGTTTTATTTCTATGAGCTATACTGATTTTTTTTTCATATATATGTCTGCACATGCATGTTTGAACAAACCAGAATTGTTTTGAACTTTTATTATAGGTTGTTGTAGTTGGATGATTGAGATGCAAGATATGACCTGTGAACAGAGTTGATTTATGATTAATATTATCTCATCATTTATTGTTAGATTGTTAATTTTATGCTCCATAGCTTTGATTATATGGTTATGAAAATGTATGTGTTACTATAGTAAAGTATGCGTGAGTTGAAAGTTGCATTCATTGTTATGAATGAATTTTGTTCTACCATGATCGATTGTGTTTGCAATTGTCGTATACTACTATAAAAGTAATCAGCTTATGATCTGTATATTTGCCCATGTTTTGTAATTAAACCTATGGTGATGCATTATTAACATAGTTACGGGTTTGTTAAGGAAATTGCAGGAGCGCAATTCTTTTAGGAAGGGAAATGCAACAGCCCGCAAATTAGAAATTATTAATATCAAATTAATTAAAATGGGTTTTTGATTAAGGGGGGATTAATTTAAAGGACAATTTTTTTTATATTTTTTGTCTCAAGGACACGACCTCAATATTTTTACCACAAGGACAAACATTCTTCTAAAAATTATTCACAATGACAAACATTTTCCAAAATTATTCATAAGGACAGCAAAACTGATACTGAGCTAAAAACTGATACCTAAAAACTGCCACCGATAGCTAAAAACTGATACCTAAAAACTGCTATCAATAGCTAAAAACTGATACCTACAGAAAGTTGTCCTTCAGGATAAAATATTGAAGGTCTGTCCTTGAGGCTAAAAAGCTGTGAAATTTTATCCTTGACAATAATTTCCTGTTTGATTAAAGGGTGATTTAGGTATCGTATTTATCACAATTATGTAGTCTTTCCGAGTTGATCAATTTCGACTATAAATTTATTAAATTTGAAGTTACGCTTTGTAAGATATGAGTTTTACAGGTTATAAATGACATATGCGACTATTTTATGCCAGGGTAGACGACTCATAACCCAGCTAAACGACTATTTAAATGAAACTATGGAACCATAGCAATAAGTTGCAGCTTCACTCTTCTGCTCAAATCCTGATTAGTATGTAACTCTAACCACGATTTAACTATAATAAATGCGAAGTATTCATATTAAATTTCAACGGCATTCTCAAGTCAAGAGTACTATCATCACTTCAAGGTTTCCTATTTGACTTTCATTATTTTAACTAATATAAAAGTTTTAAGCGGGTCTAACTATGTTATTCAATAACCGTCATCATGTAACTTGTGCCCCCAGCAGCCCTGAGTAATACATTGTTCAAGATTTTTAGAGCGTTGCACACTCTAGTCTCAAATATCCCATCGCAAAACATCTTGGCTAAGAATATTTAAAATGTTATGTTATTTTTAAAGTGATAAATTTTTCATGACTACAAAAAATTGTAATTAAATCACATAACATATCATTAAGAATATTTAAAATAAATTTCTCATGACTACAACAAATTGTAATTAATTCACAATATAATAAGTACATAATAGAAGGAAAACACCTTATATTTTAAACAAAATTAGTTATTGAGTTAGATATATGCAATAAATTACATAATTGCCCCTAAAACATATCCCTAACTCTATCATTTTCAACATTTAAAATTTGTGCCAAATGACATCAAATTATGCTTGCACATTAGTCTCAAACATTAAAAATAGCAGGTCGTTGGTTTTATGATTCAAAATTTCAATCTATTAAAATGAAAAGGGTAAAACCTCACAGCGGAATTAAACAGCAGTATGTATACTTTATCTCAATAATTAAATATATTACAAATTCAACAAATCAAATAACATCCCTATTCCCAATACATTATTCATCATTAGTCAATAACAATGTAACTATGATGCAAGGGATATACCGAGTCAACTACCCGTTGATATGACCTATATCCAGACCTTTGCTCCCACTTGCAACTTTACAAACACACACACAAACACTTACATACAATAAAAGGAAAAATAAATAAACTTTTTTTGGACTACGTCTAGCCCTATCACTCTGACCATAAGGGAACTATGAGCTATTGCAAAGAAAAAGACTGTTTATGTACCCTCTGAGGATGAAGTGCACGTGATTCTATTTTCTAATCTTTTATTGCATCAAATATTTGATAGAACATAACATTACACATCAAAAGCAATCCATCATCCAACATAAGCAAAAAGAATCCTATTCTATCTTGCCATAGAAACCAATCATCATAAATGCGGGGTAGCGATAATATACACAACCATTAAAACTTCATGCGAATTCAATTATATTCAATGTTAACTCTAACCATTCTATGTCCATCAAAAACAAATATGATCAAATGTATACTAATCAATCATTAGTAGTAACACAACTTCACATTTAGCAGATGTGTATTAGCTGCTCCATATTAGTAACACAAACATTAAATTCATCAAATGTGTACTAACTACTCCATATTAGTAACATAACATAAAATTCATAAAATACATACTAACTACCATATATTATAACATAACATCACTGTCATTGGCACAACAAAACCATAACTGCTACCCATCATCTGGTGGTGGTAGTGGTAAAATATTGCCATAATGAGATTCCATCGTCATACAACAAACATAAATGGTAATTTAGACCAACAATTAATCACATATGTTACAATAATCCAAAATAAGATATGCATACCCATTATCTCTCTTAAGTATAAAATCGTTTTATTATTGTTTATTCATTTTATCTCAAAAAAATAGTAATTTTTCAAATGAGATATTATACTTCAAAACCCCTTCATGATACATTTATTACTCCAAATATCTCGAAACATCATAATTTAATCAAAATAGTAATTTACATCAAATTACTTTCAAAAACTATAATATTATACTTTTCATCAAAATAATACTATTTAGTCCAATCGCTTTATATTCTTCTCATAACAAATTTATTACTATTTAACTCAAAATAACGTTTTTCCACTTTAAATTTCAAAAACCCCATTTATTATTATTTACCACAAAATAGTAAATATCTTAGCCCAAAATGCCTTTGAAAACGTATTATTATTATTCCCAAAAAAAAATTATTTGAATAATAATAATATCTTTCCATAAACCCCATAGAATAATTATAATATTATTAAATCAAAACAATACATTCTTTTCAAAATGAAAATATTAAACCTAATTTTACAAATAGAATAAATTTTCCAAAATTCACTTTAAATAGATTTTTGTTATTATATATGAATATCCCAAGAAATTCATAAAAGTAACCTTATAACATCAATTTCAGTATAAATTTGTTAAATCGCTATTATTTACAAATATCATAAACTTGCAAATAATCGTTTCTCTCGTTAGCTTATCTATTTTTCCAAATTACTCGATTTCACCTATTTTCTATTAGTAATAAATTTTTCAAAACTATGAGTAAAATATCATCGTTCAATAGTCCAACAATTTCGACATGTTAACAACCAAAATACGTCAAAATACTCAACATCGAAACAATCAACAAAAAGAGCATCACATATCAACTAAAGGATATTTTTATCAAGGGTATTCATTCGACATTTTTAAAACACCCATAATTGATTATTTAATCATATTAACGTATTTTTGCAAACTACTCCAAAAACCAGTAAACCAAATTATAACGATCTGAAATTTTACTGCAAATCTAATAGAATAAATCGCACGTGAATCAAAGTTCGTATGCAAAAATTATTAAGGTTATATGACCTCCAATGATAATACTGTAAATAAACTGAAGTTCCAATGTTAAAATATTAATTAATATATTACATCATCTTCATTAGTTGCAACACCAGATCAAGTTTTACCGCTGATTAACGTTGGCTTAGGTCATTTAAGCACCGCCGCCGGCTATTGTACATCTTCCCGCCGTCGTCGTTATCAAATCTGATCGATGTCACTCTCCTCTCTCCGCCAATTGCTAGGAATCATTGGTCAAAATTGATGCCGCTGCGACCTTTAAAACACCAATTCCGGCTGAGTCGAGCATCCATTATTCAATTTGACCCATCATTATCTTCCTCTCCCAAAGATCTACATCTCATGTAATCAATTTTCTCAATTGAAAACTAAAAGCCGTAATTCAACCTTTTGACTGGATCGTTGCCACCTTTGACTAAGGATTCTGATCAACTCGAGCATTTTTAAGATAAACAAACACTTGACGTTGATTCGGCTCGTCGAGATGATCGTTTTAGTATATATTTTGATGGTATTTGAACAGTTTTGAATTTGAAACATATTTTAATTAGAGAAGACTATATGTCATTAAAGTGATTAAGGAATTTTTTCATTTAAGTAGAAAATCAAAGATGGGGCTAACGGTCGGCGTTCCGTAGCTTCATTTAAATAGTCGTTAGCTGGGTTACTAGTTATGTACACAATTTGAACCGATAGTCATGCACGTCGCTTATAACTTGTAAACCCCATATAACAAATTTATAGTGGAAACTAATCGGCTCGAAAAGACCACGGAACAGTTATAAATACGATACCTAAACCCTTTTAATTAAAAATACATTATCATCAATTTAATATTAACAGTGTCAAATTTGCAGGTCGTTATACTGCACAAGTACCATCATTATTTCCTCGTACTCTTCTTGCTCCTCACTGACATGACTAGATGGCAAGATTTGTTGTAGTAGAAAAGAAGAGACGGTAAAATTAATATTACCGTGGACTAGACATGTTCCCTGAACCTAATGTCCCTCTAACGGATATTCCATCACCTCCCAACCGTATGAGGGACGTCATATGAAAACTGTCAGAAACTGTAAGCCTTGCGTTTTTGCTTGGGACCAAAAATCATTGTCGCTTATATTGATTTTCTTCTCGGCATCTCAGCGAGCTCCCTCCACCATCATCAAACTTTGAAAATGAATGCAAATTCAGGCATGGTTATCGTATTTGCGAATCAGAAATAGAACAATGAACTCAATGCCATAATTATTAAGAAGACAAGATATGTTTGGACAACAAGCACAAACTCTGTTCTCTTCCTCAATCGAAATAGTGCATGCAATAAAAAGCACGCATCCACGAACCTGGTCATTTATATTTTGGACCATTCTTAAATTGTTTATTTATTGGATGAAGAAGAAGATAATTTTTTACTTGTTTGGTTGAAAAAGATTGAAAAGATGAATTGTATTTCTTGATATGTTTTCAACCGCAGCTTTCAGGTTTACTCGTATAAGGAACGACGTATCGAGCTTACATCGGACATAAAAGTTACGTCTTCCATAATCGCTAGGTTTTGGGTAGTGCAGATGTCTTCCATTAAACAGCTTACTTAACTGATACCCCGAATGTAATTCCAATACGTTAACCTCGGTTGTCTGCTTGTTCTTGAATGGGTGAGGCCTAAAAGAACATACATATTTTCAAAATGAATTATAATACTATAGGCTTATAAAATCATTGGGATATACCTTTTAAGTGAATAAAATATGAGTTGAAGGACTAATAAACATAATAAAAATAAAATATATTTACGCGACAATAATTGAAGTAAAATTTGAGAATCTCCCAAAAATGCAGACTTGAAGGGCTTAGATATATAGTCAAATTTAAATGATTTTGACTGGTTCAGTGCTTGATTTTTCTAAACACCTCAAAGTCTAAATCAATCAAATACTTCCAAAGCAAATAGAGGAAAAAAATCAGGTGTAGAAATCTAATGGTCTTTGTCTTTTAACAACATCATGTAGAATTTGTAAAAAAAAAATCATGTTGATTTTCCTATACCGGAGTAGGAACTTTTTTTGATACTAAATTTAGTCCCTAAAATTATCCAATAGCAAAATCACAATGCAAATTCATCACCATAAAAAGAGTAATCTAAATCATTAATTCAAATCCGCATTCTTCGAATTAGGTACCACGAAAGAAATATTTTATATCAATGCCTCTAATATTTAAAGTGACAAGTGCCAAAAAAACACATACATGAACATTACTTTGAATATATTGTTTTTATGTCACATGTATTAAACATATATTTTATAACATATTCCAAATTATTTTAGTAAAGATAAACAAACTCGGAACTTTTCACCAACTCAAACTAGCATGTGACTTGCATTGTTAAAACGAAAGGTACAACACAAGCAATCGAATTTGCACAAGTACAAATATTTGGTGTTTATACATTTATTTTCATATGGTTAGGTTTGCCAATGGTGCGGGTCTTAACCCGAGCCTGACTTAAACTCGGTCGGTTGATACAAGTGTGATTTTAATTTTGGCAACACATACCTGAACCTAAGTTCGACCTGATTATCATTAGGGCCGCTGCAACTTCATTACTACACTATACGATTTGGATTCGATCAGATTATTATCTGTCCATTCTACCAAAAATATGAGCATGTGTTATGATTGTGTTCTGCAGATGTGTAGAATTTTTTGCATACTTTTATTTAGAAACTTGATTTCGTCACTTACCCGATACGATTGTAAACATTGTTCATGTACCCTTTTTAAAAGGTTACGACTTAAGGCGATGGTTATGATAGCAATATCTCATGGGTTTATTGTTTTAACTCAAAGGACTTAAAAGACACGATGTGTTAAATTTAGGTAATGCGTTTGCGATATGCATTGGGCTCGGTCGGGTTTGGATTACTTAGTTAATAGACTTTAATATGAGTTTTTAATCATCCGGACTGAACCCAACTCATCGATAGATATACATACGATATCTTATTTTAGTTGCATGATGGAAGACGTTATTGCAAAAATGAAAAAACTCAAACAATTTAATAAATGCAATAAAACTTAACGAAAATGTAAACAAAAGAAAAGCGATTTAAAAAGATAATGAAAGTTAAAAATTTTAAGTGGATGCAATAAAACTCAACAAATAAAGCGCACACAATGATATTCCTAAACGCGATAGAAATAAAGAAGAAAACTGAATACGACGTAAATAATAATAGATGCTTGATTTATATATTTATGGATCACAGCACCATTCAAAGAAATATAAATCTAAAAATGACTGGGAGATTCGGCAATAAATTATAAATAGGATGTTACTTAACTTTCTCTAAAATGATAAATACTCTAAAAATTCCTAATGCATCCCTTGAAAACTGAAAGTGGTCCAAAAAACTAACAATCTTTGAGCCAAAAATAAAAAATAATAAAAATAAAAAGTAGAGCTAAAACGTTAGTCAACCCACACATGTTACGTTCTTTTTCTTCCAAGTAATCACGCATTAGTTGCAAAGAAAAAAGATTAAGACTTTATGAAAACAAGAACCAAGTGTCTCCACAGATGGAATCAAAAGCTCAAAAATAACTCGAATTGTGGATCCGAAAGGACTCAAATGCATCAACTTCCGAATATGCTATAATTACGACTTCTTCCTCTTTATTGGGTTCTAGTCTAAAGTAGGCACCCATAATCCTGTTCCCAAGGCAAATCGGCCCGGTTTTCTGGCCCATGTCCTTACTCCAATGCGTCAAATTCAAAAATCAAACTATCGCCATAGATTCAGCCATTGACTAATATTTTCGGTGTACGAGTGGGTAGGGACAACATATGGATGTGCTATACCCATACTGCATTTGCATTCAAAGCTATTTTCCAATGTTGATATTGCACGATTACCATTGCATTGGTAAGTGTGATGCACGTATGAATTTTTTAATTTTAGTTTTAAACCAAAGGCCAAGCAAATCTTGTTTGGAGAGAGATTTCCTCTACTTGCTACCTAATTGATGAAAACTAGTACGAACAATGGACAACATTTAGTTAATGATTAATGAGTCCACATCCGGCAAGTACAAACACGCTTTCTATAAAAGAGAGAATGCTTATTATTTTCAATTTTAGTAATGCTACATGTTGTTTCAGTTAGAATTCATGTTAGGGCCCGTTCTTTTCAAAACGAACGGGTGTTTAAGCGAAGCATTTGAGCGAAATAATTGAACGGGAAGGTTGGTCGAATGTAGAATATGTTTGCTGATGCGAAAGGGAGATTTTAACGGTGTATTTGAACGGAATATTTAAATTAATAATTTAACCTATAGTTAATTAATTATTTGTTTTGTTGTGTAATATGCATTAAATAATTGTAGTGAAAATGAAATAAATCGTCAAATTTTATTAAGTATGCTACAATATTCGAAAGATAAATGCAATAATTCAAAGATACAGAAAAAATGATGGAACTATAATGTTTCAGTGCAGCCTTACTGCAATAATTTCATCACTATGGTGTCACAAAATGTTGTCATTTTCATTCCTACATATTATTGTACCTGTTCAGTCACTCTGTTTGCAATATTTCTCAGACTATAACATTCCTCATGGTATTCGTCTTAAACAAGATCAAGATCATCATCATAAGCCATGAAATCTGGATCACTGCTATTGTATTTTCGTATAAATTTATGCGTAGTCATTGTACCAACGATAACTTTTACTTGAATTTCAAATGAGTATGTTAGCATATTCTTCAAAATGGTAAACTTTTTCTTTCACATTCCAAAGTTCTCAATTTTCATACGTAAACTTGAATGGTAAAAATTAAGGGTCCGTTTTGTTTTGTTTTGAGTTTTATGTTTTCAACGTGCGCTACAAAATACATAAAAATGTGAGTAAGTTTTTTTATAATTATAAGCCATTGCGACGATAGACGGGCAATGGAGAAAATGAATTGTTTTCCATCTTTTTGATATGTCCCAAAACACGAAAATCGAAAAAACTGTTTTCTATTTTCTATGCTAATTTCATTTTTCAAAATTATTTATTTTCCAACAATACATAAGAAGTGCGCATTTTTATTTAGACGAATACAGAAAACTAAAAACTGTAAACCAAACGGGGACTAAAAATTTTCATTGACTAATTTTGTTTGATTTGCGATTTCACATGGGGAACGCGGTATCTAATATTTCTATAAGGTGACAAATATCCAATTTGAAGCGTGTATCCTGAATCTACTTAAATAATATTGTCTCGTTGGAGGATAAGAAAATTTAGAGTTTCTATCATTTATAACTGCAATAAAAATTCTACTATCATGCACATTTCCTTTTCAAACAATCGTAACATAAGTGAATTGTGAATCGAATGAACATATTGCTAAGATGTGTTAGCAAAACATTTTCGTCCAATACATGGAATAATCCAATATGCAGTTAAGTATGTCGTTACGTGTGTACAGTCTATAACACCGGCATAGTTTTTAAAATAAAGATGGTAACAGTTTGAATTTTTAATACGTTTTGGAACAATACTAAATTGAGGATCATCTGGCTCGGTGATATCTTTAGCGCCAACACTGGTTCCTTAATATTCATACTTTCCATTGAAACCATACCATAATTTTGTAACATGTCTACAATAAGAGAAACGTAGCATTTTCATTTGGAAATTACATTGACAACATTATTGATCTCCATTTAATACACTCTCCGTCCACTTTAAACCCATATAATTTGACATATGAATTCGTCTAATATCATTCATTCTTCTACTTAGATAAGCTGATATAACGACTAAATCATACACATCTTCGTATTCAGAATCTGTATTTGAATCAATTACTGGTAGTAGAAGAGCAACTATGGTGAGAAGAGATGAGAAGAGAAGAGAAAAGAAGGGAGGATGAAAGGAAGAAGGAGAGAACATATATATTTAAGCAGGGAAGTTGGCGTACGTATCATTTGTTAACTTTCACCATGTAATAACCCACGCCCCCGTGGGCATGAATTTTCGCTAAATTGAAAACTCATGTCCACTAAAATAGGGATCGTTGGTTTGGTATCCTGCAAATTAGCAAATTAATGTATATCAGACTACTAATGATATAACTTATAATGGACTAATAAAAATATAATAAGTCACATAGTTACTAACCAACATCTAACACTTCCAATGTCTAGTGTCCCTGTCAGTATCAAGCATGATACGGAACATAACCTTCTACGGTTTCCGTCTCATACCAATACCTGTCCGTCTAAGTTATCTATGAGCTGTAGTAAGGAGGGGGTCAAAAAAACATTTGGTTTACTGGTAAATTATACACTTTGTACATAACACTAGTTTATGATGATTATCTTCTATCTCTTGTTATGTTTTTATTTTTTAATTAGTCGTTTCAACTTTACATACGCGCACGATATGTCCCATCTACCCATAGTAGACTATAGTTATGTACCCATATACGTACGTACATACATATATACATACGTACACACGTACATGTGCGTGCGCGCACACTCACTCGCACACACACACACACACAGATATATATATATATATATATATATATATATATATATATATATATATATATATATAAGTACCACGGTCTCCTATTTGACTAAGATACTATCTCCCCTAGTATCCCTTAACTCAACACCCAATCAAGATCCATCACCCTCGTTGTATCATGCTCTCGTCGCCACGCGTACAGAGGAACTCCTACAGTGCCTAATAGCGGTTTTATAATAATTTAGCCGTTCTCTAAGCTTCTTTTTAAAGTTTTTTTTGTCTGCTTCCCAGTTTTAGACTCAGTTGGGCGAACTACAAATATAGTGGATTCAGCCCCACCAGTTGTGGACTCAGCTCAACAGACTACCCCATGCAAGTTTGAAAGACTTCCTAATATGGTTAACCAGTCATGCCTCATAACAAACAAACTAGTAAACAATGTAGTGATGCATGCCCCAACGTGAATCGTACATTAGTAGGCAGTGTAGCCCGTTAAATGTAACCCCTGTCTTTCCAGTTGGCCCCTAAGGATTGGTGACGTTCTCGACCTATGCACAACCCTACTCCTTTATTTGATACCAACTCAGCTGATATGTTGTCGTAGTGCTGATCTTCGCTCATCATCCGATTTGCATTGCCTATTAGAATCAAGGAAATACCCCGCTTTCATGTTTAGTTGAAGCGGACTATCTTTTTTATTAGAGTATTCCTTTATCTATATGCAACCGTATACCCTCCATGGATCTTATGGTTGGATATGTCCTACATCATAATAATGTATATACAACTACTAGTAGCCTCTTACGGTGGGCAGACTTCTATTGTGTAACACTATAAAACCTCGTATTCCAACCTATTCTAATATCTATGTCATTTTATTCATTTAATCATATATTAACTTTCAAAGTTCACACCCGTCATAAATGCATACTTTAGGCTACACATATATTATTTATGTATATCTTCATTCATTCTTATTTATTTACTATGACTCTACCATTTACTATTGACAACATTTCTTTACTTCAATATGCATTTACTTCTTACTTAACTTAATGTCATATTCTGCCTTCTTTTAAATATCTGTTCTTATTTCATTTCCTTTCATTTAACATGAAACACCTGATTTTCTCTTTTAACTAATATCCCTCTTTAATTTCCTATTTAGACTTATTATTACCCTATTTGTTTATTTGTATCTTCTTTGTTTATTGTTTGTTTTACTAAACCATGTCAAATTACATACTTTAGGTTTCCTACTTAAATTGTTGTTGTTATTCTTGCCCACATTATTTTAGTAACACTTAAGGATTTTTAGACCTTAATACATTGGAATTACTTCTTTCCCCAAAGGAAATTGTTAACACTATAATTCTCCATAAATTACTTAAAGATCACTTGTGTTATGTGTGAAATAACAAGGAATTATCTTGTATTTTCTATTGGAATAGACGGTACAAGATAGGTGATCCAATTATTTTTTATATCTCTTTCTTTTTGTTTACATTTCTTGTTACTTAAAACACTACACTTTTTTTGTATTTCAGATAATTTATAACAATTCACATTGTTACACAATTCGTTCAACATATTAAAGTATTGTCTAATATCAATTTAATTTATCATCAAATCTAATTTATATTCCATAGTATATATGAACTAATCATATAACAACCCTCCTTTTTGACCCTCGAAAGTCGGCACTTAATACATCCACGGTATACAAATGTCGAGCATCCAAGTATCGAAGAGGTGGATTGTTAAAGTAAAAAGAAAACGAAAAAGAAAAAGAATAGGGGGAAATAGAATCTCACAGTGGAACGATCACACATAATATAATAAAATAGGTAAAATCTGTCACTCTAAGATACACAGTATATCAGAGTTAAAAACAAACATCATCAGCCTGGACAGTTATAACTTCATGTCCTTGCAATTGCTGATCGGTATATAAAATAATACAACGGAAAATAAAAATACTACGACATGTGAACAACCAACTCTACTCCATAAGCTCCGCGTCCCACCAACGACAACCAGGAAAAAACTCTGTATGCCCCAAGCATTATAATAAAATAACACTCGAATCAGTTTGAAAAACCAGAGTGAGAAAATTCAAGAAATATGATGAATATATAATAATTCCGCAAGACCACACCGCTAAACATGGATTGAGTTTTACCTTATAATAACTACATCGGTAGATGAAAGAATGGAAACAAATTAGAACGAAACCCAAATTTGAAAGAATGGGTATAAACAAAATCAAAATCCAAACTTAAAGAATAGACATAAATAATTAAACAATAAGAAGAGCTCCAGGAACTTCTCGATGCAATTAAGAAGACAATTCAAAGGTTTGAATCAAAAACAAAGAAAGCAAAATAGTTCAAACAATGACTAGGAGGGTGCGCCCCCTATACTGAAAGTATACCTCTAGAAAATATAATTGAGAATTATGATGGCTCTTGGACACGTCCAAGTCGGATCCCGCCAACCTTATCGAGAATCCGAGTATTTCACATCTCCACGGACATACCATTGAATCCAATCTAGAGTGGATGTGATGATATACTAACGGGAGCAACCCCAAATAGCTTGGCTTTCACTCGCTCTTCAGTTTTAGTCATTTTCGACAAAGAATATCAATGCTCAAAATAAGCAAAAAATCATTTTAGATAGACGAAACAAAAAAGATAGTGAATCGATAGTCAATAAATCAACTATTGGGGATAATCAAAATGATCGTATATGGAAATTAAATTTCTTATCCTTATCACTGCTTGCCTATTTTAAACTTGTACTATCCATCGGTTAAAAATGAAGCCGAGCCAGTTAAGGTAGTGTTATCTAAGCATTGCCTTGATAACATTTTTAACCATCGAGATAGAAACAAATTTCCATACTTCGACGTTTAGTGCGAAGAATATGGCAAAATCCTTTCCATAAAAGCAATATTGTTTACGAAAATTAAATTTCTTATTCTTTCCATAACCAAATCAAACTTTTAAACATTTATAAACCGAATCTCTGCTTGGTTTTCACATCATAAAAATTAGCTTTAAACGGCTTTATTAAAGTGATTAATTAACTTGAAACGTCATTAATAAAATGATTAATTAACTTCATGCATCATTATTAAAATGATTAATCAACTTTAAACATAATTATTAAAATGATTAATTAACCTTAAACATCATTATTTAAAATGATCAGTTAACTTAAAATAACGTTTATTATCCCGATAGATAATAAATCAATTTAAAATATCTTCATAAATTTAAAAGAATTTTAATATCCCGAAAGGTAATTAATATAATTCTTTTTAAATCAAAAATCTCATTAGTTATCTTGAAAGAAAATTAATTAAAGTTATAACCTTTTTAAATTTAAACAATATTAATTATCCTTAAGGATAATAAATCAAATTTATAATCTTTTTATAAATTAAAAACAACATTAATTATCCCAAAGGAAAATAAATCAAATTTATCCCGAAAGGTAATTATTTAAATGTTGTTTTAAATTTTATTAATTGATAACTAATCAAATTTGTATCACCTTTTATAAATTTTAAAAAACACTTATCCTTTATTTTAAAATTCTCAAAAATACTTGAAACTATAGTTAAACAACTTTCAAAGCGCAAAAATGCGACCAAACATTTATCTTGTAAAAATAAAAGCACTTTTACAAAAGCACAAGTTCAACACACACAGAAATTTAAGGAGATAATATTTCATAAGTGATGGTATAGCGATAATCGCTATCACGATACACAAATCAAACAATATATCTTAAATATTTCAGCTAAACATCAATATAAGCAACATAAGAATGTAAATAAATCGCTATTGATGAGAAACCCCTTAGGGTCTCTCTATAAAAGTCTTATGTAAATCACACATATGTATGTGCATTTTGAAATATTCCGTAGCGACCTATTTGCTATGTACACTTTGACTTCCTCTTGCTTTTGTTCCCCATAATACAATGGTTATTTATGCCCTTTTTTTCCAAGCGGGAATCAATTCCAAACAAACAATCAAACAACAATATACAAACTATCATCCAAGCATTCAATAATAATTTATAGAAACACAGATATCATATAGCTTATTTAGAGGTGAGTAAACTCACCAAAATTCTAGTTAATGCTTTCGCGTTCCAGTATAATCTAAAATCGAACGGCGTTCAATTTTAGCTCAAAATTCTACTAACTTAAAATTCAGTGAATCCATTCCAATGCATAGATAATATTGATATGAATCTAAGTAAAAATCTGCATCCGAATCCAACCTCATATTAGTGAAATATTGAATTTATAAGGTCTTGAGATTTCAAAATATAATCAAATCATTAAATCACTTCATTAACATAATTACCCCACTTAAACTTTCTTCCCCAACTCAAGTTCTCTCCAAAATCAAAAGCGTACACAAAGGCAATGTACACACACCTAATTTGCATGCCACCTTCTCTCATCTCTTTCTCCTTCGTTCTTCAATGAAATCAACAAATGATTACTCCGGTGACCTTCTTTATGTGCAAGCTCCGCATTCCACCCTCTAAACATGCTCGATTAAACAAAGCAATTTGTGACCAAACCTTAATGACTTCTATAGGAAAACAAACGCAATCCCAAAATGGCTGATCAAGCTTGCTGAAAATTTGAGGGGAAGTGTGCTTCACAAAGAGAAGCTTAAGATAAACAACTACCAAGCCTATCTCCGCCTAAATTGCCGTCGATATGAAACCTTAGATCAGCCTCACCATTTTGATCAATTTCAACCATCATCGCACTCAACAATGCCTATATGGATTTGAAGAAAATGCGCATATAAACTCAACGGAGCCGGTTTTGTAGTATTTAGTAGGTTAAATCTCTTCATTTTCATTTTTAAAGGAAGTGGCCATTTTTTGGTTTATAGGAAATTGTAAAATAGAAATAAGAAAGAGGAATGAAGAAAAATCAAGAATATTGAATTTTTTAAGTGTAGGTTTGGTTTGTTTTGAAATTTTCAGCATCTTGGTACACAAGACTTCATTCATGTATGAACTATGAACGATAAACCAAAAATATGATCATGCACAATAATATGACACGGTCCTAAAATAATAATTTAATACTCTGGTTATCTTATTCTGTGAAATTTCAAAAATACCATCGTTTGCAGGAAAATACATCAAACGAAAATTCAAATATTATGGGAAAATCCTATAAATTTATTTAAATATACATCAATAAAAGTCAAGTAGTTTTATGAATAATTGATTTTCTTGTTATTTATTGAGTTTACCATTATTATTTATTAATTAAAAGGAGTTACGTAAGGCTATTAAATATATTTAATTATATTTAATTCAAAATTCAAATATTTAAATAATCCCTACATTTGAATATAGGTTATTTATTTTTCTAGGGTGACAAATTAAATCTAGAATCCTCATATGTATACAACATTTATCAAGTTTAGATTTTTCATAATATATAAGCATATTCTCCATAATCATTATGCATGTACAATTAAATATCCAAATTGTGATTTATATATAGACATATGCGAAATAGATCTATAACGATATAAATCCAATATTATTACAAAATATGTAATTTCCCACTCACCTTGTTTTAGCATCCAAATCTCTTGATCTAATATTCCAATTTAACTCCATTTTTCCTATTTGAATTATATCGCAAACCTATATGGATCTTATTAGAAGCCTTAGATTAGAAAGGAGATTTGGAATTGATTTGCACTTAAATAACCGAATTTACAGTTTACCTTAGTTTTGAAGATTTGATTCGTCCCTTATTCCTCTTCTCTATCCTCTTCTACAATTCTTCAATTGTTTGTACATGTATAGCTAGACTAATTTAAGGATTTAGAAATTTGCGGAGAAAAAAATATGGTAGGGCTTCCGTGCCCATTAGATGAAAATGATTTACCAAAACTATCTATAATTTTTGCAATGATAACATTCTTTCTCAAATACAGTCGAAGATATTTATCCTTAGGGTATGTTTTATATACTAGATGAAGAAAAAATAAATGAAGTATCGTAATCATTGTATATACATCATTCTCCGGTACCAGCTTTGAAAGCTTTTAAAACAAATCCAATAAATATGCTTAGATGCTATATGTTCCCATTGGTAAGAACAAAACATGAGCTTTGAATATTTTTACTCCGTCCAGATTACCTATTCTATATATGTAACAACCCGATATTTTCAACCATTCGCATCCGCACATGTCGGACTTGAATTGCTCAAAATACCGCATTGTAAATAAAATTTGGCAAATCTCAGAATATACAGTAAATAAAATCACAGATCACGGACACAGAGTATTTAACAATGCAGCGGAAGTAAAAGAAATAGTAGTTCATGAAGCCACTATATAAATATATCAGAGTTAAATAAAATACAACAGACTAAATAAAGTACAACAGACCTCTTAAGATGATAACCAAGTACAAGCTGAATAGAACAACAGAACTGGAATAGATAAAACTAGATAAGCCGATAATCTCCAGCGATTCCAATCTCCAGAAAGTGGAATCCAAATCTGTGAATAACTCAGGCTGACCCGAGTGTAAATAAAAATACAAACACTCGAATCAGGACAATATATACTTATATAATGTAAACCAACTCAAATGAACTGTAATAAGGTACAAGTAACTTAAAGGATGCCTGAGACCGCCCATCCTTTAAGGATCCGTTAAACTATTTACTATGTAGTAATATTTCGCTATTATAATAATGTCTACAGTAAAATAAACTTACTTTTAAATAGCGTTCCGGGCTACCCATATCACCCGTCACACATAATAGTCCCAGTAGTCCATCCAATATCATGCCATCTCCACTCCGGGTGACTGTCAGAGGATACCACACGGGCTACGGGAGAAAAACAAACCCGTAGTAAAGGCTCGGTATGGTAGGTGACACGGCACACAAGGCAATGCCAGGGTAGATATACCAATTACGCACACGGGCTGGTGGTAACGCAGCAGCCACATACGCCCACCTCGGAACACACTCCCAATCAAAATCGGAGGATGGCCATCTAATCAATCACAAGTAAGAGTATAGTATCGAAGGAATGTGTCCGATCGGAGGAATGACCTCACTTGGCCCGAGATCGCTCCTGTTTTAGCCACCTTATGCCAACTTAAGGGAGTTGGGTCCACGTAATATACCTCAAGAACGTCACCACCATCCTAATTCATTCTGGAATCTCCACCGCGTACACGGTTGTCAAAGTGGTTTTCGGTATCGACAGAGAGTATGCCAGATATCCGATCCCGGTCTCTTTGCCAACCAATCGTTATTATAACCCGTAGTTATAACTTTTAAAATAATGTTTATACTTCAAAATAGGATATCATTTCAAATCCAAATCTTTATCAAAATAATGATTAAATTAATTCCAAACCATTTTAAAACATCATATCTTTCCAGAAATTCTTGTCAAATCATTTTAACATATCAAAATATCATATCATTTCAAAACCACATTTCAAATCATTTTAATATATCAAAATATCATATCATTTCAAAACCACATTTCAAATCATTTTAATATATCAAAATATCATATCATTTCAAAACCTCATTTCAATCATTTTAATATATCAAAAATATCATATCCATTTCAAGTCATTTCAATCATTTTAATATATCAAAAATATCATATCTTTCCAAAACTTCATTTCAAATCATTTTAATAAACCAAAATATCATATCTTTTCAAAACCACATTCATTTCAAATCATTATTCATTTTATTCAATTTAAAATACCATTTCAATTTACGTTTCCAAACAGTTTATATTTCAAAAATCATTTTAAATCATTAAAATGAAGTTATTATATTTAATAATTAAATTATTAAATTTTCAAAAATTTCAACTTCCAAAATTCATTTATTCACTTAAGTTTATCAAAACAGTGAAAATTCACCTTTCGCAGCATTTAGAAAACGCTACGGAAAGTTACATTCAAAACAGTTCAATTTAACAAAAGACAGCATTTTTAAAAATATTGTAATAGGGTTTACTTAATATTTCAAATAAACTTAGTTAAATTCAACAATTATAGCACTTAAAAAGATTGCTATAATAGCCTTTAATTCAATTTAGCTTTTTAGTTCATTATCATCAACTACATCATTTACAAATGCTGTAATATCATTTAAATTGCAATTAATAGCATTTCAAAAATGCAGTTAATTAACTTCAAATATTCAATATAATTTCACAACCAATTATATTTTTATTTAAAACATTTTTAACTTATAAAATCATACATTTTCACATTTATAAACAACATTTAATTTTCCTTAAGTTCATGATTTTATAAAGTTAAATTTCCATTCAAAAATCAAGATTTAATAATAATTCACTTATTAAATTTCAACATTCAAATTTAAATTCATTAAATTAAATTTCAACTTAACACTTAAGTTTAAATTTCAAAATATAACTTAATTTAAATTTTATTCACTTAACTTAAAATTCACTTTTAAGCCAAATTCACAAATTCCCATTTGGTTATATTTCAAAATTTCAACTTAAATAATCATCCCTTTCATTTTTTTTACTTTACTCAAAAATCATTAATATATTATAAAATCATTTTAAATTCATTTTAAATTCAAATTATCATAAATTTATCATAATTTCATATTTAATTTAATTTCCAATTATAATTAAATCAAAATTTCCAAAATAACTTACATTTAAATTTTCTAACTTTTCCATAATTTATTTAACCTATAAATTTCCAAAAAAATCAATAATATTTTACAAAAATCATTTTTAATTATGTTTTAAATCAAAATATTATAATATTTAAATTTCAAACATATTTTTAAAAATTTTAGAAAAATATATTTTAACTACGGGTCTGTATATAATTTTCTAGCCTAGGTAAAGTGATACGGGTAATGTATCATTTCAACCCGTAATTTACAAAGAAAATCCGGGTTTTATCATTTCAAACCCGCAGTCCCAAGTAAATGAAATAAAATGAAAATCGCTCAGGCCTATCATTTCAGCCCATAACGATTTTCCCCTATTCTAAAGTCCGTTCGGGTATGTATCATTTCAACCCATAGTGATTCTAATCTAAAGGGAACTTGCAGTGTGATAAACTGATAAAAATAACAGAACAACATAATATAACAGTAACAGATGTTATAATAGGTGTTTAAGCATGGGTGAACATCATATAATCATAATATAGCATATGTAACATGATAATGCATTTTACAGATTCAAAAGGGGTCAATTTACTAGTTATATATGTACATATTGTCTGGTGAGGATAACTCACTTGTTTGAGCTGGAGACACAACAACGAATGCACGAATGAGATCCCAACAAGAACGATAACACGACACAAAGATGAGTGGGAGAGCCAAAGTATCACTTCCCTTAGATACATTCAACAAAACAAGTATAACAACACATAAGTTTCAACACAAAATACCATTAAACAATGATAGAATTGGATGCATAAACAAATCCAAAGTGTTTGCACTTGCTTTCTACCACCTATGCTTCAACTCCAGATCTGAAATGGCACGGCTAAAGGCATGGTTTGGATCTGGTCTGGGTTCCTAAAGGTCGGCCCAGCATGGGAAAATGATGGAGCAAAGTATGGTAGAGAGATAGGTGCATGGAACTAACACTACAATGCAACTACCATGGATCCTATGCAACATATGGATTCGGCCACAAGCTAGCATGGTGCGGACATCACTGTAGTGGGCTGTAAGATGGTGTGGCAGCGGGTTCCAGGTCATCCATGGATGGTGGAGGTGGAGTAGGTGGCGGCCAACGGGTGGTTGAAAGTGATGAAGGCATAGGTGAAGTTTGTGTAGATATTGTTGGATTTGGTCACATGGGTGCATGGCCAGTGGCTTGGGGCTGTAGAGGAGGTGGTGGAGGCTGGATCAGGTGGTGGTGGTGGCAGCCATGGTGAAGGAGGAGCAAGGGGCTGAGCTACAAGGGTGAGAAAGCAAGTGAAAACAACATAAACAAGTAGAAAAACAATGGAAAAGAAAAAGAATTTTACCAAACTCTTGGAGATGATGGAGGCTAAAATTTTCAGAGATGAGGAGGAAGAAATTTCGTGAAAAATGAAGAAAAAAAAAATATGGCTGAAGATGGTATAAGGAACAGCCCCAATTGAATGCATATGATGAAATTGAAAAGGCAGGGAGGTGAAAAGTCAAAGGTAAATGAAAGGTTTTAAACTCTTCATATTTCTCTAATTCTTTTTGTAATTTTAAATACATTTAAAATACTAATAAATAAAGATAAAATAAACTCAGAAATAAATTAAACAAGTAAACAAAATAAATAAATATTAATTACATATAATTTAATTAATAAAACAGCAAAAATTGCAAACTAGTCTTGAAAATATGAAAAATAAATGCAATGAACTTTGGAAAATCTTTATGTACTTGTAAAAATATTTATAACAAAGATAATAACATAAACTAAAATGCATTCACAAATAAATATATAAATTTTAATTTAAATATAATTTAAATGAAGAAAATAGCAAAGAAAATAGAAACTAGGCTTTAAAAATAGAAAATAAATTCAATAAGCTTTGGAAAATTTCAAACATCTCTTTAAAAATATTTAAATGGTAAAAATATATGTAACATAACATATAATACAATTTATAATAAGATATGACAAATAAAATTTATCTATATAATTTAAAATAAACAATATTGTTAAATAAAACAATTTACACCCAATTTTGTAAAAGCATAACTTTCACAGTATTATTCGGATTTCAACGAAACGAAAAGCATTGTTCTTGAAATTTTATTTACTTTCATAACAAAAGGTAAAATTAAAATTTTAAAACTTTTAAAATTTAAATTTAAAAGTCAAAGTTTGACCAGATTGACCAAAATTCACTTTTCTGGAAATATTCAATTTATGTATGATTGAAATTCAAATCCACATCAAAATCAACATTTGTATTTCAATTAACAAAATATATACATTTAATAAATAAAATAAAGTTTTTTTTTAAATTAGGAATTTAAATTAAAATAATTAAAATATACAATTACAATAATCAGAAAATACAGGGTTGTTACACTCTCCCCCACTCAAAACTTTTCGTCCCCGAAAAGGAATGAGGTAAGGGAAAGCACAGAAAAGATAGAATGAAATAGTATTAAGACAAGATGACAAGAAGATTAAAATCATACCTGATAACTGTTGCTATAGGTAAGTTTAACAATGTGGAGATGATCTTTCCAAGATCTTCCAGAATTCAAGAACACAAGCATGGAAAAAAAATCTTTTAGAATCTGATTCACCCTTCCCGTTTGACCGACGGTCTGTGGATGGCAAGCAGTGCTTAGATTCAAAGATGAGTACCAAAGATTTTTAAAGATTATAGAAAGATTTCTAAACAGACCGGTATATGTAATAGCTTCCCATTCTGTAGCAAGATAAGGGAAATTAGGACAATCAAAAGATAGTTTGAAAAACAAAATAAAATAATAAATTTGAAACCATAAAATTTCAACTTAAACTGAAAATTAATTTTACATAGTCAAATAAATCTTAAGCATCTCTAATTTCATTATCTTATCATCCAATTATCTTAAACTAACAAATCCCTAAAATCATGTATTTGAAAAATCTTTTATTATACTCAAAATGTACCAAATAAAATTTAATTCTTCTTCACTACTAATTAAAATTAAATTTATTCCTCTCAATATATTTTATCACCTCTGTTAAATATATTTACACTCATTGTAACTGCCTTAAATTTATTCTTAGTTCCTTTATCATCATTTTATATTGTAAATTATTCCATTACACTTTTTATTTATTTACCTCTGTTAATCCTTTTATAACAAAAATTTAAGTATATAACATTTATAATAACCACTCAAATTTTATTTATAAAATCCTTTTTTTTATATTGTATATTATCCAATTACATATTCAACTTCTGAAAATTAAGATAAGTTATATTGGAATGAAATTGTGTATTATACAAATAAAACTTTCTAATTCAATTATTTCAAGCTTGAATATTTATCCAAATCTCAAAATTATACTTAGAAATTATCCTTGAAGATAAAATTTAGGAATTAAATTTCCGATAAATTCCAAACTATTTAAAGATAAATAAATGCTCATATACACTATATATATATATCCATTCAAATTCAAATCATATATCAGCATATGTTATAAATCCAGTCTTATTTTAGAAATTAAAATCAACAAAATTTTCCGAAATCAAAACTGTAGCAAGACTACAGAATGGTCACTTTACTTCGAAACTCGAAAATGAATGTCGGTGATGCTGCAGTCATCACCGAAGTTATTTTCCAGCGACAAAGAGAAGAGCACTAGTTTTAAACTTTAAAATTCTTTGGAAACAAATTTCTATTCCAAAATACTTTAAATAATATATCCTTTAAAACTTTAAACACCAAGTTTGAAATCCATCGGAAATTAAATTCTCAAATTCTTGTTTTACATTCATTTTAAATTTCCAAATAAATTTATAACCATGTTTTATAGTTCAATTAGATATATGAAACAATAGAAAATGATATATAAATCAAATATTATTTCTTAACAACCAATTCAAATAAAAATCCAGATAAAGATTTATAATATAGTTACAAAATTTATTTCACAAAATTTATTTCATTACTAAATTTTAAAAACATATTGTGTCAGTTTGCTCTGTTCAAGTGTTTTGGAAATCTTATCGATAGCGTTGATCGGACGAATCGATTAGAAACCCAAATCAACATCAACAACTCAAACAACACAATATATAAAACATTTTAAATATTAGTTTACAAATACACTTCAAGAATAATTTGAAGATAAGTTGGAAACAAAGATGAGATGATTAAATAACAGAATAGGGAGATGGATGAGTTTATATAAATCGCGGGCAACCTTAACCGGGTCAACCGTGACTTAAAGAATAAGATCGATGTGGATTTCTTGGGTAAATCGACATTCGATCTCAAGATGTAGAGTTCGAAATTATAAGAGATACTAGCATCTAAACCGAGGATATAGAATCTCTGGTGAATCGATGTTGTTGTACAGGGGTTTTCCCCTTTTACAAATAAATTTGAGGTTGGCGAGACCGCCGACTCATTATGAAGATCTTTTGAAGTGGAGTTATGGGATACTCCAGAAACAAAAGAAGATAAATAGTGAGGGACATGAATGGATTTTGGAACCACAGGGAATGTTCCAAAATTCAAAGGAATCGAGTCAAAAAGGAAGAGGTTTAAACTCGAATGAAAGTGATTCTGTAAATACATTTACCCTATATACTGAGTTTTGCCTAGAGCTACCAAAGCTCTGATACCAACTGTAACAACCCGATATTTTCAACCATTCGCATCCGCACATGTCGGACTTGAATTGCTCAAAATACCGCATTGTAAATAAAATTTGGCAAATCTCAGAATATACAGTAAATAAAATCACAGATCACAGACACAGAGTATTTAATAATGCAGCAGAAGTAAAAGAAATAGTAGTTCATGAAGCCACTATATAAATATATCAGAGTTAAATAAAATACAACAGACTAAATAAAGTACAACAGACCTCTTAAGATGATAACCAAGTACAAGCTGAATAGAACAACAGAACTGGAATAGATAAAACTAGATAAGCCGATAATCTCCAGCGATTCCAATCTCCAGAAAGTGGAATCCAAATCTGTGAATAACTCAGGCTGACCCGAGCGTAAATAAAAATACAAACACTCGAGTCAGGACAATATATACTTATATAATGTAAACCAACTCAAATGAACTGTAATAAGGTACAAGTAACTTAAAGGATGTCTGAGACCGCCCATCCTTTAAGGATCCGTTAAACTATTTACTATGTAGTAATATTTCGCTATTATAATAATGTCTACAGTAAAATAAACTTACTTTTAAATAGCGTTCCGGGCTACCCATATCACCCGTCACACATAATAGTCCCAGTAGTCCATCCAATATCATGCCATCTCCACTCCGTGTGACTGTGAGAGGATACCACACGGGCTACGGGAGAAAAACAAACTCGTAGTAAAGGCTCGGTATGGTAGGTGACACGACACACAAGGCAATGCCAGGGTAGATATACCAATTACGCACACGGGCTGGTGGTAACGCAGCAGCCACATACGCCCACCTCGGAACACACTCCCAATCAAAATCGGAGGATGGCCATCTAATCAATCACAAGTAAGAGTATAGTATCGAAGGAATGTGTCCGATCGGAGGAATGACCTCACTTGGCCCGAGATCGCTCCTGTTTTAGCCACCTTATGCCAACTCACGGGAGTTGGGTCCACGTAATATACCTCAAGAACGTCACCACCATCCTACTTCATTCTAGAATCTCCACCGCGTACACGGTTGTCAAAGTGGTTTTCGGTATCGACAGAGAGTATGCCAGATATCCGATCCCGGTCTCTTTGCCAACCAATCGTTATTATAACCCGTAGTTATAACTTTTAAAATAATGTTTATACTTCAAAATAGGATATCATTTCAAATCCAAATCTTTATCAAAATAATGATTAAATTAATTCCAAACCATTTTAAAACATCATATCTTTCCAGAAATTCTTGTCAAATCATTTTAATATATCAAAATATCGTATCTTTTCAAAACCACATTTCAAATCATTTTAATATATCAAAATATCATATCATTTCAAAACCACATTTCAAATCATTTTAATATATCAAAATATCATATCATTTCAAAACCACATTTCAAATCATTTTAATATATCAAAATATCATATCATTTCAAAACCTCATTTCAATCATTTTAATATATCAAAAATATCATATCCATTTCAAGTCATTTCAATCATTTTAATATATCAAAAATATCATATCTTTCCAAAACTTCATTTAAAATCATTTTAATAAACCAAAATATCATATCTTTTCAAAACCACATTCATTTCAAATCATTATTCATTTTATTCAATTTAAAATACCATTTCAATTTACATTTCCAAACAGTTTATATTTCAAAAATCATTTTAAATCATTAAAATGAAGTTATTATATTTAATAATTAAATTATTAAATTTCCAAAAATTTCAACTTCCAAAGTTCATTTATTCACTAAAGTTTATCAAAACAGTGAAAATTCACCTTTCGCAGCATTTAGAAAACGCTACGGAAAGTTACATTCAAAACAGTTCAATTTAACAAAAGACGGCATTTTTAAAAATGTTGTAATAGGGTTTACTTAATATTTCAAATAAACTTAGTTAAATTCAACAATTATATCACTTAAAAGATTGCTATAATAGCCTTTAATTCAATTTAGCTTTTTAGTTCATTATCATCAACTACATCATTTACAAATGCTGTAATATCATTTAAATTGCAATTAATAGCATTTCAAAAATGCAGTTAATTAACTTCAAATATTCAATATAATTTCACAACCAATTATATTTTTATTTAAAACATTTTTAACTTATAAAATCATACATTTTCACATTTATAAACAACATTTAATTTTCCTTAAGTTCATGATTTTATAAAGTTAAATTTCCATTCAAAAATCAAGATTTAATAATAATTCACTTATTAAATTTCAACATTCAAATTTAAATTCATTAAATTAAATTTCAACTTAACACTTAAGTTTAAATTTCAAAATATAACTTAATTTAAATTTTATTCACTTAACTTAAAATTCACTTTTAAGCCAAATTCACAAATTCCCATTTGGTTATATTTCAAAATTTCAACTTAAATAATCATCCCTTTCATTTTTTTTACTTTACTCAAAAATCATTAATATATTATAAAATCATTTTAAATTCATTTTAAATTCAAATTATCATAAATTTATCACAATTTCATATTTAATTTAATTTCCAATTATAATTAAATCAAAATTTCCAAAATAACTTACATTTAAATTTTCTAACTTTTCCATAATTTATTTAACCTATAAATTTCCAAAAAAATCAATAATACTTTACAAAAATCATTTTTAATTATGTTTTAAATCAAAATATTATAATATTTACATTTCAAACATATTTTTAAAAATTTTAGAAAAATATATTTTAACTACGGGTCTGTATATAATTTTCTAGCCTAGGTAAAGTGATACGGGTAATGTATCATTTCAACCCGTAATTTACAAAGAAAATCCGGGTTTTATCATTTCAAACCCGCAGTCCCAAGTAAATGAAATAAAATGAAAATCGCTCAGGCCTATCATTTCAGCCCATAACGATTTTCCCCTATTCTAAAGTCCGTTCGGGTATGTATCATTTCAACCCATAGTGATTCTAATCTAAAGGGAACTTGCAGTGTGATAAACTGATAAAAATAACAGAACAACATAATATAACAGTAACAGATGTTATAATAGGTGTTTAAGCATGGGTGAACATCATATAATCATAATATAGCATATGTAACATGATAATGCATTTTACAGATTCAAAAGAGGTCAATTTACTAGTTATATATGTACATATTGTCTGGTGAGGATAACTCACTTGTTTGAGCTGGAGATACAACAACGAATGCACGAATGAGATCCCAACAAGAACGATAAAACGACACAAAGATGAGTGGGAGAGCCAAAGTATCACTTCCCTTAGATACATTCAACAAAACAAGTATAACAACACATAAGTTTCAACACAAAATACCATTAAACAATGATAGAATTGGATGCATAAACAAATCCAAAGTGTTTGCACTTGCTTTCTACCACCTATGCTTCAGCTCCAGATCTGAAATGGCACGGCTAAAGGCATGGTTTGGATCTGGTTTGGGTTCCTAAAGGTCGGCCCAGCATGGGAAAATGATGGAGCAAAGTATGGTAGAGAGATAGGTGCATGGAACTAACACTACAATGCAACTACCATGGATCCTATGCAACATATGGATTCGGCCACAAGCTAGCATGGTGCGGACATCACTGTAGTGGGCTGTAGGATGGTGTGGCAGCGGGTTCCAGGTCATCCATGGATGGTGGAGGTGGAGTAGGTGGCGGCCAACGGGTGGTTGAAAGTGATGAAGGCATAGGTGAAGTTTGTGTAGATATTGTTGGATTTGGTCACATGGGTGCATGGCCAGTGGCTTGGGGCTGTAGAGGAGGTGGTGGAGGCTGGCTCAGGTGGTGGTGGTGGCAGCCATGGTGAAGGAGGAGCAAGGGGCTGAGCTACAAGGGTGAGAAAGCAAGTGAAAACAACATAAACAAGTAGAAAAGCAATGGAAAAGAAAAAGAATTTTACCAAACTCTTGGAGATGATGGAGGCTAAAATTTTCAGAGATGAGGAGGAAGAAATTTCGTGAAAAATGAAGAAAAAAAATATATGGCTGAAGATGGTATAAGGAACAGCCCCAATTGAATGCATATGATGAAATTGAAAAGGTAGGGAGGTGAAAAGTCAAAGGTAAATGAAAGGTTTTAAACTCTTCATATTTCTCTAATTCTTTTTGTAATTTTAAATACATTTAAAATACTGATAAATAAAGATAAAATAAACTCAGAAATAAATTAAACAAGTAAACAAAATAAATAAATATTAATTACATATAATTTAATTAATAAAACAGCAAAAATTGCAAACTAGTCTTGAAAATATGAAAAATAAATGCAATGAACTTTGGAAAATCTTTATGTACTTGTAAAAATATTTATAACAAAGATAATAACATAAAATAAAATGCATTCACAAATAAATATATAAATTTTAATTTAAATATAATTTAAATGAAGAAAATAGCAAAGAAAATAGAAACTAGGCTTTAAAAATAGAAAATAAATTCAATAAGCTTTGGAAAATTTCAAACATCTCTTTAAAAATATTTAAATGGTAAAAATATATGTAACATAACATATAATACAATTTATAATAAGATATGACAAATAAAAATTATCTATATAATTTAAAATAAACAATATTGTTAAATAAAACAATTTACACCCAATTTTGTAAAAGCATAACTTTCACGGTATTATTCGGATTTCAACGAAACGAAAAGCATTGTTCTTGAAATTTTATTTACTTTCATAAAAAAAGGTAAAATTAAAATTTTAAAACTTTTAAAATTTAAATTTAAAAGTCAAAGTTTGACCAGATTGACCAAAATTCACTTTTCTGGAAATATTCAATTTATGCATGATTGAAATTCAAATCCATATCAAAATCAACATTTGTATTTCAATTAACAAAATATATTCATTTAATAAATAAAATAAAGTTTTTTTTAAATTAGGAATTTAAATTAAAATAATTAAAATATACAATTACAATAATCAGAAAATACAGGGTTGTTACAATATATATATATATATATATATATATATATATATATATAAATATATTTTAACAATAAACTTTTTACTTCACAGTTTTTTCTCTATGAGCATGTTGACATGATTGAACCAAATATAACTTATTCCAACGATATGCCAAGAATTGTAAAATGGGACATCGGCATTCTGAATAATATCGAATCAAAAGGTGAATTAAAGAACATTGAGAGCAAAAAGGTTACTTATTGACTGCATAGTTTGATAATTTTCATCAATTTTTATATTAGAAAAAACACCTTGGCTGAAATGATAACCGATTTTTGCATTAGCATATCAAATTTTGACATTATAACTAATAAATATAGAACGATAAATAATATAGCATTCTATGATCTAACAAATTTATTATAAGCACATTGCATAAAATGCTATGTTATTTTATCATTATTATGTACAATCTAGTGTAATACATTATGGACACAAAATTATAACTTAATATTATGCTACAAAATACTTACTTTGAAATGATAATTTGTATTAGCATTAGCATGTAAAATTTGACATCGTACACAATAATAATAAAATGCCGAATAATTATATCATTGTAATTGCTGGTAACATTAGAAAACACACATTGAATAAAAATACTAAATTATTTTAGCATTATAATGTAATAATCTAATATTGTACACAATGAATATAAAATGCAAACTTATCATATCATTATATTATTATTGCTCCAGAATATTACATTAACTGAAATGCTAATAGGAATTAGGATTATCATACTAAATTTTAATTTAAAATTTAACATAAAATTTTCATATTATAGAGATTTTTGTGATCATTGAAAACATATTTGAAACAAAGAAATCATTGCTTGAATAACCCAAAACCAGAACAACGAATCTAGAAGCTAATAAAGAGCCAAATATAAATGAAATACGAACCATGGAACCATAGTCCATATTCGATCCTATATAAATGTTAAATGCTAAACATTTCTAATTCATATCGTATGAAACCTCAATGAAAGTTAAATAATCCAAAATGAGAAAGCAAACCATAGTGCAAGATGATGTGTTTGATATGATTGATATAATACGTATATTGTTATGTCAAAAGCAATACGGACCAAGAACTACTAGATAGATCTAGGAGTTCAGAAATTGAAATGTAGTTTGATCAGTTTACGTAAATTGCAACTTATTCGATATCCTTAATTTTTAAAGATGACCAAGTGCACTTTTGTAATGGCTTTGGTGATGTTGTAGTAAGTATTTTTTTTGAATTGTTTGACCATTTGAAAAGAAAAGCAATTGTACAAGAATGGATATAACTTGGGCACATTTGGGATGAAAAGATTGAACGATCACTTCTACATTATGAAGGGACATAGGAAACGAGAGTTGTACAAAATACTAGTAGATACTTAATATGGAACAAGAAATGTGATTTCTATTCCAAATGTAACTATTTATAGAAAATTGTTTGCTATGAAGGTTATTTCTACAATTTTAATATATTTGATCCGAAACTCTCAACTATCAAGTGGTTGCAGTGGATGAAATAAAATCGAACAATAAGTGATTGAATGGAGCCTTGTATTTAATGAGCTATTATCATAATGGTACAAATTGTTGGAGCATACTATATGACACTAATTGGTAAATGTATCAAATCATGAAAGATTGATTACTTTGTATGTATATAAATACACACAAAACTAGTATTATTTACAAAATAATAATGGTTTTATTAGTATTGAATGAAAATAGATATAGTTTTATTTTAATATGAATTTTGCGAATATTCGTTATAAGATAAATCTATGGTATTTGTTTCATAACGAAAGTGATGCATTAATTACAAAAGTATAAAAGTATCTAAAACTTTGCAGAATTAAGTTGGAATCGTGAACTAAGCCATATCTTTAAGAAATGTTTCTTTAATTATATGATTATGAAGCATATGATACTAGTGAATTGTATCTCAAACGATTAAGGGAAAAACACATATTTAGTGGTTGCACAAAAAAGTTGGTGAACTCTTTGGATTATTACATGTGTGTAGTCGAAGGTCCAATGATATCAAAACATATTCACTTACTTTAAATTTCATTAATGAATTATAATTGAATTGAATACTTGTAACTGGCACAGAAGTAGTCTATCTATGAAAATTTCATAAATATATAACAAAGTAGAAAACATTCATGCAAAAGAAACAAAAGATTCAATTTAATTAAATAGGTTACCAGAAAAGAGTTCCAAATATACCTAAGCAGGAACAAGATCCGATCTCAAAACTCATTTCTACCTATATATATATATATATATATATATATATATATATATATATATATATATATATATATAATGATGTATCGATAAGGAGTAACCAGAAAAACAATATTACCAAAATCAAAACAGACTAATAGAGGCTCTTAGAATAAAAGCCACTGAACATAAGCAGAAAGCTAAAGAAAAATTGTTAACTGATGGGGATGAGTGCACTAAATTTTTCTACACTAAAATGGCAGTCAGGCATAATACTAATAATAGTTATCATCTAATTGACCAATATGGTATTGAACTTAACAACAGCTCTGTGATAGAAGAACAGGCTATAAAAATTTATAATGACATGTTCAATGGAGAAGTTAATAACAACTTGCTAGAAATCCAAAGCAGAAGGAAGATAAACTCCAAAGGGAAAAGGTTGCTACCCAAGAATATCACCGTTAATGAGGTTTGGGAAGCATTTCGCTCCATACACATTGACTCCAGCCCAGGGCCAAATGGTCTGGGATCCAAATTCTTCCTCATTCATTGGGAAGACCTGAAAGAAGATATTTTATCAGCAATGCAAGATATTTTTCAAAGTGGCAAATTTGTAAAAGAAATTAATCACACATTTATATGCCTTATTCCTAAGAAGGATAACCCGGCAAAAATTGAAGATTACTGCCCTATAGCTTGTTGTAATGTGGTATACGAAATTCTAAGCAAGATTCTATGCAACAGAACGAAACTCATTTTACCTGACCTTATATCAGAATGTCAAAGTGCGTTCATCAAAGGCAGAAGCATTTCTAAAAACTCATTAATGGCACTTGAATTGATTAGAAACTTCAACAAAAGGTGTGGACAAACTCTGTCTTAAGATGGATCTTCACAAAGCATATGATAAAATAAATAGAAATTTCATCATCCATATGCTAAAGGCTATGGGGTTCCCCTTAAAATTTGTGAACATAATAAAAGTATGTATCTCCACTCCAACATTCTCAATTCTGATTAATGGCATACCAAAATGTTTTATAGGTTCCAATAGAGGTATCAAGCAGGGTGACCCTCTTTCCCCTTACTTGTTTGCAATTGCCATAGAGTATTTTTCATTACAGATGGAGCTGGCAACATACAACAAATTAATTCCACCCATATATAAGTTTTAGCTTATCGTGACCCACTTACTATATGCAGATGACCTGCACATATGTATAAAGTCCAGCTATACATCGGCTATAGCTATAAATGACATTTTCTACAATCTAGAGAGATTCACAGGTCTTAAAATGAACGAGAAAAAAACCAAATGTTACTTCAATGAAACATGCAACAGGAGAAGTGAAATTTTGGACTACTTAAATGTGAAAGAAGGCATACTCCCTATTAAATAGTTAGGTGTTCCCCTATCCTGCAATAAGATTACTGACAGAGAATGTGCAGTTTTGATCTCTTCGATTAGGTCCAGACTCTTATCACTAGCAGGAAGAATTGAACTGGTGCACATGGTTATTCATTCCAAGGTCAACTTCTGGTTACAGACTTTCCAGTTACCTGATGCCTAAATACAAAAAATAGAAAAAAGTTTGTGCAGACTTTATATGAAAAGGTGGCATGCATAAAATTAAATTTGAAAACTTATGCAGGCCTAAAGAGGAAGGAGGTGTGTTCCTTAGAAGACTTAAAGACATGAGGATGGTTTACACTTTGAAGCAAGCTTGGAGAATCGTTAAAGGAAAAGGTCTGTGGGGAAACTGGACGAGGAAAAGATATATTAGAGGCAATTTTTGGTGCATGCAAATAGACAACAATGCATCTACAAACTGGAAAGAAATCATGAGGGTAAGAAGAACACTAGTCTTATGCTGTGTAAGAGAAATTGCTACATGCAGAGAGACTGACTTGTGGAAGGATCCTTGGATACTAGGTGGATCCTTGATTGATATCCTAGGCTTAATACCTTTTCTGACTATGGATGTCCAGATAAAAAAGTGACAGATACAATTAACAATAATAAATGGAATTGCTCCTTGCTACCAATAAATCAAGACATCAAGGAAAAAATTCAATATATGCCAATCTTTAGTGGCAGAGAAAATGATATTTGGGTGTGGAAACCTACTAGGAATAAATTTACTACTAAATCAGCTTGGAATGGGGTAAGACATCGAGACAATAAAGTTGTATGGAGCAAAATTATTTGGAATCGTGCCAATAGCCCTAAAATGGCCTTTACTGCTTATAAAGCAGTTCTCAAAAGATTGCCCACAAAGGATAGGCTTGTGAAATGGGGGATTTTAACAGAAAATAAATGTGTATTATGTAATGAAGAAGAAGAAACTCATGAAAATCTCTTCTTCTCCTGCAAATTCTCGACATAGGCGTGGAAAAAGTGCAAAACCCAAACAAATCCATCATCTCAACCAATTTTATTGGAGAAAGAAATCAATTACCTGGTTCAGAGGAGGCACGACGAAGACATGGAAACCAAACTAAACAGCATAGTTATCACTGTAATTGTTTGGAGCTTGTGGAAGGAAAGAAATGTCGTTTTTTTAGAATAAACAAAGAAATTGGACAGAGGACAGCAAACTAGCTATAAATGACATGTGATTGGTGCAGAGAAGAATCAAAAATTAGGCATTTACCTCATGGGTATGAGACGGAGCTCGAACTGAAGAAGTGGATCAGAGCTTTTCATTGGAAAATATCCCAAGTACAAGTTACCTTGCTCAGCTCCAGCCGCCGTGAAAACTGAAGAAGAAGGAGCAACTGTTTTTCATTGATTTTATTTTTCGAAAGGTCGAGTGCTATGTTTGTTTTTGTCAGATTCATCTGTATGTATGATTTGGGCCACTGGCTTGGGCCTTTAACTTTGGGTTGAAATGCCTTTATAAAATTCTTACCCAATTTCAAAAAAAAGGAGTAACCAAACTTTATTGGACAATGTACGACTGAAGTTGAGTGATATTGAGTTAACTTCTTTCTATAAGGACTAGTACTTAAGTGTACGTATATAGATTAATTTTAGTTTCGTTTGAAGCATAATTTATAAGATCATATTCATATGATATATGAATTGATAAGAAACCATGATCAAAAATAGTTTAAGATGCTTGTTTGTCTTATTTAGGTTATGAAAATATATTTTGTAAACTTAAAATTAAATCAATTTTACACACATATAGAAGGCAATTTATAAAATATTTCTTAATGCTTATTCCATCATAGTGAGAAATAATTGTTTTTTCAAGAAACATCGGTTTTATGATTGAAGGATTTTTTTTTAGAACTTAGTGGTTATATAATAGATTAGGATATGATCTAGAGATTCAAATATAGAAACTGATTATATTAGATAAAAAAATTAACTAATTCTAAAATGGACACACAACTCATTAAAATGTCTAATAATAATTCCCATACACTAAAAAAGAAACTATGAGTTTTTGATCAATTTTTTTTTAAAAATGACTAATTAGCAGCATCAATTTCCTCAGTTGTTAATATGCCATATATAGTATAGACTCTTCTATATGATATGATGCTTTAAATTCGAAAAGGATTCCTAGTATATTGTAAAAGTATGATTTGATAGTCACGCCCTAGCAAACTATCAAACAAAAATGTCTCAAAGTTACTGAAAGTGATAGCATGATTTATTTTTTTGGATATGATATTAGAGCAAATACAATTAGAGGTATTAAAATATAAAGGAAGCATGTGTCTATCAGCAAGAACATTAGAGGTATTAAAATATTTCTTAAAGCATAAGTAAACAAAAAGCTTATGATTTTTAACGATGCACTCGTGTTAAAATAATTTTAATTTGGTTTTTGAAATTTTGACATTGGATTTGAAAATGAGATCTTTTACAATCAGTATAAATGGATGTTGGGACAGTCCCATATGATATACATAGGCATCACATTAAAATATTAAATGTGGAGCATTTGAGATGGATTCCTTATGTAATAGCAATAAGAATTATCATATATGCTATATTGTCTAATCTGTCACATTTCTCTTATGTATTCAGTCCACTGAGCGGATATCAAATGCAAATTAAGATAACTAAATGATAGTTAAATGTATTCTCAAGTACTTACGAAATACTAGAGAAATGTTTGTGGAAATAATGAACTCTTTATAGAGGGGTATACAGACTTGAAATGCATAAGCAATGTGGATTATAATATGTCAACCCTAAACCGATTTTCAATTTTAGTGAAGGAGCTTTAAGTTGAAATTGTTCCAAATGAAAGTTTATGACTGATTCAGTCAAAAGGCTAAGTACATCATATTGAATAATGCCTTAGCAAAAGCTGCATGTACATATATACTGCACAAGTTTATAACTGAACCAAGGGTGATTCCAGCTCTTGAGAATCGCACGACTTTGTCTTGTGAAAAAAATATTGCATTGAGGATCGTGAAAGAACATAGAGCTTACTAGAAGTTGAGAAACGTACTCCTAAAAGTTCCATATGATAAAGGCAATTTATCGACATCAGGAAGAGTTGATTGACATAGTAGATAATTAACACTGTATAACATATTCATTCATGAAGGGACTAGCTTGATCATTTATTGGCAAATAGATCGAAGAGATAGGCTTGAGACTCCATAATTAGCCCTAAGTGCAAGCAGGAGATTGAGAGAGTTAAAAGTATGCCCTAGGGGAAAGTATGTAACTTATTGTAAATAATTGACTCTACAATAAAATCTTATTCAAAATAAAAGGTGTTTGTTTCCTATTTTATAATTATTATATTATGATATACAAACTAAGCAATTAATTGAAGTATATTAAAATAGGATTTTTTAAATGATATGTTATGCGATAATAATTATAAAGAGTGGTGATCATGAGAAAATTATAATAATATAAAATAACATATTATTTTAAATATCTCCGGTCAAGATGTTTTGAGAAAGGATGTCGATAAATCCATTGAGACATGAATGTGTAACACTTTTCAAATTTTAGGCAGTTTATTACTTACCGCTATAGGAGGTTCCAAGGGGTTACGTAATGATTGTTATTGATAGCTATAGAATGATTCATCCGAGAGTTTCCTATTAGTCAATAGCAACTATGTCAAATAGGAAATCTCAGATTAATCAATTCCTTCGAATAAGAATACTGCGGAACTTCGATGTGAATACTTCGGTTGGAATACATGGCATGACAATTATTTGAGTGACTATAATACGGTCTGAGTTGAAGCAGTGGAAGTAAAGCACTGTTCAATAAAGAATTCTTCTCTTCCATTGTATAAGGTTAGTATCATGATTAACCGTAGTCAACTTAAACTCAAAATCCTGGCTAGAGTAGTACATTCAATAGTAAATGTTATTATTTAACCAAGGAGTTTGTCTATGGACTAAGTTAAGTAAGCATGATATTGAAATTTTGACCAAAACCGAAATCAATAAATCATAAAGTGATATAATGTTGACAAAGTGAATATTTGTAAATTGTTGTTACTAAATGATGTCTCTTAATAAAATGTAAAATTGAATTTTACCAAAAAGATCTATAAGAGATGAATTCAGTCAAACAATTAAACCACTAGCTAAGGTAAAATGTAAACGTTAATATTTGAATTGTTCAAAATTAATCGTTGATTGAATTCTCACCTCCGAGTCTAATAACCATATTTGTGAATTCTCCAACAAAAACACTCTATTTTATTAGTTATAAACTGATTAAAATGAATTAAATTAGTAAATATTTGAGAAATATTAATTACTAATCACTTATTTGATATTTTGGTGTTTCCGTAATTGTTTAGATGCATATATAAAAGTAATATTTGCGCATTTTGGTTTACGATGCCAGTATACTTTCGAACGAGGTTTAAATGAGAGATAATTGCTTGAAGATTTTTTTTATGAAATTTGTGTCATATTGTAGCAACATGGCCAAGCCATATAAAGTGAGTTGATTAGGTGAATTGATTGAAAATTAAGGAATGATTAATTAAGGAAGGATTAATCAAGGAAGTTTTAATTAATGAATCAGAAAGGTTCCATTCTTTCAATTAAAATAAATCTAGTAATTTCATTTCCTTCGTTCATTTTTCCTTCTACAATTTTTCCAAGCTATGGCCATAATTCTCTAATAAATTTCATTCCAAATCAAATCAAAACATAAAATAAAATAAAGAGCTACATGGTTCATCTGTCTTCTACAAAAATTAGAAGTTGACTTTTGGAAATCCAAGGAGAATTAACAGAATAAGATGCCATTTATTGGCGAGATTCATAAGGTAAAAATTCTTTTTTATATTTATATTTAATTATATCACTTTATAACAATTATATATATCACTTCCTCATCATGATTTATAATTGACATCATAATCTAAATAATTAACTAGATGACATGATCTAATTTAATTTATTTGGTTAAAACTAAAAATGTTAGTATGTGTAAAATTATAATTTCATCTATTAATATGACTCAGTTTATATGTAATGATTTTATAAGGTGATATAAAACTTTAATGAGTTAAATAATATTGATCATAATAATTTTGAAATATTGAATACATTAGAACATCTTGTTCTAAACTTGGTATATGTTTTGATTTTAAAGTTTCTTTTGATTGTTCTTCTTAAATTCCATTAATTTTGAGTGATAATATTTAATACTATATGTATATTTTTTATATTGTATACTTACATACAAAATCATTCAGGAATATGTGAATCTTCTTTTAAAAAACAATTTAATTTAGTACGTGTATGTGTAGTTTTTTTTGAATAATTGAAATTATTATTAGCTCCATAAGTGTTTGTGTGTATAAATGATTTTATTATTACTACTTAATTCATTAAGGTCATTTTTACATTAATCATATATAATCCAGATAAGAATTTTAAATAGAACTTGCCAAACCAAATTTAGATTTCAAATTTAGATTTGGAATTTCTATTAGTCAATTTATGCTAAGTTTTGTGTAATCTATCTTTGTTATTAATATTCAGGTTTCGTAATATTTTGTTATCGAACATACACTTTACATTAATCAAATTTAATTGACGCGATTGCTATATACATATAAATGGAGAATCTATACATGATGATATAAATCCCAATATATACACTTGTATATATCGACCATGTTGTTATTTGTTGTTATCTGTCATGTTAAATATTTTGTTATCATGTATCATTTGGTATAATGATTAGAATAGTTTCAGTAGAGTGTTTGCAAAAGATAAAGGTGTAATCAATTGTTGAAATCACCTTTTTACCTCTTTATTTTAGTTCTTTATGTGATTATTTCCAGATCTAACAATACATTCATTCCCCTTTTAAACACCGTTTAGAAATATGAATATATTAGTACTATTCTATTTTCTCAAAGTAAAAGATTAACCTGCTAGCACTTATTAGCCCAACCCGATCTAAGAAAATTCAACATACATAAGCAAGAGAATGTTAATAATAGCCTGACCCGGATATCTAACCCTTGCCAAGTCTAGGTCAATCTGCTTGGCAGCAAAAATGCCAATTGTAACAACTAAGCCCAATCCTACTCGGCCAGCACCTCTAAGCCCAGCCTAATACAAGCCCTTCAACCTAAAAAATGCGCATGGGATACAACCACCCGGGTTGATTCAAGATGACATATAAGCAACTCGTTCGACTTAACCTAGCATAAAAGAAACTGATCTTTAGGCCGACTCTAACTCAACCCACTTTCGACAAACCTTAAAACAATTCATCTCATCGCCATATGATCAGCTCGTTACCTTCAGCTTTTCTATAGAAATCTTCAGCTTTACTCTTGGCAATCTTCAATAATAAGCAATCAATCGTTGCTATGCAGAAGAAGCATCTCTCTAACTCCGTTTCCTACAAAAGTGTGCAACATAACAAAAAGTATAACCTGGTACACTAACTAATGTGGAATGTCTGACAAAATGCACCAACTCCTATGCCATGTCGCCTTTCCCAGTGCAAAGCACATCTCCAAGATGGAGCAACAACAGGTACACATCTCAACCACTTATTTATACCACTTCCCAGTTGTCCGCTATCACTCCATTCGAGTAGATCTCATCCAATCTCATCCATCCAATAAACATCACAATCTCATCCATCCAATGATCAACAACAGCTGTTATAAATACCTTTTGTCATACAACTTCATAAAAGTTGATTTTTATGCTCAAAATTCCTTGTGCAGCCTAGAAAACACTTAAAGTTCTTTACCTAGCTATTATATTCTCAAGTTCTCCTATTTTCTTATTATTTTCCTATAGTTCCTTGTAGTTTTAAGAGATCAATATAGCGGACAAGCTTTGTAGTAGACATAGGCAAGCTTAACCACGTTATATCTTGTGCATTTTACCTTAATTTCTCATATACTCAACATTTTTAATTTTTAAGCCTATAACAAGTAAGCTTTGTTAATACAAATGCACTAACATAATTTGGAGGTTGGATAAAATTTTAGTCAGCACTTTAGTGCTATAAGGTAGGCCTCCCCAAAAAGCTCTCACCTTTCCTCTCTTTTTCTTCTTTACAAAAAATCTATTCTAGTTATTGCATGAATCCAAATGGTGATAACGAGGGTACCATCTCTAATGATCGTGACATTAATTGTAACATTGTCATCAGCTTCACTTGTCCCATCCTTAGGGTTAGCAACAATATGTGACGAAGTTTGCTTCAAGGTTTAACTAAAGTAGGAAAAATAGCCCATGAAATCAATGATCTAATGAAAAGGTTGGACATTCAAAAGGCCATAAACTATGGTCCCTTAACCTTCCAGAAGCTGGTCTAAATCATGCCTAGCTTAAAGTCCTATGCGGCTATAATCATGTTTATACCACCCAAAAGAGTGTGGTGCTCGAAACCCATTCGGGGTAGCTCCTATTCAATATAAGAGAATGCATGTTGCAAATGGGCCAAGTCACATTATTGATATTAACCCAGAATTGACTATGCATAGATAATTAAGGAATCGTCGTTCCCCTTCAGTAGAACATTCATCGGCTGTTGAACGCCTTCGGGCAGTAGATGGAGCTTCAGAATTGGAATTCGAGTGTCTTAAAGTGGTACTCATGCCATCAGTAGAGACCACATGGCCCTTTCGACACACTCTCAGTCCCATAAGTGTATGGACAAGCACAAATCAGGAGAAGGGCAAGCCTGGCATTCATGGTCACCCTTTGTGCACAGGGAGAGGAGATCCCCCTCCTCATTTGACCATCGTCACTGTCACCTTCCAGTATATCCATAACAACATGCATCTTAGCGGGCCTGAATTTTCGCTAAATTGAAAATTCAAGTCCGCTAGGGTATGGATCATTGGTATTTATATCCTATAATAAACAAAAGTACATCAAAGAGCTATCAATAAGAAATCGCAGTGGAATAAAAAGCATAATAAACATATAATTATTGAACCAGGTTAATATTTATGGTATCTAGCTCCCTTGTTAGTGCCGAGCATGCATAAGAAACTCTGACCTTCCATCATTTTTGCTTTGCACTAGTACCCATCCTTACAAATCTATCATATAGGTTAATATGAGGAGGGGATCAAAACAAAAGTTTCGGTGAATGGTAAATTAGATGCTTTATCCATCATACCAGTTTATGCCGACTGTCTTCCATTACGTGTTATGTCTACAATTTAAACTTGGTCGTCCTGACTTTATGTACTTAGCCCAACCTACTTGAGGTATACAATATCTATATATGTATAATATATATATATATATATATATATATATATATATATATATCATGACCCTCCAGGACTCCGCCACTCAAACTATCATGGACCCAGCTCCTTGGACTATTGAGGACGCAGCTCCTCAGACTATCATATTCGCTTGACAGACTTTAACTAAGTGTTATCTAGCATTGCCTCCTAACAATAAACAACTTTGAGGCAGCGCATATCCCATATGTGACGTACACTAGTAGAAGGTGTAGTCCATTTAGGCATAACCCAATTACATCGACTGACCACTCTAGGACCGACGATGCTCTTGACCTATGTGTACAGCCCTACTCCTCGCATCTATGATACCAACCCTGTTAACATAACACCGAGCCTATAATTACCATCTTATTTAGATTTCCTAATGCAGCCAAGGAAATGCCAACTTGGTTACTTAACATATACCATTTATAAGGATTGAAGTAGACCCTACTTGGCTCTTTAACACTTCAAATCAACGAGAACCCTACTTTGGTATATACCCTTCACCTAAATGTGAACTTATATTCCCATGGGTTGAAGATGTACCATATTAATATAATGTATACGCAATTGCTAATAGCCCCTTTTGGAGGGTAGAATTCTGTAGTGCAACATTATTAAACTCGAATTCCAATCCTTAATAATGACTTTGTCATTTTTAGTTAATTTAAATCATTAAATAGATCTAATGATTCATAATCGCCATAACGTAGACTTAAGGCTTTACAAATTTAGCTATTATTATGCCTCCTAAGTTCAAATATTAATATTCCTTTACTTTTTACGCGTGTTTACTTCTTATTTCATTGTTGTCATTATATGACATTTACTACTTCTTTCTAAATCTATTCTGTTTCTAATTGTTACACTTAGATATAATATACTACTTCTTTTCAATTTATACAATGAGTATATTTATCGCTTCTTTTCAATTCATCCCTGTTTAATGAAATTACCCAATACTTCAGTTCAATGTCTTATTCATGTTAGCACTTATTGTTTCTTTTCTAGCATATTTTTAATGACATTGGGTTATTATTAATAATATTTATATATTAATTTTCACCATTAGGGATTTCTACATTTTAATGCATTGGAACTACATCTTCCCTAAAGGAAAGAGATGTGCAAAGTAAGAAAGTTACCATGTTTTGCATTATCGTCATTGATCTCTCACTTTACAAAGACGCCGCGTGAGCTTATCACTAGTTGTAGGATAAACATTTACATAGCAGGAAGATGCTGGCCTTAAAAAGGAAATGAATCGTCTTCGCTAATAACTTAAAAGAATGCAAGCTTGGAGTATTGGGGGTAAAGCGTTATCTGACGATGAGAGTGGAGAGCCATTCTCCTAGGAAATCATGAGTACATACATCTACAAGTGGTGTGCCTTACCACTAATTGCAAAACATGATTGGCGTGTTGACCCATCATACCACATTATCTCTTCAACTCCATCACCCGAGCCGGGTGGCTTTTCGGTTATGCAAAATATCTTCTTCCCATTCCCTCTTACTTGACTTGCCTCCTACTGGTTCCTACATTTACAACTGGGAGACATTCATTCTTGGACCCAGTTGTGTACAGACCTCGAAACTACGTCCTTTGCTTCAAAGACCCATGTCATGATGTTAGAGAGCTAAGTAACCAAGGCTAAGGATGTCAAAAAGAACAACCTGGTTGTGGCCCTTTGCTTGAGGGTGAGGTATAAGTTAAGGAAGTGGAAAACATTACAAAAGCAGTCAGCCACATCCCTAATTGATTTGTATCAACATGCGAACAATATCATGAGGGTGGAAGATGATGCTTTGCAAGAGTACGATGATGTGGTATGACATTCAAACAAAGTTAGTACCCGTAAGGGAACCAACCATAAATAACGGTTAGCAAAACAACAACAAAAGGCATGTTCAAGACGTCACCCAATACAAGCCTAGGTATGCTAACCCTACCACTTTGAATCAAGATATGGAATCCATATATCTTACGACCTGGTTTCGGATACCGTTCAAAAAACCTCAAGCCATAAGAGGAGGGAGAAGGGAGAAACTAGCGACAATGGCAAGTACTATAGTTGCATTAAGTCAGTGGCTACTTCACCAATGAGTGTTGCATGTTGAAGGATGAGATAGAAAGGTTGCTCTAGGAATAAGTGCTTATAGACTATGTTCGTCACCAGGTCGACCAAAGAACGCCTCGTGACATTCTACTGGCTCAACCCCAACCACCCAATAATGATGTCATATTTATAGCTAGAATTTTGACCATCTCTAAAGGCCTATATATGGATTGAAGCAGTCAGGGAGCATAGTCCTGTTATTAAAGAGATGCGAGCTCGACCGACCAGATTTATTTATTAGAACACCGAGCATCAAAAGCGCCTAGACTAGAGGCAAATCAACCCATCACATTCACAGTCATGGACAGAGAAGCCATCTCTTACCGCTATTAGGATCCTATGTTATCCCCCTTGCAAAGGATGATGTGAGTGTACATCGGGCCTACGTAGATAGAGGTAGCTCGGTCTACATCAAGTTCAAACATGTCTTCGAGACACTCAAGCTTCCTACCTCCAACCTCACTCCCTGCCATTTGCCTTTCTACAACTTTTGGGGTGCTGGAATTATTCTAATAGGGACTACCTTTCTCATGACCACCTTCGGTAAAGTGCCCCTTGTTGTAAAGATATATGTGAACTTTGTTGTGGTTCACCGCCAATTTTCTCACAACCTCTTAATAGGAAGATCGACCCTAGCGGAGCCCGAAATTGTCCCATGCAATGGGCCCGTCATGAAATTCGCTATCCAAGGTTGGGTCAGTGATTAAAGAAAATAAAAAAAGCGATTGTTTCATATAATGGGACCTCCCATCTTCAAGAAAAGAAGGGTTTCCTTATGCTTTAACAAGAATTCAACAATAATCAATGACGATTCACTCATAAGAACCTTCGATCGGTCAGCGCAACGGTTCATGTTGAGACCGCCCCTAAATGTAAAAAAGAGGCACCAACATCAACTACTCCCTTCATTTATTGTAACCTTCCCGATGAAGTCGTATTTATTGGTGGCGTGCCACCTAGGAGAGTGCTCGAACCGGTCAGTGCTCACACTCGTGCCCTTGCCCTTGAAGAACCTACCATCGACGACGTTATCACCCAGGAGTAACCCTGAGCCTATCAGTGCTTTGGTTTATGCTGAGACCAGCCAAAGCAGTGATGCTACACTAACTTATCATCTGTCGCCCGAGAGAACCTATAAGCCTTATAGCCCTATGGTTCGTGTAAGGATTTCCCGCCATGTTAAAGACCAGGATGGCACGATGCCCATCTCCTTGGCCACTCTCTAAAGAACGAAAGACCTAGTCATAGCAAGGAATAAGCAAGTCGCACTTTGTTGGCAAGCGAGGATGTTCAACAATGCAACTCCTACCCTTATAATATCTATAGACTCATCCACGAGAGCCAGGGGTAGCCTTAGCCCTTGACCCAAGCATAGATGTATACCCTCATCGAGGATGTCATAAAGCGCATGATTTATGCATTGGACCAATGCAACTCAGAAACTAGCTTGGATCTTGTTGATGAACCGCTTGACCCCCACATGGAAGGCAAGCTGGCTACTTCAATCAAGTTAATATATGTAGATAGTACCGAAAGTATTAAGATTGTTTAGATCGGCACTGAGCTCGACCCAATGTTAGAGATGAGCTGATCAAATTCTTGAGATAAAGAAAAGATTCCTTCGCTTAATGGTGCACCGATAAGACCAACAAGGTCAAAGAATCATTTTCCATGCACCGAACATTGATCCGAAGGCATCCCTTATACATCAAAACTGCAGACCCTCCAATGGCTTCATCTAAGAGGAAGAATACCCATTTTCGATAGCCAATCCAGTACTTGTTAGAAAAACAAATAGACATTGGAGAAGTTTCATTAACTTTTCGACCTCAATAAACACTGTCCTAAAGACAACTTCTCACTATAATGCACCAATTAGCTAGTACATGCAACCGGTGGGCATGCGCTCCTTACATTCATATGGACGCCTATTCTGAGAATAACCAAATTGCCTTGCATAGCTCATACCAAGAGCATACTTCCTCCATCACTAATGCCGACCTATACTACTGTTGTGCCGTGCCATTTGGACTCCAAAATTTAGGCACTACCTACCAATGGTTCGTAAACCACATTTTTTGAAACAGATTTGCTGGTCCATGGAAGTATATATAAATTATATATTATAAAGTAAAAATTATTGTAGGGGCATATACAAAACCTGGTCGAGACTTCCATCATTCTATGCCATTATAACATGAAATTGAATCCAAAGAAGTGCGTTTTAACCTTTCAGTTAGGAAAATTCCTCGGTTTCGTGGAGAGTGCCAAGGAGACTGAAGCTAACCCCAATACAATTTAAGCCATCCAAGGCATGCAAATCCCTAAAATCATAAAGCAAGTGCAAAGACTAAATGGAATGGTTATTGCTTTGGGTCGGTTCCTGTTAAAGGCTATCGACCGGTATCTTCCCCTATTTGATCTGATTAAGAAGGGCAAGTCATTTTCTTAGAACGATGAGTGCACTAATGATTTGAAGAATTAAAGCCACATTTAGCTACTCCTTCAGTACTTTCTTAGCCTATTGATGTAGTGGACTTGTACATATACCTTATACTAACTGACCATGCGATAAGCGCTACATTGATCTGAGAAGATGAAAAGGTTCAACGGCCGATCTTCTACATTGGTAGAAGGTTGTCGAACCCACGGACAAGATACACATGGTTGGAAAAGCTGGCTTTCTTCCTACTAATGGTAGGCCAGAAACTTTGACCATACGTTCGAGCTCATCACACTAAAGTCCAGACCAGCCGACCATTGAAATCTCAACCGACCCAACATAATGGCTAGCTAATGAAGTTGTCCATCGAGCTTAGGAAAAATAACATCTCTTTCCATCCTTATACTTCTATCAAAGGATATGTTGTGATAGATTTAATTGTTAAGCACTCAAGCTTAGATATCGACGAGGAGGGGACCGTCATTAATTAGCAAACTCATGCATCTATATGGATGGAGCATCAAACAATGAAAGGGTATGGCCTGACATGTTTCTCGTCACCCCTGAAGTAAGAGAACCCTTTTACATTTGCCTCACTTTCAAGGAAACCAACGATGAATCCGAATATGAGGCTATCTTGGCCAGACTCAGTATAGCAATAGAGTCATGCATGGATTCCATCGATATGTTTGGTGACTCATCTCCAGTCGTTAATCAAGTTGGCAAGAACTTCAAAATCAAGGGCAAAACATTGGCCTTATATGTTGTAAAAAGCCAAGAAAATAATTAACACCTACTTGTAGTTCAAGCTAGAACAGATACCCATGGAACATCATGCCAAGGCTAACCAACTGGCTAAGGCGGTAAGTAACCCATGATATACCACCCAATGGGTTTCATTGGAAATCCAAGACAACCCCTGCAATGAGCCGTAGGCAACAGTAGTGGAGATTGACATGCATACCAATGAACAACCTGATGGCTCACCTGATCAAGTATTCTATAAATGAAAAACTTCATGCCGATCACAAAGAAGCCAGAAAGGACCTTTACTGGGATCTTTATTACACAATCATGGATGGGAAGCTCATTAACTTGGAATACTCTACACCGCTTTAGCGGTGCATGATTGAAGACGAAGCCGGTCGAAGTCTGGAATAATTGAATTAAGGATTGTGGGGATCAAGCTAGAGGGTAAAGATTGGTAAATAAAGCTTCACCTCATGGCCATTACTAGCCTATTGTGATCAAGAACTCGATAGAATGCATTAAGAGGTGCGATCAGTGTCAACGATTCACTAAGATTCCTAGAGCCTCTCCTACCTTTCTTACCCCTATGACTTCCCCATGTTTGATCGATACTTAGGGAATTGACTAGATATGAAAGCCGCTAAATGCAAAGAGGGGATACAACCAAGCTATAGTCATGATCGACTACTCCACTAAATGGGTTGAGGCTAATCCTCTTATTGAGGCCATCGCCCCTAAGAAACTGAACTTCGTAATCAACAACATTATCTGTTGATTTGATTAGCCAAAGAAAACCATCATTGACAATGGCACTCAGTTTGAAAGTGGCCTCTTCCAAGACTTCTATGAAAGAAATGGGATCGAGAAGTGCTTCTCTTCAATCCCCTATCTCAAGCAAATGGCCAGGTGGGGGTCGTCAATAAAACCATTAAATCAATACACAAGAAGCGCCTCACAAAAGCCCTAAAACTAAGCTGAGGAACTATGTAACAACCCAAACCATAATGGGCCAGAATTTCAATTAAATCGAAACCCAAGTCCATCAAGGTATGGATCATTGGTGTTGGTAACCTGAAAAATACATAAGTATATCAAAAAGCTATCTATGTAAACTCAGAGTAGAATAGAAAATATAATAGAACATATATACCAACTAAGGCTATTACCTTGGAATTAATATTATTCCTTGGATATTCAGCTGCCTTGTCAGTCCCGAGCATGAATGAGAACACTTCTCCATCTACTGCTCCCGTCTTGCGCCAGTATCTCATCCCTCTAAATCAATCCAATAGGTTATAATGAGGAGGGGTTCAGAACAACGTTCAGGTGACTAGAAAATTACATACTTTATTAATAACACTAGTTTATGCTGACTGATCTCTATTTAAGTGTTATGTCTATTATTCAGGGTTTACCCATTTAGTTCTATATGCACGTATAATATATTCAACCTTCTCCAAGGCATAACTATATGTGTGTATGTATAAACATTGTACCACCCAAAAGAACATCCCAGCCACTTAATAGTTCTTGAATAGGGGGTGGCAAACTCGATGTCCATTTAATACCTCAATCCCGAAGCGGGCCCTCCATAACGTAATCGCCAATCAATCGACCCTAGCTACAAAGGCCGATGACCCCTAGATATGACATTATAATTTAATTTTCCATATTACTAACACATGTTAAAGATTTATTTAAGGGTTAACTAGCCCACCTTTGACAAACAAACAATTAATTAAAGTTTGAGGTCTTTGCTTATCCTATATGGATTCCATATTTTTAGGAAGCAAAATCCATCAGGGCATAACCCAAGTCTTTGCTAATGACCTCGTGGGACTGCCGGTAGTCAAAGCATATATGCCAACCCTACTTATAAATCCAGGTTTACCAACTACACTGATTTAGCCCACGGACTTCCACAACCCAAATACCATTTAAACTTTTTTAATATAAGTTGAGGAAGATGCCCACTCCAGTTACTTAATACCTCTCGCTTAGAAATGAAGCAGACTGCATTTTCTTATTAGACACTGTCGTAGATTATTTAAGACTTCTTAGATAGAGAGAAGGTAGACCAAACAACCATTTGATATCTTCCACTCTTGAGTAAACCCCTTTATATCCCTAAAGGTACCAAACCATTTAATACTTCAAATCCAAGACGAACCCTTTATATATTTTCCCATACGTATACGCGAACGTATATCCCATCCTCATAGGTCCTATAGTTAGAGATGTCCCACATCAGTGGTATGTATATACAATAGTCGGTAGCCTCTAGGCAAATGACAGACTTCTATTATGTAACTCTACTGACCTCGCATTCCATTCCATACTAAACCAAACCATTTATCCTAAACCTAAATATTAGGCTAATCCACTAATTTATGCTCATCCGAAACATAATATTGAGGCCACACAATTTCCACCATGGAAACTATATTGCCTCCAAAGTTTATTTATTAGTAGTAAATTACATATTCGCGGCGAACATATTCCTATATTATCGGGTTATTTCATATATTCTTCATTTTCTTCTTTTGTCCCATAAATATAATTGTTCGTAATAAATAATTATTAATATTCAAATTAGACAATCATTAATGATATTTATTTATTCTTTCCAATTCAACTTATCATGCCTATCCTATTTTCCCATAAATTTCATATTAAATTCTATAATCAACCACATTAAATGCATTAATGTCCATATTTAATTTCTATAACTCCCTATTAACTACACTGTTATTACCCACTAAATTTACAATCATTGTTCGTAATTTTTGGAATTACTACCTCTTTTTCATTGCAGTCACTTATTCCTATGATTTACTATGCTATTATTATTTAGATGTCCTAATTATAACTTGTACGAGTACCAACATATATTTATTTACTATTCTTTATTCGTTACCCTGTGTATATTTTTATTTTTTAATCTGTAGGCATGGTTATACATGTATATATATTCCTATTTTTAACTCATTAATTCCTGCGCATAGGAATATACACTTATGCACACATTCTATAAAGAACATTCATTTTCATATTTTAATATTTTAATGCTATACCTTCCAAAAAGGATTACCATTACAACTTTCTATAATTTAATTAAGAGTGAGACTTTCACTCCATTTTAAAATTACAAGGAACTATCTTTTTTCTGTTATTGAAATACACGGTGCAAACTACAGAGAAGAACATCTATACTTCACACATCTCTTTCAATTTTATATTTTTCTTACTATTCCAAACGACTCTGTTTTTATGCAAAGTTATGTAATTAGGTAATTTGTAGAAATTTACATGGAAATAGATACAACAAAATAGTACCCTCAATGCTCACAATAAGTTGAAACATAGAAATTTACATTCCAAGTCAAATTAGGACAATCCAAATGAATACCAAAAAACTTACAACCCAATTAACATAAATCCGGAATAAACTTCACAATCCTATCAATATCATACATTAAATATCATTCATTTCCAAACTTCTAGATTAATGTGTATACCATTCCATTCTAATTTCATAACCCACAAAATAGGTATATGGAATTTCAATTATATACATTCATTTTAAGCCTACAGTTCAACAGATATTTCATAGGCATAATAATTAAATAAAATTCAATGATATAAATTTCAGTGCTATACAACTAATATAATTTTCCACTCACCAGCTTTCCAAATCTCCCAAATCCATTTTCATTCCTTTAATTGATCCATCTTCCTTGCCAATCCAAAAATATGTATAACAAGATATATACATATCCATTAGAATTACAGATCTGAGAGGAGTGTTGAGTTAAGTGGAAAATAGATTTGCGGTGATCGCCCTACACTATCGACAACCAATATAACTATATAGTCGCCGCTGATGTGCCCGGCCGATGTAGGACGATCATCAAAGGTTAAAAGAAAATTATTACCTAAAACTTATTGTATGTATCACAAGCGCATAGAATAAAATATAGTACACGTCATAGATATAAATAGGGAGACGGTCACAATTAAGTGATCAAATATCAAAGTACAGATCCATAGAGTTATACAACAAGTAATAGAGTTTATACAAAACAAAAATAAACTCAAATAGATGTCTCATAAGAGTAGTAATAAGCAAGTAGTATCAAGGTTCTGCAGTGTTGCATGACGGAATAAGCATTAAAAATTCATATATAATACGAGATAGCTCCATCCAGCTTGTCCTTTACATAGCTACCACGTCGCACCTAGACCTGTTATCTAGTCTACTCATTTAAGAGTACTCGAGATAATAAAAAGCAAAGTATGAAAACTCGAGTCAGATAACTATATGGTGTGAGCAATAAATGAATCTCAAATACTATACAAGTCGATATAGTAAGGAACAAGGTATATGAAATATACATGACCTCTCCCTGCAACCAAAGAGTTAGCATAGAATGAACATAATATGCTGCTTTAGAATACCATAAAGGTATACTTCAAACTAAGTATGATGACGAGTGTTCAGGTATCCCTATCTCCATTACCTATCTCCAATGACATTCCTAGAGTGATAGACTATAGAAGAGAACAACCAAAACAATCATAGCATCCATCAAACAATCCTCACTATCACTTAATGTGCTATAGATATATGGTAACTCGTATAGCCTTTCACTAGAGTGGTAGACTATCTACTATTACGGCTTTCTATGTTCCATGATTTCTCTATGTTTCATGCTTATTTAAATTTTTTCTTATAAACTATATGATCTTTAGAACTCTTCTAGTATTTTGTTATGTATTTATTTGGTTGCTGAACTTGTCTAAAAACTGTGTATCTGTGAACTTATGTTTCTGTTTTAGTGTTTGGGTATGTAATCTCTCTTCTGTTATGTGTACTAGTTCATGTTATCTTTGAGTATGCGCTGTTTCAATGTCAAAATGTTTTTTTATTAATGAAAAATGGGGAGAGATTTGTGACAGTCAAGAATCATATGCTTAGGGGGAGACTATTTTTTTTTACTCTTTTGTATATATAGTTGTCATCATCAAAAATAAGAAGATTGTTACTAGTGTTTTGATGATGACAACTATATCATCCTATATTTCTAGTATATTACCATATTGCAAGCGAAAGAGCTACAACAAGACAATATGACTACCACCAAGAAGGATTGATCACATTCAAGAAATTTAAAGATCATCAAATTTGAGTATGTATATGGTCATAGAATTATATGTAAAACATCTTTTGTATCTCATATATACACATATACATGCCTTTATACATTACCGGTTACAAGGAGATTATTTATATCCATGTTTCAAAAAGCAATAACTCATTGTCAGTTTGGTCAATGAACGTTTTTTCTTAGTCGATTGGAGGTAGTCGATTGAGAAAACATCTCAATCGATTAAACCTTATTATTTCACCATACTTTTAATTTTTTTGAATTTCTAGCGCAAACTCTTCTGTTCTTATTCAATAGACTGAATTTTACACTCATCTCACTGAACGTTGTATAACGACAATTTTCTAAAGAGTCGCTTTGAAAAGTTACATCCTTTCTAACAATAATAATCATCTACAAATGATTGCGACCTTTTCGTATACCTCTTTGATTTCTATAAATACACTACAAGATCAGAATTCCAAAATCCAACTTGCTTACATACTATTTCTATATTCTCTGATCTCTTAGTACTCATTGCAATTCAGTTCTCAATATTCACTTAAACTACTTCCATTATCACAAACTATACACTTCCACATTAGCAAGGAGATTATAGGAAGAATTATACCAGTAGTCAATATCCGTGTTATTTGAAACACAAAGTTTGTCTAAGAAACTCTTTTGTACAAGCCTTTTTTCTCCGAGCGAAGTGAGGGTTATTTAGTTAAAGGAAATTCCAAAGGGGAGCTTCGGGAGTGGATGTTGGACGAGAGATTTGAACCAGTATAAACTAACCGTGTAGTCTACTTTACTATTTCCATTGCATTTACATTATTTTTTTACTATTGGTCATCTTCGATCATGTGCATAATGACTAACAAGTGGTATCAGAGCACGGTCATTTCCATCTACAGTAACACAGTGAAAATTCATTAATATGGCAAGCACTTTTCAAGAAGGTCAATCGCTACCCATCCTCTACTATTTACTGGTTCTAACTATGCTTACTGGTCAACTCGTATGGGAATTTTCGTGGAAGCAAATGGGTTGGTAATACGTCTAGCAATTCAAAACAAATATAAAGCACCGAACATTGACATTAGCACTTGGACTGATGCATAGAAAACAGCGGCATTTAACAATTCCAAAGCTATGAAAGTATTATTTTGCTCACTTGACAAAAATGAATTTTCACATGTCATGCTTTGCACCACTGCATACGATATATGACGCACTTTACAAGTCACACATGAAGGCGCAACTAAAGTCAATCAAACAAAAATCTCGATTTTATAAAACCAATTCTCATCTTTCAAAATGAAAGCAAATGAATCGATTATTGATATTTATGCTAGATTTCAAGCCATTTAACAAGATATCATGGCACTTTGAGTCAAATTCATAGATTTTGATTTAGTCACACAGATTTTAAACTCTTTGACAAATGAATGGGAAAGAAAATTTTTAGCCATCGAAGAAGCTAATGATCTTTCTCAACTCAAAGAGCTAATGGAAATCTGATGTCATATGAAGCTAACTTCATGCAGAAAGGTTCAAAATCATGAAAAGAAAAGCATTGCATTCTAAGCAAGTAATGAAGATTCAGACTTAGACGAAGATGATATAGGTTTTTATTACCAAGAACTACAACAAATTCAAGAAGTTGAAGAAGATGACCAGATTTCAAAACGGTGGAAAACCAAACTCCTTAAATCAAACTTTGATTAAATGCTATGAGTGTAACAAATTTGGCCACGTGAAGAAGGATTGTTCACAGTTCAATAATGATAAAAAGAAAAGCAAGTTTGAGAAATTCAAGAAAAAGAAATGAGCTTTTCAAGTAACATGGGATGATTCAGATTCATCTTCTTCATATGATAGTGATAGTGAAATTGACTCAGAAAAAGCAAATGTGTGTTTTATGGATAACACTAATGAGGTACCCAGAATTAAAATAAAAAGTAAAGGAAGTGGATACTCGATAGTGGTTGCTCCAAGCACATGACTGAAAATGCTCATATGTTATCAAATATAACATATATCGATGGCGTCACTATGACATTTGGAGATAATTCAAAAGGATTTGTCATCGGCATTGGAGAAGTCATCAATATCGGTATATCAAATTCTCCTATAATTACTAATGTTTTATTGGCAGAAAATTTGAAACACAACTTATTAAGTATAATCAATTATGTGATAAAGGATCTAAAACTGATTTCAAGAAAAACAAATGCAATATCTCTGACCAAAATAAAAGTCTATTTTTTGAAGGATTTAGAAATCGAAACATATATGTTTTAAACATGAATGTTAAAAAACACTAATTTATGCTTAGCCGCAAATCATGATGATCCTAGATTATGGCATAAACATATTTGTCACATAAATATTAAGAATATCAACGAACTAGCTAAAAATGAATTAGTTAGAGGATTGCCAAAAATCAACTAAAAAGTTAAAACCTATGTAATGCTTGTCAATTTAGTAAATTAAAGAAAAGTTCACTTAAATCTAAAAGGGAAATTTCCACAAAGAAATCTCTCGAACTACTCCATCTAGATTTATTTGGACTGACTCAAGTATGTTCAATAAATCATATCAAATATGTTTTTGTAATTATTGATGATTTTTTAAGTTATACTTGGACATTATTTTTAAAACATAAAAGAGACAGTTTTGAAATGTTCAAAAATTTTGCTAAACGAATTAAAAATTTGATGAATTTAAAAATTAAAAGTATACAAAGCAATCATAAAGATGAATTTGAAAATGAACTATTCATAAATTTTTGCAACAAAAAGGGAATTAGTCATAATTTTTCATTTTCTTATACACTACAACAAATTGGTGCTATAGAAAGGAAAAATTGAACTTTATAAGAACGTGCACGAACTTTACTAAATAGTAGTGACCTACCAAAAAGGTTTTGGACCAAAGTTGTTGCTGTCGCATGTTATGTATTGAATCGTGTAACACTTAGACCAACGACTAAAAACACATGCTATGAAATATGTTGCAAAAAGAAACCTAAATTATCATATTTTTAAGTATTTGGATCAAAAAAAAAATTATTTTAAACAAAAAGACTATCTAGGAAAATTTGATTCTAAAGCCGATGAAGGAATTTTTGTTGGCTATTCGGATCGAACTAAAGCATATATAATAATAATAATAATGATAATAATAATATCGATAAAAATAATGATAATGTGATTACCTCACCACCCAGGATATTAAAAGACCATCCAATTGATAATATTATCGGTGATTTAAATACCAAAGTATCAACCAATAAACAGTTAAATCAAATTAGGCATGCTGCGTTTATGTCAAATTTTGAACCTAAATATTATAAAGAAGCATCAAAAGATGATTTTTGGAATACTGCAATGTAAGAAGAACTTAATCAATTTGAAAGAAATGACGTATGAGAACTTGTACCAAGACCAAACGGTCAATCTATAATTGGAACAAAATGAGTTTTCAAAAATAAAGCAGATTAAAATGGAAACATTATTCGAATTAAAGCAAGATTAGTAGCTCAAGGATATGATCAAGAAGAAGGAATTCATTATGAAGCGACATTTTCTCCAGTATCACGTCTTGAAGCAATATGAAAATTACTTGCTTTCACATGTCATCATAAATTTTAACCTTTTCAAATGGACGTAAAAATGCATTTTTAGAAGGATTTATAAAAGACAAGGTTTATGTTGAACAACCTTCGCTATTTGTTCATAAGAAATAACCCGATCATGTATTTAAACATAAAAAGGCTCTATATGGATTAAAACAAGCACATCGTGCTTGGTATCAAAGATTGAAAACTCATTTTCAAAATTCTAGTTTTCAAATTGGTAAAATTGACTCTACTTTATTTATCAAGCGAGAAAATAATGATATATTAGCTGTGCAGATAAATGTTGACGATATTACATTTGGATCAACTAATGAAAAATAGTGTAATGAATTTTCTGACACTAAGAAAAATGTATTTGAAATGTCACATATAGTTGAATTAAATTACTTTTAGGGTTTGAAAATAAGACAACTAGAAAATGGAATTTTTATAAATCAAGAAAAATACTGTCGAGATTTAAAACGCTTTGGAATAGAAAATAGTTCAAGTAAACCGACCCGAATGGGTACTAATCTAGATTTGGATAAAGATGAAATCGGAAAAGATTATGACAAAAATTATACCGAATATGATAGGATCCTTATTATACTCAATGACCAGTAGATTGGACATTACGATGAGCATATATTTATGTGCACGATTTCAAGCACAACCAAAGAATCATATCATCGAGCGGTTAAACGAATTTTAAGAGACTTAACCCACACCAATTATTACGGTCTTTTCTACCCGAGATATAGCTCATTCAACTCGTTTCATATAGTGATGCTGATTTCAGTGGTTGCAAAATGGATAGAAAAAGCACAAGTCACATATGCCATTTTATTGGTCAATCTTTAGTTTGGTGGTTAGTAACAAACGAAATCATGTTTCACTTCCGACATGTGAGACTGAATACAACTCGGTGGCTTTAGCATGTGGTCAAATAATTTATATGCAACAAACACTTCTAGATTTCTATAAATTAATTTCTAAACCTCCCATTTATTGTGATAATACTATTACCAAAAACCTTTCCAAAAATCCTGTTAATCATCTTCGAACAAAATACATTGATATTTGTCACCATTTCTTAAGAGATAATGTTGAAAAGGAATTATATCACTTGAATTTATTAATACTGAAAATGAAATTGTAGATATTTAACCAAACCATTAGGCGAACAACTTTTATAAAACTAAAATGAGATCTAATAATTTGTTCTTACAATGAATTAGTAAACTAAGGTATATATCTCAAATAAAATGCATTTTATAAAAATATTTTAAAATGTTTTTTATCCATACAAAAGCTAACTAACTTCTGCTTTAATTTCTATGGTTAAAATTTTACTTACCTTACAAATAAACTTCCAAAATAGTAAACAAATCTTATATAAAGGAATCCTCCTTTAAACTAAATTCATATATCCTTTTTAACAATCGCTGTTTAAAACCTTAAACTACTTTTATTTAAAATGTCGTCCGACCATAATTCTAGTTACTCCATAATTGACCTTATTCTCCATCCTTAATTAATGTTACTACCTCTCCAAAGAAAGCAATTCCACCCTCGAATAAATCAACTTCTCTAAATATTATGAACTCTCCAACATACCATACTTGCTATTCCTCGAAAGGGAAAAAAATAAAATGTGCAATCAATCTTGACTCATCGTCACCAGAAACTAAAGTAGATGAAATCTTCTGCTACCAATAGCAATAGAAGGAGTTCAATGTGAAATTCTCTTTCGAGCAGCGATGGCAAGGAAGACACCTCAATTTCTTGGAGAAATGCATCTCCACTATATGTGGACATTCTCTGATGAAAGACCGACTCCATAAAAAATCACCATGTATAGTTGAGATGCCGGTTAGACCAGGCAATCTTACTCCCTGTAATATATGGGGAGTAGGACCCCCTAACCAACCTAAATTACTTCAAACTTCAAAACACTCGTATTGGTCTCCACTGAGGCCATTTGTTGAAGAGACAAAAGTTGAACCGAATTCATAGGACTTACAAGAAACTAGAAAATCTGACTCCTCTAACGAAAAATAAAATTATGATGGTGTTACGTTTAAAATATTTGATGAAATATTATTGCATTCTTTTTATATATTATTGTATGTAACAATCATTTAAATTTTTTGAATAAATTTTAAATGTTTCCACATTTAAATCATCAAAATAAGCCAATTCTTAAAATATACAGGTCACAGAACAAAGTTTAAAATATAAACAAATAATATTCTCAACACAGTCAGAAATTGTAAAACAAACCGGCTACTGGTCTGTCGACTGAATATAAAACTTAGTCGATTGAAATCATCACCTCAACCTTCAAACTTTCAATTTTACCCATTTGAATTCTTTCCTAAACCTCTGTATCAAATTTGACCCTTTTCAATCGACTGAAATCCTGGGTCGGTCGACTAAAAATGGTCCAGCGTTCTCTGGATCGGAAATACCCTATTTCAGTCTACTGAAAAATGTCCTCCGTCGACTATATTGGGCCAACCTGCTTTTTACAAACCCAAACTGTCATTTCTCTTTGTCACTTTCTCCAAATTTATTTCCTCAATCAAAAACCCTAAATTCCTTCCTCAAAATCAATGCTACATATCCAAAGAATCATGTTTCGAAGAAGAGAGCACAGTAAGGCAAAGAACCAGCTGGTCCATCCCATCCTAAATTTTCTCCGATGAATAATTGCAACAATGGTTGAATGGAGGTAAAAATATCTTCAATACTTTAATGAATTGAATGATAAGCATATATTTCAAGAAACTTTGTATAAGATGTTCGATTTCTCCCAATTCATCATTGAAGATTTGGCCCGAGAACATTGATTTCTTTCACTAATCGATGCTAAGGAGAACAAGGTGAAAATTTACCCCTATTTGGTAGGAATGCTCTATGAAAACCTCCAGGGTGATTTTATAAACCTCTATATGGTGATGATGATGGGCAATTATGGAGTAGGGTTTTGGGGGTTGATATAGTCTTAAATGTCCATGACTTAGAGTTATTCTTAATTGTAATAACTTTGGTGTAAAACTAAAGGATATCCATTACCATAACATAGCTTATGATGAAGTAATTACCTTTTCGAACTGAAAAGAAAGAAAACATTTCAGTCAATTTACTACCTCAAGCACGTGTAATTAAAAAATGATCCTTCGCACTATTCTACCCCAAACTGGAAGTTATGAAAAGATATATGACAACAACTATAAAAATTTATATGTGATTTACTCAAATCAAAAGTTGAATTGGGCTTGAGTCATTCATGATGAAATCAAAAGCTTTCACTCCCATACTCGTTATACGATATTTTATGGTATTTACTTGATGAAGATCTTAACTCATTTCGGAATCAATGTTGACACGCTACAAGACTTACTTCATCCAAAGATTATGGACCAAAAATCTATTTCTCTAATGAAGCTTTCATCTAAAATGGAGACTCTTCCTCCATATAAAGAATATGTTTCTCATCTTATTCCTAACACTATAGGACAATCTTCAACTTCGACTAGTGGAACAAGAGAATATCCAATAAGAAAATCTGGAAGAAACTCAATAGAGTATGGATAGTGATCAAGGAATAACTTTGTTCAGAATATCTAAAAATGTAACCACATCGGATGCTATTCTCAAAAATCAGGAAATAATCTTCAACCAACAAAAGATATTGATTAAACGCCAATGAACTTTTAAAAAGACTACTCTTAGGTTCTTGGAGACGATTTAGAACAACCTTACTTCGCATTCTCATTCTTCTTCACCATCAAGTACAGAGCCGGAATCTTAGATACTTGGGTAAGACTATTTACTATATGGTTTTCTATGTTCCATGATTTCTCTATATTTCATGCTTATCTAAGTGTTAGTTTTTACGAACTATGTGATCTTTAGAACTCTTTTGTTATTTTGTTATGTATTTATTCGGTTGTTGTTGAATTTATCTAAAACTATGTAATTGTGAGCTTATGTTTCCATTCAGTATTTGCGTATGTAATCTCTCGTCTGTTTTGTGTATCAATTCATCTTATCTTTGGGTATGTGATGTTTCAATGTCAAAGTGTTTATTTGTTGTAGATAACAAAGTGGTGGTGATAGGGGGATCATATGCGTAGGGGGAGACTTGTTTTTGAAAGTCGGGGGTAATTGATAGGATCGTGTAATATGGAATAGCTATATGGTTAATATATATATATATATATATATATATGGTAAGTAAAAAATCGCACCAAGATTTTATACTGGTTCGGATCACTTGTCCTACGTCCAGTCCCTAAGCTTCACTTAGGTATTCACTAACTACAAAACCCTCTCTTAACCCGGAGGAATAGGTTCACAACTTACCCGAACAACCGAACGGGATTTCTTTGCCTCAAACTACCTAAGAGGACTTCAAACCTCAATGCTAAACAAGTTTTGACTAGTTGTGTTCTTTATAACACGAATGAGTCTAATGTAGTACAATGTTCCTATAATCTTATCCTCAAGAATATGAAATATGTTTGTGAAGATTAAGGAATTATGAATTTGCTATGAATCAAATATATTAAATATAAACAGTGATTCAAGCAAAGAGAGTAGTGATTGCTTTGATAATGTTTAGAAAATATGATCAAGAAATAGATAGATTAGAGTAAGAGAATTCGATGATTGAATGATGTTTGAATCATGTATTTATAGTTGTAAAAAGGATGCATGTATTGCCAAGGGTTGTAGATAAGAGAAGCTTCCATTTCTATTGAGGAATGGTCGCAACTCTTGGGAAGAAGAAGGTGTCCTTTCATGCAAAATTCTCAGGTTTAAATTCAGTCGACTGTGCAGGAATTTCAGTCGACTGAAATTATAGTAGGAATCTTTCTGGAAAATTTTCAGTCGACTGTGCAAAAAATTTAGTCGACTGAAACTGTGCATATTTGTACATGTTTGCCAGTTCAGTCGACTGGTAAATTCAGTTCAGTCGACTGACATATGAATTTATGCATTATGAAGAATTGAAGTATGCTCAGTGAAAAATTGAAGTATAATGAATGTGTTCTTGTGTTTGTGCAACTCTTGAGGATAGATTTTAACAAATAAACCTATATATATAAAAATCATACTCAAGTTTATATTTTATTGATCTTCCTCTATCTTGCATATATTTCTTCCTTTATACATTGTCATTGATCAAAAAATCTTCGTGTATCAACATTCTCCCCCTTTTTGATTGATGACAATACTTGATTTTCTAAAGATATGTAAATTTTCTCCCCCTGAATGTGTACACCTATCTTTCCTACAAAAACAAAGTTAGTAGTACTATAGATTTTTCTCCCCCTTTGTCATCGACAAAAAGGAAGCAATAACCGCAGTTTAAGCATGGAATTAAAAGGATCAGTTTAAGCAAGAATGAATCTTAAAATTGCAAAAAAAATGCATAAAATATAATAGTTCAAATGTCATAGTTGCAAGAAACATAATAGAACAATAACTCAAATAAATTACTGATCCTTATCCCAATCGTAAGAACCTTCTCTGTCTCCTGGTTCTCTAATGACTGGTCCTCCTGATGATGGTCGATAAGGTCTTCCTCCTTGTCCACCACTAGCTCCGCTTGTGCTGCTACTGGTATGCTCCTCGGATGACGTCCATGTAAATGTTGGTGCAGGACGCTTGCCACGAGATGTTTAAGCGGTAGTAGTGCTTGAGCATGAGATAGCGTCCCAAAGCTTATTAAAAAATCCTTTGATTTTGTCAAGCTTTTTATCCACCTTTTTAAGACGATTATCAAGAATTTGTTGATTTCTTGATAATATTCCTAAGGATTGGTTGGTAGAGTAGGTCGGGTCAACAAGACGAATTTCATCTTCTTGTTCAAAATGTTCTTCGGGTTGAGGTGGCGGAGATTGTTGTTGTTGCTCTTGACGCCTAGCTTCCCATTCGGCAAGTGATATAAATCGAGGAGGTCGAGTAGGGAGTTGCATAAGGCTTATGGTCCGATGGTTTATTTGATGGACCATTGTGTTTTCTGAATCCGGTAATGGTGTATCAACATTGAGGAGAAGGCGCATGATATATTCTCCAAAGTAAATTGTGCGCATTTTACCATTATGAAATGAGAGAAACTCATCAAGGATTAGTTGTACCCAATTGACTTTAATATTGCCAAAGATGGCATATAAAGCTCGATAGTTAATTGGGTAAACGATTTCATATGAGCCCGTGCGAGGAGTGATCGTTCTCATTAGAGTTTTATGTAGAATTCTTGCTCGAGGACGAAGAGAAGTAGATTTCAAATCTTGGAAATTTATATTATCATCCATAAATTGGTGATTTATGTTATCACGAATTTGTGGATTGAATTCTATTTCTTCTAGTTTCCTTCCGATATTAGTTGACCCTAAAATGTGAGCTATTCGATCCAAAGAAAACCAAACCTTCTTTCCGCAGACCATGCTCCAAACACTGTCGTTTGGATTCCTTGGAGTTTGGTGTCCAAGATTGAGATTTGCGTAGAACAATTTGACCATAATATGATTTATGGCAATGTCATTCCGTTTCAAATAAAGAAGAGGAGTTAAGCCTGCTCGATCAGTGAGCTCTTGGAAATTGTAGGTGTGAAGACTTTGGAAATCTACAAATGAATGCTCGAAAATTCTTGAGTTCTTCATCTTGTTCCATCGGGTTATCGCGACTTCATCATATAGCCATTGAGCAATTTGAGCATCAATGGGCTCGGAGGATGAAGAAGATGAAGCTCTAGATCGTTTTGGTGCCATTTGCTTTTGATTTGAGGGAGATTGGGAGTATTTGAGATCTAGGGTTTTGGGGAAATTTGGGGAAGAAGATGTAAAAAGTGATTTTGGAAGTAAAAAATTGATGTAAATAAAGAGAATTTTACCTGGAAAAGGCCGTTCAGTCGACTGAAAATGTCTGTTCAGTCGACTGAATTGTAGACCGAAAGTTTGTAGGTTTGAATTCAGTCGACTGAACAGAGATTTTAGTCGACTGAATATTTTCCCGAGAGTTTCTGTTTAGTTTCAGTCGACTGTGCAGAAATATTTAGTCGACTGAAAATATAAAAAAAATGTTTTCTGTGTGCATTCAGTCGACTGGGCTTATAAGTTCAGTCGACTGAGTCATGTACTTTTGTTGTTTCAGGTTCTTTTTGAATTTAAACAATTTATTTTAAGAAAAATGGTTACAAATAATATATTTCAAATTGAATTATTTCTTTTGAGAAGGACTTGGATTCTTCTTTCCTTCATTCTTCATGTAATTTCTATCCCATGAATTCGGACTATATTGTGGTGTCTTAGGAGACATCCATGGATTGACGGGATCATTTGGTGTACGATAAGATGAAGATGGATCAAATGAACTGACGGGTCGAGGTAGGGGCTCAGCCACTTCGTTCTTCTTTGATCCACAGAAACGTAAGCCAATTTGTTCTAGGAAGTTCAAACGTCTAGCTGTAATCTTTTGCTCGAAGTATAGTTCTCGTTGAAGGTCAATCTGTTGTTGTTGAAAGTGATGAATCTCATCAATCTTTCTTTTCGTGTCCGAAGAAATAAAAAGTCCGCGCTTAGCCTTCTTGGTTTCTGGAGTGTAACCAGTATGATAATTTTTCCAATTATACATCGGCTCATGTGGTGGTGTTGGTGTGGGAAATTTTGGTGATGTTGGAGAGTTTTTGCTTGACGATGTGATGTTGATTGGAGAGTAGGAGTTGTTAGACGACATTTTGAGTTTGTTTAAGTTTTTAATTGTAAAATTTAGATGTTTTAAAAACTAAATTTGTTTAAGAATTTATAATAGATTTTGAGTAAACAATTAATGGTTATTGTTTAGCTAAGATTTGTAACCACATAAATATTCAATGATTAAGGAAAAACTTTGTTAAAAATGTAAGGATGTTATTAATAAATCAGTTAAAAAATGTGAGGATTATAATATAGCTGAAAATTACTCTTGATTTATATTCAGTCGACTGAAAAAAAAATTTAGTCGACTGAAATATGTATATATCTATTGTAAATTTAATTTATATCATTAAAGGATATTATCCCTAATTCTCGTCGAAGTTTTATGAAGGAATTTTCTAATAAGGGTTTAGTAAATATATCGGCAATTTGATTTTCGGTAGAAATATGTTCTAGATTAATTATACCTTTTTCGATATTGTCACGTAAAAAATGGTGACGAATATCTATATGTTTTGTACGAGAGTGATTAACTGGATTTTTAGATAAGTTTATTGTACTAGTGTTATCACAATATATTGTAGAATTTGTTAAATTTATATTAAAATCTTTGAGTGTTTGTTGCATGTATATAACTTGAGTGCAAGCTAATGCGGCTGATATATACTCTGCTTCGCAGGTGGAAAGAGCGACGCAATTTTGTTTCTTACTAAACCATGATACAAGTGATTTTCCAATAAAATGACATGTACCACTTGTACTTTTTCTATCTGTTCGAGATCCACCAAAATCAGCATCACTGAATGATACTAATTCAAATGTACACTCTTTTGGATAAAAAAGTCCAAAGTCTTTAGTGTAGTTAAGATATCGTATAATTCGTTTAACTGCTCTTAAATGTGATTCTTTAGGATTAGATTGAAAACGTGCACATAAGCATACACTCATCATTATGTCTGGTCTACTTGCGGTTAAGTAAAGTAAGGAGCCTATCATACTTCTATATAATTTTTGATCTACACTTTTGCCATTGTCATCTCGATCGAGATGAGTAGTAGTACTCATAGGAGTAGGTTTAGCTGAAGTGTTTTCAATTCCAAAACGTTTAATTAAGTTTGTACAATATTTCTCTTAGTTTATAAAAATTCCATTTGATAATTGTTTTATTTGAAGTCCAAGAAAGTATGATAATTCTCCCATATGAGACATCTCAAACTCTTTAGTCATTATATTTGAAAATTCTTTGCATAAATTTTCATTTGTTGACCCAAATATAATATCATCTACATATATTTGAATTATTAAAATGTCTTTTGAAGTATTTTTAATAAAGAGAGTTTGATCGACTTTTCCAATTTTAAATCCCGAATTTAATAAATAACTTTTAAGTCTTTCATACCAAGCACGAGGTGCTTGTTTAAGACCATATAGTGCTTTCTTTAATTTATAGACATGATCTGGATATTTTTCGTGTATAAATAAAGGAGGTTGTTCTACATATACATTTTCTTTAATAAAACCATTTAAAAATGCACTTTTCACATCCATCTGATAGAGTTTGAAATTGTGAAAACATGCAAAAGCTAAAAGTATACGAATTGCTTCAAGTCTTGCGACGGGAGCAAATGTTTCTTCAAAATCAATACCTTCCTCTTGATTATATCCTTGTGCTACTAGTCTAGCTTTATTTCTTGTTATATTACCTAATTCATCTACTTTATTTTTGTAAATCCATTTTGTTCCTATTACTGATTGATTATTAGGACGGGGAACTAATTTCCAAACGTCGTTACGTTCAAATTGATTTAATTCTTCTTGCATAGCAATAATCCAATAATCATCTGTTGATGCTTCTTTAGGATTTTCAGGTTCTGTTGATGAAATGAACGCTACATGACCCATTTGATTTAGTTGATTTCTTGTTCTAACTTGAGAATTTATTTCTCCTATAATATTTTGAGTTGGATGATCTCGTAATATTCTAGGAGGGGATCTTAAATTATTATTTTCAAGATTTGTTTCTTCTATATTTATTAATTCTTCATCATCTTTTATACATAAATTTCTATTGAAATTTTCATCAAAAGATATATGTAAGGTTTCTTCAATTATGTTTGTATGTTTATTAAATACTCGATATGCTTTACTTCGTTCTGAGTATCCTACGAAAACTCCTTCGTTAGCTTTTGGATCGAATTTTCCTAATTGATCTTTTGTATTTAAAATGAAACATTTTGATCCAAATACTTTAAAATACGATATATTTGGCTTTTTGTTATTAAATAGTTCATAAGAAGTATTTTTAGTTAGTGGTCTAATTGATATCCTATTTAATACGTAACATGCAGTAGCAATGGCTTCTGCCCAAAAATGTTTTGGTAAGGAACTTCCATTTAATAATGTTCTTGCGCATTCTTGTAATGTTCTATTCTTTCTTTCTACAACTCCATTTTGTTTAGGAGTTCTAGGAAATGAAAAATTATGATTTATTCCTTTCTTTTTACAAAAAGTTTCAAAATCCTCATTTTCTAATTCTCCTCCATGATCGCTTCGAATATTTTTAATTTTTAAGTCTTTAGCATTTTGAATTCTTTTGACAAATGTTTTAAAATTTTCAAAAGTATCACTTTTATTTTTCATAAAAATAGTCCATGTATATCTTGAGAAATCATCAACTATTACAAATACATATCGATTATGATTAATGGATTGAACTTGTGTTGGTCCAAATAAATCCATATGTAGTAATTCTAATGGTTGTGAAGTCGAAATAATTTTCTTAGATTTGAAAGATGATTTTGTTAATTTACCTTTTTGGCAATCATCACAAATATTATTTATTTTAAAGTTTATCTTGGGTAGACCTCTTACTAAATCATTTTTAGAAAGTTTTCTAATAGTTTTAAAATTTATATGACAAAATCTTTTGTGTCATAACCAAGGATCATTGTCTTTGGCAAGTAGACACATACTTGTATTATGATTAATATTCATATTTAAAACGTAAATATTTCTATCTCTATTTCCTTCAAAAACAAGATTTTGGTTTTGATCAAAAATACTACATTTATTATCTGAAAAAATTATTTTAAAGCCTTTGTCACATAGTTGACTTATGCTAAGTAGATTACGTTTTAAATTTTTAACTAATGAAACATTTGTTATAAAAGGTAATTTTGATGTACCGTAATTGTTCACATCTCCTTTGCCAATGATATAGCCTTTTGAATTGTCTCCGAAGGTAACCGAGCCACCATCAAAGTATGTTATGTTTGTAAGCATATCTTTGTCTCCGGTCATGTGTTTTGAACAACCACTATCTAATATCCATTTTTTCTTTTTGAGTGGGACTTGGAAATAGATATGAAATTATTGGTACCCACCTTTTAATAGGGTCCTAAAGAAAAATTAGAGTTTAGGAAACCAAACCCAATTTGGTTTAGTATCCTTTTTATAAATATAGTTTTTATTATGGTGAACATTATCTATAAATGTTTTAATATATTTATTCCTAATTAAAATATTGTTAGTCTTTGGAATCCAAATTTTGATTATCTCGGTTTCTACTTTTGTTTGAATAGATTCTTGAAGTAATATTTGTTGTTTTGAATTTTTAAAATTTTTATTTTTAGAAATTTTTACTTCCTTTTTATATCCTAATCCATGTTTGTTTGAAGAGGATTGAGAATTTTCTAAAATTTTAGATAAATTTTCTCTTCCTTTATTAAAGTTAGAAACATTTTTAGTAATGTTATCTAATCTAGCTTGAAGACCATTGTTTTCTAACTCAACTTGTCTAATTTTTGTTTTTAACTCATGATTTTCAGAAGTAATTATATCATTCTTAGTCTTTTGAGTTTCAATTTCTTGACTTAAAAGTGATAATTGAGTTTCTGAGTTTGAATAAGATTCTTGAACTTTTTCAAGTTCTTCTTCAAGAATTTTCTTTTCATCATGTAACATATCTCTTTCAAACTCAGCTTTTTTTTGATTTTCACGAATTTCCTTAATTTTCTTTTTAAGACTTTTTATTGTGCTTAAAAGTTCAGTGTTTACTTCAATTAAATCATCGAAAGTTAAATTGCTTACCTCAGACTCTTGAGCCATGAAGCATACATTTGCTTGTTCATTGTCGCTATCACTATCGCTTTCAGATGAAGATGAATCTGAATCGTCCCATGTTACAGAGAATGCCTTCTTTTTGAATTTATCCTTTTTGTTTTTTTTGTTGAAATTTTTCTGATTTTCCTTCTTTTGTTCTTGGCAATCCTTTTGCATGTGTCCTTTCTTGTGACAATTAAAGCATTCTATATTTGAGGAAGGAGGTTTACTCATGAAATTCTTTTTGAATCCGTTTTTGTTCCCTTTTCTAAATTTTAAGAATTTTTTGAAATTCTTGGCTATGAATGCTAAATCCTCATCTTCCGATTCTGAATCTTCTTTTTCCGCGTGAAAAGCAACATTCTTTCTTTCTTGAGCTTGATCTTTCTTAGCTTGCATATTAACTTCATATGACATGAGATTTCCAATTAATTCTTCTGGTTTCATTGAAGATAGATCGTTTGCTTCCTCGATTGCTAGCACCTTTCTTTCCCATTCATCAGTGAGTGAATTTAGAACTTTAGATACAATATCGAAATCCGTAAACTTTTCTCCCAATCCGATTAAGGCATGATGAATGTCTTGAAATCTTGAATACATGTCATTGATGGATTCATTTTGTCGCATTCTAAAGTTTTGGAATTGATTCTTTAGCATGGAGATCTTTGTTTGTTTGACCTTGTTAGTGCCTTCGTGTATGGTTCTAAGTGTCTCCCATATCTGATGTGCAGTAGTACATATGCTAACTCGGTTGAATTCATTTCTATCCAAGGCGCAAAATAGCATATTCATTGCTTTGGCATTTGCACTAGCTTCATTCTTCTGAGTTTGTGTCCATGTAGGATAGTCGGTTGTGGGTACAACGAACTCTACTTGAGTGGCATTCCATGCTTCGAAGCTAGTTTCTTGCATATAAATCCTCATCCTTGTAGCCCAATAGTTATAGTTAAGTCCATTGAAAAGAGGGGGTCTTTGAGTAGATTGTCCTTCAGCAAATGTAGAGTTATAGGCAGAAGTTGTACTTGTACTTGCGTTATTTTCCATATTATCAATATGTCTAATAACAGTGTTATGGTTATAGGACGACCAGGCTCTGATACCAATTGAAAGTCGGGAGTAATTGATAGGATCGTGTAATATGGAATAGCTATATGGTTAATATATATATATGGTAAGTAAAAAATCGCACCAAGATTTTATACTGGTTCAGATCACTTGTCCTACGTCCAGTCCCTAAGCTTCACTTAGGTATTCACTAACTACAAAACCCTCTCTTAACCCGGAGGAATAGGTTCACAACTTACCCGAACAACCGAACGGGATTTCTTTGCCTCAAACTACCTAAGAGGACTTCAAACCTCAATGCTAAACAAGTTTTGACTAGTTGTGTTCTTTATAACACGAATGAGTCTAATGTAGTACAATGTTCCTATAATCTTATCCTCAAGAATATGAAATATGTTTGTGAAGATTAAGGAATTATGAATTTTCTATGAATCAAATATATTAAATATAAACAGTGATTCAAGCAAAGAGAGTAGTGATTGCTTTGATAATGTTTAGAAAATATGATCAAGAAATAGATAGATTAGAGTAAGAGAATTCGATGATTGAATGATGTTTGAATCATGTATTTATAGTTGTAAAAAGGATGCATGTATTGCCAAGGGTTGTAGATAAGAGAAGCTTCCATTTCTATTGAGGAATGGTCGCAACTCTTGGGAAGAAGAAGGTGTCCTTTCATGCAAAATTCTCAGGTTTAAATTCAGTCGACTGTGCAGGAATTTCAGTCGACTGAAATTATAGTAGGAATCTTTCTGGAAAATTTTCAGTCGACTGTGCAGAAAATTTAGTCGACTGAAACTGTGCATATTTGTACATGTTTGCCAGTTCAGTCGACTGGTAAATTCAGTTCAGTCGACTGACATATGAATTTATGCATTATGAAGAATTGAAGTATGCTCAGTGAAAAATTGAAGTAGTGCAACTCTTGAGGATAGATTTTAACAAATAAACCTATATATATAAAAATCATACTCAAGTTTATATTTTATTGATCTTCCTATATCTTGCATATATTTCTTCCTTTATACATTGTCATTGAACAAAAAATCTTCGTGTATCAACAGTTTTTTTAACTCATTTATATATACAGTTGTCATCATAAAGAAGGGAATATGGTTAAATCTTTGTTTCTAGTGTTTTAATGATGACAACTATATCATCATATATTTCTAGTACATAATTATATTACAGGGGAAAGAGCTACAACATAGATAATATGACTAACACCAAGAAGGATTGATCACAGTCAAGAAATTCAAAGATCTTTAAACTAGAGCACGTATATGGTCATAGAATAATATGTAAAATCTCCTTTGTATCTCATATATACACATATACACGCCTGCACTCATAACTGACTACAAAGAGATTGTTTATATCTATGTTTCAAAAAGAAAAAATTCATAGTTTTTGAATTTACCCATATACACATATACACGCCTGCACACATATACACTCCTGCACACACATTCCTTATTTACATTGTTTTCCAACACACACACATACACACAAATATATATATATATATATATATATATATATATATATGTATGTATGTATGTATGTATATATATGTATATATATATATGTATGTATGTATGTATGTATATATATGTATATATATAACCTCCAAAGCTCATCCAGAAACCCAACATAATAATAAAATTAGAACATATCATATCATATGTGTTTGTACCAAAATTAGCACAACACTCAACGGATGTAATTGAAAAGATTAGAATGCAGAAATTATAGGGAAATAAGGCTAATCTAACAATCATGCCAATAAAAGCATGCACAAATAGAAGAAGATAAGCGTTTATAGTGGTTCGACATTGTAGCCTACGTTCACTTTGAAGAGATTGTTGTTTATTCATGATTCTCAACTGAATTACAATGATATAATAGCCAGTACTCAAGTTACAATGGAGTTTTAGCAGAGTGACGGCATAGAAGCTACCCAAAAGTCCTTTTTATGGATGCATGTGGTTGCTATTATAGAGTAGGCTGAAAATATCTCGTCCAGATCTTGGAGGACATCTTCACTCACGTGGGTGGCCCACGGGATCGAGTTCAGGTGATTTCGAATCGATCTAGGAGTGATATGAATGGAATTCGTATCGATCAAGAATTGATCCTTTTTGGCTAGAATTGATCTGGTACATTCTTGATGTTGTAGGCAAGCTCTTGTGAAAATTTGGTGGCATTTGGACTTGTAGATCCCGAGTTATGATCGATGCAAGTTTGGATTTTCAATGTGCTATCGAACTCATATCGATATGATTCGTATCGGCCTGGGAAACTCTTTTCGTATCGATGCTCCATGCACCACTTTGTATCGATGATTTAGTGATTGCTTCGTATCGATTATGTGTAGCCGCTTCGTATCGATAGATTGCATCTTACTTTGTATCGATGCTTTTAGGTGCTACTTCGTATCTATCGTTTGAGGAATCAATACGAACTACCTTCGTTTGATGGATTGAAGTGGAGCAAATATGATGGATACAAAGTGGAATAAATATGATGGATATGAAGTGCGATAAATATGATGGATACAAAGTAGACCAATCATTGATGGATACGAACCGATGCTCTTTCTCTTGGGGAATGGATACGAAATTGGATGGATACGAATAGAGTTGGATTTCTCAACCTTGAACGATCAATATCTTGAGCATATGAACTCCGAATGAATTGAAATTGGAACGTTGGCTTTCATAACTTTTCTTATTGTGTCATATCAATTGTAGCTCAATCCAAACTCGGGGAAAATTTACTAGTATCCATAGTGAATTTATGTATAACTGATCTACATGATGAACTGTCCTTGGTTTCTAGCCAAGTTTTTGTTGTCACAGCCCTGCCAAAAGGGATAACATTTTCCCCCTAAAGTATGTTTTGTGTGAACATGACATGCTTTGAAAAGTTGCATCCTTCATTCTTAAAAATTTCTGTCTGATTCGCTGCATCAACTAGATCTTTTCATCAAAGGATGTATCTTTGATTGATCTTCGGTGTTGTAAATGTCGAACTGTTGATTGTCAACGATCATGCAGTGTTTTGTTGTAACTTTTAAGTGCTAGCGATTTGTTGTTCACTATTTTGATTGTCATCAGGTGAGCATTCAACCCCTGTTAACTTTGAAATTCAAATGTTAGTTCATTATACATGTACATATGTTAACCTGACTCCTGTTCATGTTTGTATGTTCACGGGTCATTGTCAAGTTCTTTCGTTTTTATTTTGATTGAGTTTCGTATCGATCCTCTCCTGGATCGATGTGAATTCGAGTTGTAACAACGTTCAATGGTTGTTTTAAGTCCTTCCTTTGTATCGATCCTCTCTTGGATCGATCTAAGATATTGGAATGTATGCTTCGTATCGATGGATACGTAATATTGGGTCTTGGATTGATGGATACAAGAATAATGCTTTGTATCGATGGAGTTGAACAATCTAGACATAATCTTGCAGTGATGCTTCACAGAGGATGTGCCATTTCTCATTCCTTTATTCAAGAAGAATCTTCGTTTGTGACAATCTTTGATATGAGTCATCCATGACTCCTTTTCTAGATCCGTCTCTAAGATCTAGTTGATCTTTATATGTCAATGCTTGGAATAATAAGTATTTCAACTGGGACAAAGTCCTTTTGCCATGCATCCCCAAAACTGGCTAACTTGGCCAATGACTTGACTTTTTCATTTTATTCTCTAAGGATGTGCATAATGGTGTAATTCTCGAAGTCGGCTAGTAGCTTTTGGATCCAGCTAAGGTAAGGAGCAAGAGATTGCACCCTAGTTCGATAATCCTCCCTGCCTTAACATACCACTAATCAGAAATCACATAAGATATGTAAACTTTCCACTCCTAGTTTTCTTGTAAGATTGAGCATGGTGACCAAGGTTTCATACTTAGCATCGTTATTTGTTGCTGTGAAGTTGAGTTTCATGGTGTAGCGGATCGATCGTCCCTCTGGAGTCATTAACGCAACTTCGATGCTATAAAATCTATTATTGAAGGTTCCATATGTGTACATTCTCCATCGGTTAGATAGTTCTCCACTGCTCTTCATATAGTCTTCTAAAGTAATGTATTCAGATATGAAGTATGCTAATTGTTTGGCCAAGGATAGCTCTTCGAAGGAGATAAGTGATATCAAATTGGCTTAGATCGATACTCCATTTGAGTAACTTTTTAGACATATAAGGTTACTATTGGACCTATCATAGCAGCTGGTCGATATATACGTTAACGGGGTGAGCTTGTCAATATCTAGCCTTCATCATATACTGGTCTTTGGATTCCTTTCTCTTTACATAGCATTGCGATGCTTATGGCGTGTGTTGACACGGCCCAATTGAGGTATATATGTTCGCGATCCAATGGCTTGGATAAAATGGGAGGTCTCTCTGAGCGATCTATTAGAGCTGGAATTGCATTAATGCAGTTGTTAGTCCACTCAAAAGTTCCCTTCCCTCTCTTGGTCAGGTTGAAGAAGATAATACACTTGTAGATGGTCCTAGAGTGGAATTAGCTTAGGATGGTAATCTTCCGACTTAGCTCTGTACTTGCTTGGTTGTCCTCGGTGCATGGATGTCTCTAATTGTCGGAATTTTTTGGAAATTAGCCTTAATTCCATGGGAATTGGTGATGAAGCCCAAAAAAATTTCTGATGCAACACTGAAAGAGCAACTCAAAAGACCGAGTTTTATTTTGCATTTTTTGGAGAACATTGAATATCTTTGCCAAGTCATCAATGTGGTCGTTTGATAGTCGTGATCTCATGAGCATATTAACCATATATACTTTTATCGATCGGTTGATATGATTTTTGAACGATCTGTTAACCTACCTTTGGTAAGTAGCACTAATGTCCTTAACTTTGAATCCATGGATTGCAAGATAGCACTATAGGCCTAGGCCTACAACGATGCCACTGCATTTCTAGTCTAGGACATGCTTCAGAACCTGATTATATCTGGAGTTTGTATCCATGGAAGTGAGAAATTCATGTCTGATGGTTGAGTCCACTGGTTGGTTGGCGTTGGAAGTGGAAGACTATGTTTCTTCATGTCTTGTGCAATTTTGAGTTTACGTCCGCCACTCTCCGTTTGTTTTTCCTCCTCTTTAAATGTAGCAGATCTCTTCGAATCCACGTCGTATCATTTTTGTTCATCGAGACATGCTTCGGTTCGACATTTAATGCAAGGTTCTCAATAACGGGTAAGAGTCCGTATGTATATATGAGGTTGAGTTCAAGCGAACACGTCAAGATTTAGCCAGAGTAATGCAGTTTACTCTTTCGTCATCATCATGTTGAGTTGTGATCTAATCTTCAAAACTCATGATGGGCTGTAGGCACTTCATGTGCTTATTTGCAATGGTAAATGATCAGACTTGTAGGGACATTGAATCAAAGGCTTAATTGAGTTTAGCCTTGGACTGCATGCTACTACGTAGCCGACTCCAGCTTTGAGATTAAATCTACTTGTGTTTCTAAATGATGCACTTTTCATTCAATGTACTCGCGGTCCATTGCTTGTTGTAAGGGTCGAAATAATGATCAGCTGCCTTAAGTCCGGGCATCGATTCAATGATTCTATCCCTCGGCATCCTTTCGGCCGTAACCCTAAGTTGTTACGAATATAAGGCATGGGTCATAGGATCGAGTTGTCATAGTCAACTCTTGGATAACCACTCTTTTGCCCCCAGTCTGAGGTTGATGGACTTATTGTGTAAATGGTCGAGCCTAGCTTCAGTTGTGTTTATGTTGTAGTTCAAGCTTTAAGAACCAGAGTTGATTGATGAATGGTTGAATCACATTCATTTAATCCTCGTGCTCGTGCCCCCAGGTCTAGGCAATATCTCGATAAGTGGTAAGGTAGATAATGCCCACTTCAATTTTGTATTCTATCTTGTTGAACCATGGGATAGGGTTAATCGACGGAGGGCTAAGCCGTGCCTATCTTTCAATATGTTCTAGTTCTTTGCTCTAGGCAGAATACTTCTTTGCTTCACCGACATCCAAACATGAGATAAGTCTGGAAGGTCAATCACATTCACTTCGCTGCTTATGTCGCTATACTCTGGGCAGAAACTAAAGAGTGAATCGTCCAGTCAGATCCAATGTAAGATTGATGCTTCCCTTATCGAATCTAGAGCAAGAATCGGTGTGAAAACATTTAGGTTACACTTGTCTTGAATTGTTCTTTTAGTTAGATCATGGTAAGAGTCAATGAATGAATAGTCAGGTTGCATTCATTTGGAGTTAGGCGATCAACCATGTCCATTTCGATTTATGTTCTCCCGTCAGATCTAGGGATAAAGTTAGCTCAAATGCAGTCAAGTCATGCTCATCCTGTCTCATGTTCTTCCCGACGGATCGAAGGAAGGCGATAGAGGATGAATGGCCAAGTCACAATCATTCGTGGTTCTATTCATGCTCTGGTGGTCGAAGGTATTCGATGGGCGCTTGGGTCACATCGATTTGCAGTCAAAGATTGATATTGACCATCTATTCAGTGACACGATGTAGAACTTGAACCTCATTACATATTCATCCATTGGTATGATGTGAAAGGTGCAGATCGATCTTGCCCGTCGATTCGGCGGTATGATATAATTGATTGCCCGTAACTTCAGGCATCATTCTGATTGGTTAGCATTAAGGCCTCCTTATAGTCGTTGCCTTAAGTTGTAAAGGACGCTAAGTTGGTGATGTTGTGAGTCACCTTTCTCTTCTTTCACTAGTTTGTTCTTCCACCCCCAGTCTTGGGTTAGCAGAGTTAGTTTGTGGACGTTCTAATTGCATCTGTAGTGAGTTTATACTCCTCATGTCGACTTTAGGTTGGAGTTGGTGAATGAATGGTCGAATCACATTTGTTCATTTGTCTATGTTCGTAGTCGCACTCTGGGGATCGGAGTTAGTTGAAGGGCCATTAGAGTTAGGTCATATGGGGACTAAGATTTATTTTGTAGAAAACGGTCGGACCTTATTTTCCTCGGTCAATCCTCTGCCCCCAGCCAAGGGAAAAGTTTGAAGTGTGGTCGGTCACATTGCAATAACTTTAATTTGTTGCTTCTCCCACTGAACTATAGGAAGGAATTGGTTGGCGGATGATTGGGTCACATCCGTCCGTGTTGCATGCACAACCCGTTGGATCTTAGGCAAGAATTAATGGATGAATGGTCATGTCACATTCATTTGAAGTGGGATGGATAGTCACATCCATTTAGAATAGGAAATTCGGCTAGGTCCATTTTGCGAATCTACGTCTCCCTATCGAATCAAGGAAGAAATTTTGTCTTATAGGGTTGGAGTGCATACCTATAAAATTATGTTACGGGTCCTATGACGAGGACAAGAGTTGATGTATGGATGGTCGTGTCGTGCCGGCTTAGTGCTAGATGGTCAGATCAGATCCCATTTTTTGTGATAAATGTGCCCCTATGTCAAGGGAAGAGTTGGAAAGCAGATGGTCGAACCACATCCGCTTTTTGTGCCATAGAACTTGCTAAGGAATCAGAGTTGATAGATGGACAATCGAATCCCATCACTTTTGGTATTTATATTCCAATCCTAGCTTTGAGCAACGGAGTTGGTTGATGGGTGGTCTGTCATACCCATTTAGTCTTTATACTCCAATCTGCGCTCTTGGGACCAGATTTAGTTGATGGGTAGTCAGACCCAATGGGTGTTTATACTCCCGTCTGCACTTTGGGGACTTAGAGTTAGTTGATGGATGGTTAGTCACACCCATTTGGCATTTGTGCTCCTGTCCGCGCTCTTGGGACTAGAGTGGGTCGATGTTTTATACTCCAGTTCACGCTCTAGGAATCTAGAGTTAATTGATGTTTATACTACAGTTCGCACTCTGGGAATCTGCAGTTAATTGATGTTTATACTCTAGTTTGCACTCTGGGAATCTGGAGTTAGTTGATGTTTATACTCCAGTTCGCACTTTGGGAATCCGGAGTTAGTTGATGTTTATACTCCAGTTCGCACTCTGGGAATCTGGAGTTAGTGAATGGGTGGTCAGTTACACCCATTTGATGTTTATACTCCAGTCTGCACTCTCGGGACCAAAGTTAGTAAATGTTTGTACTCCATTCGCGCTCTAGGAATCTAGAGTTAGCCGAAAGATGGTAATCACATATGTTTAGGCTTTAGAATTCTGTTCACACTTTGGGAACAAGAAGTTGATTAGGTATGTGGGCAGTCGTATCACATCCACCCTGAGTAGGCAAGCGAAGTCGTTAGATGGACGGATCCACCTTCCTCGAGCTTGCAAATATGAAGAGCGAGGTCGTTAGATGGACTGATCCATCCTCCTCGGGTTCAGGTAGAACACGGGAGAAGTCGTTAGGTGGGTGGATCCACCCTCCTTAAGCCTACGTTTGTAAGTTATACTCCAGCTCGCGCTTTGGGAGCCAAAGTTAGTTAGAGGATTTTCGTGCATCAATCCCTATTGGCTGCAGTGTGATGGTTTGTCCCGAGCTTGGGGTTTCACTTAGCGAGTGATCAGTGGGATCCCGATTACTTTCCCTTTATCTGCCCTCAACGAAGGATGAGATTTAGTTTATGGATGGTTGGATCGCGTCCATGTTCATTTGGATTCCACCTTTGCCATGCTAAGCAATAAGATTAGTGTTCTGGCAAGCTTTGAGCTCAAGCAGAGGAGCGGATGGTCAAACTACATCCACTTTGAGTTGTGTATTTTCCCTTAAGTGAGGGGCCAGAATTAGAGAGCAGACGATCAAGTCACGTCCACTTTATGCTTTGCACTCTTCCGGTCGAGTTAAGGAAGAGAGTTGGAATGATGGCTTATGATGGTTAGCGAGTAGGCAGTCAGTCGTTGGTGACTTTAAATTGAGGCTTGGTCCCTGATGAAGTCGGTTTAAGGCACGATTGTTTTGCCGAATCACTGACGCAAGCTTGTTGGTCTCTTTCGCTTTGATGCCTTGCCCCCACCCAGGGGCATATAGTAGCTGATGAGTGGTTGAATCATGCTCGTCATAATGATAACTCAATGACTTGATCATAGTCCGTGGAGGTTGTTTGGCACCGAACCTTGAGTACTCGATTACCTGCAACATTTACAAGTAGTTTAATTCAAGTCCTTCATACTTCGCAACGTAAATGAAATTGAAATAGAAATAATTCAAAAGTGATCATATCAAATCTCATTGTTATGTGAAGCATCGTCGTATGCCCGCTATTGCACTTCAGTCTAGCCCTTCTCGGTTGGAAGTCTAGTGCAAGTGGTTTAGTTTGATCAAAGTTCTTGATCGATAGGGGTCGGGGGTTCCCTGCCCTTCGCTTTATAGGGTTGCACATATTTTCAGACCTATCCTTTCTGGAGCAGCCATATGGTGCTGGCTTCCACGATAACCATCTAAAGAAGAGGATTCTTTTGATCTAGAGTATGGAGTAGGTTCTCTGCTTATCTCGCCATGTTGATCCTTCATCTGGTTCATCAACTTAATATTGGACTGGATATGTTGGTGTGGTTATTGGCGGCTATCCACTAGTTCTCTTATCAAAGTCTGGAAATAAGCTCTTATGACGAATCCATTTATGGGTATTGGCAGCACCAGGCTGTGGACTTTGATCAATTCGTTGGCAGTCGGCTTCTTTATTCCCTTTAGCGATATGAGAAATTGAACTGGTATGTTAACATAGATTGATGGCCTTCTTTGAGGAACGTGGGAAGACATCTGTATTTGATGGCATTTATCACTTTTGGTGGAATCCATGCGCCATTCTCACTTCATGAGGTAGTGACGGGGTTTGTGTTTCCATAGCACGCCGACATGGTTGGCATGTTGAATTTTCACTGGAAATTCTGCATGTAGAATGGTTTCAGTGAATAGGTCCCGACTGGGAAAGATGTTCCAATCAAAAGTACCAAGTCCATTTTATTGCTACGTGGTCTTGTAATACTGGTGAATGATGTATTCTCAATTGCCCAACGTTTGAGTGGTTGGTAATGCCGATTGGATGGTGAGTTTGTTAAGATAAGCATATAGATTGGTGATTATTTCTAATTTTCACCTGGAAGGAGACCCATATAAGGTAGTAAGGAACTCCTCTTAAGGTTGTATGCCAAGCTTCTAGGCATATGGACATGGTATGATTAAGATGCGAGCATTTGAAGATGGTTCAGTGGTGACCAACTATGCTTTGAGTGGGCAGAGTAGACAATATAGGGAAGTCGTCATATTAGCCATCGTACCATAGTTGTCAATTCAGATGTTTAAAAGCTGGTCAATTGAGGGAAGTTGCAGTCCACCTTAGAAGCATGATATATTAACCAACTCTAGTTCTTGGCGCATTAGCTAGGTTCTCCAGCCTCTGGGAGCGCTGTTTGAATTGTATTTCTTTACCCATTCCTTTATTGCAATTCAGCATTTGCTGCCATAATCTACTATGTCTCGTTCAGTCATGGAATGATTAGAAGTGTGGATGGAATGTTCCTTCATTAAATTGAGCTTTGAATTCACTATGTGGGAGCCCTGCGCTGCGGCTGGGGTTCGGAAATTTGGGTTATACTCGAAATTATTTTTCTTGTAATTTCATATCGTTCTCAGCAATGTTTGAACGATACAAATTTTGGTGAAATTGAACGATCCAAAAATTGGACACTTAGATTGATACAAAAGGCACACTGCTAGATTCATACGAAGTGGTATCTGATGACCATTACAAACTGGACGCGGCTGGATCGATACGAAGTGTATTTGAGCATCGATACGAATTTGATGCAGCTGGATCGATACGAAGTGTAGTTGAGTATCGATACGAATTGGACGTAGCTGGATCAATATGAAGCGTGGTTGAGTATAGATACGAATTGGATGCAGCAGCATCGATACGAAGTGTAGTTGAGTATCGATATGAATTGGACACGGCGGGATCGATACGAAGTGGACACAGCTGGATCGGTACGAAGGTATGGATACGAAAATCGTGATATTTTCATGGATACGAAAATATGGATATGAAAATCACCATATTTTTTTGGATACGAAAATCATCATATTTTCTGGATACGAAAATCATGATATTTTCATGGATATGAAAATATGGATAGAAAAATCATGATTTTTTCTGGAAACAAAATTATGGATACAAAAATCATGATATTTTCTGGAAACAAAAATATGGATACAAAAATTATGGTGAATGTAGTTCCTCTTAGATCTGGAGTAATCTGAATAGAATAGAAGGAACCACTGGATGACAAATTTGTATCTTCTCCTTAGATTTTTGCAATCCAATGACGGTAGTAGATCCATAGAGCAAGAGAAAACCAGGATTTTCTCAATGAAAGCACCATAGTGTTTGTACCAAAATTGGGCACAACATTCGTCGGATGTAATGAATAGATTAAAATGAAGAAAATATAGGGAAAATAAGGCTAATCTAACAATCACACCAATAAAAGCATGCGCAAATAAAAGAAGACAAGCGTTCATAGTGGTTCGACATTGTAGCCTATGTCCACTTTGACGAGATTATCGTTTGTTCATGATTCTCAACTGAATTACAATGATATAATAGTTAGCACTCAAGTTAAAATGGAGTTTCAGCAGAGTGACGGCGTAGAAGCTTCCCAAAAGTCCCTTTTCTGGGTGCATAAGACTGCTATTTGTAGGCGTAGGCAAAAAATTTCTCACCCAGATCTTGAAGGACTTCTTCTCTCATGTGGGTGGGCCCACGGGATCAGGTTTAGGTGATTTCGACTCGATCTAGAAGCGATACGAATGGAATTTGTATCGATCAAGAATTGATCCTTTTTGGCTTAAATTGATCTGGAACATTCTTGAAGTTGTAGGCAAGCTCCTATGAAAATTTAATGGCATTTAGACTTGTAGATCTCGAGTTATTATCGATGAAAGTTTGGATTTTTAATGTGCTGTCGAACTCGTATCGACATGATTCGTATCGGTCTGGGCAAATCATTGCTTATAGATTCTCCATGCTCCACTTCGTGTCAATGATTTAGTGACCACTTCGTATCTATTATGTATAACCGCTTCGTATCGATGCTTTTAGGTGCTACTTCGTGTCGATCGTTTGGGGAACCGATACGAACTACCTTCATTTGATGGACACGAAGTGGAGCAAATATGATGGATACAAAGTGGAATAAATATGATGGATACGATGTAGGATAAATATAATGGATACAAAGTAGATCAGTCATTGATGATACGAACCGATGCTCCCTCTCTTGGGGAATGGATCGAAATTGGATGGCTACGAATAGAGTTGGATTTCTCAACCTTGATCGATCAATATCTTGAGCATATGAACTTCGATTGACTTGAAATTTGAAATATGGGCTTTCATAGTTTTTCTTGTCGCGTCATATCGATTGTAGCTCAATCCGGACTCGAGAAAAATTTACCAGTATCCATGGTGAACCTATGTATAACTGATATTCAGGACGAACTATCGTTGGTTTCTAATCAAGTTCTTAGTGTCATAGCCTTGCCAAAAGGCGGGATAATAGTATGCTTCTTTTCAATATCCAAAAAAGCCAATTAGCGATTGCAATCCAAATAATCTAAGAGAAACATCAGCTAGAAGCTGCCCTTTAACGTAAGCTGGTATCTATGATGTTGATGCCTTATCACTTTTTTCTAAAATAAGATAGACATTTCTAGTATGCCATTCTACTATGCCCATATGTCTTAGCCTACACTCTTTGGCTTCTAATAAATAAGGTCCATCCATTACTTTAATTATTACACCCTATTTATGAGATAAATTGTGCATTCACACATTATAGTGGGTAAGAAATATAAACTATTCACAATTAGAATAACCCATTGGAAAATTGGCTTATTGGTATAAATTTCCTACCATTTACCTTGCCTTCTTTAATCTTGAGTTAACCAATATTCTCAATGTGTGTTTGTCATCTCATTATCCCCTTCTCCAATTATAAAACTATCTTCTTTCAATCAAAATCTCCTAGTAGTACTCTTAAATTTTGGTTTTTATTTTCTTTATATTTGATCTTTCATGCGAGTGTACTCTAAGTCTCACAAAATTGTACTTTGATATCATTCCCCACTCCTTTGTAGGTTGCTCTTATAGCTTCCACACATGTCTAAAAAACATTCCTAGGTCATACCAATATTCTTTATATTCCACAAGGATTTCTTGTCACTCCTCTACGAGCATTTATAGCTATTTTATTCATAGCCTTGACCTTTGTCCTGTCTTACCTAAGCAGTCATCCCTTATACTCCATATCAAAATTAGTTTGGTTTTCACCTTAAAACTTCATAGTCATGAAGTACTTTGTCAAAACCTTTTATCTTTGAAAATATTAACTTAGAAACCTTTTTCTATTAAATTTGGAATTGTTTAGTTTTCAAAAGGAGCCATAAAAAATTTCCCATCCTAGCCAACTTTCGCTTTTTAAGGACTTTCAACACCAGGGACTTACTTCTTTAAAAGTAGGATTTATAACCCAAAACTTTTATTTGCGTTTAAAAACATAATTGTCATACTCAGCCTGTCCGGATGCATACAACATATAGGTTCATGCTTCCAATCCGTCTGAAGGAAATGTACGCCTTCAATCGGCAATCCGTCGAAATCCACAGTCATAAGGCATCCTGGGCCCAACAAGGAGTCTAGTACCATCCAGCCCGGGAGACCCCTCTATATGTCGTGCCCGTGCTCTTCTTCGTCAATGCCTTATGGTCCAACCAACACTCCATGGGCTAATCAGGGTAGGTGTATAAATCTAACTCTATTTATTGTCCCTACTCATAGTTGCCTCATCCATTCTTTCAGAATATGGTTGCAACTACTTCTATAGCGGAACTTATAAAGTTTGGCAAATAATATATAATTATATGTAAAAATACATATATGTTCACTCAGCATATCCTTATTCTTATGATCGACTACCTAAGCTCTAATACCAAATATAACAACCCATAACTTAATGGGCCTAAATTTCGACTAATCAAAATCCAAGTCCACTAGAGTACAAATCATTGGTGTTGATAACCTGAAACAAACATAAGTATATCGGAGAGCTATCTATGCAAATTCACAGTGGAATAGAAAAGTATAATAGAATATATATATATATATATATATATATATATATATATATATATATATATATATATACTGACTAAGCATACTACCTTGAAATTAATATTATTCCTTGGATATCTAGTTGCATTGCCAGTGTCAAGCATGAATGAGAAGGCTTCTCCATCTACCATTCCCGTCTTAGACCAGTAACGCATCCCTCTAAATATATCCTATGGGTTGTAATGAGAAGGGATCAGAACAACGTTCAGTTGAATGAAAAATTACATACTCTATCTATAACACTAGTTTATGCTGATTGATTTCTATTTAAGTGTTATGTTAATTATTCACGATTTACCCATATTGTTCCATATGCACGTATGATATATCCAACCTTCTCCAAGACATAACTATATATATCTGTATATGTGTATGTACATAAACGTTTTACTACCTGAAAGAAAACTCCAGCCATTTAATACTTAACACCTCAACCCCAATGTGGGCCCTTCATAACGTAACCATCAGTCAACCAGCCCTAGCTAAGTAGGCCAATGACACTTAGATACAGCTTTATAATTTAATTTTTCGTATTATTAAACACAAAGACTTATCTAAGGGTTAACCAGCCTACCTTCAATAAACAAACAATTAATTAAACTTTAAGGACTTTGTGTATCTTATACGAATTCTACACCAGTAGGAAGCAAAATCCGTCATGGAATAACACAAATCTTTGCTAACATTTACCCGGACTATTAGCAGGCAAAGCCTATATGCCGTTTCTACTTATAAATATTGGTTTATCAACAACACCGACATAGCATATTGACCCCCACAGCCAAAATCCCATTTAGACTTGCCTATATAAGTCACGGAAAATGCCCAATCCAGTCACTAATATCCCTTGTTTAGAAATGAATCAGACCTCATTTCCCTATTAGTCATTGTTGTAGTTTATTTAAGACTTCTTATATAGAGAGGAGGCAGACCCAATACTCATTTAATACCTTCCACTCTGAAGTAAACCCTTTGACATCCCTATAGGTACTGAGTTGTTTAATACTTCAAATCTGAGACGAACGCTTGGTATATTTTCCCATACCTATATGTGAATGTATTTCATTTCCCTATGGGTCCTATAGTTGGAGATGTCCTACATTAGTAGTACATATACACAAAACAACTACCGGTAGCCTCAAGGTGAACGATAGACTTATATTATGTAACTCTTCTGATCTTGAATCCCAACCTATACTAAACCAAACCATTTATGCTAAACCCAAATATTGGGCAAGGTCCACTAATTTATGCCTGTTCTAAACCTAAATACATCCATTTTAAGCCTACAATTCAACATATCTTTCATAATCATGATAATTAAATAGAATTCAATGATATAAATTTCAGTGTTATATAATTCATATAATTTTCACTCACCTTTCTAGCTTTTAAAATCTCCTAAATTTGAATTCATCCATTTAATTGACCCATTTTGCCTTTCTAATCCAAAAGTATATATAATAAGATATATATACATACTAATTAGAATTACAGATCTAAGAGAAGATTTGAGTTAAGAGAAAAATAGATTTATAACTATATAGTTTTCCTTTTTTGTAGAATCAATTCACTTCTTCTCTTCTAGAGAGAGTGGAGAAGGGAAAATTACAAAGCCCGTTCTCTGATTAGAAAATAAGAGAAGGAAAGTGAGGGGCCATACCTATATTTATAGGCGCTCGAATCAATAATATTCGTTAGATTAATATTAATTAAATTCGAACAGTTAGGCCGAGGTTCAACTTTAGCTTGTGCAACATCAACCAGTCGACTACTCCTCATAAACGGTCGACTACTAGTGGTCGATCGACCTAAGGAGGGGCTTGATCGGTGGGGTTCACTCATTTATTATTATTTATTTCCTTTTTAATTATTTTTGATCCGAAATCTTCAAATGCTCGTAACTTCTTCGTTTGAACATCGATCGCAAAATAATATATATGAAAGTTTCTTAGAAAATCATCGTGAAAAGAATGGAACAAGTTTTGTGGCCAAATTTCTATGGTTTCTCAAATTTCATTTTTAAGCCTTAATAATTGTTTATTAATTGCTATTTAATTTGTGGGGTGTTACAGACTACCACTCGTCCTATGGTCCTACCGCACTTCTAGCCCCACTTCCACTAGCCATGCTCCTTTCTCCCTTTCTTATGGGTATGAAGTCATGCCACCCATCAAGGTAGACGTCCCCTTACCTTGATGTCTCATCCACAAGCCTGCAAAGAACGATAAGCTTCTTAAACTCGGGATAGACACCTTGGAAGAGCGAAGAACTGAAGCCGAACTGTGCATTGAAGCCTATAAGAGGAAGACAGGCAAGCACTATGATTTCGAAGTGAAGCTCTAGTAATTCATTATCAATGATATGATACAATGCTTGGTGTTTGCAAGTACAAAGAACTCGACTAAAGGAGTCTTACTACCTGGACATAGAAAGATAATTCTTAATACTTGGACGAGATAAATTTGAAAGAAGGGTACTAATCAAACCTATCAAGCTGATCTATCTACCAGATGTGTGAGTGTATACACGAATAAAAATTACAAATACACACTCTCGAAGTTGACCCTAACCCAAAACCTAAGTGTTCACTTATCCTAGGCTTTGATACCAAAATTTGTAACGACTGCCTTTCTTGCACCTAAAGACGAACCATTAAGGGTAAAAGAAAAAGAAAGATAAGAAGAACTACACAATCATAGAATTTCACCACGAATTAAAATAACATATAATATATGGTATTACATAGTCATTCCATCATAATAATACATCAGATTCTTTATATTACAACTTCAACTGGACAGTTATAATTACCTATCCATACAAAATACATAGATCATACATAAACACAACGTAAATAAATAAATAAGCCACGGTGAAGCCATCTGCTCCAGCTCCTTCAAAAGGCTTCCGTAAGAAACCTAGATCACTTGGCTACTCATAGAAATTTGAGCACCCAAGAGTTTTAGGAAATCGGTTAGACATGGGTCTGATGCGAGTAAACTCAAACAACTTAATTCTTACCTTTACAAAACATTTTGAAAATCAAAGGTATCTCGTAAGATCATGCCGCATATATATACGGATGGATTTTTACCTTCCGATAACCAAAACACTTTATATAGAATTCCCATGATATTATGATAATGTCTAGGGTTTCCAAGTAAAATAGAACATAGCTGAAATGCTTGCATCTCACATTTTATCATATTTGAATACAACTAAAAACGTACGACACTTATTGGAGAATGGATTCCATACAATGACTGGGCTACTAGGGTATTGCCTATCACGGTGCGCCTCTAGATAAACTAACACCGAGGGCGAACCTATCGACCTCTGCCAACATAAGATCGACCTATCCATTACTGGATAGTACCGAATAAGATCACCCCTTGGTTGGGATCAGCAACTGTACCAAAGTAGAAATGAGTTAATAGTAGGGACTCAAGATAGAGAAGACCTTACCCTTATGGGAGTGACCCACCTGGCCTTGCTTTATCTCCCATGTTTTTGTCATTCTCGGTTGATGCGGCCTGAGGCTATGTTTACCTTTATTATAACATTGCCACTTGGAATGCTAACATTGCCTTCCATATGCTGACACAATGTCAGCATTCATCTATACAAGTCATTTAGGAGATGAACGAACCGAAGGCATTACCCTCACTATACCCATTTTGGAATCATCCTCAGGGTTAGTAGCAAAGAGCCCTTGCACTTCAAAGTCTTCATATTGGACCTTGCCTTTACTATTTCCAATTCAGATGTCTATGTTGGTTCGAAGTGGTTTTCAAATAACAACTAATATCCGATCCCGATCTCTCCAAACCAATATTCGATAATTTTAAAGGGTCAATTTGTGTATAGTGAACTATTTCACTATTAAGGTGTAAAGATTTACATATGAACATACGTTCCATATGCTTAGATTATCATTCCCGCTTGTTGATGCGGAAAATGGGCATCAACAACCAAGGGAATCTCGTAAAGGTTAAAAGATGAATGAAATTAAAACACAACAGAATATATAAATGAACACATAGATTTTTGTAGTGCTTTGGCAATCTTGGCCTACGTCTATGATTACAAGAATGTTTGGATAAGTTGAGATCCATTAGTACAAGAGTCAAGAATAAAAAATGGAAGTGCCTAGGCGACAGAAAGAAGGATCTCTTTATAGAGAATGGTAGTTGTATTTATATGGGAAGATGTGCGTGGATCAGGCAGAAAATTTTCCAGAAGAATCTTTAGATCCGTGGAGGCCCACCATAAAGTTTGGTGGATATAACTTGTTATTTTAGAATGATCGGTATAAATTATACCGATCATTATTTTTGTCTCCGATTGCAATGTGCTAGTATATTGGGGGTCTTATATGCCTCTAGACCTTGCTTCTAAAATATAAAGTCATTCTGAGTTGTAGATTGTGAGATATGGATCAATCTTATTCGTTTTTGGGTTGCTTATTGAATTATACCGATCGCTAGGAACAATTGGCATAAAGCGATCGGCATTTCTTGAATCTAAGAGTTTTGACCTGCGATCATTTTTATGGGCTACACTCTTCTATATATTGGTGCTTTGAAAGTATCATAGGTAATGGAGTTGTAGATCTTGAGATATTTATCGATCTTTGTCGATTTATGCCATTTTATGGATCGCTCTAGATCGATCCATATAAATTCTTCATGTGTTCATAACTCGAGTGTACGAACCCCGATTGACTTGAAATTTGAAAGTAGCCTCAAGGGACCTTCTTGATCACTTCCTTTTGATTGCATCTTGATCGAGGCTCGATTTGAATCTGCTCGACCATCGTCCATAGTCATGTATACCATTGATTCTAAAGGTTGGCAGCCACCCGTTTTAGCCAAATCTATGGTATCAAGGCCTTGCCAAATGGGAGATAACATTTTACCCCCTAAAGTACGTCATGTTTGAACATGTTAAGCTTTGAATCACCGCAAACCTCAATCGTCGAAAATGATTCCATTCAGTTTATTGAATGGTCGTTGTCTATCCATTAAGCTACCTTTACTGATAGTTGCACTTCTTTCTACTCAACATGACTGTTGGGTGGTTTCCAACAGTATTAATTCAAGATTGTATTCTATCAGATGTTATCTATGTCTAGTTCTACGAGGCTAGCAAACTTGGGCTATCTAATCTAGTCTTCTCTTTAATAACTCCAGGTGAAAATTCAATTTCTACTGGTTTTAAGAAATTGAATTTTTAGAATAACACGTATACATTCAAGCACATATTCTTATCATTGGCTTCCGGATGCGTTTGTACACTCATGAGTCGTCGTCAATTCCTTACATTTTAATTGCAATTGGGTTGCAATTCCTTGCTTATATATATATATATATATATATATATATTCTAATGAAATAGGGGTCATAAAATGTCACTTGATGATATAGGACTTCAAGTTCCATAAGGATGACGGGTACAAAGCTGTAAGCAAGGGAGAATGGAGTATAGCCAATCGCAGACTAGTGGGTGATTCTGTAAGCCCGTAATGCTATTGGGAGTTCATCCATCCACTTGTAACTAGCCTTTTCCAAACATTTCTTTACAATGGACTTTATGATTTTTCTCACATTTTCAACTTGTTCGTTGGCTTGAGGGTGAGCAACTGTCGCAAATCTATCTTCAATATGATGCTGATGACATAAGTCTTTGAATTCATCGCTGTCAAACTGGATTCCGTTATCAGTTATAATGGTTCGTGGAAGGCCAAAACGAAAGATTATGCTCTGAAAAATGAAGTTAATTACTTTCTTTGCCGTGATCATGGCCAAAGGTTCAGCTTTAGCCCATTTGGTGAAGTAATCCACTACTACGATGGCATACTTTGCTTCATCTTTAGAGATTGATATGGAACCGATAACCTCAATGCCCCAAGTGGCAAACAACCATGTACTAACCATTCGTGTAACTTCATTAGCGGAGCTCTTAGAAGTTTTTGCAAACATGCAGCACTCGTCACATTGTCTAGCATGATCAGCTGCATCTCGTTTGACAGTTGGCTACTAATACCCGTAGCAGAGTATTTTCTTTATCAAGGTTTGAATCCTGGTATAAATGTCACATTATCCTTTATAGACTTCTCTGGAGACTCATTTTATCTCTTCATGGGTGATACAACGAAGCAGGAGAATGGAGAAACATTTTCTATACATAACTCCTTCTTTGATCCCGGCGATCAAGGGTTTATACTCAGTTTCATTATTTATTTCAGGGAAGTCGAGCTTCCAGATGTAGTAGATCGATCGTTCCCTTAGGAGTCACTAACACAACTCTGCAACTAGAACATCGATTGTTAGATGTTCCATCCGTGTACATTTTCCATCGGTTGGTTGGCTCTCCACTACTCTTTAGAGAGTTGTTTGGTGCAACGAATTCAGCTATAAAGTCTGCCAGTGCATGTCCATGGATGGCTCTCTGAGGGTGATAGCTAATGTCAAATTGGCTCAACTCGATACTCCATTTGAGCAACCTTCTAAACGTCTTAGGTCACTGTGGAACCTATCATAACAACTGGTAATTGTAAATGTTAATGAAATGAGCTGAAAGTAAGGGCTAAGCTTTCGTGATGCAATTAATAGGCAGTACATGAGATTTTCCAGCTTTGGGTAATTTCTCTAATCAACTGCCAACTGCTTGCTTATATAATATACCAGTCTTTGGATCTGATCCTCTTTGCATAATAGTGCGGCATTTATGGCGTGTACCGACACTGCTAAATAGATGTATAGGTCTTCATGACCCAGTGATCTAGGAAAGGATGGGAGGTCGCTATAAGCGATCTATCAGAGCTTGAAATGCCTCAATACAGTCCTACATCCATTCATAGTTTCTCTTCCCTCTATTATGGCAATGATCTTCCAATTTAGGCTCTGTACCTGCTTGATTGTATTATGTACATGGATGTCTTTGGTTGCCTGAATCTTCTTAGGATTGGCTTCAATTCTGCGAGAGTTGACGATGAAACACCAAAATTTCCTTGATGCAACATCGAAAGAGCATTTCAAGGGATTTAGTTTCATTCCATATTTTCGTAGAACACTGAACATCTCCGCTAAGTCAATGATGTGGTCGTTTGATTGTTGTGACTTCATAAGCATATCATCTAATATGTTTCCGTCTTTCGCCCAATTTGGTCTTTGAATATCCAGTTGACCAGTCACTGGTAAGTAGCTTCAGCATTATTTAGTTCAAATGGCATTACAACATTATGTTGTGGCCCTAGATCGGTACTGAAGTTGATATGCTCCTAGTCGAAGATGTGCATCAGGATCTGATTGTATCCGTAGCACACATCCATAAAGCAGTTCATATACAACGGTTGAGTCTACTAGCCGGTCGTTCCTTGAAAGTGGAAAGCTGTCTTTCAAGCATGCATTATTTAGGTAAGAGTAGTCGATACATATCCACTACTTTCCATTAACTTTTCGCATAAGAGCTGGATTGGATACCCATTTCGGGTAAAGGGTGTCATAGGTAAACCTATTGTTTTTGAGTTTATCCACTTCCACTTTAAGTGCAACAGATCTCTCGGAATCCATGCCACATTGCTTTCGCCATGTCACTTTTGTTTTATTGCGACATGCGTCAGTTCGATATTCAATGCATGGCTTGCGATAGTCGGTGAGATCACACACATGTCAAAAATGGGTCCAAGCGAACAAATCAAGATTCATTCGGAGAAAGCCAGGTAATTCCTTCATCACTGTTGTACTAAGTTGTGATTCGATCTTCAATACCCGTGACGGGTCGCCATGGCTGACTATAATGTCAATCGTTAGCTCAGCAGATGCAACCTTGAATTCCTTGAGTTCAAACATAACAATTTCACGTAACAATCAATGTGAAATCCAATTGGGTTGTTCAATGATGACGGTTACTCCAATCCCAAAGTCTTGTCATGAGTTGTTGAGTCTGATAGTGAGGGCTCTAGATTTTTTGAGCAATTATCTACAACTGGCCAAAGATCAGGCTTTAGAGCATATTGAATCAAAAGTCGAGTAGGGTTCAGCCTCGTGTTGCGCACCACTGCATAGCTGGCTCTTGCTTCGAGTTTCAATCTACTTTCACATTCGAGAAACGCACTTCCATTCAATGTAATCATGACCTTTCACTCATCTTTCAGCATAGAGTGATGGTCAGTTTCCAATGAGCTTGGGCACCGATTTGACGATTCTATCTCTATGCATCCTTTCGGTTGTGGCCTCGAGTCGTTTTAAACACCCGGCATGAGTCATAGCATTCAGTTATCGCAGTCAGCTTTTGAAGGATCACACCTCTATCCTCAATCTTGGGAAGCTATCGCTGTCAACTTTTGAAGGATCACACCTCTAGCTCCGATCTCGGGTTGATAAATGCACTACATGGACGGTCGAGTCTTGTCTTGGTGATGTTTATACTCCCACCTAAGCTCCAAAGACTTAGAGTTGATCGATGAATGGTTAGTTCACATTCATCTTGATTCTCGCTTATGCCCCCATAAGTTTGGGCAGATGTTAATAAGTGGATAAGAAAATCATGTCCGCTTTAGCTTTATACTCTTTCTCGTCAAACCTTGGTATCGAGTTAGTTGTTGAAAGGATGTGCCATGCCTACTCTTGGTTGTATTCTTGTTTTTCTTCTCTAAGGTAAGACCTCGATGCATCATCAAATCTTGAGCATAAATTAAGTACTAGATGGTCAATCTTGTCCAATTTTGGTGCAGATGTCGCCATACTCTTGGTGGGACCAAAAAATAGATAGTCAAGTCGCATCTAATTAGCAATTGATGCTCTTCATGTCAGACCAATGGTAAGGATCAGTAGGTGAACGGTCAAGTCACATCCATTTCTTATTGCTCTTTCAGTTGGATCATGGCAAGAGTCAGTGAACAAACACTCGCGTCGTATACATTCAAAGTTGGTGTAAGTCATGCCTATTTTGGTTCATGTTGTTCCATCAGATCTAGGGATACAGTTGGCTCAGGAGTGGTCGATTCATGCTCATATAGTTTCCTACTACTCCTGATAAACAAAGGAAGGTGATAGAGAATGAATGGTCAAGCCTTACTCATTCGTGGTTTATCCTTTTATCCACGCTCTAGGGACTGGGGTTATTCGATGGATGTTAGTTGGTTGCCCGTAACTTTGGATGTTAATCTGATTGGTTTTGTGTTAAAGCCTCCCTGCAGTCATTGGCTTGAGTCATAAAGAACACTAAGCCAGAGCTATATTGAGCTATCGCATTCAGCTTTTAGTAATTTGTACCCCCGCCTCCAGCCTTGGGTTACTAAAATTAGCCCATGGATGGTCAAGTTCCACTCGCAGTGAATTTATACTCCTCTTGCCAAGTTCAAGTCATAGTTTATGGAATAGTGAGTGGTCGAACTGCACTCATCTATTTATTTATACTCATATCCGTACTCTGGGGATAAGAGTTTGTCGGGAGGTGGTGTCGCACCCAAGTTGTGTTTATACTCTAGTACACACTCTAAGACTTAGAGTTATTCTGGAAAATGGTTGAACCACATTTTCCTTAGTCATTTCTTCTACCCCCAAGTGAGAGGTGACAGTCGAAGAGTGGTCGGTCGTATCACGTTCACTCTTACTTCGAGTTCTTCATGTTGAATCATGGAAACTAGCTGATTTGCAGATGATCAAGTCGTATTTGATTTACACTTAGGCTCTCAAACCGCCCCTTGCATCCGGGATAGGAGTCGATGCATGGATGGTCATACCGCATCCACTTTCATTTAGATATTCTTTTGTCGAACCTTGGAAGTGCGATAAGTGTTTTGCCAAACTCCGTTCCCGAGCGAGGGATCGGGTGGTTAGACTGCATCCACTTTGAGTTGTGTCTTTGCCCCAAGCCAAGGGAAGTTTGGAAAGGAGACAGTCAAACCACACCCACTTTCTTGTGGTATTTATACATCTGACCATGCTCGAAAGACTAGAGTTGGTTGGTGGACGGTCGAACCGCATCCATCCTTTTTGTGTTTATACTCCATAGGAACTAGAGTTGATCAATGGATGGTCGGACTGCATCCATCTTTTGGTGTTTATACTCTAGTCCACACTCTAGGAACTAGAGTAGATCGATGGACAGCAGACCACATCTACTTTTTACGTTTATACACCAATCCGCGCCCTAGGAATTAGAGTTGATCGATGGTTGGTCGGACCGGGTCCATTTTTGTGTGTTTATACTCCATTCTTCCTCTGAGAACTAGAGTTATATGATGGGTAGTCAGTCGCACCCGTTTTTGATTTGTTCTCTACCTATCATGTCGAGGTAAGAATTGTCAAATAAACGGTTGAATCACGTTCATTTGTGGAATGGAATTCAGCCCCCTGCATCGAAGCCAAATTTGGAAAGTGAGATAGTCGATTCACATCCACTTGGTGATTGTAGCTCCTCTTGCCAAGCAAAGAAGGGAGTAGGTGATGGATGGTCGGAACACATCCACGCTTGGGTTGGATGGTCAAGTCTCATCCAATTTGCTTCATACTCTTCTTGGCAAGTCGAGGTAGAGAGTTATGGGTAGACGATCTAGTCGCATCCACCTCAAGCTATAGCCATGCCCTCATCTTGAGGGTGGAAATTGATGAATAGACAGTCTGTCGCACGTGCTTTTAGTCGAGCTTCCAGACTGCCTCCCATGTCAAGGGTAGGATTTAATGTATAGACGATCAAATCACATCCACCTTAATTGGGCCTCGGTCTTGTTGATTTTTAGGAAAGGCATAGGTACTTTGGCGAACTTCAAGTCAAGTGCGGAAATTAATGAGTGGACGGTTAGTCATGTCCACCTTGTATTGGATTCTGACTTTTTTGGGCTCTAATTAAGGCATAAATGTTCTATCATAATTGAAGCACAGAGTAGGAAGTGGACGGTTAAGTCACATCCACTTTCCATTTCGAGTCGTTACCTATAAGTCTGGGCATACGGTAGCTGATGGGTGGTTGAATCACACTTGTCTTGATGAAACTCCAACGGTCCGATCATCGTCCATGGAGATTGGTTAGCACCAAACTCTAAGTACTTGGTCACCTACATCGTTCGGAAGTAGTTTAGTTCAAGTTGGTCGTAGTTCAACCATAATTGAAATTGAAATAAATCTTATTCATAAGTGAAGCTATGTCATATGCTCGCTATTCCACTTCCCCCCAGCCTTTCTCAGTTCGAAGTTGGCCGTAGGCGATCCAATTGATATGTTCTTTATTGATCAGATGTTCCCTGCCTGCCATTCTACGGCACTTGGACATGTTATTGAAGCTTTCCTTTCCAGATCAACTTTTCGGTTATATCTCGGATCTACAAATGTCAGCGTTATGACCGTGTGTATGTTAAAATGTACAACATTTCTTGGATTTCTTCTAGGTTTCTGCGGCCTCTCTCGAGGCTGGTTTCCAGTACCACTTCGAGTCATGAGTCTCCAAGTAGATGTTTTCGATTGAATCGTTCAAAGGAGTATATAAGTCGAATTTTGAGATTCTGGGTCGTCTCCTAAAATCGGAGTCCTCGTTTAAGGCCTCAATGCTGCACTCGCTCTGAATTCCTTTAGCCAATGGGTCTGCATTGTTCTTTCATCTAGTCAGCTCTACCTCCTCCTTGCTTAGGTTCTGATTCACTCTGTAACAGAAATGATCTGAGGTTGTAGGAGGCGTTCCAGCTTACCAGCTGCTAAAGCCTGTCTTGGGGTCAATTAACATGCATTTGAATTGCTCGACAAACTTCTTTTCCAAATGACTAAATGAGGAGATGGATTTGGCGATAATAGCCTAAACCACATGATCACTACACCATTAAGGAATATAGGAAAGCATCTGCATTCGATGGCATCTATCACTCTGGTGGAATTCATATGCTACTCGAATTTCATGAGATATAATCGAGGGTTGATTTTCCCTGAGTAAGCAGATATGATTGGCATATTGAATCTCCTTTGACATTATGCATACTGAACGACTTCAATGAATATTTTCCATTGGGAGAGATGCTTCAGCCATCGTCAATTTGGTCCATTTTCAAGTTATTGCTACTTGTGAATGATGTATGCATGATTTTCGATTGATTGAATGGTTGAGAATGCCAGTCAGATGGTGAATCAGTTAGGATGGTGTTGTTGATTGGTAGTGATCCCCAAACTTTCACCTAAATGGGGCATGATTCATATAAAGCAATAAGTAGGGCCTCATCAGGTTGCATACCAAGTTTCAAGTCACTTGGAGTCGGTACCCCCAAGATGTGAGCAAAGCAAAATGGACTGGTATTGATGGATTGGTGGTAATTTAGATGGAGTCGAACCTGAGAAAATATGATATTTGCTTGGATTCAGCAACTGGTTTGCTTGGATTCGCTGAATTCGAAGTGTTATGTCGGTGAAAAATGGTGCTTAGAGTCATATTAGCGTTTTTTGGTGAAAATCTTGGTGTTACCCGTGTTTGGCTTTGAGCCAAACTTTGTTGGATTTTTTTAGAGTCACATCACCATAGTTCATACCATATCACCTTAGTTCTCCCACCTTTGGAAGTATCGTTTGGGTGGCGGTTGCATGTTTATTCCATGGTTGCAATTCAGAAGCTACTACTTGATCTTCTATGCTCAGGTCAGTCACAAGATGTAAGGAAAGTGGATAGAATGCACCGTCTTTGAGATGAGTTTCGAATTCAAAATGTTGGGTACTATGTTGCGGTATGGGTTTGGGTTAGAGTGCCAAAGCGGTGGAACGATCGATTGGAATACCAAGGCAGTTTGAACGATTGATGGAAACGTTGACTTGGAATGATCGGTTGAAATGTTAACCTGGAACGATCGATGAATCATTAACCTGGAATGGTTGGTGGAAACAGTTAACCTGGAATAATCGGTGGAAATTTCAACTGGAACAATCGATGGAAATGTTAATTGGAATGATCGTTGGATGCGATGTTGGAACGATTGGTAGAAAGCAATAGTGTGGGAACGATATAAAGAATGATTGTACGTACCATGTCGGTGGGAACAATCGTATAGAAACAATCGGTGTGGAAATGATCATATGAAAATTGCATGGTGGGAACAATTGTATAGGAAAAACGATCGCACAAGACGATGTAGCGTATGGATCTGTAGCGATTGATCATATCGAAACGATTGGTGTGGAAACGATCGGTGTGAATCCTTGAAAATATGGATCACACCCGATCTAATTATGACCTTCAACTTTTCTTGTTTCTTCTTCTTTGAAATAGATCGGTCAGAAGGTTTTATTGAGGGAGTGATGGAATGATCATTTGTATGGAGCATGGTCAATGTCTAATCATTCATAGATGCTTTAGAACTTGAAAATGTATGCATATTGATCAAACACATGACCGATCGAACACTAGCATCATGATTTTCTTCTTTTTTAAGGGAAATAGACTTGGATCCTCTGGCCAATAGTTTCCTTGGAGATTCTCTTTCAGTTATGTGTAGAATAGGAAACCTATCAGTCGAAAGCTGAATCTATCTCGTGAACATGAAAATCCACCAGTAGAGGATGAGATCCTAACAAGTTGAGAATTCTTTTCTTAGTGAAAGCACCAAAATGTTGATGTCAAAAATGGGCATCAACTACCAATAGAGTCTTGTAATGATTAAACGATGAATGAAATTAAAACATAGCAGAAAGAGTAAATGAACATACAAATTTTTATAGTGGTTCGGCAATCTTGGCCTATGTCCTCTTCATATTCTTATTGATCTTGCAATTGATTATGACTACAAGAATGTTAGGATCAGTTGGGATCCATTAGTACAAGAGCAAAGAATAAAAATGGCAGAGCCTAGGTGATAGAAAGAAAGATCCTCTTTATGGAGAACGGTAGTTGTATTTATAGGGGAAGATGTGCATGAATCGGGCTGAAAATTAATCTCTAGATCAATAAAAGCCTACCATAATGATCGGTAGACATAAATTATTATTTTGGAACGAGGACATAAATTGTACCGATCGTTTTTTTGCCTACGATTTCCATGTGATCATTTATGGGGGGCCCCATATGCCTCTAGACCTTGATCTAAAATAAGAGTCATTTTAAGTTGTAGATTATGAGATTGGATCAATCTTGGTCGCATTTGTGTTGCTTGCTGAATTACACCGATAGTTAGGAACGATTGGCAATTCTCGAACCTTGGAGTTTTTGACCTGCAATCATTTTTCTGGGCTACACACTTCAATATGTTAATTCCTTGAAAGTTTCATGGGTAATGGAATTATAGATGTTGAGGTATTGATTGATATTTGTCGATTTACGCCGTCTTATGGATCGTTCTAGATCGATCTATATAATTCTTCATTTGTTCATAACTCGAGCATACGAACTTCGATTGACTTGAAATTTGAAACGTCGCCTAAAGGGCCTTCTTTGTCACTTCACATTGATTGCACCTTGATCGGGACCCGGTCTGAATTTTCTCAACCATCGTTCATAGTCTTGTATATCACTGATTTTCAAGATTGATAACCACCTATTTTATCCAAATCTATGATATTACAGCCTTGCCAAAAGATGGGATAACACTGCTTATCAAAATTAACCACCTTGTATTCATCACATTTCCGAAGTGCGATATTTGTGATAAGTACAAGTTGACTTACTTTCAATAAAACGCGTCATCGTTCTATTACCAATACTTTAATTCATTTGTCTATTTAATAGCATGGACAAGAGATCCTTGGTTTTAAAACAATTTGCTTAAACAAGAAAATTGGTTAAAAATAAATAACCGATAGGGTTTTAAGAGAAACCTTAAAATAAATAAACTTTAATCGAATCATATATTTAAAATCAATTAAACCGTAATTAATATTAATTAAGTCAAAATTAAATCATTAATAATCCAAATTTCATTTATAGTTAAACCTTAATTATACTTTAATTAATTAACGTTTATTTAAGAAATTAAAGCTTAGTTAAATGGATAATTAACCCTTAATTAAATAATAAATAAAAAAATAAATAACTCTAATTAAATAAATAAACTTGATTAAATAAAAATTAATTTTATTTATAGTTATTAATCATTATTTAAAACTTAATTAAAAATAATTAACTTGATAAATAATTCCTTAAACTCTAATTACTTAACCTAATTAATTAATTAATAATTACCCTAATTAATAAAATAATTAAATAAAGTATTAAATAATTAAAACTTAAACTTTTGACTTACTTAATTAAGTTTGAAATAAGTTTTAAAAAACAATCCAAAGGAAAACACTTAAAAACTTGAAATCGCTAAATTTCCCGAACTACATCCATAGCGACTATCGCTATAAGCGCAGTTCATTAGAATTGATTTCTAGGTGGGAATCTCACTTAACTCTAGCTAACACATGCTTGAAAATATAATTGTAAGAGTTTTTGAAAACTTAAACAAAAGGTAAAAACTTTGAAAAACATTTTCAAAAATCCAAAGCTAGAAAATAACTTTCGTTCTCATATCGGATCCCAAGTCCGTTGTGACTCTTAAGCACTAGTTTCACAACCATTTTACAACATACTTGGTTTTCTTTCACAAAAAATACCACCATCATATCATAAATCAATCTCACATATCCATATCCATATACATATCCAAATATATCAACATATTATCCAAACCACAAATCTATACCAAACAACTAACTTGCAATCAAATATCATCCAAACAACTTGACATTTTAACACGTCAAACACTGAAATTTCATAACATATAGATCATTAAATCAAGTTGTTTTCTTTTCCAAAAATTTTAGTTTTACTCACCAAAAAATTTCTTAATCAAAGCGAATTTTTTTCGAAACTACAAAACACTTTAGAAACTTTGAAAATATAGAACTTTTGGACCCTTAAGCACTTGAAATGGGCTCGGCCATTTGGGTTTGGGCTCAGCCTAAGCCTTGTAGGGCACAACCATGACTAGTTTGGGCTCGGCCTGTGAGAAATGCGAATTATGGATCTTAAGGCTAGAATTAACACTAGAGGGGGGGTGAATAGTGTTAATCAAGAATTGCTAAATCTTTTTCAGTTTATGTTAATTTAGACACCGATGTATGCAATATACAGACACAGATATGATCATAGAAACAAACACAGATGTAGAAAATAAATAAAAGAAGTGAAGGAAAGAACACACCGAATTTTATACTGGTTCGAAGTTAGCCTATATCCAGTCCTGCAACACAGGTATGGATTTTCTTTCAAAAGCAATTGTACAATTACACCCTCGGTTTCAAGGCTATGAGGTGCACCCTCCAGAATTTCTATCCTCTAGGTAGAGATACTTGATTTCCGGTCCATAACTTTACCCAATTGATTTACCAAGGCTACAATCATACCTTTTCTCACTTAATAGATTACAAAGAAGTCTATTACTCTGAATAGCACTAAGAACCTTGTAGAGATAGTGATAGAGAATCAAACTAGAAGTAATCGAGTTCGATTCAATGTTGATTTCGGCAGAGTAATGGTAAGAATATGTATTAAGAAATGTGGAAGAAGAAGAGTGAAAAACCAGAAAATCTGATGATAAATTTGTTGAAACTAACCCCTATCTATAGAAGAACAACAACCATGCCCATCCATGAAGAGTTATGGCGAATAGACACTTTTTTTGAAATTTAAATTTTGAATTCAACTGACACCATGTCGACATGGTTACCCTAAGCATGTCGACATCCCAAAGCAATTTTTGGTGATTTGATTTTCTTTGAAAATAACCTTTGTCTTATATTTATTAATTCATAGGTGCCTTAATGAATGTATAAGCAAAAAAATTTAAAATACGTAAGTAGGAGAGATATAGTAAGGGTAAAATAGGAACATCCTTCATTCTAATGCCTTAAACCCTTCCATTCTTCATTCCTTATTGATTTCAATATTCACAAACATAACTAAAACCCTATTAAGCTCGACTGGCCATCATTAAGGAGATTCAAAAATAAGAAAAGCAAGGATTCAAGTAGAAGGCCAAAGAAAATCAGTTAAAGGGCAAATCTCAACATTCTTAACACAAAGATAAGGTGAATAATTGATTTACATCTCACTTCATATCGATCAAAAACTACTCCAAGTGTACCCAATGTGTTGTACAACTTGCTATGAAAATATCATTGGATTTGGCGTTGCGGCTGTGGAATTATTGATCGATCAAGGTTGCAAATATGGAGTGGCTGAAGCCGCTTCTTTCGGGTTGACTGCTTCTTTCAGAGCTTCAGATATGCGGCTTGCTTCGTTTGTATCCATCCACTGCTTCCTTCCCGTATCGATGCCTTGCTTCCATCTTCGTATCGATTGTAAGCTATGCTCTTCGTATCGATCAAGTAGATGATCAATACGAAAAGGGAAATTGCTGGCTAAGTGAAGTGTGATCGATCTGGGAAGTGTCGAAGTCCATCATTATGAGTTTGAACCATATGGATACGAATGATGGATGTCGAATGCTTGAGTTTCCTTCACTTCGAAATGATGAATATGAATGATGGATACGAATGATGGATACGAGATTGGCATGTTTCTCATGGATCTTGATCATTTCATAACTTGAGCATACGAACTTCGATTGACTTGTAATTTGGTATGTTGCTTTGCATAGCTCTATTTGTCATGTCATGTTGATTGTGGCCCGATCCGAACTCGAACCAAGTTTTCCTGTATCTACCGTGAACTTGCTAGATAACTGATCTTTGAAGTGGATTGTTTTCAGTCTCTTGTCAAGTCCTTGGTATCACGGCCTTGCTAAAAGGGGGAATAACATTTGCCCCCCAAAGCACGTCCTGTGTGAACATGATGTGCTTTGAAAAGCTTCTATCTTCATTCTGAAAAGACTCTATCTGATTCATTGAATAGTTGTTGTTCCTTCATCAAGAGATGAAATTTTCAGTAGATATGACTCCTGGCCGATTTCCAGTAGTATAAATGTTGAGTTCTAGTCAACAAATGATTATGCAGTTGTAGCTGAAGATCGAATGTTAGCAAATTGTTGTCATTTTTATAGTTGTCACCAGGCAAGCATTCAATTCCTGTCAACTTCAAGAATCAAATGTTAGTATAACATGTAGGTACACGTATGTATGTACCTAGACCTAACTCTCGTCCACGCTTGCACTTTCATGGGTTGTTGTTAAGTTCTTTTAAATGAAAAAGGATTTTGGTGAAAAAGGTTCTTGCCATCGATTGATGGTTCTCTTTTGATTGAGTTTCGTACTGATCCTCTTCAAGATTGATGTGAAATTCGAGTTGTAACAAGATCGATGGTTGTTTTGATGCCTCTCTTCATGTCGATCCTCTCGTGGATCGATCTGGGGTGCATTAGAGTGGATTTCGTATCGATGGATACGAGGATTACAAGCACAAACATATTGGAACGCTTTATATCAATGGATACAAGATACAGGGATTTAGATGCACTTCATATCGAGGGATATGAATGATTCGAACACAAGTACATGGTGCATTTCATATCGATGAGTATTTGACCAATTCAATCGGTGAGAAAACCGGGATACGATCCATTTTTTCATTGGATATGAAGGAGTATATATACTTTTTTGTACTTAGTATGTTTTCTCACCTTGCTATTTCGTATCCAAATGGAGAAAAAGAAAAGAAAGAAAAACTGCAAAACTTTCATCCTCAAACCCTGAATTGTTGATCGTTAACCCAGATCTTTCAAACCTAGGTAAATAATTAATAGAATCGCACCTATAATGATGAGACTCGAGTTTCGTCCCCCCTCGTTCACCGTAATCGTAATCTCTGGTGTCGTTGGCACTGGAGGTAAATGAGGTGAAGTTGGGAGAGTCGGCGATGGCGATTGGGGAATTGGAGAAGAAGGAGACGAGATGGATCTATGGGATAGAAGGTTGAAGGAGAAAAATGGGCTTGAAGCCACTGGCTTCAGGCTTATGTGGTTTAAACCATGAGTTCGTATCGATGGTAGCCGGGCATTGGTTTCGTATCGATGGATGCAAAAATAAATTGTGGATCGATCTATCAATTTACACAAGCGGGCAAAGCGAAAGTTCTGCCCCCTTAATCGAGACGAAACAACTATGTGTCTTAGATCGATATAATCGCTTGCCTCTGGAAATGAGATGGGGAAGATTACCGATCTATACAAACTGAACGATATGGAGAGCATCGACACAAATAAAGGCTATGGATGAAGTAATCGATACGAACAAGTCATCGATCTGAATGTTTGATCGATACGAAGAGGTTATCGATCTGAATCATTGATCGATAAGATGAGTGACATGCGATCGATATGAAAGATTGCTTCAGGGGAACGATCCTAACTCGAATATGATGAGTATGTACTCCATATCTTTTGCACATTTGAACATTGGACTCCAACGAGCGTTTAGCCTTGCATATTTGGACTTTCCCATAGAACTGCATATGTGACTATCCTTCAAAGCTTGTCGATGGAATTGTGACTTGTTAAAAACAATAAAGTTTAATATTGATCGTTCTCCGAAGTTATAGTGACACGGTTGAGATGGTCAGCAATGACAGTCGCTCTGATCGAATCTCGTAGTCTCGTCTCTTTACCATCTCTTAATCTTGTAGAAATTTAGAGTACTATGCAGTATTTACTACATAACATGATCACTCTCTTTGCACTAGGGGATATGGGTGTTCTACCATCTAATAGTGGTTTTTATCGAGATTAATAGCTATGGATCCTAGAAGCTCAGATCGGCAAGAAGCTCAAAGTACTCCATTCCCCAGAATAGATAGGCCGGGCGTCCCGGCTGATATAGTGAATCCTACTCTGGATGAGCCGTCGGATGCAGTGGTGATAATGAATCCAGTAGATTTGTCCAGTCCTAGGTAATAGAAGAGGTGCTAGGTAGAATTTGCCTTAGACATGGGTTGTTTTTTGAAGAAGTCTGGCTACCAGGACGGGAAGATGGAGCACATGATCCCCCGGAGGGATTCACTACATGGAACAGATTTTTGTGCTGGGTTGGAATAATGGCCCCATTCAACCAACTCATTTGGGACGTGCTATTTTATCCGAGGATCGTGCCTTCATAGCTTCGTCTGAACGGATATGTGCCACTCAACGGCTTGTACATAATATTTATGGAACACCTCCTTCGTCCCCCAAGCGTCGACAAGATCAGGTATTTATTCAATGTCACGAGTCGGGTGGATAATCAATCATTCACCTTCCTGAAGGCTGTTAGGAACTGCTAAGTGGTGGCGGGCATATGGAGCAAGTTGAGCCACTTCAAAATGAAGTGGTTTTATGTGAGATGCCCACCAGGATTTTCCAGGCGATGGCTGGCTAGACGTAAGTGATATTCCTTGTTTTGTAATTTAACCATAACTATATAATATAGATCGATGCCGAATACATTGCTGTGTTTCTATTACAGCTTTTATTCCATGGCTCGAAGGAGCGCAGTATAAAGAGATAGTGAGGATATTCCAGGCGGTGCCTCTCGAGTTAAGTGAAATAGATGAAGTTTTCACCAACGGAAATTTGATTGTGCCTGGCTTTTAGAGAAAGGACAGAGCATAGGGATCACGGGGATTCCAAGAGTGGGCCCAGTAAGACAAGACGGAAGATGGGATCCTATCGTGCCCCTAGTCGAGGGAGCTCAGGCTACGCATGGCATAAAAATCATCGAACCTCACGATGATGAGGATACATAAGCTTGTCATGAGCCCACGGTCGTGCCTCCACAAGGCCCACGACCGTCCAAATTAAATAGAAAAGGCAAAGATCCTATCTATAAAATCAAAAGGCAAAAGAGTACTAAAGAAAATAATTAGCTATTTCTTTTGTAGGTCCAGAGACCTCTTCCCTGTAGACAGAAAAATCGCTAAAGGGGCTATCAGATATTTCCATTCCTAAGGATATACCATCATTCCCTGATCTTCGGTTAGAGAGGCTCCACTCCCCTTCAAGAACCGATGCAGGCCTAACTTCAATAGATAGAGGGGAGTCAACTCCAATAATCAAAGCTGCTACAACCGGTCGTTTAGGGGTTTACACATGCATACACGCACTTCACGGCATTACACAACATTCCATCATGAGCTTCTCAATATCCAACCGTGACTGATTTCCTTCTTTTTTGCAGATGCAATGAAGAAATAAGGTTCTATGCTTGATAAACTCCGCTTTCCGTGCTAGCTGTTTGGATCGCATTCTGAATCATATTGCAGCGACAATGGAAGAGATTATGGCCGTGGCTACCATTCAAGCCGTGAATGCGAGCGCTACGATAGGGAAAAAGAAAAATCACACCAAAGAAAGTGACACTTCAAGTCGTATCTCTACCACCAAAAGAATCTTTTAAACCTTCTTTCCCCAACAGGCCCTCTTCTAAATCTTCACACCAAACAGTGCCATCTCACGCTCCAAAAACTAGCAAACAACACAATGAAAGTGAAACAGCCACTCCCGCTATCATAGAACAAACCACTATAAATCCAACGGAGGAAGGAGCCCTTCGCATCGCTAAACTGAAGAAGGATTTCCCAAACATATGCTTCGATGGTTCCACTTTGTCCCAACTTGATGAAAATCTCAAACAATATAGAGAAACTAGTATAGAACTATGAGCACGATGCATACTTCCAATACCATGAGTGGTTCAAGACGGCAGAGCGGGTCTCGACTGTGTCCTTTGAACGAGCCAAGACGATTGAGAAATTAGAGGGCAATCTTTCTCACAAGGACAAGATAATAGAGGTTTACTCTAATAAGCTCAAGTGCTCAAGAAAAGCTAAGATGGAGGCCAACCAGAGAGCCGAGGAAGCTAAGAAGTCCATGGAAGAAATGAGAAAAACCCATATGGACTTGGTGCAAGAGATGGGTCACAACAACACCATAATAATTCAAGAAAGGGATGTTACGATAGAAAGGGAGAAAGCAGCCCTAAAAGAAATCGCTGAGCTAAAAGAAAAACTGATGGAGGGGGCTAAAAAAGGATGACGCTAACAAGATCGCCCAAGAAGCGTGTGAGGAAGTTCTAAAATTGCCAGATGAAAGGGACAAAGCAAAATAAATGGCCACGGAAGTTGATGCCAAAATTGAAAAAAGTAAAAGCCACTAAGGCCAAGGCGGATGCTGAATTTGAGGACCTTTTGGTCACTTACAATGCCAATGTTATCAAATACCGTAATTTGAAATGGCTCAGTGAAGATTACCCCTTTCAGCTGAACGAGCCCTCGAATCGACTGGTTGTGGAAGAAAAGAAGATTCAAAAAGTTGGAACTATTGAGGAGTTTGTATTGGAAGCTTAAGCACTAATCAAAAACAAGGCCAAAGTCCTTCATAACACCACTATCTCGCTCTAAAGAGAAGCCTGGCTGCTAAATACCCGGAGGTCGGAGAAGGATCTGGTGGCGAACATCGTGACTGTACTTCTAAAGTGCCCCCAGCATCTTAACCTATGCCCATATCTTCCACCGACCCCCCAGCCGTCTCGGGGTATGATCCAAACTGGCCACATCTCTCTCTAATCATCGAGCGCAGCTCGGAAGGCATGTCGACTCAATCCGGGAGCTTGTCTGAGGAAGGTAATCCAGACACTTCTCCTATTCTTCAGAACGTAGGAACGTCATCAGAGGATATTACTAATATATTTTCTTATCTTTATTCAGCCTTTGGTTCCACGTTGGCTAAACCTCCTGCAACTCAAGAAGTTCATCGCAAGCAGGAGGCATTAACGATAGAGGCCACAACTGTGATGATTACTACTTCAGCTAGGGAGATGCATGATAACGGTTGTATGTTTGACGGCCAACTGATGGAAGCGCTTCTCAACCACCAAAGAAATTTGAGCATTGAGATGCCCTTTAAGGTAGATAAATAAGTTACTTTTATGGGCTCCTCGAGTCCAACTGGTAGTTTCCCAATGAGTGAGCGTGTGGATCGGGAGGAATAAATAATGAGGGAAATTAAGGCTGAGATTGAGCAAGGATCTTAGAGCCGACAGAGGTATGGTGGGTCGTGGCTCGATCCCGATTCTCGTGATTTCTCCAGGTGGCACCCTAATTGTGGCTAGCGTGCCTTATTCTTCTGGTATCGAAAGTGCCACTATGCTACCAGCTTCACACACTGGGGATACTTCAATCCCCACGAGCTCCTAAGGGGAGATCGCTTCGATCCCTCTAGCTGGAGACAAGCCAACTGAAGAGAGCCAGAGAGGCAAGGGTCTCAAAAGAGTTCCGTGCAGTAGCCCTAGCGGGTCTACGCCAAAGAAAGTTAAAAAGGACAGGAAACCGAAGGCGTAGATTTTCATTTTGACCTCCACTTTTGTAGATAGTTAGAATAAGATTCTTTTCTTTTCTTTTTGTAGGCCATGTATAAATGCAGGCTTGGCCCCTTGCTTATAGGAATTCTTTGGATAGATTTTTTTACTTCTTTTTTGATGAAAAATATGAATAAAATTGCTTTTTTTGGCATAGGTCTACGTTTATTTGTTTAAATATTTAAGCATTCACATTTCATTCAATGTACTCATGAAGCTTTAGTCTTTGAGTGGAACTTGAGTTCGGTCTTTAAATCCTAAGATCATGGCCTTGGGTCATAATCAAATGTTGAGTTGAGTCCCAACGTTGCGTTGTCCTGGTCAGCAGCTGGTACTTAGGTTATTCCCCTAGTTCTAGGGGTAGTTAGTTGGCAGTCGTCCTCCACCTTCACTAACTTTGATTTAACTTAGTCTGAACCAAGTTAAAGTAACGTGAGTTTGAGCGGTCGGAACACACTCGCTCATTTGCTAGTATTTGCATCCACACTCTGGGGATTATATTTGTAAGCCGGCGGTCGATCATGCCTTCTTATTGTTTAGGATTACGTCCACATTTTAGGGGCATAAGTTATTTTGTGGGTGGTCGACACAACCATTTAATTTTTATACTGTCGTCCTCCACCTTCACTAACTTTGATTTAACTTAGTCTGAACCAAGTTAAAGTAACGTGAGTTTGAGCAGTCGGAACACACTCGCTCATTTGCTAGTATTTGCATCCACACTCTGGGGATTATATTTGTAAGCCGGCGGTCGATCACGCCTTCTTATTGTTTAGGATTACGTCCACATTTTAGGGGCATAAGTTATTTTGTGGGTGGTCGACACAACCATTTAATTTTTATACTCTATTTCACACTCCGGGAATCTAAAGTTAGTTGACAGATGGTCGATCATGTCTGTTTAAGGATTAAGATCGTATTCACGCTCTGGGAATATGGAGTTGGTTAAAGTCGTGGATGGTCGGATCAGATCCTCCTTGATCCAGTAGGCAAAGTCGTAGATGGACGGATCCATCCGCTTTGAGCTTGGAAAGAAGCAAGGTCATGGATGGACGGATCCATCCTCCTTGAGCTTGGAAAGAGGAAAGGTCGTGAATGGATGGTTCCATCCTTCTCGAGCCAAGTAAGGAGGCAAGGTCATGGATGGACGAATCCATTCTCCTCGTGCCACGAAAGCGAGGTCTTAGAAGGACGGGTCCATCCACCTCGAGCTGGACGGTCGATTCACGTCCTGATTTTGGAGTTTGCACTTCAGCTTGCACTCTGGAATCTAGAGTTTGTTGGAGAATTGTCGTGTTTCAACTCTCTTTTAGTTGATTGTCATTTGCCCTCGAGTTTGGAGTTTCATTTAGCGAGTGACCGTTTGGATCATGATCACTCTATATTTGAATGAATCCCACCATAAGATGGAACTCGGCTCTTCGTACATCATGGCTGTTGCATGATGCATATAGGAATCACTAATCTTGGCTTGATGAGTCTGCAATTTGTTGTTGAAATCGGTATTCATGGAAAAGTCAGTTTCCTTATTACAAGTACAAATTCTCAAATTGCATAAACGAACATCAAAATGTAGGATCTAGATTAACCCTAGAGGGGGGGGGGGTGAATAGGGTTATAGCAAATTTTCTTGATTTAAACTCAGAAATAAACTGCAAAAATAAATATGCTGAAAAGTAAATCACACACAAAATTTACCCAGCTTCAGCAACCCCTGCCTACTACTGCATTCACAGATTTCTATTAGAATTAAACAGTATCACGCTTACAAACACTCTACTAGACTCGCAGACCCTTTTGCTCCCGCTCACAAACACTCTACTAGACTCGCAAACATTTGCTCCCGCTCACAAACATTCTACTAGACTCGCAAACATTTGCTCCCGCTCACAGACACTCTACTAGACTCGCACACCCTGCTCCCGCTTATAGAGTTTCGTTTACTCGCAAACTCTGCTCCCGCCTACAATAGAACTTTGCTTACTCGCAAACTCTGCTCTCGCCTATAGAGCTTTGATTACTCGCAAACACTGCTCCCGCCTATAGAGCTTTGCAAACTCGCACACCCTGCTCACTGAACTAATTCTAACTAGACAATCTGACACTACCTAAACCCTAGGTGGTGATTTACAAATTCTTTTATTCGAAAAATAAAAACAACAATTAAAAAAAACACTTTAAACCCTAATTAAAAATAAAGCCCTTAAGTAAATGTGACCGGCCCAAAATACAAAAGGAGATTTTTATTCCCTTTTCTTTTGACTCTTTAGCTCGTTCCCTTTTCCTGTTGCTTGTGAAAATATGGCCGATCCTCTTTCGTTCCTCTTTGCGAATTAGGGCTTCTGCAAATTTTCTTTTGCTCCTTGCGATTCAAACTAGGGTTGTGCAAATTGAAGTCGCCACTTGATATGATTTGATAGTAGGCTTTGATGCTCTTCGATTTGATTGTTTGCGGCTTCTAGTCCTTGATCGAGTTCGGCTGATGCTTGGGTATGTAATTTCCCTTTTTGCTTTTACAATTTTGACTTACTCAAACTCGATGGATTTGAGATTGCCGATGATGATGGTTTATATAGGGTTTGTAACCCTAGATTTGCGTTCGTATAAGTTGATTTGAATTTGTCTACTGATATTTCTTTGGCCATTCGATTATTCTTGGATGCTCGTGATTTCACTGACTTTTTCAAATTCGTGTTTTTGATGCTTGGCACACACGGTTTTGATTTGTGACTTGGTCAATTTGCTTGGTTATCACGGTGAATGCTTGATTGACTTTGACAATACTGATTTTGTGAATTTTTACTTTGTTGACTTGTTCAACATGACTGTGACAATTTCGCTACTGCTCATTCTGAAATCACTGTGCACTTGAATTTTATCACTTGACTTCTGTATATTTTTGTGAATTGGTTTCGGTCACTGTCTGCATTCCTGTAGTAGCTTTGTTCAAGTTGTCTTGGGCATTGTTGTATCCATTGCAGTCTTATAATCTTCACTCTGGTCATACTGCATCACCACTGTTGCACGGCCTTTGTGGTTTTCACTGTGTTCATGCACTTTGGTCTTTGTTTACTGTGTACTTGATGGTTGCTGTGCACTTTTGTGCTTTGAGTCTGGTCCACTGAGGTTGATCACTTTTGCTGTCCATTTAAAAATATTGTTGCAGTAAGTGAAATTTTTGCGGTGTTCATGTTTGCTATAGCCTTTGATGATTCATTTGTGCATTGCCTTTGATGTTGTAGATGTAGTCACTGGGTTGCTTTGTAGTTTTCTTTGACATGCTGTATATGCATTCACCATAGTTTATACATGCATTTTCCATACTGTACATATATTCTTGGCTCTGGTTCATTGTTGTTGTTTAAGTTAGTATGTTGCCTGACTGTCTTGAACTCCATGTGTTGCCGTAGTGTGTATGTAGTTGAAGTGGTCTGTTGGCACTGCTCATTTGAGTTGCTGCATGGTTCGATGCTCCAAGTACATGTTGTTTACTGCATATGGCTTCTCTTGTATACTTCACTTGTTCTGTCCATTCATGATGCTATGTGTTTGTTGTATAATTTGGTTTTGGTATCACTGTGCATTGCCCACATTTCTGTTGTTGCTTGGATATTGAACTGCTTCATGTTGGCTTCGGCCTTTGCAGTTTGTAGCTACCGTGTGCATGCAGTTTTGTAGGCTTGGAGTCTTTGTTCATTGATGATTTTGGTCGTTGCATTTGCTGGGTACACAGTCTTGACCTATTGCAGTATGGTCCATTGAGTTTAATCATCTGTTGTAGCCTGACTTGGTCTTGTTTCATGTTGGCTTGAGTCTGGGCATGTGTACTCCCGACCATTTTATTGCATTTGAATTGATTTTTGAATTTGCACCTGTGTTGAATCCAGTTTCACAACTTGGGTTTGACCTTGTGCTCGTGTCGTGATTTTCAATGTTATTGCACGTGAGTTGAACTCGGCTTTTTATTTGGGTTTGACCTGTGCTCACCTGTCCCTATAAATCAATCAAGTGTATATCGGTGTGCACGGCCTTGTGGCACATACAGTAATACACTGTGTATGTCACAAGTTGTTCGTGTATGATGAATTCAAATTTAAATTATGACGAACAACCCAAATAACTGAGGCAAATCATATTTTCAGAAATTATCTTTTATTTTTGAATTGCAAAAATATTTCTTTTTCAATTTTACTGCGTTAGTTTATATTTTTGCAGATTGCTCAGATGTTGGATTCAAACTGGAATGCAGTTGAAGATAAATATGAGTGTGAGTGATATGTAGTGAGGTGAACTGTAAATATGTAATGTGATGTAATTGTAGTCAAAGTTGTATAGTTATAGTGAGAGCTTGAAATTGTACTATTCAAAAATGTAATAAATATTTATTTGAATAAAATATTTGTTTGAATTCAAATTCTGTGTAATTTGTTTTATTCAACAAATATTTATTTAGACTGTGAAAAATAGAATAGTATATTAACAAATACATTTAAACGAATGTATATATGTTTATTATCATCAAACAAAAATCATATAAGCGCAAAACGCATATTCAACAATCTCCCCCTTTTGATGATAACAAACATATATTTAAGATTTTGAACGCATTAAATGTATTTGATCGTTCAATTTGCTCCCCCTATTTGAATGCTCCCTCTCTACACAATACTCCCCCTACATATATGCATACAAATAAAAATATGTAAATGAGCCTATATGCAAATGGAAAATTATTTGACCTTTGCTTGGTTCCATTTGACAAAATCTTAACTTTTCTCTCCCCCTTTTGTTATCAGCAAAAGAATAATAGTGTTATAGAATAGGGATGAAGTGACAGACATGAATCAAACATTTAACTCAATTGAATATAAATATCAAATTTCAATAAAATTCAAACAAAAATCATAATTACCCTTGTCAGGCGCATATTCCACTTTCGGAAATGATGGGGATAAAATCATCAAAAAAAAAATCATACAATTCTGTCTATTTGTGGTATATTTATTTCGGGAAATTTGAATATCTACTAACCATGCATAACCGTTAGGACTTTTAAATGAGATTAGTAGTATTCACAATTTTTTTTATTTAAAAAATGAAATCAAGTATCTTCTAACCACGCATGACCGTGGGGACTTTTAAATGGGATTATAATCAACTTGTCTATTTAATCAATTAATTTTGATATGCGTTTCATACATGCATAACCGTGAGGACTTTTAAATGAGCATGGAAGCACATAATAAAAAAAAATCCAAGTAATTCACCCATGCATAACCGTGAGGACTTTTAAATGAGAGTGAATACTTTGGATATTTATTTTTATTGCCAAATATAATAAATTGAAGCACAAATAATTTCCTTCACAAATTTAAAGATATTGAAGAACGAATGATTTCCTTTGTAATCTACCACAAATTTACATATTATATGTAATTTTGATGAGTGATGGTCGATAGAAAGATGATAGAAATAGAAATGATCATGGAACTTTTACCCAACAAAAAGTTTTTATAACTCTTGTTATGAAATCCTAAAGAAATTTTCTAATTATACTTTCTCGAGTTATAATATATAATAAATATCAACACTCATCACTTTTTCAATCACTATTCATCTTTTCAATAATCAAGGGGAGTCAGATTAGTCAAAATAGTCATTTAAAATCAAATTCAAATATTATAAAAACAATTTTTCAAAAATGGCTAATCTGTAAATATGGTCAAGCATGATTTTCTCGAGGGGGTTTTATAAGAAAATTTTCTGCTATTTGAAAATTATTTCAAGTGAAAAATATGCAGATATTTTCTTTGAAAAACGATGCAGCAAATGAATGTTCCAAAAATTAATCACGTTCCACTAGTAATTTTTCTATCAACTATATTACCAGTGTAATCTGCATCTGAATTTTACTCTCACTCATTTGTCACTCGTTGAATTTGATTGACCAAACCATGTAGTGTGCACCAAGAATTTCAAACTTAACATCAATTTAAATGACATTCTTTTGAATTTGAATTGAAGCAGTGTTAACAATCAAAAACATATCATAGTGTCAATCTTAGAAGCCATAGGATGAACAACTATCATCAGTCATTAAAACTTCATTAATATTTCAAAACAATTTCTTGAAGTTTCAACAATTTCATAAAGTTTCAACAATTTCAAAAATTTCTTAAGATCCTTTTTAACAACTTTCACATGAAATCTGAAATCGTGCAAATTTACAAGCAGTGACCAAAATGTCAAAACAAATATATCTACGTGTAGCATGAGTAGACAGTAATCAATCAACATCATAATTTGACCAAACAGATTAAGTTCAATGATGAAAGGATGGTTGGTCTACTTTTAAGCACAGATCAAAGTCATAAATAAGAACAAGTCAAAAAATCATATCAATTAAGAATAAGTCAGAATAAAAAAAAATCATCTCTTTTCAACATCACAATCTTTGGCTGATTTCATTCAGAATACGGTGCAGATTATCACATTTAATATATCGTTCAAAACAATTTTACCTGTTTTACCTTTACGATAACTTTTCGTTGTTGTCCATTTTGATTCTGTCACCTTTGTACTAGGCTAAGAAACTTTGCTTTGTCGCCCGTTGTGTTTCTGGAACAGCCAAAATCCAGAGAACACTGTTGTAGTTCCTTAGCCTGCCACCACACCTACACGATGAAAGATTTATGTGACCTATTTGTTTTTATAGGTCCATGATTGTTAGTGGCAGAATATGAAAAATATGTTTGTGGAGACCCAAAACTATTTATATATGTTCCTTTTGGCACCCAAATTTGTTTGACTTTCAAAGATTTTATATTTGTGCCTTTTGGAACCCAAATTGGCATAGTTTTCACGTGTTTGGGTCTATACCAACAATTATTTTGATTGTGTCCAAATCTTCTACAAAATGTGCACATTAAATTGACTTGATTAAATTTTGTGTTCCTATGACTATGATGTCCAATTATTTCAGATCGAGCAAAGACACCTTTACCTTTTGCATCATCATCTTGTGATTTCCCAAAACCTAGTCCTTTTCTATTGTTAGCAAAAATTTGATTTCCCAATAGCATGTTGAAAGATTTTTCTCCTTTTGAAAAGTTATTCAGAGATTTCTCAAGGTTTTGGACTTTGGTTTTTAATGTTGAGTTTTCCGTGATAAGTGAGGTGCATCGATTTATAAAATCCTTTTTCCTAGTGTCGATGGTTTCCTTAAGATTCAAGTTTTCTTTTTCAAGACTCTCAAAGTTATTCCTAATTTTTGATAATTCTGAATCTAAAATCTTACATTTTTTACATTCTAGGTTTTGAATATTTTCAAGTTCAGTTTCTAACCTAGAATTTTTACGAGCAAATTCTCTCCTATTAGATTTCAGTTTTTCAATTTTAGATTCAAGACTATCCATTGTTTTAGTAAGATCTAAGCACATAAAAACAAGATCTCTATAGGAATACTCACCTGCTTCACTAGATTTCTCGGAGCTTGCTTCTGAATTTGATTTTGCCATAAGACACAAGTTAGCCTCCTCTGAGCTGCTATCCGAAGCTTCCTCTCCTTCTTCATCACCCCAAGTCGCTGCAAAAGCCTTCATTTTCTTTTTATTTCCTTTGTTATATTTGAGAAGTGGACATTCTGGTTTGATGTGGCCGGGCTTGTTGCAGTTATAACACGTCAGTTCATCATCGGAATTTTCAAAGTCTTTTGACCTATTGCCCTTTGTTTTCTTCTTGCGTGGCTTAAATCTTGATGAGTTTCTAAGTTTATTGACAGCCATTGTAAGCTCTTCAATTGGATCTACTTTATCTTCATCGCTCTCTTCTTTGCTCTTTAAGGCAATCGTCTTCTTCTTTGGTTCGGAGTTGTTGCGTTCTTCCTTTGCTTTTAGCTCAAGCTCATATGTCATTAAGTTGCCAATCAACTCCTCCATGCTTAGCTTACTCAGATCTTTGGATTCTTGTATTGCTGTAACTTTTGCCTCAAAGTTCATCGGTAAGACTCGAGTATCTTCCTCACAAGCTCTACCTCGGTGAATACCTTCCCAAGCGCTCTAGCATTGTATACCAAGGTTGAAAAGCGTCCAAACATGTCTTTTATGCTCTCGCCTTTGTCCATCATAAAGTTTTCGTATTCATTGCTGAATAGGGCTAGACGAGACTCCTTGACTTGAGAAGTTCCTTCGTGTGTCACCTCCAAAGTATGCCAAATTTCCTGTGCTGTTGTACAATGAGAAATTCTATTAAATTCATTTTTATCAAGAGCACATATCAAAGCATTCATGGCTTTAGCATTTGTCGTTTTCAATTTCTTATCGTTAGCATCCCACCTATCCTTAGGTTTAGGAATCTCCATATCACCAACGATTATAGTGGGAGGTTTATAGCCAGTTTCAATAATATCCCAAACATCATAATCAACAGAACTAAGATAGATACCCATCCTAATTTTCCAATAAGCATAATCGTTCCCGTTAAACATGGGTGGCCTAGCAATAGATTGCCCCTTAGAAAAAGCATTATTCGGTGAATTCATGACTCTAGAGTAAAAACAAAATACCGGGCTCCGATACCACTTGTAGGATCTAGATTAACCCTAGAGGGGGGGGGGTGGTGAATAGGGTTATAGCAAATTTTCTTGATTTAAACTCAGAAATAAACTGCAAAAATAAATATGCTGAAAAGTAAATCACACACAAAATTTACCCAGCTTCGGCAACCCCTGCCTACTGCTGCATTCACAAATTTCTATTAGAATTAAACAGTATCACGCTTACAAACACTCTACTAGACTCGCAGACCCTTTTGCTCCCGCTCACAAACACTCTACTAGACTCGCGAACATTTTCTCCCGCTCACAAACATTCTACTAGACTCGCAAACATTTGCTCCCGCTCATAAACACTCTACTAGACTCGCACACCCTGCTCCCGCCTATAGAGTTTCATTTACTCGCAAACTCTGCTCCCGCCTACAATAGAACTTTGCTTACTTGCAAACTCTGCTCCCGCCTATAGAGCTTTGATTACTCGCAAACACTGCTTCCGCCTATAGAGCTTTGCAAACTCGCACACCCTGCTCACTGAACTAATTCTAAGTAGACAATCTGACACTACCTAAACCCTAGGTGGTGATTTACAAATTCTTTTATTCGAAAAATAAAAACAACAATTAAAAAAAAACACTTTAAACCCTAATTAAAAATAAAGCTCTTAAGTAAATGTGACCGGCCCAAAATACAAAAGGAGATTTTTATTCCCTTTTCTTTTGACTCTTTAGCTCGTTCCTTTTTCCTGTTGCTTGTGAAAATATGGCCGATCCTCTTTCGTTCCTCTTTGCGAATTAGGGCTTCTGCAAATTTGCTTTTGCTCCTTGCGATTCAAACTAGGGTTGTGCAAATTGAAGTCGCCACTTGATATGATTCGATAGTAGGCTTTGATGCTCTTCGATTTGATTGTTTGCGGCTTCTCCTCCTTGATCGAGTTTGGCTGATGCTTCGGTATGTAATTTCCCTTTTTTCTTTTACAATTTTGACTTACTCGAACTCGATGGATTTGAGATTGCCGATGATGATGGTTTATATAGGGTTTGTAACCCTAGATTTGCGTTCGTATAAGTTGATTTGAATTTGTCTACTGATATTGCTTTGGCCATTCAATTATTCTTGGATGCTCGTGGTTTCACTGACTTTTTCAAATTCGTGTTTTTGATGCTTGGCACACACGGTTTTGATTTGTGATTTGGTCAATTTGCTTGGTTATCACGGTGAACGCTTGATTGACTTTGACAATACCGATTTCGTGAATTTTTACTTTGCTGACTTGTTCAACATGACTGTGACAATTTCGCTACTGCTCATTCTGAAATCACTGTGCACTTGAATTTTATCACTTGACTCTGTATATTTTTGTGAATTGGTTTCGGTCACTGTCTGCATTCCTGTAGTAGCTTTGTTCAAGTTGTCTTGGGCATTGTTGTATCCATTGCAGTCTTATAATCTTCACTCTGGTCATACTGCATCACCACTGTTGCACTGCCTTTATGGTCTTCACTGTGTTCATGCACTTTGGTCTTTGTTTACTGTGTACTTGATGGTTGCTGTGCACTTTTGTGCTTTGAGTCTGGTCCATTGAGGTTGATCACTTTTGCTGTCCATTTAAAAATATTGTTGCAGTAAGTGAAATTTTTGCGGTGTTCATGTTTGCTATAGCCTTTGATGATTCATTTGTGCATTGCCTTTGATGTTGTAGATGTAGTCACTGGGTTGCTTTGTAGTTTTCTTTGACATGTTGTATCTGCATTCACCATAGTTTGTACATGCATTTGCAATACTGTACATATATTCTTGGCTCTGGTTCATTGTTGTTGTTTAAGTTAGTATGTTGCCTGACTGTCTTGAACTCCATGTGTTGCCGTAGTGTGTATGTAGTTGAAGTGGTCTGTTGGCACTGCTCATTTGAGTTGCTGCATGGTTCGATGCTCCAAGTACATGTTGTTTACTGCATATGGCTTCTCTTGTATACTTCACTTGTTCTGTCCATTCATGATGCTATGTGTTTGTTGTATAATTTGGTTTTGGTATCACTGTGCATTGCCCACATTTCTGTTGTTGCTTGGATATTGAACTGCTTCATGTTGGCTTCGGCCTTTGCAGTTTGTAGCTGCCGTTTGCATGCAGTTTTGTAGGCTTGGAGTCTTTGTTCATTGATGATTTTGGTCGTTGCATTTGCTGGGTACACAGTCTTGACCTGTTGCAGTATGGTCCATTGAGTTTAATCATCTGTTGTAGCCTGACTTGGTCTTGTTTCATGTTGGCTTGAGTCTGGGCATGTGTACTCCCGACCATTTTATTGCATTTGAATTGATTTTTGAATTTGCACCTATTTTGAATCCAGTTTCACAACTCGGGTTTGACCTTGTGCTCGTGTCGTGATTTTCAATGTTATTGCACGTGAGTTGAACCCGACTTTTTATTTGGGTTTGACCTGTGCTCACCTGTCCCTGTAAATCAATCAAGTGTATATCGGTGTGCACGGCCTTGTGGCATATACAGTAATACACTGTGTATGTCACAAGTTGTTCGTGTATGATGAATTCAAATTTAAATTATGACGAACAACCCAAATAACTAAGGCAAATCATATTTTCAAAAATTATCTTTTATTTTTGAATTGCAAAAATATTTCTTTTTCAATTTTACTGCTTTAGTTTATATTTTTGCAGATTGCTCAGATGCTGGATTCAAACTGGAATGCAGTTGAAGATAAATATGAGTGTGAGTGATATGTAGTGAGGTGAACTGTAAATATGTAATGTGATGTAATTGTAATCAAAGTTATATAGTTATAGCGAGAGCTTGAAATTGTACTATTCAAAAATGTAATAAATATTTGTTAGAATTCAAATTCTGTGTAATTTGTTTTATTCAACAAATATTTATTTAGACTGTGAAAAATAGAATAGTATATTAACAAATACATTTAAACGAATGTATATATGTTTATTATCATCAAACAAAAATCATATAAGCGCATAGCGCATATTCAACACAAAAGGATAGCGGACTAAATGAATGAAAGCTAGTTATATGTAATAGCGGCGCAGACTCTCGCTGTTCTATGCCCTCAGTAGAGCGAGACCATCAACGGCGATAGCTTGAATGTGCCATCTCCAAGCCTCCGTTCGATGACATACAGTCTTTTCCCATGTCGGTTTCATGTGAGAAGGGAGCGGAAATATTTGCTTAAGTACGAGATCACCAATTTCAAGATTCTAGGTCGGACCTTAGCATTGTATAATTGGGAAGCTCGTTGCAATGTGCGGCTGCCTTCAAATCAGCCTCTTCATGCTTCTCATCCAGTAAATCCAGAGATTCTACAAGTAGGATGGCATTCGTCTTCAGATCATAATAAGTCACACAGTGAGAAGGTATCTCTAACTCAATTGGAATACCGGCTTCAGAGCCATAAGAAGGTGCAAATGGAGTACGGCTGGCCATGGACTTGTGGGTTGTTCGATATGCCCATAAGGCCATGAGGAGCTCATTGACCCACTTACCTTAAGCCTTCTCCAATCGTTTTTCAAAATGGACTTGATGACTTTGTTGACAGCTTCGACTTGTCCATTCGCTTGAGAGTGAGCTGCTACCAAGAATTTTTTCTTAATGCGATATTGTCGGTAGAAATTATTAAACTTAGCGCTATCGAATTGGGCCTCTTTGTCAGTTACAATCATCTATAGGAGGCGAAAGCGACAAATGATAATAATTCCACCTTTGGTTAGAGGCAAGGACCCTTTTATATCAATTCCCCATGTGGCAAACAGCCATGGACAAACCATTTGAGTAATCTTGATTGGCGGGGCTCTCGGAATTCTGGCTTGTTTCTAGCACCTACACACATCTTAGCATAATCCAATGTGTCTCGGTTTACGGTTTGCCAAAAATACCCATATTTGAGCATCTTCTTTGTCAGATCTTGCCCCTTAGTGTGATCACCACATTCTTCTTCATGCACTTCATGCAACACTCACTTGATTTCATCGTGGGAGATACGCTGAAGTAAAGGAACAGAAAATTCCCTTCTGTACAGAACTCCATTTTAGATGACAAACCGTGAAGCCTTTCAGAGAACCTGTCTTTTCTCACTCCTACGCTCGGGTAATGTTCCATGCTCAAGATAGTTTCTGATTGGAGTCATCCACGACTCCCTCTTGGGTGTTGCCTCATGAAGCCAGTCTATCTCCATTTGATCAATACTTGAAGCAGTAAGTGACTCTATAGGGACGAGTTTGATCGGCTATGCTTCGCTAATGCTAGCCAGTTTTGCTAAAGAATCAGCCTTATGATTTTGCTTTTGGGGTATACAGTGGATAGCATAATAGTTAAACTGATTTAACACTTCCTAAACCTGCATAAGGTAGGAGGCCAAGCTTTGCTCTCTGCCTTGATACCCTCCTCGAACCTGGCACACCACCAGTTGTGAATCATAGTAAATCACCACAACAATGACTCCAAATCTTTGGCAAGCCTCTGCCCAGCAAGCAAAGCTTCATACTCAGCTTCGTTGTTAGTTGCACGGAAGTCTAACTTCTAAGCATAGCATATGGATCGCCCTTCTGGGGTTTCAGGAACCACTTCAGCGCCAGAGCACGGGTCGTTTGATGCACCATCGGTGTATAGCTTTCATATATAGTTAGGAGATTCACTGGTTTCGGGCAAGTCCTCTAGTACGGTGAATTCAGCTATGAAGTCCACCAGAACTTGTCTTTGAATAGTTCATCTTGAGGTATAAGTGATATCAAACAAACTCAACTCGTTGTTCCACTTGAGCAACCTACCAGATGCTTCAGGTCGTGTCAGGATCTTTCATAAAGGCTGGTCGGTGTAAACAGTGATCGGGTGAGCCTGGAAATATGGGCGAATTTTCTCGAGGCTACAACAACATAATAAGCCAGCTTCTCTATCTTTGGGTAGTTTCTTTCTGCCCCTGCCAAGCTTTTACTGATATAATGCACTGATTGTTGGATCTGATCCTCTTCTTGAACTAACGCAAGACTAATTGCATTTGTGGATACCGCCAGGTAGACATACAAATTCTCATGATCAACTGAATTTGACAAGATGGAGGTGTTGCCAGAAATTGCACTAGTGCTTGGAATGTGCCTTCATACTCCTCTGTCCACTCGAAACTCCATTGCCCTTTTCTAATCAGATCGTAGAAGGGAGTGCACTTGTCCGTGGCTTTGGAAATGAATCTTCTTAAGGCTGCCTCCTTCCCATTAAGACATTGCACCTGCTTGATGGTTCTAGGAGTTTCGAGATTCCAAATCGCCCGGATCTTTTTGGGATTAGCTTTAATTCTTCTAGCGTTGACAATAGACCCATGGAACTTTCTAGATGTGACTCCGAAATGACACTTCAATGTATTGAGTTTCATTCTGTACTGTCGGAGTATGTTGAACATCGTATCAAATCACGAAGTGGTTGTTGGATAACCATGACTTTATGAGCATATCATCCACGTGCACATCCATTTCCCGATCTTGTTTGCAAACATTCAGTTCACGAGCCTCTAATAAGTTTTTCAGCGTTTTTTAGTCCAAACGCCATCACCTTGTAGCAATAAAGTCCTAGATCAGTGATAAAGCTAGTATTCTTCTGGTCAGGAAGGTGCATTGGGATTTAAATGTAGCTAGAGTATGTGCCCATGAAAGATAAGAGCTTATGTCCGGCTGTTGAATCCACCAGTTCATCGATTATGGGAAGCAGGAAACTATCTTCGGGGCAGGCTTTGTTCAGATCTGAGTAGTCCACACATGTCCTCCATTTTACATTTGACATTCTGACAAGCACTGGATTTGATACCCACTTCGGGTATAAAGCGTCATGAGTAAACCCACTAGTCATGAGTTTATTTACTTCTTCCTTCAAGGCGGAAGATCTCTCTGGGTCCACACCATTCCTTTCTTGTTTCACCAGGACCAGTCGTGGGTCAACATTTAATGTATGACTCACAATGTTTGGCGAGATCTCACACATGTATGAATGAGTCTGGGAAAATACATCAAGGTTTTTTTGAAGAAAATAAACCGGTTCCTATTTCATCTAGGGGCCGAGCTGAGATCCAACCTTTACCACTCTGGAATCATCATCATCATCGTTGATCGGAACATCAATTATTAACTCCGTCAAGGAAGCCTGGTATTCTTTGACTTCCCCTTCATCATCTTTTTCTCTAGGATCAAGTTCCTTAGGAAACGGGTCGTGGCACCCGAGCTTAGGCCTGGGCGTTAACTGTCGATCCTCCAAAAAATGGATGCAGAGAGATTCCTCCACGCCCTTACCTTTCTCTTTTCACAGTGCATCCTGTAGCTCTGCAATATTACAGGCGCATCCAACCACCTGATCACCATGCATAACCCTAACCCCATTTTCAGTAGGGAACTTCAAGGTCAAAGACCACGGGACAATAGCTACCCTAAATTTCGCAAGGGCCGGTCAGCCCAAAAAAGCATTATATAGGGAATGTACATCCAATATCACAAACTGTAACATCCGAACTCTTCGGCAATCACCAATGCCAAACTCAACAGGTAAATCCACTGTTACAACTAGTATAGTTGCACTTCCATTGAAACCATGCATGCGTGACTGACACAGTTTCAGATCTTTCGCTTCCAATAGCATTTGATCATAAGCACACTTGAAAAGTATATTTATAGAACTTCCACTGACAACCAAGATCCTCTTCATCCAAGCAAGACCCATCTTGCAAAAATGACCAATGGATCAATCGTGGGAGCCTCGACTCTATTAACATCATGGTTTATGAAAAAGATGTCATCTGTCATCATCCTCTGTTGCTTTGCCGAGGCCCCTTCATCAATACTTCTACCACACTCAAAGTCCACTTGCCTAATCAAACTAGCATATGACTCTATTTCCTTCCAACACCAATCAGCTGGATGAGGACCGCCACTCACAGTATTAATTACCAACCTTCCGCTAGTACACGCAGGTTCCTCATGCCTAGCCTGGCCTCGATCTCGATTGGGGTTAGATGGACTAACACCACCATCCTAGCCCGGACAAACTGCTCTAACTTTCTTTCTCTGATCAACCTTTCAATGTGGTCTTGCAAATGATGGCATTCATTGGTGTTTTGGCTGTAACAATCATGGAACCGATAATACTTCCCACTCTGAATCTGTTTCTCCGATGAAGGTTTCGGAGATGGCTTCTTTTACTACCCTGTATGATAGGTTTGAAGAAAAACATTCTCTAACGAGGTGTTTAGAGGAGTATATCGATCAAACATAGGAGCTTTGGGTCTCCCATGATGAGGATCACTCTTGTTTCCTTGATGACCATCCCCTTTCCCCTGACTTTGTTTATTTTGAATATTTAACTGTACTTTATCGAAGCTTTCCCAAGTCTGCTTCACTGCGAACATTATTCTAGAACCCTCACCATTGGGCCCCATGACGTCCTACTTCCTAGACCGTCTAGCATCTTTCCTCCTCAAAAACTGGGTTACCTTTGCATTGAAGCAGTCCAATGAAGAGGGGGGTTTCCCAGCCAACCAATCACCAAACTCGAAATCATGATCGATCCCTTTAGTCAATGCCATTAGAACAGAATTATCATTTGGATTGCTGACTTCAACACAAGTAGCATGGAACCTTTCCTGATAATGCCTAAGAGTCTCTCCTAGAGCTTGAGTAATACTGCACTAGGTATTAACATCCTTCCATCTTGCAGCATGCATACGGAACTTCTCAACAAATTAGTAGCTAACTATTCAAAACATGAAACAGATCTTGGTAGTAGATGGGTGAACCACATAGTCACAATGCCCCCAAGGAGATAGGGAACCTTCTATACTTAACCGCATCGTTAGCTCGAGCAGCATTCATAAGCCATTCATATTTCAGAATATGTTGGTTAGGATCCGAATTTCCTTCATACACTGGAAATTTCGGCATCCTGAATCAATGCGGTTGCTCCGCGCGTAAAATGTCATTGGTAAATGGGGTGCGACTTCTAGAAATTTCACAATCATCATTTGTGACGCCTTGACTTTCTCTAATTATCTTGCGTATCATAATTGGAATATCATGCATCTGGAGATTTAGGGTCAAAGCATGGTCGGATTCCATGTCACGAGAATGGTCCAGTCGCTGTCTACGATCCATTCCATGCCTCCTTGGCTCCCGGACTTCATGGAAGTGAGGATTGTGAGCATGAGTGCAGTGATGAGGAGTTGTGTCACGACCCAAACTCGATGTCCAACAAACAACATCAAATTCGTTTCGCGGGAGCTTGCAACACCATTAAATGATAAATAACACAGCGGAAATAAAAGATGATATCACTGATATAACATGAATACAATATCCGATACATCAATTTGATACAATGATAATCATCAACATCAGAGAATATACAATACAAAATACAGCGGAACACGATACAATATGAAATAAGTCTTCTCAGAATATAATACTGCAACTCTGATCCAAAAAGCTCCAAAGACAGAGCTCCAAAACTCCTATCTCGATCCACCATCAAGATTGCACCAAGCTAAGCAAGTCTCGTCCATATCCAAAGAAAACTGAACTAGCTCCAGATAATCTACTAAACCTAATTATCAGAAAAACCAAACTCTAGACTGCCCGTGTAGAAAAATTTTGAGCACCCAGAGTTTAGGAAATAAACAATAAACTCTGGATCAGTCATGAGACTGGTGTGAGCAAACAAAAACAGTTTATCTTTAAAACAATCAAAGATTTAAACTTTTATAATCGCAATGCTTTTAAAAATGAGACTACCATAAGGCCTCCCGCACACACACATAATGCAAACGCAGAATCGAAGGAGATTTCTCCTTATGATAGTCAAAGATGCTTGATACGCATTAAAAAGAACATTTGATATTATTACTAGTGCATAGTGTAGAGAAAATTCATTTCGAAAGTAAAGACATAAATCTTAGCCAGCATAGACATTTCGAACTATGCCTACTATAGCTACCATGTTCAATAGCGGGTTACCGCCATATTCCATGGCAGGTTATACAACTAAAACCGTACAAGGCTTATATTTGAAGAATGGATTTTCCAACAAATGGTCAGGCCAAGGAACTTCCCATTGCCACATGGAAACGCCTCTGGAAGGACGCCCCGAGAACCAAACCGTTCTCTGCTAAACAAGGCCGGGAACCCCTTTTCCCAAGGGATATTACAAACCCTCAGATATGCCACCCCCGGTCCTTTGGGACCTTTAAACGAGAGCTCTCTAACCAACATCACACCATAATAATAAGTGTTTCAACATGAGTAAGTATCTGGGCTCCATACCATGATACTACCCTTTTCTAGAAGGAATGGTCATACCCTAGGGACGCTATCCCTGAAAACCTTGCCGCACAATTCCTGTTTCGACCATTACCGGTTTGTGAGGCTCGACGAAGTCTCGTCCACAAAGCCACGCTTTATACAAAAGTTGTGCTTTGGGTTAACAAATGATCATAGAAATGATCACCAAGATAGACGATCAAACAAATGATCCTATCACAAATGATCAACACAATGATCATTTCACAACAACACTCAGCATGTCACATTACCAAATTGGGAATATATCGCTGATAACCTTCAACTACATAACCTCTGAGCTCGTACGTCTCAGAGAAGGGTGTTAAGCTAAAAGAATAAATTCTCCGCCACCAACAAAAATATATTTGAAAGAAATCGGCTTTATATCTCAATTTGTAATGTCAGACATACTATCCATACAAGTCTGTTCCGGGCTCGAACAGAACCGAAGGCACTTCCAAAGAAGTCCTTGAAATCCGGATATCCACAATCCTGATCGGATTCCCCATCACATATGGAGAACTCTATACCGGAGCAACTCGGTGCAGAGTCAATCGACAGGTCATCCCATCGCTCTCGCAAATACCCGGTCTTCACCACCGGTCTTCAAATGCTATCCATAACGACATATCACATATTCGAAATGGGTTATACGACACAAATGTCCTTTCCCGGCTGACCCGAATAGTGAGCGCAACATTTAAAACATATGGATATGGGATTTCAATTAAGTCACAACTTAATAATTCCAAACTTCCTTTCAAATGGTTTAAACCAATTATCATTTCAAATCTTTTAAACAAAAAGATTTATTTCGCAAAGTTTACTCAGTTTCACAAAGATTCAATTACGGATTTCAAAACAATTTCCGTTTCAATTGAATTTATTTATTTAAATCTTTAAATCAAAGATTTATCTCATAGTTCTCAAAAATGTTTCCAAAGATTCATTCATAACTTGAAAAACTATTTTCTGTTTAACTTGAAATCCCTTAAATACAATTTGAAATTCATTTCTCATATGAAAGCTTTTATCACTTAGAAAAAATAGTTTTATTTTGGAAAAAAAAACCCCGATTCCATTTATGTAAGTTACAATCTTTGGTTTAATTCAAATTTCCAAATCAACGCTTAAAAATGGTTTAAACCCGTATAACTTGTAAAAATCCTTTTTAAATCATAAATACTGAATATAGAATTCAATTTCAGATTTTTTTTTTCTTTCAGGCTGCTAAGTTTGGTTTTGAACTAAATGAAATAAAGCAGACATATACATATAAATATATAGAGAGGACAGTGTGTATAGGCATGTTTGAAATCATTTAATGAAAGTATGTAAGTAACCCTTTCATTTATTTGCAGCATGCCATGCTCCATGCTAGACAGTATATGCATTCAATGCTCATCCATACTTGTTTGATACTTACTGCATATATAGATTTAATTTTTTTTATATATATATATGTAAGTGCTGTTTTGATTCATTTAAATACTTACTTTCTTGTTTTACTTTGGTTACTTTGTATTCACTTTATATTTTATATGTTCTTAGATTTTCATTTGTATGTAAATTTTCTTTTATTTGTTTACTTAATATTTTGTAATTTATCTTATAATTATATTTCAAACTTAAGTATTAAATTTATAACACATATTTTATCCTATACACTTATATTCTATATTGATAAGTAGTTTTATTTTATTTATACTTTAAACATTTTATTTAAAATTCAATTCAACTGAAAATATTCATTTTTGAGTTTCAAATCAAATTCAAAAACAAATAAGTAAATACATCTTATTAAATTTGAAAAAATTCAACCAAATCCATAATTTAATCTAAAATTCAATTAAATTATAAATTTAAATGCGTCTTTAAAACTGGGATCGTTACAAGTTGGATCTGGTTGGTTCTGGATCTCAGCACCCAGATCTATAGCAGCAGCTGCATTGTCATGAGCAGTGTTGTAGGGAAGTGTCCTCCCTCGTAAGGAGGGTATGGCTTCATGCCCTATTGAAGGACCTATTCCAGCCTATCCCGGATTTGCAGCATTAGGGTACCTAGAGGCATCCGCATAATTCTCATCTAACCGGTGGCATGCAGATCTGTGATAGAAGTCAAATGACGCCGAGCTTTCAGACAAGGAATAAGAGGTATCCTCCCTTCTAGATCTCCATCGCCTTTCTTCAATCAGTTGGTTCATTAGTTCCATGTTGGCATGGATCTGTTGAGTGAGCTCTTAACAGTTTTGAGTGAGCTCATGCATGAGGATCAGGAATTCCTCTCTAGTTACTGGACCAGATGGATTTGGAGCTCCATCCGATGTTTGGCCTGTAGTAGTCAGCTGTGCAGAATTTTACCTATCCCTTCCTTCTGGATCAACGGCGTTGGAAGCGATACTGGTAGTGCGCATCATGTTAAATGTAGTTCTTCTTAGATATGGAACAATCTAAATAGAATAGAATGAACCATTGGAAGATGTATATGTTTCTCCTCCTTAGACTTAAGAAATCAAATAGAAGCAGGGGATCCAAAAAATCAAAGGAAAAAACAGAGTACTCTCAATGAAAGCACCAAAGTGTTTGTAGCAAAAATAGGCACAACACTCGTCGGGTGTAATTAAAGAGATTAGAATGAAGAAATAAAATGAAAAATGAGGCTAGTCCAATAATCACACAAACAAAATAAGTAGTAGAAGAAAGAAAAGAAGAATTTATAGTGATTTGGCATTATTGCCTGTGTCTACTTTGAAGGTTTTGATGTTTACTGCTGATTAGAAACTGATTTATAAGAGTACAACAACTAACACTCAAATTACAATGGAGTTCCACTCAAGCAGTGGCATAAAGTCAATTTTTAGTTGCAATGGAGGTGCTATTTATAGATGTGGAGCTGGAAATATCTGCCTTAGATCTCCAAATACTCTTTCTCAAGCCGAGGTGGGCCCACACGATCGATCTAGGGGACGTTGGGATCGATCCTTGATCGATTCAACATCACTTTGTATCAACCAGAAACTACTCCAATTGAGCTGCGATCGATCATGGATGTTTTTAATGTGTTGTACGATTTGCTGTGAAAATCCCATTACATTTGGAGTTATGGTTGTGGAGTTATTGATTGATCAAGGTTGAAAATATGGAGTGGCTAAATCCCTCGTATCGATACCTTTGTATCGACGACATGGCATGCGCGTTTTGTGGACATCCATGATTTCTGCATAGTGGTGAGACCGCTTCTTTCTGGTTGATTGCTTTTTTGGATCTTTAGATATGCGGCTTGCTTCGTTCGTATCCATCTACTACTTCCTTTCCATATCCATGCCTTGCTTCCATCTTCGTATCAATTGTAGGCTATGCTCTTCGTATCGATCAAGTAGGTGATCAATACAAATAGGGCAATTGCTGGCTAAGTGAAGTGTGATCGATCTAGAAAGTGCCAAAGTCCATCATTATGAGTTTGAACCATATGGATACGAATAATGGATTCCGAGTGTTCGAGTTGATTTAAATGATGGATACGAATGATGGATACGAGATTGGCATATTTCTCATGGATCTTTATCGCTCCGTAATTTGAGCATACGAACTTCGATTGACCTAAAATTTGGAATGTTCCTTTGCATGGCTCTATTTGTCATGTCATGTTGATTGTAGCCTGATTCGGATTCGGACAAAGGTAGCATGTATCCGTCGTGAACTTGCAGATAACTGATCTCCGAAGTGGATCATTTTCAGTCTCTAGTCTAGTCCTTGGTATCATGGCCTTGCTAAAAGGTGGGATAACATTTTTGTTTTAAAATAAGTTTAGTCGCTTTTGAACCTATTTGATACCCATGCTGCTGCATTCATACCATTCGAATTACTTAAGGCAGCTCTTATAGCCTTAAAAAATATATTCGAAAGGATGCTTTTGTCTTTTAACTTTGAAGCTACCTTCTCAATTCTTTGGAATAGGTCGTATAGCCATTTTTAAATGGTTTCGGAGGCAATGGTTTCGAAAGGATGGGTTTTGAAACTATTCTATCTCATTTACTTGGGATTAATGTGTTTGAAAGTAATGCTTTCGACTATGTTCTCTATGACCTTTTAGTTATAAAGGGAAAACCCAAGGATTTTGAAAAATAATTTTAAATGGTTTCAAAGCAACGTTTACCCAAATCCTTACTTGAACCTAATGCTTTCGAATGGTAAATTATACGTGTTTCGAAGGGAAGTCCCCAATGCTTTTGAAAGGTATATTTTTAGTGTTTTGCAGGAAGATTTCCAATGCTTTCGAAAGAAAAGTTTAAATGGTTTCGAAAGAGGATGTCTAAGGTTTTATATAACGGTTTCAAAAGGTTTGCTTCCAATTATTTTTGAAAGGGATTGTTTAAAGGTTTTAAGCAAAGGTTTCGAAGGAATTGTTTTGGTCTTATAGCCTAAATTTTTCTAAGTTAAAAAGAGGCTTTAACTTATTTGAAGGGATAGATAATCCCATTGATTAGATTTCATCAATGTTATCTTATGTAAAGTATATATCATAGCATTAGTATTTTGTGTAAAGCAAAGAGTATGATTTCTTGTTTTATAAAGATATGATTTCAAGGGTAAACTATTTGTAAAGATTGTTTAAAAGGAAATGAAATTTGAATAGGGTAGTTAACCCTAAATATATGTCTCAAAATTAGAAGACCATATGAGAGTGGTATGGAGTCATACCCTATACTTTAGCTGGTATCCCCTAGTTGATATAAGTCCAAAATTACAATGTTTAGGGCTTTGTCACATGTAAGACTAAATGATGTCACACATAGAAAGGAATATACAAAGTAAAAATAGGTTATTGGCGATCCCGCAAAAACATTGGGATCAATTGATCCTAGAAGAAGATAGTTAATTGCAGATAGACCAGCATTGTGTCTAACAGAAGTTAGAATGCTAATTACGTTTGGTAGGCCCGAGTCAGCCAGTGGTTAATAGTTAGCCAGATAAAACTATAGTGTGTATGTATATATGCCATTGCTATTATTGTTATAATCAGTTTGATTGTAGGTTTTGATTTGTAAAAGATATGATTTTAAAAGGATATTAGTGAAGGGAAATCCATTCCGCTAAGTGGCATGGTCTCACTTAATATCAGAAAACTGAGATGTAATAGAATTATTCACACCAGGCTTTATGTATGACTCGAAGTTTATGTTTTACACTCAAACTCTTGGGTGCTCAAAATTAAATTTGAGTAGATTGAGATTTAATGACTTTTTAGGTATAGTAGGTTGGACGAAAAAGCTTTCGTAGACGTGCAGGAGGCAAAGCTAGCAATGTTGGAGCTATTTAGTATTACTTCCACTACGATGTATTTGTGACTGATATGTCTATCTAGTACTCTGATCATTCAAAGAGGTATATTCATATGTCGCTCTTGGTGTAATTTGTAATAATTATATTTGACCAGAACCTAGGAATCGTTTTGGGATTATGTAAGTGAATACGAAATATGGATTTGAAATGTGATCAGAAAAACTATTTTTGAAATATGTGTTGATTTTATTTCATATTCATGTGCTTATGATATTATAGATACCATTAATATTACCACATTTTATCACCGGATGTTAATACTATAGATGACTATAGCATCTGTAGCACTTAGCTTCAGGCCTCAAATTAGGGGATGTTACACTTTACAAATAAGGTGAAGATTTGGAAAATCGTATTTTATCTATATAGGGATAGATTTATAAATGGTGTTTTATAAATTGAAAGGAAACCATGATATCAAAGGTAAATTGGAAAATAAATCACAATTGTGGATTTATGATAATATGTGGGATGTTGTCTTAAAAAAATAGTTGATCCTATTTTGGAAGTTGAAAGGGAGGATAGATTTAAAGATGTTAAATGACATTTATAAATAGAAAGGAATAGAGTTATAAATGGAGTTCATAAAGGAAGGGATTTTACAAAAAGGAAGTTTTTTTAAATAGAAAGAGATTTATAAATATAGTTTTATAAATATGGAAACGATTATGTTGAAATGTAAGTATGGATTTTTATCAAGGTAGTATATTATGTTTTTAAAAGTTGTTTATTTATGTTAATATTATTTTAAAGTTGTTATCCATATCTTAATATTTTCAAAAGTTAATTATTTAAATTTTTAATGTGTTTTAAAATTAAATATAATTATCTATCAATAAATTTTGGAAATTTATTATTATTATTTATAAAAAGTTTAAAGATAAATTATTTTTGTTTTATTAAGAATTTTTTGAAAATATTATTTCTATTATTATTATTTTAAAGATGTTTTGAAGTCAATTATTATTTATTTAAAATGTTTATTATTATATTATAATATTTTAAAGTAAATGATTAGAGTTTATATGTAAATGTTTTCAAGGTTTTTAAATAGGGTTTATAAACAAATATTGGTTTTATAAGAGAATCTTATAACATGGTTTGGAAAAAAACTTAAAGGAAGATTGTAAAAGGATAAAAAGAGTTCTATAAATGGACTTGGATATTTACCAAATAATTTTAGAAATAAGTTTATTGGTTTTAAAGGAGTTTTATAAATGGTTTTATGGGGTTATAAAAGATTTTAGAGATTTATAAAATGGTTTTATAAATAGTTTTTGAGATTTATAATGGATTTTTAAATGATTTTGAATTGTATAAAAAGGAAATCTTTCTCTATCTTATGGGTATACTTATAGCATTAAGATAAGTATATAGATATTTTTCTAAGTATTGAAAATATAGGATTATTGACATATTTTTGTAAATATATTTTTATACAAGTTAATTAATGAAAAGATTAACTAAAGAGGTTAGTGGTTACTTACGTGTTTGACCAATGTTGGTTTTCCCCTATGAAATTAAATCTTTGATTGAATGTTTGTTATTTCATAGTTATATAACTGACTATTGAATTTGGACCCTTAACATAACTTTAGAAATATCTAGGAGAAACACGTGTTATATGGCACAGTTATCTCCGATAATGTTGTACTGTGCGTATAAATCTCATTTCATTCTCCTAGGATAATGATCCAAAAATCCTTCCACTAACGGTTAGGAGGTGATCCCCACTTTTACCTTTGAATGTTTATTTCCTAAAGAATTGGGGTTGAGTTTACTGGGAATTATCGAATGTTGTTTTTAAGAGACCGGGGTCAAATATGTTACCCGAAAACCACTTCGATCAAACTTATTCGCTTCGAAGTGAAGACATCTTGAAGATGATGGTTTTGAAGATAGAGTTCTCCAGCGTTTCGTTCAGTCCCAGAACGAACTTGTATTGTTGAATGCTGGTATTGCATTGTTGCATGGAGGACAATGTTAGCATTCTAGGTGGGAAGTGCTATATAAAAGGTAAAATGTAGCCTCAAGCCTCATCAATTGGGACTAAAATAGGGAAGATACAGCATGGCTAAGTGGGTCGCTCCCAAATAGGGTACGATCATCCCTATCTAGAGTCATATTATTCCTATTTGCATGCTTCGAGGTCCATTAACAAAGGGGTGGTCATATTCGGTACAATCCAGTAAGTGATAGGCCGGTTTTGTGTTGGTAGGGTGATAGGTTCGACCTCGGTGTTATTTTATCTATAGATGCACCGTGACGAGCGGTACCCCAGTAGCCCAGTCATTATATGGAATACATTTTCCAATAAGTGTCGTACGGACTTAGTTGTGCCCAACTATGCTAAAATGTGAGATGCAAGCAATCATCTATATTCATATTTTACTTTGACCCCTAGACATTATTATAATATAAATGGATTGCTATAGAACTTGTTTTGGTTATCGTAAAGTAAAAACTCATTCATATTTATGTGCGGCGTGGTCTTACAAGATACTTTTGATTTTCGAAGGTTTTTTATAACTTTAAAATCCAGTTGGGTGTGTGATGTGCATGTAAATGCACATATATTTACATCCATATTTTATCTATTTTTATTTAAATAAAGGTCATATTTGGTCATTTTAACATGTTTAAAACCAAAATTCAATTATTTTGGTTTCAACATATATTCATCCATTCAGGGGCAAAATGACCATTTTTGTGTATATGTCAATTTGAGAATTTTTACTTGGACATTTTTTATAGGAAATTTTGATGCATATTGTTAACGCTTAAATTTGAACGCTAACACCCCGGTGTGTGAAGTGTAGTTGTGAAAGCACCACCCGATAGATCGGGAAAGAATTATAAGCAAGTAATAGCGGAAAAGCAGTAAACAACAGCAATTTTATAGTGGTTCGGCTTATGGGTGTAGCCTACGTCCACTTTAAGTACTTTTATTGATGATCACGTTACAAGTTGATACAAATCTTCTCAAGTACAATACACTTTGAATTACAAAAGACTTAGAACAAGTAGCTCAAACTTCGATGTTGACAAAAATCTTCAAATCCATGGTGGATGTAGATGATTTCTTTATGAAGTTCTTTTAGACGTTCTTTGAATCTCAAAAGCTTTAAGTGTTGAAGTAGTCTGGAATTCGGCAGAGTAATGGCGCTTGAAATTGATCGACCAAAAAGTCCCCTTAATGTTGGAGGTAGGTTGGTATTTATAGGCAAAGATCTTGGACCTAAGCTAAGTCGTAACCGGTTCTGAATCGCCCCCGACCCAGCTAAGACGTGGCCGACTTATGGGAGCACCACTATGATCTAGCTGAGTTGATCTTTCTTTGCTGAATTTGCACAAGTCCAAAGTCGTCACCGGGTCAAGCCAGGTCGTAGGTCGTTCCCTCTCTCTGATGCATGGCCTCCGACTTAAATGGGAAGTGCATGCTCAAATAGGTCGTTGCCGATTTAATGAATTGACGAGCTAAACATGAACTAACTCCCTTGCCCAGGTCGCGCACATCCTAGCACAGACCATGAGTCGGTCACGACACAAGTGTAAGTCGTGAACTTGTTCCACTCAGTTAGGTCGGTAAACACGTTAAGTCCTTAAGTCGGATCGAATTAGGTCGGCAACTTCATTAGGCAGTTAGGTCGGCACCATGTTAAGTCGGATCCTTTGTTAAGCAGTTAGGTGGGCAACTCCATTAGGCAGTTAGGTCGGCACCATGTTAAGTCGGATCCTTTGTTATTTCTTGAGTCGTTAGGCCAGTTCCTTCTGAAGCACTAGGTCGGCATCTATGTGAAGGCATTGGGTCGGCATGCTCTTTAACCAGTTAAGTCGGTATCGATTTAAGTCCTGAGTCGGCGCCATCTCCACATACTGGACCACTGAGTCGTAACCGAGGCAGGGTTAACATTTGCCCCTCGAAGTATACGCCTTGGGATTAAGTCGTGTGCTTCGATACCTTTTAACTCGGTCACTCTTAGGTCGGTAAGTCGTGAACGACTTATCAGCTAACTCGTGTATGATGACCCGTATCATTTCACTTCAGAATATAAGCCGGCCTCCTTCAACCTTCTTCGTCACTTATTCATTCACTCAATTTCGATTCTGCCATTAAAATTCTCCTGAGTTCTTTAAGGCGATTCCATCCTACCTGATCACCAGTAATTCCTACTATTCATTGCGTAAGTGATTCTACCCCTCCCTCGATTGTAGATTACCTTCGGTTCTCAAACTTTATCGCTTGAATTCGAACGGCCTCCTTGCATGATGCTTCATCACGAATTCTATCATATTTGCCGTTGATGAAACTCAGGTTGCTCGATTAAAAGTTCGATGAAATAATGAAAGTGGCTCGTCGTCTTAGGCTAATCGTTTGAGATTACCATGCGACAAATTTATGATAACTTCGAACTGATTTAGTGGACGGTCCGGCAGCAGGTAATGGTATGAATGGAATAAGGGTTTTTGTTGGTGGAGGAGCGGTTAGCGGGCTAATGGGTTGAGTGGAGTGAGGTATTGGTTTAGACGCGACCCAGTGATTTTAGGTGACTCATCTTTTGGCCGATTCAAATCATAAATCATGACCGTGTTAGTGCTTGAGTGAGACCCACCGACCTACCATTCTGCCGATCTAAGCTTTAAACCGTGGCCGAGATAATGCCAGAAAGAAGCTTACCAATCTAAACTTTAAAGCTTGAATCGTGACCGAGCTAACACTTGAGAAATTCCTGCCTTTTGAACCAGAGCTTGCGACCTAGGGGAACGAGTTGCCAAGTTAAACTATTTAGACCTTGACCTACTACCGACTTAGCTTTATCTTGCAAAAGAATTTTAAACCGTAGCCGAGTTAGTACTTGAGCTTCAGACATGTTATCATTTAGGAGCATGGGCCTACTTTGAGCATTTGCCTTGAGCTAAAGAACTAAATTGTCTGAATTTTTGAACTTTAAACTTGCCTGAATCTCCTTGTATTATGCCGCATTAACTTATAAGCTGCTAACCTGCTAAAAATAACAAACAAAGAGAACCAAGGCGAAAATACTGCCATTGACTGCCCACGTCAGATGTCAGATTAGTCAAGACAAAACAAACAACTTAATTATATTGCATGAAATGTTTGCGAATCAATCAATTAGGGTTAAGCATTAGTGCAAAGTATCAACAATCTGAACTGATTTGTCTGCACCAACATCTTACTTGCATATTTAGGCTTAAAACAATAATCCCTGAATTTCATAACTAACAAATGTTTGCTAGTTTTTATTCCAGTTATATTTGTTTACCGCTTGATTGATTCTACACAACACTTCACACACTTTAGGAAACGTGCACCTTCATGTTTGAATACCCAGTTGTTTATGTAGAATGACTTCCCATCGAGAAGAAGAAGTGGTAACTCAAGAAGAAGAAACTTTCCCGACAAAAGTTCCGATAGAGAATCCTCCGGAAAGAACTTCGACTATTCTATCTTTGAGAACATTTATTCAGCTGCGCACTCAATTTGGCTTTGCTGAAAATGATGTCCTATTCCCTGGGTCAAATGATACTGCTGATAATCCTCCCCATGGTTTCGTTGCAGTCAACCGCCACATGTGCTTAAGTGGGGCGATTCCTCCTTTTAATGACTTCCTTCGAACTCTTCTTCTCCGGTTGACAATCTCTCCATTTCAACTTCATCCTAATGGTTATGCCATCTTGATGGGGTTGTGTGTTTTGTTTAGAAGAACTCTTGATCGCCTATCGAGTTTTGAAGAAATTCGTTATCTGTGCTCGTTTACAAAGAGTAAAGATCATCCTTCACTCATTATTGTGAGAAGTGCTAGAAACCGCAAGCTCCTTTCCGATCTCACTGAAAGTGTTCATGGATTTTTGAACCAGTTTTTCTTTGCTCGCTGTCCTCCAAGGTTTTATGCCATCTGGAGAATAGGAAGTAAGACTAGTGTTTCCATTTTTTCGTTTTTGAAACTTTTTTCGAGATCCGAACTTTCAGTTGCTAACTTCATTCTTTGCTCTTTTCAGCACTTCCTCTCCCTTCTAGAGATCCGATTCATAAACAAGTTTTTGAGAGGTTGCGTGCCGTGGCTGCGGAAGAAAGGAGCATAAAATTTCTGCTGAAGGATGAATTTTTACACCAATACGGGCTTTTACACGCTTCTCGTTCTACGCATGCTCATGAAGTTCTAACAGAAGTTCCCGATTCTCCGATGAAAACTCCTGACGCCCCGGTTACTGTCGAACAACTCACATCAAAAGAGTCTAATATTGAAGCTTCATTGGTGAAGTGTTCCACTCCTACCGACATTATGGGGTCATCTAGTAAGATGGTGCTTGCCCTGATCGAGGAAGAAGAAGAACCTTCACGGCCTCTCGGGGGATTAGCTGATGTAGGAATTGAGAAAACAAGTCCCACCAAGCATGATGGTGACGATGTTTATGAGGGGTTGAGCGACATAATAGTGACTTCGCAGGAGCTTTTTAGAGATGACGTATCTAAAACTATCTCTCCTGTAATTGAGGCGACGTCTCTTCTTCGACAAACACCAACACAAACATCAACTCCTCATACCCAAGCTATCATCACCTCTGCACCAAAGAGTGGTTTGTAGCTTAATGCGTGTAGCTTGCACATCACACAACACTTAGGATTTTCCAGCACATTTATGCACTTATCTTCTTATACTTTAAAGATTTCTAAAGCTTATCTTTTCTTATTTCAGATTCTTCAATGACACGCGGCGGATCATATTATCAGGATTTCCAACGCTACGGGGGGCGTGGCCAATATAATTATGGGCGCTACTTCGCCTCCTATAGAGAGTCTGACGAAGAGAGGGCTGCTCGAAAGGCTCGTGAAAGGAGGGATGCAGAAGAGCGTTATGACAGAAGGGATAGGGATGAGCACCACGATTCTTCGCAGAGAGGTGATGATTCTCACAAAAGGAAATCTCACGATGACCGAGGAAAAGGTCACGTAGTTGAAGGTTCAGGCAAACGAGCCCGATATGGTGAGAGACATGCTTCCACTACTCCCGAAAAGCCTACTGCCCCTGCCCCTCTTGACATTCCTTCCGACTCTCCTGCTCTCGGGAAGGAAGACATCCAGACAATAATAAGCAGGCCTAAATTTCAAGTGGGACCTGGCCCAGCCACCTTACAAAGTCGTTTTCCACAATGGTGCTTAAAGGGTGTGAGATTCGACCTTGACCTGGTTCCTATTGACAAGCCTGCTATGCTACGAAATCTTGACGCCGTCAAACTTGATATCGAGAGGATGTCAAACTGGCAGAAGCTTGTCGATGAGCTTCAAAGAGTTAATCGTGCCAACTTAGAGGCCATGCTCACCATGGAAAATGATAAGGCTGAGTGGCAAAAGGTCCTTGAGCAGCATGACACCGAAATGAGGAGCATTACTTCCTACAACGAGGAGCTCGAAGCAAAGGTTGAGAAGTTGAAAGATGAGCTTGCTGCTTCCTCTACTTCGTACTCTCAAAAAGAAGAAGTGCTTCTCAGACAAGTTAGAGATGCTCATGCCAGTCAAAGGGACGCTGAGGACAGGCTTGAAGCACAAAAAAGAATCAGTGACGGCTATGTCTCTGATATTGCTGAGCTTCGAAAGAAAAACAACTCCCAGGAAGCGGAGATACAAATGCTTAAGCTTCAGCTTGCCAAAACTGAAAGGGAGCGCGATGAGGCTGTCGCCGGCAAAATCGCAGCCGAAGAATCTCATGAGGCGACCAAAAACAGCTTCGGCTCGACATTATTTGACTTCTACCTTCATAGTGTCTTGGGGCGTGGAAGCCTCGCTTTTCTTGGTCCCAAGTATGAGATCACTTTAGCTGAAGTATGGGAGGCCGCTCTTGAGATGCTCGGTGCTGAAGGTACCGGTTACGACGAATCAGCCCTGGAAAGGCATTATTTTGATGATGACGCTCGCGCTGCCCTTGCCAAGGGAAAGGAACAACTTGCCAAATTAAGAACTGAAGTGACGGAGGGGGACCGGCTGGGGAAAACTACTTCAACTACTCTAGTCCAGCCACCTTCTTCGTCTGAAGTCGACATTATTGGTTCCAGTTCCCATCTTGCATCTCCCACCAAAGTTACCACTGAGATTACAAGCATGCAAGGTGGAGATGAGGGTGAAGAGAGCGCTGATGCGCAAGCTTATGAAGTCGATATCAGGAAACCAGCTTCTCCAGGTAATTTCACTGTTAATCTCGCTACTGTCAATTCTGCTCAAGCGGGTAACTCATTTATTTCGCATGAGTTTCATGAGCGCCTTGGCTATTTCCTCAACCTTGATGAGCCTTCATCTCCTCTCTTTACTGACTTCATTGGTGAACCTTCATCTCCTCTCTTTACTGACTTTAACCTCTTTTCTTCTGTAGAAAAAGTACCAAGCACTGCTCGAACTTCTACTCCTCCGGTTATCCATCCTTCATCTCTTCAGGCGGCGCCTCCTTCTGCCTCGCAACCTGGATCACAGGAGGAACAAATAGAGGCTCTTCACGGCTTGGATGATCCCATCGCTTCGCAAGAGCAGAAAGATGAGAGACCTGAGGGAGGTGACATATCCCCGGAACGGACTCCCTCTGACGACATTGTTCTATCAAAACTCGTCACTCCGGGGAGTGAGTCTTCCTCACAAAGGAGAGAGAAGCGTGGGACATCAAAGAGGAGGGGGAAGAAAATCACCGCCACTGAAGAGGAGCCGGAAGTTGAACCGGTTACACCTGCCTCTCCTACTTCCCTTATACCCACTGGCCGACCTGAAAAGCTGGTTATTCGACCGAGTAAAGGGTCCAAAGGAGGGAAGAAGAAGTGAAGATTTTAGCCTTTTGCCTTTTGTATGAACTGGCCGAGAGTTGTGCGGGTACCGGCCCCCGCTTTTATTTTGAAACCTGTATCTGCATTATAGTTGAATAAAATGATTCTTCGTTTGTACAAACTTCTGTTTGAATTTGAGAATGCATTTACTATTTATTTTTGCACAAGTTTGTTTATATAATATTGCAGCGGGCTTACGGTATGTTGTTTGAGTATTACTTTACTGATGCAGCTATACTACTATACCATGTTGCCCCCATACCTTAAGCTTGTTGCAATATTTTATACTTCGAGGGGACTTGCACTCTTATTTGTTAAAGAATAATTATTTTATTCTTTAAAGAAAATTTTTATAGAGTACAACTCCCTTCGTATAAGTTTTTACGCTTTGTCGTTCGAAGAAATCACTTTTTTCTTTTGCTTATGTGCATATTTTACCAAGTGAATTCCTCTATGTGGTAAAGCAGACCTCTGAAGGGTACTTTAACTTCTTTTCTTTTTACGATCATTTTCCATTTGAAAGTTAAAGTACGCTTTTGATGAGGATTTTTTTTTTTATACAAAATTGTACCTCTGAGGAGGGATTTTTCACGTTTCAACACTTGGAAGTTTTATTTCAATCTCGGTGAAACGTGTACCCCCAAAGAGTTGTGCCTTCGAAGAAAGCCTTTTCACGTTTCAACACTTGGAAGTTTTATTTCAATCTCGGTGAAACGTGTGCTTCCAAAGAGGTCTTTTTTCTTGATTGTGTCCCCGGGAGGGGGTCGTACCTCTAAGGAGGGATTTTTTACGTTTCAACACTTGGAAGTTTTATTTCAATCTCGGTGAAACGTGTACCCCCAAAGAGTTGTGCCTTCGAAGAAAGCCTTTTCACGTTTCAACACTTGGAAGTTTTATTTCAATCTTGGTGAAACGTGGGCTTTCAAGAAGGTCTTTGTTTTTGCATTTCAATCTTTGGTGAAGTGAAATTCCGAAGAGCGGTTGCTACACTTCAACTCCTGGCGAAACGTGCCTCCGAAGAGGGCTTTTATTTTGTTTACATTTCAACTCTGGTGAAGTGAAATCCCGAAGAGCGGTTATAACACTTCAACTCCTGGTGAAATGGGCCTCCGAAGAGGGCTTTTATTTTGTTTACATTTCAACTCTGGTGAAGTGAAATCCCGAAGAGCGGTTATAACACTTCAACTCCTGGTGAAATGGGCCTCCGAAGAGGGCTTTTATTTTGTTTGCATTTCAACTCTGGTGAAGTGAAATTCCGAAGAGCGGTTATAACACTTCAACTCCTGGTGAAATGGGCCTCCGAAGAGGGCTTTTATTTTGTTTGCATTTCAACTCTGGTGAAGTGAAATTCCGAAGAGCGGTTATAACACTTCAACTCCTGGTGAAATGTGCCTCAGAGAGGGTTTTCATCGCCTGGAAGTTACTCTCTCATGGTTGGAGGGTCATGACTCCTCCAATCTTTTTTGTTGAGTAGAGAACTTTCTTTTTTGTGGCGTATGACCCATTAGAGGTCTTTTATCCTCCGAAGAGTTGCGCCTCCGAAGAGGACTTGTGCCGCCGATGGTAGCTTTGGTTGTTCCTCTGTTCACTTGCTTATGCCTTTTCAGTGATCCTCTTTTTTTCTTTTCAAGTTTTCATTCCCCTTTTTCTCACAAGTGGCTTGTTTAATCCAAGGAAGTGTACTTCATTGCCAGGCAAGTTCGTGAGAACGGGCACTAGCTTCCTAATTGGATGTTTGTTTGTTCAAACAATCTCAATTTATCAGCAAGGGCTCGTTTCCATCGAAATCATTAGCCATTCAATTGAAGTATTTCCTATCTAGGATTTGAATTCGGGGTCTTTGTGACTTGAAATTTGTTTGTTGAATGATGGTGAGAATCGCTCGGTCTTATTATGCGCAAGTTTTATCTCCATTGTCTGCAAAAATTTAGATCGATATTTCAGCAATACATTTTATGTATTTTTATATCGAAAACAAAGCAAACATATAATGATAATAAGGAACACAAGATTTATAGTGGTTCGGCCATGAAATTGGGCCTACATCCACTTTATATTCTTTCATTATTTACTTGCATCAGTTTCACAATTGCTTTCAATTACAAGAATCATACATTCATAATTCTTTTTACAATGTTTCAACAAAATTTTCAAGTAAAGTATGGACGCAAGTGATTGCTGTTCCATGCCCTTGGAATTTGATCTCCATCAACAGTGGTGAGCTTGAATGTGCCGTCAAGAAGTTTCTGACCTATTACATACGGTCCTTCCCAATTTGGCCCAAACACACCTGTCGCAGTCATAATTCTTTTCAGGACTAGATCTCCAATTTCAAAGCTGCGTTGACGAACTTTGGAATTGAAATGTCTGGCTATCCTTTGCTGATGAGCTGCAACTCTGAGGTTAGCTTCATCTCTTTTTTCATCAAGGAGATCCAGCGCTTCCAGTTGTAGCTTTTCATTTTCTGCTTGATTGAAATGGATTCTTCTGTGTGAAGGGACCTCTGTTTCAACCGGGATCATTGCTTCCGATCCGTATGCTAACGAAAAAGGAGTATGCCCAGTTGCAGTTTTGTGAGTAGTTCTGTATGCCCATAGTGCAAGTGGTAGTTTATCGACCCAACCACCTTTTGCTCTTTCGAGTTGCTTTTTGATGGTTGATTTGATGATCTTGTTCACTGCTTCCACTTGCCCGTTTGCCTGCGGATGAGCTACTGCCGAAAAGCTTTTCTGGATTTTGAATCGTTTGCAAAAATCCTGGAATTCCTCGCTTTCAAACTGAGTACCATTGTCTGTGATTATTTTCTGAGGCACACCGTATCTGCAAATGATATTCTTGGTCACAAAGCTTATCATTTTCTTAGAAGTGATAGTAGCCAATGGTTCAGCTTCAGCCCACTTAGTAAAATAATCAACTGCAACAATAGCGTATTTAATCCCTGATTTAGCAGTTGGTAGCGGCCCAATGAGATCCATTCCCCAAATTGCAAATGGCCATGGACTGACCATCTGTGTGAGTTCGGTAGAAGGTGATCTAGGAATTTTGGCATATCTTTGGCATTTGTCACATTTTCGGGAGTAATCTGCAGCATCCCGATTAATTTCTGGCCAAAAATATCCGTATCGGAGAATTTTCTCTGCTAGTGTTTGACCACCTGAATGATCACCGCATTCTCCTCCATGCACTTCAGCTAGGATTGTTTTGGACTCTTCCCGGGATACACATCGAAGCAATGGAATTGAGAATCCCCGTCTGTACAATCGGCCATCCTGAATTACATAGCGAGAGGCCTTCCTTAGAAGCTTTCGTCTTTCTATCGAGTTTTCTGGCAGAGAACCCCTGAGTAGGTAATCCAGTATTGGAGTCATCCATGACTCTTGTTCTTGAGATACATTCATAATCCAGTCTATATCCATCTCGTCTATACTTGGCGCTGAAAGGACTTCTACAGGGACCAATCCCAATAGTTGAGCTTCACCAGAACTTGAATACTTTGCGAGGGAATCTGCCTTCATATTCTCTTCCCGAGGAATGTGGCTTATTGAATAGTGATCGAGTTCATATAGGAGTTCCCAAGCCTTTGACAAGTAGGAAGGCAGGTTTCCACCTTTTGCTTGAAATTCCTTCTTGACTTGGCATACGATAAGCTGAGAATCACTGAAAATTTGTAATGCTCGAATGTTTAGCTCTTTAGCGATTTTCAGACCTGCAATAAGAGCTTCATATTCTGCTTCATTGTTTGTTGAAGGGAATTCCAGTCTTAGTGCATAACATAATGATCGACCTTCAGGAGTTTCAAGTACCACTCCGGCTCCAGAACAGTAGTCATTTCTTGCGCCATCAACATACATCTTCCACTGGATTGGAGAATCATTGATCGCTTTTTCCTCACCATTATCTTTCTCTGTGAATTCTGCAATGAAATCAGCTAAAGCTTGTCCGTTGATTGCTTTTCGGGGATGATAAGTGATGTCATATTGACTGAGTTCAATGTTCCATTTTAGAAGGCGACCCGAAGTTTCTGGGCGAAATAGGACTTGCTTTAGAGGTTGATCAGTGAGCACTTTGATAGGATGAGCTTGGAAATATTGCCTCAGTTTCCTTGATGCAACTAGTAGGCAATAGGCGAGTTTTTCCAACTTGGAGTAATTCAGCTCTGCCCCAGTGAGTCTTTTGCTGATATAGTAAACTGGATGTTGAATCCTTTTGTCTTCCCGTATCAGCGCTGCACTTAGAGCATGAGATGATACTGCCAAGTATATAAGAAGATCCTCACCATTGCCTGGTCTAGAAAGTATCGGAGGCGTTTCCATATGACGGATCAACTCTTCAAAAGCTTTTTGGCATTCGGGAGTCCATTCAAAGTTCTTCTTTCCTTTCTTCAGGGCATCGAAGAATGGGATGCATTTATCAGTAGCTTTGGAAATGAACCGACTCAGGGCGGCGATCTTTCCGTTGAGACTCTGCAATTCCTTCTTTGTTCTAGGAGCTTTAACTTCTTTCAAGGCAGTAATTTGAGCTGGACTAGCCTCAATGCCCCTAGCACTGACGATAAAACCTAAGAACTTTCTGGATTCGACCCCAAATGTACATTTCAGGGGGTTAAGCTTCATTCTGTATTTCCGGAGGACTGCGAACATTTCTGCTAAGTGTTCAATGTGATCCGCTGCTTTCCTGGACTTCACTAACATGTCGTCGACGTAGACTTCCATAGTTTTGCCCAATTGCGGTTTGAACATAGCATTAACAAGTCTTTGGTAGGTTGCCCCTGTGTTTTTCAATCCGAAGGGCATAACTCTGTAGCAATAAAGTCCAACATCTGTAATAACGCTTGTATCCTCCTGATCCGGCTCATGCATCATGATTTGGTTATAACCGGAGTAGGCATCCATGAAAGATAACAATTCATGTCCCGCAGTTCCGTCTACCAGTTGATCGATCCTGGGTAATGGGAAGCAATCTTTGGGGCAAGCCTTGTTTAGATCAGAAAAATCAATGCACACTCTCCATTTTCCATTAGCTTTCTTGACCAACACAGGATTTGAAACCCAATTTGGATATGTAGATTCTTTGATGAAGTTATTTTCCATGAGTCGATCAACTTCTTCTTTTAATGCTACTGACCTTTCTGGACCTTGGGTTCTTCTTTTCTGTTTAACTGGCGTAAACTTTGGGTCAATATTCAGAGCGTGTACTGCAACTTCTGGGGATATTCCACACATATCGGCATGAGTCCAAGCAAAGACATCCAGATTTGCCTTCAGGAAAGATATCAAGATATTCTGAATTGACACATTAAGCTGTGAACCCACATTCAACACCTTATTTGGGTCTTTTGGGTCAACAGGTACCGGAACTGTCGTTTCCACCGGTACCACTCTATTCTCCCCTGCACTGGCTTTTCTGGGATCCATTTCTTTCCGTGCCCCGCTGTGCTCGCCAGTGCAGGGTCCGCCCTGTAATTGCTACAAGGCTGGTTCCTTGATGCGGACTGGGGTTGCCGCACCCTTTCCCATTTCTCTTTTTCTTGACTCTCGCAGCTCTGTCAAATAGCACTCTCGCGCAGCATTCTGATCCCCTTTTATAACTCCTACTCCATTGTCAGTAGGGAATTTAATAGTGAGGCACCACGGGGCTAGGATAGCTTTGAATGCTGCGAGTGTTGGACGGCCAAGAAAAGCATTATAGGCAGAAAACTCATCGACAATCACAAATGTTTGCTTTCGGACCACTTTCCTTTCTCCTTCCCCAAGTTCTACAAACAAATCGATGGTTCCTACTGGTTGCTTTGGCTCCCCAGTGAAGCCCACGATTTTCTGTGATGAGGCTTGCACATCGATCATAGGGATTTTCATCTGGTCAAATGTCTTTTTGAAGAGGATATTACATGATGCTCCGCAGTCAATGAGGACTCTTCTGACAATGGCTGGTCCTATACCAGCCGAGATGACCAAGGGATCTAAAGTAGGAGCTTCAATACCTGTAGAATCTCTGGCTCTGAAAATAATATCATCACTGAAAGTTTTCTGTTGTTTAAGGGGCGTAGTGTCTTCTAGAACAAAGACGTCTTCTTCGGCTGGAGCATATTTCAAAGCCCTGGAATATCTCTCCATCTCACCCCAACTCTTGCCAGCTGGGTGAGGTCCTCCGGAAATGACATTGATAACGGGCCTTCCAGATTCATGCCCCGTAGCTTTCTCACCTGCCCCAGGCTGATGAACAGGAGCCCGCTGCCCCTGACTCGACGATGCAGGATTGTTGCTATTCTTTTTCACAAATTACTGCAACTTGTTTTCTCTTAGCAACTCTTCAATCAGATTTTTCAGCTGGCGGCATTCATCAGTTTCATGACCTGGTTGATTGTGGAAGCGGCAGAATTTCCCACTTTGTATGGCTTTTCTCCCAGTTCTCAAAGGGATAGGTTTAGGGAAATCGACGGAATCTTTAGTGGCCAGGTAGATGTGCTCCGGTGTATGTGATAATGGAGTATATTCTGATGGCTTGAAGGATCGGGGCTTCTTCAGATTACCCTGTTTCTTCCCATTACTATTCTCCCTTTTTTGCCCCACCGATTCATTCTTGCGTGGAGCGACAGTGTTGTCTTCTGCTTTTTCCAACACTGTCTTTACTGGTAAAGGACGGCTTTCCAAGCGAATGAATTCATCTGCTTTTTTGTAGAACTTTTCGAGAGAGGTTGGCTCCTTCATATTTAACCATTTCCCAAATTCGCTTGACTTATCGATAGCCCTCATCAGATAAGTCAATATCATTCGTGGTTCAGCATTGTCCACCTCAGCCAGTGCTATATTGAAGCGGTTCAAGAAGGATCTGATAGACTCACCAGGATTCTGCTCTAAACTCGATAGTGACATAATATCCTTGGCCTTCGAAGCATATAGTCTAAACTGCTCCTTGAATTTTCTGGTCAAGTCTGAAAACTGATCGATAGATCGGACTGGTAACTTGGTGAACCACAGTAAAGCCACGCCTTCCAGGTATACGGGGAAATATCGGCACTTTATTTCATCGGAGGCCCTGGCACCTGTCATGTGCCAATCATATTTATACAAGAACTCATTCGGATCACTTGTCCCTTTGTAAGCTGGAATAGTCGGAGGGACAAACTTCCTTGGAAATTCCGCCTTCAAGATTTTTTCAGTAAACGGAGTTTTACTTGGGGCGAAACCCCATTCCTTCTCATCTTCAACTCTTTGCATACTTTCTTTCATGATCTGCCGGACCATTCCAGAAAGATATTCCTCATCATGCCGAGTTCTAGATCCACCGGCGTCAGGTACTGCCTGCTCAAAGGGACTGGTAGGCCTTTCAGGAGCATTCCTTTCATTAACATCATGAATGTTGCCAGCATAGTTCCTTTCATTACCAGCCGGTTGATTGTTTGCCCCAAGTAAGTCGTTCAACTTATTCAGAATCAGAGCATTCTGGGCACTTTGAGCCTCTAGTTGTGCATTTTGGGCGTTTATCTGCTGGTTTAGCCCTAGAATCACAGCATCCAATTCCGCTTTTGTAACTCCAACAGACGGAGTGGGTAGATTAGGCACAGGGGAAGCGGAGGTTCCCTCTTGAATGTTCCCAGATCTGATAGATCTACTTTTCCTTCCAGGAGCCATAATCTCAGATATACTTCTGGTTTTTAAGGAAATTCTTTCTTCAAATCTCTGCGAAGCAATGATGACAGCTGTCCTGAGTTCAATTCTCAGTGAAAGCACCAAAATGTTAACGCTTAAATTTGAACGCTAACACCCCGGTGTGTGAAGTGTAGTTGTGAAAGCACCACCCGATAGATCGGGAAAGAATTATAAGCAAGTAATAGCGGAAAAGCAGTAAACAACAGCAATTTTATAGTGGTTCGGCTTATGGGTGTAGCCTACGTCCACTTTAAGTACTTTTATTGATGATCACGTTACAAGTTGATACAAATCTTCTCAAGTACAATACACTTTGAATTACAAAAGACTTAGAACAAGTAGCTCAAACTTCGATGTTGACAAAAATCTTCAAATCCATGGTGGATGTAGATGATTTCTTTATGAAGTTCTTTTAGACGTTCTTTGAATCTCAAAAGCTTTAAGTGTTGAAGTAGTCTGGAATTCGGCAGAGTAATGGCGCTTGAAATTGATCGACCAAAAAGTCCCCTTAATGTTGGAGGTAGGTTGGTATTTATAGGCAAAGATCTTGGACCTAAGCTAAGTCGTAACCGGTTCTGAATCGCCCCCGACCCAGCTAAGACGTGGCCGACTTATGGGAGCACCACTATGTTCTAGCTGAGTTGATCTTTCTTTGCTGAATTTGCACAAGTCCAAAGTCGTCACCGGGTCAAGCCAGGTCGTAGGTCGTTCCCTCTCTCTGATGCATGGCCTCCGACTTAAATGGGAAGTGCATGCTCAAATAGGTCGTTGCCGATTTAATGAATTGACGAGCTAAACGTGAACTAACTCCCTTGCCCAGGTCGCGCACATCCTAGCACAGACCATGAGTCGGTCACGACACAAGTGTAAGTCGTGAACTTGTTCCACTCAGTTAGGTCGGTAAACACGTTAAGTCCTTAAGTCGGATCGAATTAGGTCGGCAACTTCATTAGGCAGTTAGGTCGGCACCATGTTAAGTCGGATCCTTTGTTAAGCAGTTAGGTGGGCAACTCCATTAGGCAGTTAGGTCGGCACCATGTTAAGTCGGATCCTTTGTTATTTCTTGAGTCGTTAGGCCAGTTCCTTCTGAAGCACTAGGTCGGCATCTATGTGAAGGCATTGGGTCGGCATGCTCTTTAACCAGTTAAGTCGGTATCGATTTAAGTCCTGAGTCGGCGCCATCTCCACATACTGGACCACTGAGTCGTAACCGAGGCAGGGTTAACACATATGAAAGAGAGATTCATGAAAATATATGCATGCACAAGGGAATACAAAGGAATGAAGAGGACATAATTCAAGTTCATGATCATGGAGGACCCCACCCACTTACCTAAATCTACAATTAGAAGTTAATGGACAACTAAGTGAAGGTTAAAGGTTCATGCACATTAAATGATGGATTAATTAGTGGCTAATGGTTACTTGGTGGTCACACTTCCTAAAGGGCATTTTAGAAAGCACCAAAAAATTGAATTAGGGTTTTATGCATGTATAAATAGCCCTCTTATGTACATGAAAATGATCTTCTACTCTCTTTTACTTTTACTTAGGAAATTAGCAAGTTGTAAACACAAATCAAAGTGAAATAAAAATGGCCAAGCCTCTTTCTCTTCTCCTTTCTACTTGCTTTAATTTACTTTTATGTTGATGCTTATTTCTATGCTCTCTTTTATTTCATGATTTTAGCTTAGATTTACATTCATGCAAGTAGTGTAACTTTGTTTTTTATGCAAGTAGTTAGTAGTTAATCTCTCTTTCTTCCTTTGCTTAGTTTCCATTTCCTTGCTTTTTAATGTTGAAATTCACAAGTGTTGATTTCATAACACAAATGAGTAGCTGAAACCCTACAATTTAGGGTTAATGAAGCTTTCTAACTTTATGTAATTTCAACATTTTTATGATTTGTGATCTTTTTTGTTTTTGATTCATTAAAGTAAATTTTGATGTAAGTTTATACAAGTGGTTTTGATAGCTTATGTTGCTTTTGCAAATGAGTTATTCTTCTCCAACATAAACACAATTTACATCATCATTTGCTAATTAATTTTTGATTTTGAAATGAAACTAAAAACAAAATTTGTTGATCTATCTTACTAATTACAATAGTAAATAGATCATACTTAAAATAGCTTTTTTTTTGGCTTCATTTTCATGAGAATTTATAAGTGGTATAATTATTGTATTATAGTTTGATGGTTTGAGTTATGTTAATTAATAATATAAATAAACCATACTTATGGTAAATGCAACAATTATTTCACTTAATATCATAACTAGAAATCATAAATTATTTGTTTGTTGATTTATAAAAATATGAGAGTGGATTTTCCTCTAAATTGTTCTCTAATCTAATAGTTTTTAAATCTCATTTTGATCCAAGTTTTAGCTTCATTTTTGTAGCTAATAATTTCCTCACTTTGGTCTAATTTTATTGAATTGTTTTTAAAATCTAAAACAACCATCTGCGTATCGACCCGTGCTCACCACGTACTAAAATTGTACGCCGTGCGCTTGCGTTTATTTTAATTTGAAATTTATTGACGAATTTCTAATCCGATAGAAATTCTGCCGTTAAATAAGTTTTTGACGCCTTTGGCGGAAAATTGTTTGAATTTATTTTCTATTCTTTAAATTATTTTAGTTTAAATTTATTGTGTGTTTGTTGTGTGCGTTAACTTGCATTTAATTTTTTTTTATTGTTTTGTGACTTTTTTGTTAGTTTTATTTGCATTTGTGTATGTGATTGTTGTTTGTCTATTTGCATTTCTAATTTTTTAGAAAGAAACATCCACAATTTCGAAATAAAAAAATTATTTCATTTTCTTTACATTTTTTGTTTTACTTCGTTTTTATTCACTGTTTTACAAAAATATTCACTCATTACTTCTCTGTTTTCACTGTTCACAGGCAACATTTTAACCATACTGTCCACCTTTAGTTGCATACATATCCTACCACACTCCTCTATCACAACAAACTGCCACAGCCCATTACTGCACATTCACCTCTTCACTGAAATCATCTACCAGACCACACATTTGCCACATCTCCACATCTCATATTTAACAGGTCGAGACCACTCTCAATCTCCACATCTCCACATCTTCAACTTCTCACATTTACCACCATCATACTCCTCTATGCATGTGCACACAACCCCAGCATATACAAAACTTCACCCCCACTTCTACATTCCAACCTCCCTGCACAAACTTCAAAATCACAGACCAACAGCATTCACTTCCCTTCCCACTTGCCAATATACTGCCCAATAACTTCACATACATCTACTATACAACATCATACCCACTGTGCCATCTACATACAAACATACATCTGCATATCAAACATCACCACATCCAGTCCTTACTACACCATCATCTCCCAACAGTAAAAATAAAAACTGCTCCCCTTCTCAACAACTTCACCGTTACCCAGAACTTCACTGCCCAATACCAACTTTCACTGTCTACATATCACCTTCATTACTATTCCCATCAATATCATCTACATATCAACAAGCTCCTGCTAGTACTACCCTCCGACCACGTGCACACTTCATTTTACATTGTTTACTCACACAAAACTATGCAACCATTCCACCAATATTCCACTGTCAAAACATAAAACATCACTTCTGTTCCAAGCCCAACAGTCCCCTCCATCAAAATCCACTCCTAATCACTTGCATATTTCAAACAACAGTGCACATTCAAACTTCTTCCTGTCAAACACCCCTTGCCACACAATTCATCAACTATAACAACTCACCATAAACCATCAATACTACTATTGAAATCCCTTTCACTACCTTGCCATCTCATTGACTTCATCACCCCTGTATCCTGTCAACTACTTCTGCCTCCTTCAACATACAGCGCCTCCACTGCCATCGCTGTCGACTGCAACACCGACCATATCACGAACCAGAACACCTTCAACTGCAACCCACAACTCAGCCAAGAAACCACAACATCAACACTTCCTCTCAAACTGCCACACTTCGGCACTACCATATCACATTCCAACCACTGACCTCAGCAACATACCACTGTTTGCTCACTCGCTCTCCACTGTTAGTCCAAATATCACAGCATCAACCTTTGGCAGCTACCTCATCTCCAAACACTCAATAACCACAACAGAGAACTTCAGAACGGTCCTGCTATACTTCAACACGACATCATCCCAAATCACCGCAGCCTGCTTCGTCGCCTGCAACAGAACCACTGACTTCTCCACACATCGCAACCAGCAGCAATTTGAAACCCCGATCACCTCTGCAATCGCCACCACTAATTGCCTGCGCTCGACAATCCAAAACTTCATCGCCGTACAAACACCGCAGCCTCGCCTCCATCACCCAAAACCAATTCATTCAAATTCGAACGGCGGCGAACTCGAGTTTCGTTCTGATTTTTAAGAAAGAATCACGGTTCGATTCGAGAAAGAAAGAAAAAAAATTTGGTTTGCAGATTTGAAGTTAGTGTTATAAAAGAGATTTACTTCTGTTAAAAAATTGAAACGGTGGTAGTTTTTTTTTCTTTCGGAATGGGGCCGAGCCCTATAATTTTCATAATTTTTTTTTTGTGCGAGAGTATCTTTGGTTTTTATTTTGTTTTAAAGTTGCTTTCAACTCTTCTTTTACTGTACATACATACATACATACATACATACATACATATATATATATATATATATTAATAAACATTTTGTTTTCTTTTGTTCTATGGTGCTTTGTTTTCTTTCATCAAAATTTTAAATCTAAAAAAAACTTGCGCGCGCGCGCACACACACACACATATATATATATATATATATAATTTTTATTTCAGATTGCCAAAGCAGAATTTCAGAAGGAGAAGAACTGTTGCTAAAAATAAAAATTGCTTGCTTAAAAAAATTACCGTTTAGAAAAATGCTAATAATTCTGCACGCTCTCGTATCGTGCTTTCATTTCTTGTTTTTAATTTGAATTGCATTGTTGGTTGCTTGCATTAGCATTTATATATATAAAAAATTCAAAATCCGAAAACAAAAATATTTTAGTTGCATTGTAAATTCACGTTTAATTTTTGTTTTGCATTCATCTCATCTTGTTTTATTTTCTAAGGGCAATCCCCAATTCACATAAGGTGAAGGATTTCATCACCCTTTTCTTATCCCACAAATGCATTTCATTGTAGAATTCGACTAACAATAAAAGTTAGACATTCGACTTAAGGACTTCACAAGCTCATCTAGGGCTTAATTGTATCTTCACAATTGTTTTTTTTGAACAATTTTATTTCTTAGTGTTTAGGCTACGACAGAGTAATAACCATTTATAAATATTACGGTAATTCGTAAATATTATAGTAGTTGTTCTTCTGAAGATACTTAAACCTTCGGCTGCATTGCTACGATAATTCGTGGTGCACCGATAATCTCTCCCTGTTACCGGCTGAGAAATATTTTTATTGATTTAAAACAAAGTGTGATTATACAATTTTGGGTTAGGAGCTACTAAGGACAGAAAACTGTAATTAAGTCTTTTGCATTCATTTAGCTGCATTAGTTCATGCATATTTTTAAAAAAATCGAAAATAATCCAAAAAAAATTGTAAATTTTACTTAACTTAGTTTTTAGTCCAAAAAAATTCTTTTCAAATCTTTTCCTTTGAAAATTTTCAATCAAAAAAAAAATCTTTTCAAAAAAAATAAAAATAAATCAAATTTCCATTTTCTAAAATATAAAAAAAGAAAACAAAATCCTTTTGGTAAATATTTGAAAATTCAAAAAAAAAAACATATTAAAATTAGAGAAGCCAAAAACATCAAACTTCTCTTTTGAAAATAAATCTCATTTGGTAAATATTTTTCTTCCTTTAAAAAAAAGAAAAGAATAACAAAAACAAATTTTCACTTCATTTTCCAAATCTAGTTTCGTTCTCTAAACTCAACTCTAACTTCTTTCTCTTCTCGACTTTCACTTGTACATGAGTACTTGGACTCTTGACACAACAACAAATCGTTGGATTCGCGACTCGGCAACTAATCATTTAACTCGAACAGACGATCCTCCCGGAATGGCGAACGAGAATGCCCCTCGAACTCTTATGGATAGAATCTTTCCCGATAGAGTTTCTATTCCATCTTGCATCATGTTACTTGCCCCTACGGGTAACCATTTCGAGGCGTAACAAGGGGTGGGGTATTTTGGTCTAAGGTACCTGAACCAAACGGATTCTGCGTAGGAGTGTAAGCTAGTGTAGTCGGATGAGCTTGTTGTTTGCTTTTTTAGAACTGGTGATAACGTCTAATATTCCTTTCATTATGAGTCTCCTCGGACTTTTGCTACTTAAAGTAAAGTAAAGTAAAAGTAATCCAAACTAATTCACTCGAACCATACTGCCACGCTTTCGAAATTTGGCAATTTCGAACACGATGACCCATACATTTTCTTGACTAAATTCGAAAAAGTTTGCACAAGCATTAAACTCCAGTAACTTTTTGATGACAGAATCAAAATTTCATCAACTTCATTCGCTCTTACGGATTATGCTGAAAATTGGTTGTACAACCTACCATCGAACTCAATTAAAACATGGGAAGAATTCGTAAAAGCTTTCTTAAAAAAGTTCTACCCCTTGGAAAAAACGAGTAGAATCCAAAACGAAATTCTAAATTTTCATCAATTCAAAGGAGAACCATTCGAAAAATATTTTGAAAGATTCAAAGAGCTTCTGACAAAATATCCATACCATAACTTCGAAAAATCGACGATTTGCCAAATCTTATACAATGGACTCAAAAATAGCTCACGAACCATGCTCAAATCAATGTGCCAATGCAACTTTCTTGCCCAACATCACGACGATGCTTGGCAATTTCCTGAAAACCTCGCCGAAAAGTCATCCCAATGGGAACGTTCGAACGAATAATCAATTTACTCACGATCGAGTGCCACTCGATAGGATCTTCTTTTGCCTTGGAAGCTAAGATTGACACAATCATTAAAAAATTCCATAACATTTTCTCATTGAATCAAATGAACCAAGCTTCTCAACCGATGTGTTATAAACATAACGATCCTAATCATATAGTCGATCAGTGCCCCAATTCTATCGAACAAATCAATGCTTTCAATAAAGCCAAAAATGATCCATTTTCTCCAATGTACAACCGTGGTTGGAAAAGTCGTCCGAATTTTTCTTGGAACCAAAAAAAATCCTAACATGAATACGGATCATCCAAATTTTCAAGCATTTTCGAATAATGCTTCGAATCCTCCCTTTCAGCCCAACCATTTTCAACCAAACTTTTGCGGGTTCATCTCATAATCAACCAACAACAATCAAATTTTCAATCAAATTGTGCTAATCCTCCCCAAGACGATAAACGTTGAAGTTCACTTGAGAAAACTCTTGAAACGATAGCTAAAGCAACTGCTCAAAGCCTTTAATCAAACAACAATTTGCCAAATTTATTGACCTCGTATATGAAAAACATAAAATGCAAATGAGTCAATTAGCCACGTTCGTAAGTGAACATGAACGAGGCACACTTCCAAGCCAGCCTGTTCCAAATCCTAGAAATCAAAATGCATATTCAAATCAAGCCCATGTTTTTCAAGATAGCAACGTCATCCAATTGAATGCTATCACGACTTTACGTTTCGGTAAACAAATTGATAATCAAGTCATTAACCCAAACAATTTACCGAAAACCTCTCTCGACACTTATAAAACAAAAAATGAATCGGAACAGAACGTGGAGCCAAACGTTGAATCGAATGCCAATCAAAATTCTTCTCCTTCTACTCGAGTAGACCCGCCTACCGAGTATCGTGTTCCATTGCCACATTGTCTACGACCCAAGAAACACTCAGACCAAATGGAAAAGATGTTGAAATTTTTTAAACAAGTGAAAGTTAACATCCCGCTTGTTGACATCGTTCAGCAAGTCCCCATGTAAGTGAAATTTCTTAAGGACTTGTGTACCCAAAAGCAATACACTTAAGTGCCTAAAAAAGCCTTCGTTGCCGCCAGTTTGAGTGAACTCTTATCCCAATCCATGCCCGTCAAATACAAATATCCTGGCTGCCCTACGATTTTGTGTACAATTGGAGACAAGATGATTAACAAATGCTTGATAAACTTAGGTGCAAGTGTCAATTTGATTCCATATTCCATGTACGAACAATTAGGCTTAGGTGAACTCAAACCAACAAAAGTCATGCTTCAATTCGCCAATCGTTCTGTTAAGAACCTCATGGGAAAAATTGAGGGCGTGCTCATTCGAGTAAGGAAATTCATATCCTCCATTGATTTTATCGTTCTCGAAACACAACCCATGATGAATTCTGCGAGTCAAATTCCATTGATTTTAGGACGACCATTCTTAGCCACCTTAAATGCCTTAATCAATTGTCGTAACAGATCGATGAAAATATCTTTTGCAAACATGACTTTAGATCTTAATATTTTCAATCTTGAAAGCCAACCGAACGAACCTTGCAACCAAAAGTTGGATGTTAATGTCATTCATGAAAACTTTGAAAATGAGACGATTGACCTTAATTATGAATGCGAGGCCGAGTGCGAAAATTTGTTTCATGAAATTCCCAATGAGATTGAATACGCTTTTCCTTTTGAATCGCGTCCAGTTGAGTCCGAATCTCAACCTAATTCTTCGATCGAGAAACTTCCGAAGTTGGACCTTAAACCACTTCCCGATCACCTTATGTATGCATACTTAGGTGATAACAAAATGTTGCCCGTCATAATTTCCGCAACTCTCTCTCTCTTGATCAAGAAACCTCGTTACTCTCTATTCTTTCGAAAAGCAGAGAAGCAATTGGATAGTCGATCTTCGATATAAAGGGAATTAGCCCCGCTCTTGTACAACATTGCATCCATTTAATCGACAATGCCAGGCCATTTCGTAACGCGCAACGAAGGCTTAATCCAAAAATGAAAGATACTGTGCGTGACGAAATTCTTAAACTTCTTAACAACGGAATCATTCACCCAATCTCTGATAGTTCATGGTCAGCCCAATTCATGTTATATCAAAAACATCTGGGATAACCGTTGTCAAGAACGATTCAAACGAACTTATTCCAACTAGTACTCAAACCGGTTGGTGTGTTTGCACTGACTATCGAAAACTAAATGCCGCAACACGGAAATACCACTTCCTACTTCCTTTCATTGACCAAATGCTCGAACGTTTAGCCAGCCACGAATTTTACTGCTTCCTCCATGGGTATTCCGGCTATAACCAAATTCCAGTCGCTCCCGAAGATCAAGATAAAACAACTTTCACATGTCTGTTCGGTACCTTTTCTTATCGACGTATGTCATTCTAACTTTGCAATACTCCTGCTATTTTCCAACGATGCATGGTTGGAATCTTTTCCGACATGATTGAATGCTTTCAAGAAGTTTTTATGGACGTTTTCTCTATCTTTGGCGATTCTTTTTCCCAATGTTTACATCATCTCGAATTGGTTCTAAATCAATTGAATAGGGAAAAATGCCACTTTATGGTCAAACAAGGCATAGTCCTTGGACACATCATCTCAAATAAAAGCATTGAGGTAGATAAAGCGAAAATCGACATAATTGCAAACCTACCCACTCCCAAATCTGTTAAGGACATTCGATCATTTCTAGAACACCTTTTCTTTTACCGACGCTTTGTGAAAGGCTTTAGTAAAATCGCTCATCCTTTGATGACTCTTCTCGAAAAAGACTTTTCATTCGATTTCAACTCTGAGTGTATTGAGCAGGACTCGAACCCGGATCACTAGTTTAGAAGGCAAGTGCTCTAATCATTTGAGCTATGATAATTTTTTGTTATAGGCTAAATTCAGACGTCTAAATAATGTCATTCAGACGTCTGAATGCTGAAACTAGAATATTGTTTCGCAATATTCAGACGTCTAAATGAAAATATTCAAACGTATGAAAAAGGTCAAAATTTTCCTAAAAGCTTGCTGTTTATGTTTTAATCTAATTCAAAAGTCTGAATTATTTTGATTCAAACATCTGAATATCTCTAACTGCTATTTTCTTGAATAGTTGCTTCTCTTCACCGAAGAGAAACGTTTTCAAAATCAATGGTTGCACCTGTTCTTTTCAATATAACTTTTCATATATGGTTGCAACTCTTCATACAGTATATATAGACTACATAATTCAACAAACAATTAACTGAATTTACTTTTAATATTTTTGAATTCTCATCTATTCTCCAGTTTTCAAATTGCACTCAAATTGCTTACAAACTTTGATCGTTGATCACTTTATCTTCCACAATTCTCAAAGCACATCACACTATATATCATAAAGGAGAAGATTATAGGAAGATTGTGCTTAATTGACTTATCAATGTTATTTAAGAACAAAATACTATCAAATACATTTGTTATTTGTAAAGAAGTCATGTTCTGTTGCTTAGGCGTGCGAAGTCCTCTTCGGCTGCTGAGGCGAAATCCTGTTCTACTGCTCAGGTCCCTATTCAACTGCTCAGGGTTGTATAGACATATTCTTACAGGTTAAGTGAGGGTTGTCTTAGTAAAATTCCAGAAGGAGTCTGGAACTGGATGTAGGACGGTGCTCCGAACCAGTATAAAAATTTCCGGTGTGCTTGTTTTATTTTACTTATTCACATTGCTATAGTATCTTAGTTTATTTCCACACTATTATAGTATAATTCCATATAGCTCGATCTGTACTATCTTTTCATTTGGTATCAGAGCATAGCGACTTTCAGTTGGTATCAAAGCATAGCGACTTTCAATTGGTATCAGAGCACAGACACTATCAATTGATATCAGAGCCTAGAATTCTATCGATCGTCACAACATCATAGAACAATGACTAGAAAACAATCCAGTCGAAATATAACAGTCAAAATCCATGTCAAAGCCACCAGTGAGGACTATAAAAAGATACTTTATGATTTACAAATTTCAGTAAAAGATAATAATGAATTAATTAGTATAATTAATAAGATTTCAAAACTTAATTTTCTTATTTTAGAAAAGATGAAATCCGTTGAACTTGAAAATGAGAAATTGAAAAATGACAAGTTAAATTTAGAAAATCAACTTGGTGTTTTAAAGAATAATTTTATAAGTGTTAAAGATTTTCTATAACACCATATCTGAAAATGAGAAATCGAAATTTTCAAAAGAAAATTTCGATTTGGAAAGACAAAATGATTTATTACAATCCTCTTTAGATAATTCAGAATCTCAAAATTTCCTTCTCAAAAATGAGAACCGTACGTTAAAAAACGAGAATTCTGAATTAAATGAGAAAATTGATATTTTGAATAATAGCAATATTTCTTTTGAGAATAATAATTGTGATTTGAAGCTAAATTTGATAAACTTAACACTAAAGTCACAAAATTTAATAAAGGTCAAAACGATTTAAACATGATTTTATCTTGTTCTAGACCGTTACATGATAAAAGTTGTTTAGGATATAATAAAACTGATAGTAGAAATAGCACTATATACACTTTCATGTATAGTAAATGTGTTAGTGCTAGTACTAGATTACGAGTAAAGTCCAAATCCAATTTTTATAGAAATTCAAATACTGCTATGACCAATAATGTTTATAATTTCTTTAGAAGTACAAAATCATTGACTGGAAATATGAATAAAAATTATCTAAGTATTTGGGTTCCTGTTAATTAGAAAAATAGAGAAAAATACATTAATGATAATTTTGATATGGTAGTTAATAATGAAAATTATATTTGTAAAGGTTCAACCATACCCAAATGAGTATGGTTTCCCAAGACCTAATCCCCCAGACTCTAACATAGTAAGTGGGTACCAAAAATGATCATTATTTATTGCAGGTACTCGGAGAAACAAAAGGAAAATGATAGATTTTGGAATTTTAAAGGATGTTCCATATTTTTAATAGAATTACGTGCTTACAATAAAATATGGACTTCAGCAAATATGGTAAAATCTATTCTATTTTTCCTCCACAATTAATATTGAGTTTATCCCACTATTTACAAGATATTTTATAAAATTTATTATATTCCCTTATTCTTTTTTATAATGAATGAGAAATTCATATGCATATTGATAGAGGGAGATATTATGCTTAGGGGGAGATGTTATGCTTAGGGGGAGCTTAAAACATATTAATATTGTTTTATATATAGAATGAATATTTAAAAAATAAATTATATAGCTGTCATTATCAAAAAGAGGGAGAATATTAGAACCTCAATTGTTGGATTTTAATGACAACAACTATATAATTATGCCAAAGAATCTCTAAGCTAATTTGCGGGTACATGAGCATCAAAAAGAGATAAACAAATACATTCAAAATGAAGATACACAGTACAAAAAAGGATGAAAGTATATGGAGATACAAGAAGAGATACACATGATAGAGACAAGAAAAATGTGACGAACAAAGTATTATTAGTTATAGAGTGTCGTGTCTAGAGTTCACAAATGTTAAAATCTTCTCCAAATGGTACACACACATAAGCATTCATATTTTAAATGAAAAATCAAGTTTTCAATTTTGAAAATTGCATGGAGCAGGACTCGAACTCGGATCACTAGTTCAAAAGGCAAGTGCTCTAACTATTTGAGCTGTGGTAATTTTTGGTTATAGGCTAAATTCAGACATCTGAATAATGTCATTCAGACGTTTGAATGCTGAAACTAGAATATTGTTTCACAATATTCAGACATTTGAATGAAAATATTCAGACATTTGAAAAGGGTCAAAATTTGCCTAAAAGCTTGTTTTTTGCGTTTTAATCTAATTCAGAAGTCTGAATTATTTTGATTCAGACGTCTGAATATCTCTAGCTACTATTTTCTTAAATAGTCGCTTCTCTTCACTGAAGAGAAACGTTTTCAAAATCAATGGCTGCGCTTGTTCTTTTCAATATAACTTTTCATATATGGTTGCAACTCTTTATACACGATATATAGATTACAAACTTCAACAAACGATTAACTGAATTTACTTTGATATTCTTGAATTATCATCTGTTCTCCAATTTCAAATTGCACTCAAATTGCTTACAAACGTTGATCATTGATCACTTTATCTTCCATAATTCTCAAAGCACATCACACTATATATCATAAAGGAGAAGATTATAGGAAGATTGTGCTTAATTTACTTATCAGTGTTATTTAAGAACACACTACTGTCAGATACATTTGTTATTTGTAAAGAAGTCATGTTCTAATTCTCAGGCGTGTGAAGTCCTCTTCGGCTGCTGAGGCGAAATCCTGTTTTGCTGCTCAGGTCCCTGTTCGGCTGCTCAGAGGTTGTATATACCTGTTCCTTCGGGTTAAGTGAGGGTTGTTTTAGTGAAATTCTAGAAGGAGTTTAGGACTGGATGTAGACAGATGCTCTGAACCAGTATAAAAATTCCCGATGTACTTGTTTTATTTTACTTATTTACAATTCTGTAGTATCTTAGTTTATTTCCATACTAGTATAGTATAATTCCATATAGCTCGATCTACACTGTCTTTTCATTTGGTATCAGAGCATAGCGACTTTCAATTAGTATCAAAGCATAGCGACTTACAATTGGTATTAGAGCACGGACATTATCAATCTCTTCTTTTGAACGTCTCAAAAACGAACTCATTTCTGCTCCAATCATTTGCGCACCCAATTGGGATCTTCCTGGAAAAATAACGTGCGATGCTTCTAACTTTGCGCACCCAATTCTATCATAAAGCTGTCGTTTTTGCTCTCGAAAAATTCCGACAATACTTAATAGGTTCACACATTACTGTGTACACGGACCACTCTGCGCTTTGATATCTATTCACTACAAAGGATGCTAATTTCCGTTTGATTCGTTGGATCCTTTTACTTCAAGAACTTTATCTTATAATCAAAGACAAAAAAGGATCCAATAATGTCATAGTCTATCACTTATCTCATCATCCGAACGCATCATCTTCTTTGCCAATCAATGAAAACTTCCTCGATGAACAACTTCTTTCAATTTCTATCGATCCATGATATGCTGATGTAGTGAACTACGTAGTCACTAAAGAAACTTCCTCATCTTGGTCCAAACAGGACAAATACAAATTCATGTCCCAAGTAAAATATTTCTATTGGGATGATCCATACTTGTTTAAATATTTCCCCAACCAAATCATCTGACGTTACATTACGGATAATGAAGTCAGGAGTGTTTTTTCGCTTTGCCACGGTCAAGCATGTAGTGGATATCTCGGTCCTCAAAAAAACTACGAAAAAGGTGCTTAAGTGTGGTTTCTATTGGCCTTCCCTTTTCAAAGAGTCATTTGAATTTTGTAAAACTTGCGATCGATGTCAAATGCTTGGACGAATTTCTCGATGAAATATGACGCCTCTAAACCCCATTCTTACGATCGAAATCTTTGATATTAGGGGTATCTACTTTATGGGACCTTTTTCAAATTCTTTTGGAAACTTGTATATCCTTCTCGCTATCGATTACGTCTCAAAATGGGTCGAAGATGTTCCTTGCAAAACCAATGACCATTGAATGGTTGTAAAATTTCTCAAAGAAAACATCGTTTTGAGGTTCGGCACTCCTCGCACAATAATCAGTGATAACGGAACTCACTTTTGCGATCGATATTTTGAAACATTAATGAAGAAATACTCGATAAGACATAAGTTATCCACTCCATATCATCCTCAAACTTATGGGCAAGTTGAAGTTTCAAATCGTCAAATAAAACTAATCTTGGAGAAAACTGTCGACGGAAATCAAAAAGATTGGTCTCGAAAATTGACCGACGCGCTTTGGGCTTACTGTACTGCTTTTAAAACTAACCATAGATGTTTCCATTTCGCTTACTTTAAGGTAAAGCTTGTCATTTACCCATTGAAATCGAACACAAAGCGTTATGGGCAATATAGAACTTAAACTTTGATCTTGAGAAAGCTGGCGAAAACCGAAAACTACAACTGGACGAACTAGAAGAACTTAGGAATGACGCATATGAAAACGAGAAAATTTACAAAGAAAGAATCAAACTTTTTCATGGAAAGTCAATCCTAAGGAAAACGTTTTCACCTAACCAGAAAGTTCTTTTATATTACTGAAGACTTTATTTATTCCCTGGGAAACTTAAATCATGATGGACCGGACCATTTGTGGTACGAACTGTTTTTCCACATGGTGATGTAGAAATAAAAAACTCCAGGGATGGATCGATTTTCAAAGTCAATGGTCATCATTTGAAACCTTTCTTGGAATTGCCAAATAACCAAGAGGAGGAGCTCATGATTCTTCATGAGCCAAGCTACGTACGGTAAGAATGTTAACTCTCTTTTGTAAGTATGTACATATTTTTCCCCGTTACACTCATTGTATCGTGCATTGACTGTAGGGGCACAGTCAAAATTAAGTGTGGGGGGAGTCTCATTTTCATTTTTAAGTTTCATGGCATATTTGAATTTTCGTTTTCTTTTTAACTTAAAAAGAAATCTCAAACTTTCTAAACCTCAAAAACATTTTCTTTTAGCATTTTGATTTATTTTTGAAGAAATACTTGTTACAATCTCAATTGTTGAATTTTAAAGACAACAACTATACAATTATGTCAAAGAATCTCTAAGCTTATCTGCAAGTACATGAGCATCAAAAAGAGACAAACAAATACGTTCAAAATGAAGATACATAGTACAAAAGAGGATGAAAGTATGTACATGGAGATACAAGAAGAGATATATACGATAGAGACAAGATGAAAGTGACAAACAAAGTATAATTAGTCATAGAGTGTCGTGTCTAGAGTTTACAAATGTTAAAATCTTCTCCAAATGGTATACACATAAATACATTTATATTTTAAATGAAAAATCAAGTTTTCAAAAAAAATTCATGGAGCGGGACTCGAACCCGAGTCTAGTTCAAAAGGAAAGTGCTCTAACCAAATGAGCTATGATAATTTTTGTTACAGGCTGCAACTGGTTGAATGCCTTCGTTCAGACGGATGAATGTTGAAGCAAATTTATTGTTTCACAATATTCAGCTGGCTGAATCAGGCTAAAATTTGCTTATTTCCTTGCTATCTTCGACTTAATTTAATTCAGAAGGTTGAATTAACAAATTCAGCCAGCTGAATTTTTCCAACTGATATTTTCTGATTCCTTCAGCCTTCTCCCACGTGAAGAGTTGCGGCCATTGCTGTTCGTAGACATCTCTTCACCAACACTTGCAACTTCTTAACTGCTATATGTATGCATGAATTTCAAGATCAAATTACTTCACTTACTTGCTTATACTTGAATCATATTTTTTGAATTAACTACTTTCTGGAATCCATACATTCATTGCTTACAAATACAATTCTATATTTATAAAAGCAATTTGAAACTTCTTAATCTTCATACACACACAACTACATACATCAGACATGAGAATAAGATTATAGGAAGGGTGTACTACAAGTGACAAACCCGTGTTATTCAGAACATACAAAGGTTAAAATCTAGTTATCTCTTAACCGTAACATAGTTATTTGATATTTTAGTAATATGGAAAGTAACACCAACACAAGTTTTACTAAAGGTCAATCCACTGTACGACCACCACTATTCAATGGTTTGAACTATAACTATTGGATACTAGGATGAGAATATATATATATATATATATATATATATATGCAAGCTAATGGTCATGACACATGGAATATCTATCAAGCTAAACATCACATACCTATTACTGAATATTCAGAATGGTCTAACACACAAAAACTAGATGCTACTGCAAATGCAAAAGCTATGAATATGCTATTTTGTGCACTAGATAAAATGGATTTTAATAGAGTTAGCATGTGTAATACTACCTATGAAATATGGCGCATATTGAAAGTTACACAAGAAGGCACTAACAAATTAAACAAAGCAAGATGTCTATGCTTAAGAATCAGTTCCAAAACTTTAGAATGAAGCAAGATGAATCTAGAAATAATATGTATTCTAGATTTCAAGACATATATCATTCACTTCTGGCATTTGGAGAAAATTCACTGATTTTGATATAGTCTCAAAAATCTTAAATTCTCTAACGGATGAATGGGAACGAAAAGTCTTAGCAATTGAAGAAGCTAATGATATTTCGACCATCAAACCAGAAGAGTTGATAGGAGATCTAATGTCTTATGAGGTTAATCTCCAGGCTAAACTAGTATAGGCACAAGATTAAAAGACAATAGCTTTCAAGGCAAAAAAAGAAGAATCTGATTCAGATGATGAAGATATGGCTCTTATCTCAAAGAATTTCAAAAAAATTTGAAGTTCAAAAAGAACAATAGGTTTGGACATAACAAAAACATCACCAAACCATCAACTTCTACTACAGAATGCAGATGTCACAAGAAAGGTCACATGCAGAAAGATTATCCTGATCAAAAGAAAGACAAGTTCAAACACAGAATGGAAAAATATAAAAAGAAGCAGGCATTTTCAGTAACAGGGGATGATTCAGAATCCACTTCCCCATCAGATAGCGACAATGACAATGAACAAGCAAATTTTTGCTTTATGGCTACAAATGATCAAGTAAGTGATATAACTTTTGATGATTTAATTGAGATAAATTCAGTTTTACTAGCATCTAAAGGAAATATAAAGTGGCTAGTGAAAAGTTAAACAGAACCGAACTTGAAGTTGAAATGCTAAGGGATGAAAAGAATATTAAAAGAAGAATTTTAAGCTTCTCAAGAATCTTATTCAAATACAACTTCTCAAATTTCTATGCTGAGTCAAGAAATCAAAACTCAAAAAGAAAAGAATGGCTCTCTTTAGGTTGAAAATCATAATTTAAAAGCAAATGTTAAAATATTAGAATTAGATATCTCTAGTCTCAAAACACAGTTAGAAGGTATTACCAAAAATATATGAATTTTAATAAAGGAAGAGAAAATCTATCTAAAATTTTGGAAAATTCTCAGATTATGTCAAATAAAAACGGCTTTGGCTATAAGAAAGGTTCAAATAATCTACCTAAGAAAAGAAACTCTTTTGAAAATCATTTTCAGAAAATAATCCTGTTATAATCAATAATGTTCCAAATATTCCAAAACATTCTAAGAACATTAAATTATGGGTTCCTAAAACCAACAATTATTTAATTAGGAACATGTACATAAAATCTTATATGGAAAATGTTCACGATAATAAAGATTTTATTTACAAAGGGAATGATAAACCCGCTTGGGTTTGGTTTCCTAATACCTAACTCCTAGGACCCTAACAAAAGTGGGTACCAATATCATTTTCATATTTCTTGCAGGTACCACTTAAGAAAAAAGGGAAATAGATATTAGATAGTGGTTGCTCAAAACATATGACAGGAAATAAAGACATGTTGACTAACATTATCTACTCAGATGAAGGATCTGCCACTTTTGAAGGTAATTCCAAAGGATACATCATCGGCAATGGCGATGTGAGCAATTACGGTACATCTAATTTACCTCATATTACAAATGTTTTATTAGTTAAAAATTTGAAACATAATTTACTTAGTATCAGCAAACTTTGTAACAAAGATTTTAATATCTCTTTTTCTAAAGATAAGTGTAGCATTTCTGATAAAAATAAAAATCTTATTTTTGAAGGTAATAGAGACAGAAATATACATGTTTTAAATATGAAAATTATTCATGACTCGAATATATGCTTAATAGCCAAAGAAAATGATCCTTGGTTATATCACAAAAGATTTTATCACATAAATTTCAAAGTAATTAGTAAACTTTCTCAAAATGATTTGGTAAAAGGTTTACCCAAAATGAATTTTAAAGTAAAAAGTATTTGTGATTCTTGTCAATTAGGAAAATTATCAAAATCATCTTTTAAATCAAAGAAAAACATTTCTACATTACAACAACTTGAATTATTGCATTTGGATCTTTTTGGACCAACACAAATTCAATCTATTAATCATAACAAATATGTGTGTTGTAATAGTACATGATTTTTCAAGATATACTTAGACTATCTTTTTGAAAAATAAAAGTGATACTTTTGAAAATTTTAAAATATTTGTTAAAAGAATTCAAAACCTCAAAAGTTTGAAACTTAAGAATGTTAAAAGTGATCGTGGAGGTGAATTTGAAAATGAGAATTTTGAACATTTTTGTAATAAAAGAGAATTTCATATAATTTTTCTTTTCCTAGAACACCATAACAAAATGGTGTCGTAGAAAGGAAAAATAGAACTTTACAGGAATGTGCAAGAACTCTTTTAAATGGAAGCACTCTACCAAAGCATTTTTGGGCAGAAGCTGAATCAAGCCCATAATACACTATTTTCTTGCTGCTTGTCAGAATTGATCAAAACAGTAGTCTGTTTTGAAAACAGAAGTCTGTTTCAAACCAGGCAAAAATTTTTTAAATAGGGTCGGGCCTACATCTTTTAGTCCACATGCTTTTTCAACTTTACTCTCTTCTCTCCCCATTTTTTACCCCATCTCTTCATTATTTACTTCACAAACCTATTCTCTAAACCCTAAAACATCATTAAAATTCCAAAATCTTCCTCCAAACAATCAAAACAAAATGCCTCCTAAGACCAAGAGACCAAGAGAATCAACAACTATACCATCCGAAGCACAAATTAGATCTAGACTTCACAATAAGACGGCTATTGCAAGATTTAACAGTATGAAGAACTCCAAAATCTTTGACGAAGCGTTATGCAATTTCCAAAATTCAATGGCTAAAGGATTAGAGAAATGGCGGAATCCAATCACTTCGATTCATTAATTGGGTATGATTTAAATAACTTGAAAATTAACCATCTACTTATCAAGTTATTTTATGCAAATATGAATTTAGATCATCACAATCCCCAAAAGAGAAGATTGTATTTGGACGATAGTATATGGCGTCAAAATGTTTCTCCCGTTGCAAAGATTAGGCTATATTTTAGGATGTCCTTACAAAGGAATAGACACTGACCATGTTGATGCGGATATGTATGAACGGGACGAAGTATCTCATAGATTTCTTTCCGATGATATGACAAATATCATATCATCTAAGTTGCGTCCTCAAGCTAGGATAATCCGCCGAACACTCATCCGATCTCTACAACCAAGAACCAGTAGTTATGAGAAGATTTACAAAAAGGGATTTCCAAGCACTCTATGCTATTTATTCTAACCAACAAGTCAATTGGGAGAAAATTATATTGGACAAATTTCAAGATGCAACAATTCGTCAGAAATACAAGACTTTACACTATGGCGCTTATATCAAGAGAATTTTAAAGTAATGCGGCATATCAGTATCCGACTCGGAATGTTCGTCTGTTAGCGTGCTTGGCTCTAAAACTTTAGGGCTAATGTAATTATCAAAGCAATTTCCATCTCATAGTATCATTTCCTTTCAACAATAGATTGAAAACCGAAATCATGTTATTCTTCAACCGTCTTATCCAAACATAGCTTCGTCATCTTCATCTCAACCACATCAACAACAACAAGAAGAAGACTATGATGATATTCAAGAGATCCGAGGAGATGTCACTCCAAAGCAAGCTTTTATTACAATCTCTCGAAACCAAAAGAAGCTTCAAAAATAAATGGTTCGCTTGGAAAGAAACACGAACAAGAAATTCATCTTCATCAAGGGTTTCTTAAACAAAATTTGGGATAAGCTTTCATGTACATCTTCTTTATCTACCGACATGCAACATACTCCAGCACCATTCACTTGACCTTCCGACCAAGAAGAGGAAGAAGAAGATGATGAAGAAGATGAGGATAGTGAGGAATTCTGAAGTGGTATGGATGATTTTCTATCTTTTTTTTATGTTGTGATATCTTATTACTACAATTCTAGTTTCCATGTTTTAAGTATTATGTTATGTTCTGTGATGTTGTCATTTGAAACACTGTGTTCTATTTTAAATTAGCTATATGTTTCTCTCCATTCATTCTCTGTGATGTTATTGTATTATGTATATTTCATTGCTACTTTAGTCACTAATTCCTTTTAGTAATGACAAAAGGGGAGAAAAAGGTAAAAATAATGATGTATGAATTCTTTTATTCAGGGGGAGAAATTTTATATTTTCATACTAACCAAGTTTTAACGATAGGAGAAGTTATATTTACTAATCAATATTTTCATAGTTGTCATTATCAAAAAGGGAGAGAGTGTTAGAACCTAAGTTCCTGATATTTTGATAATAATGATTACATGTGCTTATCTAATCAAGTTTTACAAGAAAATATTGATGACCAGATTTCAGATTGATGGACGTAATCGTTTATAGGTTATAGAGTCTGCATCTAGTTAGTAATATATGTTAAAATCTCTCCTATTTGGTATAGATGCTCAAGCTATTGAATACATGCACTTGTTTTCAAACGAAGTTCTAAAGATGTCTGAATTAGCTGAATTTAGACGTCTGAATCAAATTCAGACGTCTGACTGTTGAAGCAAAGCACGTTTTAAATAGCGAATTCAGACGTCAGAACACAATATTCAAACGTGTGAATAAGGTCAAAAATGCACTGTTTCAGCGCTGCCTTGTTATTTCACTACACTCAGAAGGCTGAATTTTAATTCAGAAGTCTGAGTTAAAAATAACGGCTAGATTTTTGAAAGGTTCCTTCTTTTCCTTGAACATAAACAACGTTCATTTCAACATTCGCTTCTATTCTGATTCATGGCAACTCTTCACTAATCATTGCGACCTTCAACAACTATAAATAGCAAGCAATTTCAACACAATTCTCAACCGATTGTTATCTTGATTTCTAAACTCTATATTCTTGCTATTTACTTTCAAGTTTTACAAATCAAACAATTTGATCACCAAACACTCAAACATGCTCTTGTGTGGTCAACTAGACTTCCTTTCTTCACAAATTACACTATATACCATAAATGAGAAGATTATCGAATGGGTGTACTTATATTGACAAATCAGTGCTATTTCAGAGCATACACAGTCAAAGGCATTTCCATTTGTATTTGAAGCCTTGGTGTAGTATTCTAAGGTGGTAGAAGTCCTGTTCGATTGTCTAAGTGGTGTAATACCTGTTCCTTTGGGTGAAGCGAGAGTATTGATTAAATGCAGAAGGATTCAGGGACTGGACGTAGAACGGGAAGTTCGAACCAGTATAAAAATATATAATGTCTTTTATTACTCTGTTATTACTTCTATAATTATTTCACATAAGTAATTTATTTAGTTATAATTTCATATTACACGATCACATAGCAACTTTCAATACTATGGGATAAGTATAAGTTTGGTCAATAAAATTGAAATTTTTGAAAATTTATTTGTCTTAACAAAAATAAAAATGAAGTTTGATTACAGATAACAATGGTTTAACTAGTTTATAGGAAGGTTCATATGTTTTAAATATAAAGTATGTTCTAACTGAAAATCTTTGTTTAAAAAAGCGGTAAATTTAAAGTAAAGGTTATAACATTTTTATCTTCTAAGTTAAATGAGCAAGGATAATTTTACAAAACTCTCTCTTTCTAAAAAAATAAAAAAACACAAAAAATATATATAATTAAAACGCAAAAAATATATATAAGTAAAACAAAAAACATTTCTATATGTGTATATATATGTTTAACACCTAGAGTCATGTGTTCACACTCGTGTGTTCACTCGCCATACTCTGTACCCTTCTCACATAAGCCCGAAAGGCAATGCACGATCGGTATATCTGGCCTTAGTTTATCTGAGTTAGGTATACGTATATAAAAAATTCTTTTTAATAACGCCTACAGTCGATAAGTGATCACATTTGTGTGTTCACTCGTCGTGCTCTGTATTCCCCTCACATCAGTCCGCAAGGTAGTGTATGGGTAATATATTTGGCCTCAGTTTTCTTGAGTAAGGCACACGTAAATATCAAAAAAAAGTTTCAAATAAGAGAGAGTAAGCAATTGAAATCCAAGCACTATTTTAACTTGTTTGATTTAACTTGTTATTGAAAAGAATAAAAATAATACTTTGACAAACTTTGATAATCGACTAAGGATCCATTTCATAATTACATTGTGTTATCAACCAAAACAGCTAGCCGAAATATAGTCTATCTAATATGACGACTTGATTTTTGTAGGAAATTTTGACAAGTAAAAGGAATTAAATTTCTTGATATTGACCATAAATTATATTTTACTTATTTGTGTCGATTTAAAAGTGAATCCTTCACTGTAAATATTTTCAAAAACTTGCATTCATCCTGTTGTAAATAAATCTTGCATTTTGTAAATAATTTCACTTTGCATTTGGATTTTGTGGGTAGTATCCACTAAAAACCCTCACGAGACAACAATCGACCTACTGGGGACACCTAAAGGTTTAACGGCTTGTTGCATATGCTCAATGCAATCGTACTCTCTACTAAAATGGATTTATCTTAATTTTCCTTTACTCGAGGACGAATAAAAAAGATAAGTATGGGGGCATTTGATGTGCACGTAAATGTGCATATATGAACATCCATATTTTATTTATTTTTATTCAAATAAAAGTCATATTTGGGTATTTTTACATGTTTAAAACCAAAATTCGATTATTTTGGTTTCATCATATGTTTGTCTTCATTCAAGGGCAAAATGGTCATTTTTGTGCATGTGTCAATTTGAGGATTTTAACTTGTATAATTTTTTATGATTTTAATAGAAAATTTTGATGCATATGGAAGAGGAATTCATGAAGATATATGCATGCACAATGGAATACAAAGGAATTAAGAGGAAATAAATCAAGTTCATGATTATGGAGGACCCCATCCACTTACCTAAATCTATAATTAGAAGCTAATGGACAACTAAGTGGAGGTTAAAGCTTCATGCACTAATGATTACTTGGTGGCACACTTCCTAAAGGGTGTTTTAGGAAGCACCCTAAAAATTGAATTAAAGTTTTATGCATGTATAAATAACCCTCTTATTTACATGAAAAGGATCTTCTTCTCTCTTTTATTTTTACTTAGGAAATTAGCAGGTTGTAAACACAAATCAAAGTGAAATAAAAATGGCTTCCAAGCCTCTTTCTCTTCACCTTTCTACTTGCTTTTATTTACTTTTATGTTGATGTTTATTTCTATGCTCTCTTTTATTTCATGTTTTTTGCTTAGATTTACATTCATGCAAGTAGTATAGCTTTGTTTTTTATGCAAGTATTTAGTAGTTAATCTCTCTTTCTTTCTTTTCTTAGTTTCAATTTCCTTGCTTTCTAATGTTGAAATTTACAAGCGTCGATTTGATAACACAAATGAGTAGCTGAACCCCTTCAATTTAGGGTGAATAAAGCTCTCAAGCTTTATTTAATTTCAATATTTTTATGATTTATGATCTATTTTGTTTGTGCTTCATTAAAGTGAATTTTGGTGTAAGTTTATACAAGTGGGTTTGATGCTTATGTTGCTTTTGCAAATGGGCTATTCTTACTCAACATAAACACAATTTACATCATCATTTGCTAATTAATTTTTGATTTTGAAATGAAAGTAAAAACAAAATTTGATGATCTATCTTACTAATTATAATAGTAAATAGATCATACTTAAAATAGATTTTGCTTTGGCTTCATTTTCATGAGAATTTATAAGTGGTATATGTAACGACCCGTAAATTCTAAATAATGTAACTTGTTGATTTAGTATGATTTTGGTAATTAAAATTTAAGGAATAAAAACTTTGTAATTTAACTGTGAAACAAATGTTAAAATGAAATGTAACAATGTAATTAAAACTAATTATGAAATTTAACCTAATTTAAATAATGTAAATTGTTGCACTTAGTTATAGATTTGAATATTAGAAAACAAGTGTGAATGTTAAATCATTAATTAGATAATATATGATCAACATAAATTGAAGTAAATCAGTGTTAATTAAGTAATTGTAACAATTATTTGTAAATAGTAATGAATTCATTAATGTGATTTAAAGTAATAGTAACGGTTGTAAACTACTATTTAATTGGTCTATTAATTTAGTTGTAAATGTTAGATTTAGGTATAAAATTTGAATATAAGAAAATAAGGGTAAGTGTGGTGCGAACAAATGAATTAGTGTAAGGTAATTGAATGAATTTGACATTTTGTAAGCAATTATGATAATTAGAGAAAATGATAAACTTGAGTGTAAATTAAAGGGTAATGGCAACAGCTATTATAAATTGTCTATTTAGTACATAAATTAAATAAGAAATCTTTAATGTTACTAATGAGAATTAATGCAGTAACGGGAGGTGTGAATGTATAAATTAACTAGAAAAGTAAATTTATTTATAAAGCAATAAATTGGTAAAAGGAATGGAACTAAGGTAAATTTATTTAATTAGTTTCAAACCTTAATTAATATGAACAATTAACAAAAGTACACATTTAAAAAAGTAATATTTATACAAATTTAAGATGTAAATAGGGGCGTATTAATGTAATGGAATATAAAACTAATGTAACCAGGTTTATAGAGAAATAGTGGGCATAGAATAAAGATGGAAATTAAATCAAACCAAATTATGAGAATCAATTTTAATTAAATGTAATGTAATCTATAATAAATGAATTTAATGATAAGTAAATTAATTTAATTACTAGATTAATTGAAAACTAAGATGAAATGGAAATGCATATTTTATTCATAAGATAATATAAATGAATGAAACCTATCTGAGTGAATTAATTGAGGTTTCAATCATAATAAATGTATACTTTTGACAAATTCAATATAATTGAAACAACTGTTAATGCAAAGGAAAGATTGGATATTTGAATATATATTAGTGTAATGAAAGATAAACGAACATTAACGAGGTTTGTAGAGTAGTGCAGACTTAATAAAAAAGGATTAGAATTGAATCAAATCAGTTTATTTGAAATTAATTATAACTTATTGGAATTCAATTCATAACAAATAGATTTATGGTAAGAGAATAAAATTGATTACTTTGCTAATTGAAATTTGGATGATTGACAAGTTATTAATGTATTAGTATATAAATCAATGTTAATATGGATTTATTGGGAATTTAAACTTATACTTTTAAATTAGATAAAAATACAGTGTTTACATGCAATGATTTTCTATATTTTATTTTCTATTTCTCTATGTTTGTTTCTCTAATTTTTATTTTCTATTTTACTTGTAGAAACATTGAATATATTTATTTGATTTTTGATTGATTTTACTTTTAATAATAGCTTAGGAATTTCAAGAGATATAGGTTACCAGTTTTGTTTATTTGTTTCCTTTTCATTGCGTGCAAACAAAGAAAAAAATAGACAAGGCGCTTTCTCTTTAATTCTTGCCTTTTTGTTTTCCTAGCATTTACTCATTTTCTAGCCAATTACTCTACTCATATCCATGGGTATCAAGTTGAAAATTCACGTACAGAAATTTATTTCCCATTATCTCATTTTTCATATGCATTTAAAAATAAAAAAATTGTTGTACGTTTCTTTCTCCTTAACTTATGCCTTTCCTTTTCCCTAGCATTCATAACTCCTTAGCTGTTTCTTTTGTTTCTTCTATAGCCTTGTATTTCCTTTAGCAAATCACGTACAAAATTGTTTCTCAATATCCTCATTTTCATTTGCATTTAAGAATAAAATATGGCGTTGCCTTTTTATTTTCCAAACCATTCAAACTCTTGCCTTTTATTGCCTAGCCACTTTATTTCTTACCTTAGTTGTTCATTCCTTTAACCTAGCTCTTTTTACTTCACGAAAAAGTCTCTCATCTCCTCATCTTATTCATTTACGTGAAGAAGAAAAAATATACAAGATCTAAAGTCATGGCTTCCTTCTTCTTTCTCCTCCTTTTTTCATTTTGTTTTCTTTGTCTTCCTTCAAGTTAGGCTCGGCCTCCATATTCTCCTAGCACACCTCTAACCATCATGACCAAGCAACATAAGATGATGGTTGAACCCAAATGTGGTGTAGCCAAGCCATTGATTGATTAAGGCAAGTTATGCCACTTTGATTCGTTATTTTTCCAATGTTTTAACCTCTTTTCTTTTGTATTGAATCATATTCTTATGTATGTAATATTTGTTTGCATACAAGATTTGGATCTGACTCTACATCCACTCAAGTTTGCATTGTGCTTTGTCGTGCTTTTTCGTACTTTGCGGAGTTTGGATTTATATGCTGAACTTGTCAATTCTAGCTTTTAAAAGGTAAGTTATTCACTCTAGACATATGTACTTATATTATTGTGGAATAATGACAAGTGAATTGTATAAATTTATATTCTATGTCCATATATGCATGTGATACGTTATATGATGTTAAATGTTGTTTATATATTTGTTACATCATCTAATAAGTTACTATATGATATACTGTTCATTTAATTTACTGTATCTCACACTGCAATTTCCTATTACTATGGGTTGAAATGATACATACCCGAACAGACATTAGAATAAAGAAAAATCATTATGAGCTAAAATGACAGGCTCGAGTGATTTTATTGATTTTATTATATTTATTTTACTTGGGATTGCAGGTTTGAAATGATAGAACCCGGATTTTCTTTTAAATTACGGATTGAAATGATATATATCTCTACCACTTGACCAAGGTTAGAAAATATTATACATACCCGTGGTTAATATTTTTAAGGTAGTATTTTCCTAAAAATTTATTAAGTATTTTGAATATTTAGAAAATATGAAATTTTACCTTGAAATTTGATTGGATGATTTAAAATATAAAGAGATATTGGCTTTCAGCAAATTAAAATTTTATAAGTTGATGATTGGTTTAGATTATAATTTAAAAAATTTTATTTGGTTTTAAATTGTAATATAAAGATTTTATTTATGATCAATGTTTTAATAATTAAGTTTGATTTAATTTGGAATCTAAAATCTAACCTAGTAAATTTAATAAAGGTTATTTCTTGAAATAAATAAGGCTTGTATAGTAAATAATGTATTTAGAGTGGATTAAATGAACTGTAGTTTTGATTTAACTTAGTAAAAAAATTATTTAATTTGGAATCATAGTTAATGGATGTCTAGATGAATAGATTTATAAAAAGGATTGGACTGTTATACTAACTATGAGAAAATACCTGATTTATGGTTATGTTTTGTAAATAAATTATTATGATTTAAATGGAAAAATGCAACTTAAAATGACTTAACTTGATAATTGGAAATTTAGTTTTCAAATGAAAGTTAAGTAAATTTAGTGATAAGGGTACTTTATTTGTGGGATGGATATTTTAAAATAAAGTGTAAAGTTACTTGTTAAAAATAAAAGTTAAGTAAAATAGGGTAATTTTGACTTATTAATGAATTATAGTTTAATTTGGATATTTATTGATAAAATTTTATTTTATTAAATTATAAGTTAAATGATATCCAAATGAATATTTTTGAAGTGTGAAATGTGATTTTTATAAGTTAAATTAGCTAAAAATTGAAATTTTAGTGTGGCTGAAATATACAATGTTTTGGAAAGTATATGATAGCTTTCGATAGTATTTGTTTGTTTATTAAAAATTCTGTAAGCTTTACTTAGATTCGAATATCCAAGAAATATTCCTTCGTCACATTTTGAATCGAATTTTCCAAGCTGATCTTTAGTATTTAACATAAAGCATTTTGATCCAAATATTCTAAAATAAGATATGTTTGGTTATCTACCATTAAAAAGTTTATAAGTGGTATTTTCGGTGAGAGGTCTAATAGAAACACGATTGAAAACATAACAAGCAGTTGCAACAGCTTCTGCCCAAAATTGTTTTGGTAACGTGCTTTCGTTTAGTAAAGTTCTTGCATATTCTTGTAGAGTTCGATTCTTTCGTTCTACAACTCCATTTTGCTGTGGAGTTCTAGGAAATGAAAATTTATTAAATATTCCTTTCTTTTTACAATAGTTATCAAATTGTACATTTTCAAATTCACCCCTATGATCACTTCTAATATTTTTAATTTTAATACCTTTTAAAATTTGAATTTGTTTAACAAAATTTTTAAAATTATCATAGGTATCACTTTTATTTTTCATGAAAATAGTCCATGTATATATAGAAAAATCATCAACTATTACAAATACGTATTTATTATGATTTGTAGATTGAATTTGGGTAGGGCCAAATAAATCCATATGAAGTAATTCAAGCGGTTGTAATGTTGAGATAACTTTCTTAGATTTAAACGAGGATTTAGTTAGTTTTCCTAATTGACACGAGTCACATATATCATTGATTTTAAAATTCATATTTGGTAATCCTTTTACAAGATTATTTTTAGAAATTTTGCTCATATTTTTGAAATTGATATGACAATTATGCCATATCCATGGATCATTTTCTTTAGCTATTAAACATAAATCTGAGTTATGATCAACTTTCATATTTAAAACGTAAATATTTTTATCTCTATTTCCTTCGAAAATAAGATTTTGATTCTGATCGAGAATACTACACTTATTTTCAGAAAATGATATTTTAAATCCTTTATCGCATAACTGACTTATACTTAATAAGTTATGTTTTAAATTCTTAACTAATAAAACATTTGTAATAAGAGGTAAATTAGATGTACCGTAATTGCTCACATCGCCTTTGCCGATGATATATCCCTTGGAATTGTCTCCAAAAGTGACAGAACCTCCATCTGAGTATGTAATATTTATCAGCATGTCCTTATCTTGTGTCATATGTTTTGAGCAACCACTGTAGAGTATCCATTTTCCTCTTTTCTTAGTGGGACCTCATTTTCTTTAGCCATAAAACATATGTTAGCTTGTTCATTATCGCTTTCACTTTGACTTCCCGAAGAAGATGATGAGGAATCTGAATCATCCCATGTGACTGAAAAGGCTTTTCTTTTAAATTTGTCCTTCCTTTTATTTCAATGTTCTTACTTTTGATCTGGGCAGTTTTTCTACATGTGCCCCTTTTCGTGACAGTTATAACATTCCATAACTGATAAAGACGGTGGTTTATTGTTGGTTGAGCTTCTCATGCTATTATTTTTGCTTCTTTTCTATATTTCAAGAATTTCTAGAAGTTCTTTGCAATAAAAACTAGGTCGTCTTTGTCCGAGTCTGATTCTTTTTGTCTGCATATATTCTTTTTATCTTGAGCCTAAACTCTTTTTGCCTGCAAATTCACTTCATAAGACATTAGATTTCCTATTAATTCTTTTGGAGTTATTTTGGAAATATCGCTCGCTTCTTCAATAGCGAGAATTTTTCTTTCCCATTCATCCGTTAAAGAATTAAGGACTTTGGATACGATATCAAAATCTGAATATTTTTCTCCTAACCCGACTATTGAATGATAGATATCCTGAAATTTTGAATATATGTCATTTATGGATTCATTTTCTTTCATTCTGAAGTTTGACTCTTAAGTATGGATATTTTGCTTGGTTTAACCATGTTGGTTCCTTCATGTGTAATTTTGAGTGTACGCCATATTTCATATGCAGGATTAAACTCATTTTTATCTATAGCACAAAACAACATATTCATGGCTTTTGCGTTAGCTGTGGCATCTAATTTTGTGTATTTGACCAAGTGGAATATTCTTCAGTAGGAATAGTATATTCTGTCTGAGTTATATTCTATGATTCAAAACTATTTTCTTGCATATATATTCTTATTCGTGTGGACCAATAGTTATAATTCATGCCATTAAATAGCGGTGAACATGCAATGGATTGTCCTTCAACAAAGCTAGTGTTAATGCTAGTGCTGGTGTTAGTGTCCGTATTAATAGAATATCAGATAACTGTGTTACGGTTATATGATGACCTCGCTTTGATACCAATTGAAAGTGTAGTGTGGATCGTGTAATATGGATATATGATAACGCAGAGTATAATGATGATAATAATACTATAAATAGTGCGGAATAAAAAGCAGTATAGTAAAATGACACAAGATGTTTTTATACTGGTTCGGAGCCCCGTCCTACGTCCAGTCCCAGACTCCTTCTGGAGTTTCACTAAAACAACAAGCCTCACTTTACCCGGAGGAACAAGTCTATACACCCTTGAGCAGCCAAACAGGGACCTAAGCAGCAGAACATGATTTCGTCTCAACAGCCCAAGAGGACTTCACTCGCCTGAGCAGCAAAACGTGACTTCAACTAATACAAACAATAGTTTGACTAATGTGTGTTCTGATAACACAGATTTGTCACTTATAGTACACCCTTCCTATAATCTTCTCCTCGAATGTAAATGTTTATATTTGAAGTATATGAAGAATAGAAAGGTATAGTATTGGTTTTATGCAGAATAATTGAGAGTGTGATAGGAAATAGATTTCAGAAAGTTAGATCAGAGAATAAGGGAAATCGATTGTGATTCAGTGAATTGAAATAAAGTTGGAGTTTGTATTTATAATTATTAGAAAGCTACGACTGTTGGTGAAGAGTTTCGATCGAAGTGTTGCATCCGAATCTTTTTGTTAAAGGTTCACAACTCTTCACAAAAGTCGTGTCCTTTAAAAAATATGGTTGTTATAGAAATTCAGTCGATTGGGCTTCAGGGTCAGTCGACTGAATATTCAAACGAATTTCAAAAATATTTAAATTCATATATACGTGCACTGTGCATGTTGCACTTTTTCTCCAGTGTCAGTCGACTAGCAAACAGGGTCAATCGACCGTCCTGGTGAATTTTATGCAATAAGCACAGTTCACACACACACACACACACAGATATATATATATAACTTTTCAACTTTTATAATCCAATTATATGCTTATATATAGACATAAAATATTTGTAAGTAGAGTGATAGAAAATATATAAGCTAATATATACTTCACCGAGGAGAGATTTTAACAGTATTGACCTAAGACTCAAAAATAAAATAATAATAATAATAATAAAACTGACGCACCAGTTTTGAAGTCTTGTCTCCTTGTAGTATATATTCTCTTTTTGTCATAGTAGTCGTCAAATCTGTATGTCGTAGATGATAGCTTTGTGTCATGAATCAATACAAGGTCTCAACAGTGTGAATGTATAAATTAACTAGAAACGTAAATTTATTTATAAAGTAATAAATTGGTAAAAGGAATGAAACTAAGGTAAATTTATTTATTTAGTTTCAAACCTTAATTAATGTGTACAATTGACAAAAGTACACACTTAAAAAAGTAACATTTATACAAATTTAAGATCTAAATAGGGGTGTATTAATGTAGTGGAATATAAAACTAATGCAACCAGGTTTATAGAGAAATAGTGGGCACAGAATAAAGATGGAAATTAAATCAAACCAAATTATGGAAATCAATTTAATCAATTGGAATGTAATCTATAATAAATGAATTTAATGATAAGTAAATGAATTCAATTACTATATTAATTGAAAACTAGGATGAAATGGAAATGCATATTTTATTCATAAGATAATATAAAAGAATGAAACCTATTTGAATGAATTAATTGAATTTCAATCATAATAAATGTATACTTTTGAGAAATTCAGTATAATTGAAACAACTGTTAATACAAAGGAAAGATGGATATGTGAATATATATATAATGAAAGATAAACGAACATTAAGGAGGTTTGTAGAGTAGTATAGACTTAATAAAAAGGGATTAGAATTGAGTCAAATCAGTTTATTCGAAATTAATTATAACTTATGGGAATTCAATTCATATCAAATAGATTTATGGTAAGAGAATGAATTTAATTACTTTGCTAATTGAAATTTGGATGAATTGGGAAGCTATTAATGTATTAGTATATATACCAATGTTAATATGGATTTATTGGGAATTTAAACCTATACTTTTAAATTAGATAAAAATACAGTGTTCACGTGCAATGACTTTCTATATTTTATTTTCTATTTCCCTATGTTTGTTTCTCTATTTTTATTTTCTATTTATTTGTATACACTTTGAATATATTTATTTGATTTTTGGTTGATTTTACTTTTAATAATAGCTTAGGAATTTCAAGAGATATAAGTTACCTGTTTTGTTTATTTGTTGCCTTTTCATTGCGTGCAAACATAGAAAAAAAATAGACAAGGCTCTTTCTCTTTAATTCTTGCTTTTTTGTTTTCTTAGCATTTACTCCTTTTCTAGCCAATTACTTTACTCATAGCCGTGTGTATCAAGTTGAAAATTCACAAACAAAAATTTATTTCCCATCTCTCATTTTTCATATGCATTTAAAAATAAAAAAATTATTGTATGTTTCTTTCTCCTTAACTTATGCCTTTTTGTTTCCCTAGCATTCATAACTCCTTAGCAGTTTCTTTTTTTCTTCTATATCCATGTATTTCCTTTTACAAATCATGTAAAAAATTGTTTCTCAATATCCTCATTTTCATTTGCATTTAAGAATAAAATATATTGTTGCCTTTTATTTTCCAAACCATTCAAACTCTTGCATGTTATTTCCTAGCCTCTTTATTTCTTACCTTAGATGTTCCCTTTTTCATTTTATATTCCTGCAAGTTAGGCTCCACCTCCATCTTCTCCTAGCACACCTTTAACCATCATGACCAAGCAACACAAGATGATGGTTGAACCCATATGTGGTGTAGCCAAGCCATTAATTGATTAAGGCAAGTTATGCCAATTTGATTCGTTATTTTTTCCCCCGTTTTAGCCTCTTTATTTTGTATTGAATCATATTCTTGTGTATGTAATATTTGTTTGCATACAAGATTTGGATCTGACTCTTCATCCACTCAAGTTTGCATTGTGCTTCGTCATTCTTTTTTGTACTCTGTGGAGTTTGGATTTATATTTTGAATTTGTCAATTCTAGCTTTTAAAAGGTGAGTTATTCACTCTAGACATATATACTTATATTATTGTGGAATAATGACAAGTAAATTGTATAAATTTATATACTATGTCCATATATGCCTGTGATATGTTATATGATGTTAAATGTTGTTTACATATTTGTTACATCATCTAATAAGTTATTATACGATATACTGTTCATTTTATTTACTATATATCACATTGCAAGTTCCCTATCACTATGGGTTGAAAGGATACATACCCGAATGGACATTAGAATAAGGAAAATCCATTATGAGCTGAAATGATAGGCTCGAGTGATTTTATTGATTTTTATTGTATTTATTTTACTTGGGATTACAGGTTTGAAATGATAGAACCCGGATTTTCTTTTAAATTACGGATTGAAATGATATATATCTGTATCACTTAACCTAAGTTATACACAGGCCTATGGTTAATATTTTTAAGGCAATATTTTCCTAAAAATTTATTAAGTATTTTGAATATTTAGAAAACATGAAATTTTACCTTGAAATTTGATTGGATGATTTAAAATATAAAGAGATATTGGCTTTCAGCAAGTTAAAATTTTATAAGTTGATGATTGGTTTAGATTGTAATTTAAAAAAAATTATTTGGTTTTAAATTGTAATATAAATATTTTATTTATGATCAATATTTTAATAATTAAGTTTGATTTAATTTGGAATCTAAAATCTAACCTAGTAAATTTAATAAAGGTTATTTCTTGAAATAAATAAGGCTTGTATAGTAAATAATGTATTTTGAGTGGATTAAATGAATTGTAGTTTTGATTTGACTTAGTAAAAAAATATTTAATTTGGAATCATAGTTAATGGATGTCCATATGAATAGATTTATAAAAAGGATTGGACTGTTATATTAACTATGAGAAAATACCTGATTTATGGTTATGTTCTGTAAAAATAAATGATTATGATTTAAATGGAAAAATGCAACTTAAAATGACTTAACTTGATAATTTGAAATTTAGTTTTCAAATGAAAGTTAAGTAAATTTAGTGATACGTATATTTTATTTGTGGGATGGATATTTTAAAATAAAGTGTAAAGTTATTTGTTAAAAATAAAAGTTAAGTAAAATAGGGTTATTTTGACTTATTAATGAATTATAGTTTAATTTGGATATTTATTGATAAAATTTTATTTTATTAAATCATAAGTTAAATGATATACAAATGAATATTTTTGAAGCGTGAAATGCGATTTTTATAAGTTAAATTAGCTCAAATTTGAAATTTTAGTGTGGATGAAATATACAATGTTTTGGAAAGTTATAATTGAATGAATAGACTTATAAATGCTACAACTTTTAAATGAATATTATTTGACATTGAATTTAAATGGTTAAATGAATCTTGTTTGGAAGATATTAACATTGAATTTAAATGGTCCAAATAAATATGTTTCAAAGTGTTTGGTTTCAGAGTTGATATAACTTGAAAGTAATATGGCTTTGGAAATGAGTACATTTGAAATTGTGTCTAAATAAGAATTGTAATTAAATATATAAATTTGAACTTATTTAAATTGAAGATTTAAGAATATGACTTTATAAAGTGGTTTGATTTAAGATGATTTAAAGGAATATTTCAAGTTTAATAAATTGAAGGAAATATTCAGTGATTTGACATTTGGTTTTATTTAAATAATATAAGGATTTGGTTTGGAATTCAAATGATATGTTATATTTTGGTTTTGAAATGGAAATTATATATTGATTGGTTTCGAAATAAAATAATATAGTATTTTGTTTTGAAAATGTATATTATTTTGGAAAGTATATGGATTTGAAAATATTACCATTTTGAAAATGTATATTATTTTGGAAAGTAATAGTATTTGATTTTAAATGGTTTTGGAATGGAAAAGGTTTTGAAATAAATATCCATTGGTTATAATAACGTTTGGTTGTCAAAGAGACCGAAATCGAAAGTTGTTATACTCTCTGCCAACACCGAAAACCACTTTAACAACCATGTACGCGGTTGAGATTCCAGAATGAAATAGGATGGTGGCGGCGTTCCTTTGAGGTATATACGTGGACCTGAATCTCATGAGTTTGCTTAAGGTGGCTAAAACATGAGCGATTCTCGGGCCAATGAGTAGCCCCTCTGGTAGGACACACTCCTTTGATATTATATTTTGACTTTGGATTGATTTGGTGGCCACTTTTGATTTGGCGGTGCTCGAGGTTGGCGGTAGCTGCGGCTATGTGTTACCACCAGCTCGGATAGAAATTGGTATATCTACCCTAGCATTGCCTAGTTGTGCCGTGTCATCTACCCTAGCGCGTCTTGTACGAGTTTGATTTGTGTTGTACCTATGGAGTATCCTCTGGCAGGCTCCCGATTAAGAGGTATTACGGTACTGTATAGACTACTGGCACTATTACATGTTAAGGTGGAAAATGTAAAGCGTTAACGCTATTTAAAAGTAAGTTTATTTTACTATTAGACGTTATTATAATAACGAAATATTACTGCATAGTAAATAGTTTAACAGACCTTAGAGGATGGGTGGTCCCAAGCATCCTTTAAGTTACTTGTACCCTTATATTACAATTCACTTGAGTTGGTTTACATTGTATAAGTATGTATGTCCCGACTCGAGTGTTTTGTGTATTTCCTTTACTCTTGGGTCAGACTGAGTGATACAACATTCGTGACTCAACTTCGGAATTGGAGCTTTGCTTGAAGATCCAACTGTCTATCCCATCCTAATTATCCAGTTGATTCCCGTGATGTGTTCTAATTGTACTTGATTATCATATTGAGGCTTCAGCTAATACAAAAAATAGTTTGACTAATGTGTGTTCTGATAACACGGATTTGTCACTTGTAGTACACCTTCCTATATTCTTCTTCTTGAGTATAAATGTTTATATTTGAAGTATACAAAGAATAGAAAGGTATAGTATTGCTTTTATGCATAATAATTAAGAGTATGATAGCAAATAGATTTCAGAAAGTTAGATCAGCGAATAAGAGAAATCGATTGTGATTCAGTGAATTGAAATGAAGTTAGACTTTGTATTCATAATAGTTAGAAAGCTACGACCATTGGTGAAGAGTTTCGATCGAAGTGTTGTATCCGAATCTTTTCGTTAAAGGTTCGCAACTCTTCACAAAAGTTGTATCCTTTCAAAAATATGGCTGTTATAGAAATTCAGTCGACTGGGCTTCAGGGTAAGTCCACTAAATATTCAAACTAATTTTAAAAATATTTAAATTCATATATACGTGCATTGTGCATGTTGCACATTTTCTCTAGTGTCAGTCGATTGGCAGACATGGTCAGTCGACTGACCTGGTGAATTTTGTGCAATAAGCACAGTTCACATAAATAAATAAATAAATATATAACTTTTCAACATTTATAATCCAATTATATGCTTATATATAGACAAAAAATATTTGTAAATAGAGTGATAGAAAATATATAAGCGAATATATACTTAACCGAGAAGAGATTTTAACAGTATTGACCTAAGATTCAAAAATCAAATAATAATAAAATTGATGCACCGGTTTTGAAGTCTTGTCTCCTTGTAGTATATATTCTCTTTTTGTCGTAGCAGTCGTCAAATCTGTATGTTGTAAATGATAGATTTGTGTCATGAATCAAAACCAATTCTCAATATTCTCCCCCTTTTTGATTGATGACAACCTGTAACGACTGTATATAAATGACATAAATACTTACTCCTCCTGAATCTCTGACGCTCTATATCCAGCATTCTTATTAGTAGCAACAATATTTCTCCCCCTTTGTCATCGACAAAAAGGAATAAGTAATATGATATTATAATGTGAGAGATAATATGAAATAAAACAAAGAACAAACATCCACACATTTAATGTCCATAGAAAATAGTGTTTAAAAGCAAATAAACTAGGATGGCTACTTAAGTACAAGCCATATTAATTAAAACAAATGTCTTGAGTCAACAGAAAAAATAAGCATCTTACACCGTCGGACCCTTAACCTTACCACCATCTCCTTCATTACCATCATCTCCTTTATCTCCTTCATCACTACTAGCTTGATCGTCCCCAGAAGAAGAAAAAGCCATGTAAATACGGGTTACTTACCCGGATCGCCCATAGAAGATGTAGATGTACCGGAAGAGCACGATATAGCTTGCCACAATTTTGTGAAAAATCCTTTGACTTTATCGAGCTTCTTATCAACTTTTTGAATGTTTAATTGAAGGATTTGACTACGGCACATGATATTGATAGTCGTACATGGTTGAAGACCTTCATCCGGAATTATAATTTCTTCATGTTGATATCGAGTTGATGTTTGACGAGATGGTCAGTGAGAAGACTCGCCTTGTTGTGGTTGGACGTGAGACGTTTGTCTTTCTGTCCATTCTTCAAAGGAAATTATAGGAGGGGGTCGGGCAACCAGTAACTTTATTAAAGCTAAGGTCCGAACATTTGAGCACCCAACTGTAGAAACTGGTGAATCTGGTTCCGGAACTTCACAAGCTTTGAGAAGACGCATAATATATTCTCCGTGATAAATTATATTCATCTTGCCTTTGTTAAAGCTTAAAAAGTCGTCAAGTATTAAACGAAGCCAATTGATTTTGATGTTTCCAAAAATTGCATACAAGGCACTAAAATTATGCTTATAGACGAGTTCATAACTCCCAGTTCTAGGAGTTACGGTTTTCATTAAGGCGCGATGAATTATTCATGCCTTTGGTCATAAAGACATTGACTTTAATTGATGCATATCGCCTTTAAGAATAAATGGCTTAATCAACATCAGTAGTAGACAATTCAACTCCATCATTTTCCGTTTTTAGTATATGAGCCATATGATCTAGAGAAAAGAAGACAGGCTTACCACAGACGAGGCTCCATATGCAATCTTCCTGATTTGGAACATCTTGATGACCCAAGTTGAGATTAGCGTTGAACAACTTAACCATAATTTGGTTAATTTTGTGTTTATTGTCGTTGATATCAATGAACGACTCTAAATTGCTACGATGGGCTAATTCTTGAATATGATAAGGTGAAAAATCAGAGAAGTTGACGAATGAACCTTCGAATATTCTGGAATCTTGCATCCGTCTCGATCGCTTCATTACGGTGTCATCAAATAGCCACCGCTGAATTTGTTCATTAGAAGGTGGTTGAGAAGAGGAGGAGACTTGGCCTTTTCGTTTTGGTGCCATTTAATTTTGATTTGGAGGAGAAAAAATTGAATTTTGGGGAGTTTAGTGTGACGACCCGACTTTCTACTCCCAGAAAATCGCATCATCTTGAAGAAAGAAAGGGATAGAAAAGAGAATAGAAAGAAGAGAAGAAAGAAACAACACATCAGAATCTAACAGCGGAACGAATAAACTATATTAATAACAAAAATATTACATAGTTTACAACAATATCAGAGTTACACAGCCATACATCACATACTAGACAGTTATAAACACCTGTCTAGTTATACAACTCCATACAACATCACAGAGAAACACACAGCGGAATACTCTATAGCTATACGCAGAAGCCTCCTTCTCCATTGCTCCTTCAGAATTCGTCAAGCCAACTTAAAATCCTAACCTGAATTCCCTTGGCTACCCGTAAAAATTTGAGTACCCAAGAGTTTATGAAAAACAAAAATAAACTCCGGGTCAGACATGGGTCTGGTATGAGTAAACAGTTAAAGTTGCTTAACTTTGAAAACCTTTGAAAATAAAAGGTATCACGTAAGACTCCCCACAAATAAATACGGGTAAGTTTTTACCTTACGCTAACCAAAACATTTGATAGGAAATTCTGTGATATTATAATAGGGTCTAGGGTTTTCAAGTAAATAGAAAATAGCCGAAATTGTTACATTCATTAAATTCCAGCTACTAGCCACAAAAGTGGGTAATAGAATCAAAACCGTAGGGTCTCGTAGGGAAAATTGGTTTCCATCAATGGCAGGGCTACTGGGGTACCGCCCGTCACAGTACGGGGCCTAGATCACCGTACCGAGGATTACTCCCTTCATCCCTTGCAACACAAGGCCGGAACCATCCCTTACTGGATAGCTCCGAACAAGACAACCCCGCAATTGTGGCCAACAACTGCCCACACAGCCGAAATAATAAGGGACTTCTAGACAAGGGTAAATCTCACTCTCAAGTGGGGGCTACCCACGAAGCCTTGCTGCACCTCCCCTGTTTTAGCCATTCCCGGTTGATGAGGCTTGAGGTTATGATTACCTTTATAGGACATATTAAATCTTAGAATGCTTATCGTCCACCTGACAATGTTCTGAAAGCATTCAATCCATACAAGTTCGTTTCGGGTTCAAACGAAACCGAAGGCATTATCTCGTTACATTCGTATTGGAATCATCCTCAGAGTTAATGACAATAACCCTTGCACTCTAAATCACCATCTCGAATCTATAAGGTCTATTCCGTCAAACTCATTACGGAATCACCCACAGAGTTATACTGACGTATAGCCCTTACACCTCGAGTCTTCACAAAGCTCCACTTTGACTCGCGACCTATCGTTATTTGGAATCGATGTGGTTTTCGGATATCCAATTATGGAAACCCGATCCCGGTCTCATCGAAATCCAAAGCGTGTCTTTTAAGTCCAAGTTGTTTTAAAGGTTTTAAAACAATTAGATTCAACTATCTATATATACACAGAATAGATAATTCACAGGCCACAATTGATAATCAACATTTTCAAATAACAGGTAATCCCTATAATCCATATCATAATAGATAATCCATATATCAACATTCCAAATTGATAATCACAATTCAACCAAGCATCCATATCACATAACCATACTTATCTCATTTCTAAGATCACACAACATTCAAGATAATCAAGGTTATCCAATCATTCATAAGCAATGATTAACTCAAACCACAATATAATTAATTTAAACTGAATTAAATTAACTATCTCTAATTAATTTAAAATGAATTAAATTAATTACCTAATCACTTAATTAATTTAAAATTAATTAAATTAATTACCTTTATCAAAATAAATCTTGCTTAAATAAACATTAGTTAAATCAATTAATTAATCCTAATCAACCTTGATTAATTAACTCTTAATAAAGTAATTAATCCTTAATTATTTTCATTAATCATAATTAATTAATGAATCTTAATTAATTAATCATGCTTAGATTAATTGCTTTTAATTAATCAACTTAAATACAGTAATTAATTATTCTTAATTACTTCTTAATTACTTTATAAATCCTTTGATTTATTACCAAGTAATAAACCTTTAATTACTTTAACAAGTAATTATCCATTTAAAATTTACCTCCCAATCAGTAATTTTACCTAACTCAATTACCTCTGTAATTAATCAATTACTTATCTTAAGTAATTAACTTTATCAAAACTTTATTAAGTAATAATACTTAATCTTTGATCAAGTGACCATATTTAATTAATTAACAAATTAATTAACTTACTGGATTACACTCATCTCATAAAACCACATTGAGTAATCCATCCATAATTTCTCATTAACCCAAATTAATCTTAAATTATCAGATTAATTATCTCCAACTATTAATTAATAAACCTTAATTATTAATAAATCCTTTAATACAAAGTAATTAATCACTAATTACTTTTATAATTAATTAATTAAACTTAATTAACTAATTAATTAACTCTTAATCATTAATTAATAAACTTAATTATTAGTTAACAATCTTAAATACCAATTAATTATTCAACAAATGTAATCAATTAATCCTTAATTAAAATTAATTAATCTTAAATAAAAATAGTTAATTAATTCTTAATTAACTAACATTATAAATTAATAATCCTTTAATTATTAATTAAGAAAACCCAATCAAAACTTAATAAAACCTTTCTTAATTATTAATTAATTACTATTTTAAATTAATCCTTGATTACTTAAATAAATAAGTAATTACAAATTAATTAATCATTTGTCATTAATTAAATCATCATCTTAATTAATAGTTAATTAAATAAATAATTATACTTAATTAATTACTTAATTAACCCCTTTTAAAATAATAATTAAATAATTTAATTAAACTTGAAATTCCTTAATTAATCAACTAATTACAATTTATTAATACTTATTTAAATTAAGTTAAATTATAAAGAAGTCATTAATTACTTTTCCCTTAATTATTAATTAACAATTTTTTTTTATTCCAAGTAAATAAATTATCTTAAACTTAATTGTTAATTAATAAATCATTTTCCTCTAATTAATTTAAATAAAACATTTACTTTAAATTCTCCTTATATTTCAAAATAAGTTTTGAAATAATATTAAGGTTTTAAATTAAGACATTTCAAATCCATTTAAAAAAAACAATTCATTTCAAAACAATAATTTAACTCAGCTTAAATTATTTAGAGTTTAAAACTTTATTTATTTTAAATTAAAACCTGGTTGAACATTAAATTGGTTTCAACCCATGTATACTTGGATTCAAGTATAAATACCTATTATTATTTTTTAAAACAACCTGCACCTTTAAAATTTTAAAACTGTTTTAACTTAAAACTTACTGTTAAACAAAAGTTTAACACTGCAGCCCAAACCCAGAGATCAAGCAAGTATTACCCCGAGCCAATCAACCAAAATACACGAGTTTTCTTCCCTACTACCCGAGTCCTACTTCGAGAAACAAACGAATCCAAACAAACCCAACTACAGTCACCATCTCATCTTCGTGCAACCTGCACCAGTGCTGGCTCCCCGCCGACCAACGTCGAACCCACCAACAAGTTTCTCTACAACCCTACAAACATCTACGATCAACCAAACTTCAATTCATGCCTCGATTCAAAATCGAGAACTTCAGGTGAACTAAGCCCAAAACCCATCACCAACAATCCCAAAAATCATCGCCTCCGGTCAACTACAAATGCCACAACTCCGGCCATAGGTCACTGACCCACCACGCATCCTTCACCCAAGATTTCATACGTCTCGATGCAAAGAGGAAGATGCAGTAGACCCATTAACTGCAGATCCCAAAACTAGGTTTAAAACAAATTTTGAGAAAATTCAAATTTCACAGTGTTTTATAAATTATTCAACTATTTTTGCTAAACTCTCTGATGTCTCACCTAACTCCATCATCCATCTCGAGTCACTCGAATGCACAGATTCAACAGAATTCACCAAAAACCCATTTCCATATAAAACCCCAATTTCACATTCAATACCCCATTGAAAATTTTGATTTTTGTTTTAAAAATCATAATTTTTAAAGATGATACAAAATGTATATCCCAATCAACTTAAATTAACATTTGATTTCAATATTTGGTATAAATTTTGCTACTGCCTTATTTGTTTCCAAATGAAACTTTAAACCAGAACATAGCTTAATGTCTTTGTTCTTAGTTTATATTAATCTAACTTATTTTGCTTGAAACAAAATCCTAACTGTTGTTTAAATATAAGTAACTTGAAGTTCTGATTTCATCTTAAACTCTACAGTAAGTAAAACAGAGAAGTTCAATGCAATCAAGTATACACAGTTTCAAAGCGTACAAAACATATTAACATTTATATCTACACAGAGGCAAACTTATATAAATATACAATAAACATCATCACAAACTCATAGCAACAGATAATTAACTTCTTAAATTTTTAGTAAAAATGTTTACTCACCTCAATTTAAAAGAAGAAAGTGTAGAGATTTGATGATAAACTGGAAACTGCAAAAGACTTTGAACTTGATGCTTTTAAAATTAGGAGTACTTGGAAAAAAAAACTTGGAACCCTTTAGCTTCAGATTGCCTCTTAAAAACTTGCATGCATTTGAAGATTGATGCAGACATGATTGTTAACAGAACTTGATTTGTTTACAGGGCTTCATGTATAATTGTTTGAGAATTGTTTCAGGTATTTCAACTTGAGTTTGAGGAATTAATGCAAATTTTGTTTTGAGAATAACTGCAAGCATGCAGTTTTTGATTTGAGAAATGATCTTTGTTTTGAAAATAAACTGCAAATATGCAGTTTGATTTGCACTTCAATGTTTCAGGTTTTTGATTAACATGGTTTGAATTGAGGAGTGTTTCAAGTTTTCTTTTGAGCATTTATTGAAGAATAAATTCAGGCTTGCAATATGGTTTGAAAAGTGAATTTCAGGCTTTGCATAAAGATAGTTATAGGGAAAATAAATTTGCAGATTTTGTTTGAGGATTGATCAGATTTGCATTTCAGGTTTTCTGGTTTTGGGTGTTTAATTTGAGCATGGATTGAATTGAGGAATGTTTTTTCTGATTTTAGAATGAGTGAAGTTGCAAGGACATTCTAATTTCTCTTAGGAATGAATCAAAATGTTTAAAGAAAAAGAAAGTGAGGAGAATATAGTGTTTATATAAACAAATTTTCAGATTTATAAATTAAAAAGAAAATTAAAAAAAACACATGTCCACTTGTCTCAATCTCATGCATTTGTCAACACTTGTTAACAAAGTGTTTTAAGATACAACACATGTCCTAGTTTAGTTAATTCTATTCTAAAGAAATTTAAAACCCTTTTAAAATTAATTTCCTAATTACTAATATGTTTTCTAAATTTAAAAATACTTTTCTAATTAAATATCTAATAAACAAATACACTTACACATTTATAAATGTTTGCTAAATTTATATATAAAAATACAATCTTTAAAAAGAAGGAAACTCAATAAGATTTAAATAAAATTTACATACAATATTTCAACTCATCTTAAAAATGCTATTTTAAAAACCTTGTATTTATTCTTATTAAATAAATACCATTCCAAATTTCTAAGATGAATTTTTATAAAACAAAATCTTATTTTTAATTAAAAACATTATCTATATACTTTAAACTCAAACTATATTAGTAATATGTATGTATTTTTTTGAATTCAAATTTATATTCATTTTCAAAGTCAATTTTTAAAAATCAAATCTAAAATAAATTTTAAATGAATATAAAAATCCATTTTAAAATAAGTTCTTTATTATTTACAAATAATATATCCTATTTTAAAATCAATTTAAAACACACAGATTTAAATACACAGATATAAATGTATTTAAACATACTTATAAATTTTGAAAACAATATATCAATTTAAAATTTATTCACACAAATAAAATAATTAATCTTAATATAAAACCAATTTATAACCATAATTAAAATATTACTTGGCTAATTATCTTTGAAAATAACAGTTTTATCAATTTCAAATAATTAAGTTAAGCGATTATCAGCGTTTTAAACTCCTGGAAATTCCGGGATATTACATTTAGGGTTTGGAGGATTTTGAAAAACTGAATTGTGAGAGAGGAGAGAAGGTAAAGTGATAAATAAAAAAGGGTAAAAGGGTAGGTGGAATGGTTAAAAGCCTTTTAGAACTACGGCTCAGTCGACTGGTGCGGGCTTTCGGTCGACTGAAGCAAAAGGTTGTGAATTTTCGACCTTTTGGACCAGTCGACTGAGGGCCTGCATCAGTCGACTTGCCATGTGTAACTTTTGGCTACGTTACAACATCCGTCGAATGATGTAAAACTTCAGTTGACTGAAGCTGAAGGTTGATTATTTTCAACCTTCTGGACCAGTCGACTGAGGGCCTGCATCAGTCGACTGGCCATGTGTAATTTTTGGCTTCGTTACAACGTCCGTCGACTGATGTAAAACTTCAGTTGACTGAAGCTGACGGTTGATTATTTTCAACCTTTTGGACCAGTCGACCGAGGGCCTGCATCAGTCGACTGGCGGTGTTTTTATTTTCAAAATTATGCAGTGTCAGTCGACTAATTTGCGAGTCCAAACGACTGACCTGTATCATTTTGCATAGTAAATTGTTTTATTATATGAAATGTTTATATTTTATTTATTCCACAAATCTAACTTTATTTTGTAGGTGAATGTGAATAGTTTTTATATTTAAATTGTCTGTTTATTGGACGGGAAATAATTTTATTTCAGATTAACATACACATTGATAAAAAATTTATTAAGCATACAACGAATGAAATTATTAAACACTATGATTATTTCTTCGGACTTGGAGTCTTGAATTCTTTCAGTTGTTTACGACGAAAGTTCGAAGCTTCGTTGCGATCCCATGAATTTGGTGAGTATGGAGGTCGCGGAGGAGACGAAGTTGAAAGACGTCGAATCAGCGAAACGGGATTTTTGTCAATTGGGTGTGATGAAGCCCCATAGAATTTCATTGCTATGTGCTCGATTATACCTATACATCTGGAGTTAATTTTTTGCTTACAATACATCTCCTGTTGAAGCATTAGAGACTCCTATTGATAATGATAGAGATCGTCGATCTTTTGTTTTGTTTTTGGTGAGATATCAACGGTCTTTTTTCCTTTTTTCTTTTTCGGCGTGTATCCGGTATGGTAAGCTGATGATGGTGAACCTTTGTAGTATGGTGTTTTTGGGGAGTTGGGTGTGGCAAGGATTTCTATAGAGTAGGTAGTAGACGATGTTGACATTGTTGCAAAAACTGCTGGTGATTGATTATTTATTTCAATCGAGTAATGTATTGTTTTTGAGTGCATAGGAATAGAAAAATGTACCTATTTATAGTTGTAGTTTTAGATAAAAAATAGGATTTGAATTGATGGATTATATTAATTCTAGGTTAAATGTATGTAGAGTCGGTGGATTTCTGTTGGCTGAAGTTAATCTGTTCACTTAGAATATATATAAAATTAATAATACACAAATACAGTAGTATAAAGATATTTGTGACATATACAGTAGTATAAAATACATGTAACTATTCAATAAGATGAACATAAGAGACTAGAATAGAAAACATTAATAGCTCTGGTGGTTAAGACACCTGGGTTATTCACAACAGGTCACGAGTTTGAGTCTTTGCATAGTCAGAATTTCAATTTTTGAAAAAAAAAAATTATTTTTGACTTTTTAATTTAAAAAAATTTAAATTTTTATTTGTAATCCATACTTGAAATTATCCGGACCTCACGTCGCAATTTTATAAACGTATTCTCTAATAGTGGTTTAGTAAAAATATCGACGAACTGATTTTCAGATGGCACATAGTCTAGATTTATTATATCTTTTTCTATATTACCACGTAAAAAGTGATGTATAATATTTATATGTTTAGTTCTCGAGTGATTTACTAGATTTTTAGACAAATTTATTGCACTAGAATTATCGCAGTAAATTCTAGATTTTGATAAGTTAATTCCAAAATCTTTAAGTGTATGTTGCATGTAAATCACATGTGTGCAAGCTAGTGCTGTAGAAATATATTTTGCTTCACAAGTTGATAGAGAGACACAGTTTTGTTTCTTACTAAACCAAGATATTAACGATTTACCAATGAAGTGACATGCCACCACTAGTACTTTTTCTATCTTTTCGCGATCCTCCGAAATCAGCATCACTATATGATACTAATTCGAACGAACACTCTTTTTGGTAGAAAAGTCCGAAATTTTTAGTTTTACCAGATAACGTAGTATTCAATTTACAGCACGTAGATGTGATTCTTTCGGGTCTGCTTGAAATCGAGCACATAAGCATACGCTCATCATAATATCGGGTTTACTTGTTGTTAAATATAGTAGTGATCCTATCATACTACAATATAATTTTTGGTCTACACTTTCGCCGTTTTCATCTTTATCAAGATGTGCTGTTGTACTCATATGAGTTGGTTTGGCAGAAGTGTTCTCCATTCCAAAACGTTTAATAAGATTATTACATTATTTTTCTTGATTAATAAATATTCCATTTAAAACTTGTTTAATTTGTAGTCCTAGAAAATATGATAATTCTCCCATATGAGACATTTCAAATTCTCTAGTCATTATTTCAGAAAATTCTTTACATAATTCATTATTAGTTAATCCAAATATAATGTCATCGACATATATTTGAACTATTAATATATCATTTTTAGATCGCTTTATAAATACTGTTTGATCTACCTTTTCTATTTCGAATCCAAAATTAATTAAATAGCTTTTAAGACATTCATACCAAGCATGTGGTGCTTGTTTTAATCCATATAAAGCTTTCTTAAGTTTATATACATGATCTGGATATTTTTCATGAATAAATAAAGGAGATTGTTCAACATAAACATTTTCTTTAATATAACCATTTAAAAATGCACTTTCAACATCCATTTGATAAAATTTAAAATTATTAAAACACGCGTATGCCAATAAGATTTGTATTGCTTCTAGTCTAGAAACCGAAGAAAACGTTTCTTCATAGTCTATTCCTTCTTCTTGGTTATATCCTTGTGCTATTTGTCTTACTTTATTTCTAGTTATATTTTCTAATTCGTCTACTTTATTTTTATAAACCCATTTAGTTCCTATAACCATCTGATCGATTGGTCTGGGTGCTAGTTCTCAAACTTCATTTCGTTCAATTAAGATTTAATTCTTCTTCCATAGCGATAATCTAATTTTCATCAGATGATGCCTCTTTAGTATTTTTAGGTTCACTCATTAAATTTAATTGAATTCTAGTTCGATTATTCGAATTTATTTCTCCAATTATATTTTCTGTAGAATGATTTCATAAAACTCTTCGAGGAGATCTTATCGTATTAGTAGTATTTCAATTTTCTAAATTATAAACAATGTTTTCATCTTCTCAAGATAAAATGATATCGTCGTCGTCGTTCGAACTGTTTATAATTGTTTTTGGTTTATTAAGTAAGTCATTGTCATGAATTGTAGTAGAAGCAGTTTTAGTATTTTCATCAAAAGATACATGGAGTGGCTCTTCGATGGTATTTGCTTTTTTATTAAAAATTCTGTAAGCCTTACTTCGATTCGAATAACCAAGAAATATTCCTTTGTCACATTTTGAATCGAATTTTCCAAGCCGATCTTTAGTATTTAATATAAAGCATTTTGATCCAAATATTCTAAAATAAGATATGTTTGGTTTTCTACCATTAAAAAGTTTGTAAGGAGTATTTTTGGTAAGAGGTCTAATAGAAACACGATTGAAAACATAACAAGCAGTTGCAACAGCTTATGCCCAAAATTGTTTTGCTAACGTGCTTTCATTTAGCAAAGTTCTTGCACATTCTTGTAGAGTTTGATTCTTTCGTTCTACAACTCCATTTTGTTGTAGAGTTCTAGAAAATGAAAAATTAGGAAATATTCCTTTCTTTTTACAATAGTTATCAAATTATATATTTTCAAATTCACCCCTATGATCACTTCTGATATTTTTAATTTTAATACCCTTTAAATTTTGAATTTTCTTAACAAATTTTTTAAAATTTTCAAAGGTATCACTTTTATTTTTCATAAAAATAGTCCATGTATATCTAGAAAAATCATCAACTATTACAAATACGTATTTATTATGATTTATATATTGAATTTGGGTAGGGCCAAATAAATCCATATGAAGTAATTCGAGTGGTTGTAATGTTGAGATAACTTTCTTAGATTTAAACGAGGATTTAGTTAGTTTTCCTAATTGACACGAGTCAGATATATCATTAATTTTAAAATTAATATTTGGTAATCCTTTTACAAGATTATTTTTAGAATTTTTGTTCATATTTTTGAAATTGATATGATAAAATCTTTTATGCCATATCCATGGATCATTTTCTTTAGCTATTAAACATAAATCTGAGTTATGATTAACTTTCATGCTTAAAACGTAAATATTTTTATCTCTATTTCCTTCAAAAATAAGATTTTGATTCTGATCGAGAATACTACACTTATTTTTAGAAAATGATATTTTAAATCCTTTATCGCATAACTGACTTATACTTAGTAAGTTATGTTTTAAATTCTTAACTAATAAAATATTTGTAATAAGAGGTAAATTAGATGCACCGTAATTGCTCACATCGCCTTTGCCGATGATATATCCCTTGGAATTGTCTCCAAAAGTGACAGAACCTCCATCTGAGTATGTAATATTTATCAGCATGTCCTTATCTCCTGTCATATGTTTTGAGCAACCACTGTGGAGTATCCATTTTCCTCTTTTCTTGAGTGGGACCTCATTAGCTTTAGCCATAAAACACGTGTTAGCTTGTTCATTATCACTTTCACTTTCACTTCCTGATGAAGATGACGAGGTATCTGAATCGTCCCATGTGACTGAAAAGGCTTTTCTTTTGAATTTGATCTTCCTTTTATTTCAATGTTCTTTCTTTTGATCTGGACAGTCTTTCTGCATGTGCCCCTTTTTGTGACAGTTATAACATTCCTAACTGATAAAGACGGTGGTTTATTACTGGTTGAGCTTCTCTTGCTATTATATATGTTTCCTTTTCTATATTTCAACAATTTCTTGAAGTTCTTTGCAATAAAAGCTAGGTCGTCTTTGTCTGAGTCTGATTCTTCTTATTCTTCATAAAATGCTATATTCTTTTTATCTTGAGCTTGAACTCTGTTTGCCTGCAAATTCACTTCATAAGACATTAGATTTCCTATTAATTCTTTTGGAGTTATTTTGGAAATATCGTTCGCTTCTTCAATAGCAAGAATTTTTCTTTCCCATTCATCCGTTGAAGAATTAAGGATTTTGGATGCAATATCAAAACCTGAATATTTTTCTCCTAATCCAACTAATGAATGACATATATCCTGAAATCTTGAATATATGTCATTTATGGATTCATTTTCTTTCATTCTGAAGTTTTGAAATTGACTCTTAAGCATGGATATTTTGCGTGGTTTAACCTTGTTGGTTCCTTCATGTGTAATTTTGAGTGTACGCCATATTTCATATGCAGGATTAAACTCATTTTTATCTAAAGCGCAAAACATGTTCATGGCTTTTGCATTAGCTGTGGCATCTAATTTCTGTGTATTTGACCAAGTGGAATATTCTCCAGTAGGAATAGTATATTATGTCTGAGTTATATTTTATGATTCAAAACTATTTGCTTGCATATATATTCTCATTTGTGTAGACCAATAGTTATAATTCATTCCATTAAATAGCGGTGGACGTGCAGTGGATTATCCTTCAACAAAGCTAGTGTTAATGCTAGTGCTGGTGTTAGTGTCCATATTAATAGAATATCAGATAACTGTGTTACGGTTATATGATGACCTTGCTTTAATACCAAATGAAAGTGCAGCGTGGATCGTGTAATATGGATATATGATAATGTAGAGTATAATGATGATGATAATACTGTAAATAGTGCAGAATAAAAAGCAGTATAGCAGAATGACACAAGATATTTTTACTGGTTCGGAGCACCGTCCTACGTCTAGTCCATGTGACGCCCCACCCCGAGACCAACATTAGTAAAGAGAATTACTAAGTAATCCTGTCTACTAATGCAGAGAATAGGGATGGTTAAGGGCAGCCATCATAGTAATACGTTAGTTAAGAGCCAAGCATGTCAATTATGTCTTGATTTTTTTTCATTACCTCATAAATGGTAGACACGCTTAGTCCATAACTAATGCACACTATGGTGGATTCGTACCATTTTAGAAATAATGTAATATACATGCAGATATAAAACATCAGTCACAGAACAGCAAATCCAGATCAGAGTACATATATATAAATACATACATCACCATGCATCTCCATAATAATACATCATATATAAGTAACATGGACTATTGAATCACATATACACCCATCCCACAAAATAATATACAATAAGACACATAAGAGTAGACGACTCAAAACGACATCCAAGCCAAAATGATAAGTCCAACAAAAGCAATCAAGCAGATCCAAGAAGTGAAGCAATCCAAACTAACCTGCAACTCGGCCTGACCCGAGTGAAAAACACACGGGTCAGGCAAGCTAAACTTATTAGTAGTAAGGATCTCAATAACAAGCGAAATGGTGAGAATCACTCCGTTGTGGCCAACGGAACGACATGTTATTCATCATATCATTTATAAGAAAGGGGACATCGGGGATTCATCTATCGATTTCAAGGGAATTCATTAAGTAACACGCATATGGTTTCTCTTAAGGACATCTCTAAGTAAAGTGGATAAGGGACGAGAACCATATAATAACTTCATAAAGAAACATCAAATCATCATAATCTAGCATAAGAACTCTTTAAGAGTTAAAGGAAATCATAATCAAAATCACCATATAGAATAATATGAATGTAGCCTATATCATACTCAAGGCCATATTCAAATAACACATCACCAAAAAGGTGAAATCGAACATAGAAAACTTCATAGAAAATTGCACGTGCTTTTCATCTTGACTAGTACTACTATTATTTGGTACCATACTTCGTGATGACTTGGGGTCATTAACATCTTAGCATCGTGATCATCTTGATTGACTATAGTCGAATATCGCGATGACACCCAAATCATAAAATCCGAGCAAAACATCATGATGATTGGAATCTAGTAATGACATCAAGAACATCGTAGTGATTCCAATCTTATACTCGGTTCAACTTCATTGAAAATTTTAAGAAGCAATGAACCATCCAACTAATGAAACATATCAAAAATTGAGGTTCATTGGCTACAAACTGATGGAGATATGATTTTTCTAAGATGATGTATTTTCGGCCAGAAATCAGAGATCAGTTTTTAGCCAATTTCAAGCATAAGTTTTCCATATCAAAACAATTCCAAATTCATTAAAAATTTCCAGTAACATTAAACAATCGAAGTACTGCAATATATCAAAAATTCAAGTTTATTGAATGTAAATTGAAGAAGATACGAATTTTTAAACATGGGGCTTTTTCAACCAGCAAAACAGAAAACGAATTCGATAAATTGAGAAATTCCATCAACAAATTGATATCAAAAATTGATTTTTTTTCTCTCTTTAGCTTGCTATAAGAAACCCTTACCTTTCTTACCACTTGATTTAGCTATGGTTTCAGCAGCAAAATGTTGGATTTAGCTAGAAAATGGCCTTCAAGAGCCTGTAGATTGCAAAATAGGAACATGCAGAAAGGAAATCAATCAAAATAAAATTACAGTAATAGAAATCCAAACTTTGGATGGATTAGAGGATCTAAAAGGTTGGAGATTACCTTTCTCTTCTTAGTTTATGTGATTTCTCTTTGAATTTTTGCAGCTAGTTGAGTGGAAATTTGATTTAGTTTGAGGAAACCATTGTTTTTCCTTTTGTTTTTACGGTAAGAAGGTTTTTAGGAAGAAGAAGATGCAAATTACGTACAACTTTCTTTCTCTCTTCTTTTTTTTTCTTCACCAGAAAGGTCTAAAGAATGAGATTTGGATCCCAAACCCTTTAAGCCCAAATAAAACGTTAGAAAAAAAGAAAGAAAGTTGTATACATGTTTCCTCTTGATTTAACACTATATGCATATAACACTTCATTTTCAAGCCAAATAAAGTGCATTCACTAATTTGTTTTGAAATAAAATAGTTAATGTGACAAAATGAAATTTATTTTAACAATACAAAGTTTTTTTAACAATAAAACACCATTTTTAACAATATTTAGCAATTTACACAATTTTAGTGTAAAAACGCTATTTTTAAAATATAACTTGTTCAAAAATTGTTCTCTTAGTCAAATAAATTGTAATAAACCATTTTAGCACTTTTAAAACATCAAACTAATATTTTCACACAATATTTAATTTTTTTATTTTAGTAAAGTACATGTTTTCTTCATATTTTTCCTTTTATATCCAATGAAAGGCTAATATTGACAGTAATTATCAATATTATCACATTAACTAATTAAAATATAGTAAATGACTAATTTCACTCCAATACCTCAAAATAAAGTTTTTAAAACTTTATTTCCATCAATTTGCATTTATTTCGACAATTAAATGTTGAAATACATCACTTGGTAAATTTATTAACTCAAATTTACCTAAATTCCGATATTTTCCATTTTATTTAACCAAAATACCAAACAATGAATTTTAAACCCAATATTTAACTTCATACGTATTGTTTGTTTGGAATACACAATTTAAACCAAATTTATTTCTTCATTACATTCTATTTACCATATTAAATTATAGCTATCATTATAATTTAATATCATCAGTAATCTCCAATACCAGGATTGTTAGAGACTCCCCTCCTTAACAAAATTGCGTCCTCGCAATTTCTAGAGGAAAAGGCTGTAAACAACACTAAAGATACAATCATCGAAGGATAAAAACAAGCTCGATTTCCAAATCATTCATACTCTCAATATAGAATGGTAGAAAGAAACAAGGAAAAACTCACTTGGTTAATTCAGTGGCCTATCATATGCTAATATAGTGATTAGAAAACCATCGAATTTTCCAAGCAACTCGAAAGAATTTCGAAGATCTCCCGTTTTGAATCAAAACTCAATAGGATGCTCAACAAATAATCAATCGAAAATGATTGATTGCTCAAAACTCTATGAATAACGTCGGGATCAAACTCACTCAAATCCGAACTCTAAACAATAAAGAAGATCATCAACAAAATTTTCCGCATAATAATACGGAAAGAACATCCTCATAACAAGATAAACACAATATACAAGATTGATAAATCACAAGATGGCTTCTCACAAGGCTACCCACTCGAACGACCGTGAAAAATGCACGTCGTTAATAATAGCTCAAAGATAGAATATACTCAAGAAACAAGGAAATAGGCTCGAATTAACTTTTAATCCAAGATATTTAGAATTTTTAAATCTCAGCATCTTTTAAATTTTAAATCTCAATTTCCAACATTTGAAAATTTTCAAACTCTTTACTATACTACTTAGTAAGTAATTTTAAACTCAAATTAAAAGTCTAAATTTCTTCTCTTACTTCAAAATTAATTTCAAAAGAAATTTGTAAATCCATAATAATATTCCTCAAAATAAATTAAGGGTTTAAATTCTCTTTGCTCTTTTTATTAAACCACTTAAATAATTTTAAAGAAACAATCTTCAAATTCTCTTATAACTCTTCTCTTAAACATCCAACGTATATAATATAGATTCTAAAATCTCAAAATAGACTTCCAATAAAGCACGAAAAAAATAATATCATTTATATTCTCATCTTTATAATTTAAAAAAATAAATAAATGGCATTGCCTCGCCATTGAGTCTCTAATAAATAAATACATCTGGTGGCTGCAGAGTTGATCGAACGATCAAAACTGCCTCGCCACTCTATTACTCGTCTCTAAAATCAATGGCTGCAATTACCATTCAAAAATAAATTTAACATTTAATCTCAAATATTTTTTTCAAAATCTCATTTTTTTTAAATCACAAACCATCGTGTCTGATTGCCTCATCATAGCATTTAGGAGATTCCTATCAATAACGTTGATCAGGCGTATCGACAAGAACTCTTAACTATTTGATGGACAACCCAACACTCTCAAATTATTTCTATAAAAGTAACATTACTCTTATAAAATATATTCTCAAAATATTCTTTGATTTTTTTTTAAATATATCTCAAATCTCAAATTTCTCTTTAAAACTCATATTTATATAGCTTCAAAACTCAAACAAAAGAACATTAAGAGAATGCATCGAGATATTCCTAGAATACTCGATTCTCAAAATCAACAGAAGGAAATGGAATGTTCGTCAACTTCTACAAGATGACAAGCCGCTCATAGAAATTACCAAGACACAAGATAAGCAAGATATTCTTCTCGAAGAAGAAGAAGCACACAAACAACAAATCATTACTTCAAACAAAGTAATGCTGTGACGACCGCCCATGACTCCTGCACTAAAACAAGAGAATGGTGCGCTGAAAGGTGTGCCAGGCAGCCATGGACGATAGTCAGGGTAAGATAAAATAGAAACTCTATCGTATTACTCACAGCGCATGGATAAAATACAATAGAAAGTATACATAGTGAAGCTCTATAGAACAGAAGTCTCATCATATAAACTCATAATAGTTTTATACAATCATCTGAATAGTCAATACATCAAGCCTCACTACATAACACTTAGAGTATCAAACAAACAGCGGAACATCCAGCACAAATAGTAAGAAAACAATATGCAAAAGCCTCCAGCTCGTCTTCGTCATCAACAGCGTTGGTAGCCAAGAATAGCACCTGTCACCTGCTACCTAGTATGCCCATCCCAACATGGATGAACAGCCCAAGGTAATAAGAGTTGAACATAAAACCTTGAGTCAAACAACAGTCTTAGTGAGCATTAAATTAACTACCAAACATACCAAAAGAGCATAAAGGATAAAAGGAATAGGAACTCAACCATCCCACTCCACCTCATTCTACAGTGATAGCCCCCAGACCCACTAAGCATAAACAAGCATAGCAAAGCAGACATTTAAAATAAAGTAATTATCACTCGACTCAAGGTCGATGTTTTCCAAATACAAACCCCCAAGGCCTAAACCAAGATCAGATAAGCACCCAGAAAACACCGCTCTTGAGATCGAATGATGATACAACCAAACATCCATGACTCTGGCTATCACTGTTATCATTGCCTCGATATCACCGTTAGTTGAATGACCGCCTGTCAAGGGCTAATGGTAACCCCGGTTCCAGACATAACTCCGCACGTCGTTGCAGCCCGTGCCTAGGAATTTTCGCAACTACCCAAAGTACTAGCACGTCGTCGCAGCCCGTGCTTGGAACGTCATCGTGACCCGTCCCAACGTACTCTTGCTTTGAGCATGCTAGAACCTTCAACAACGATAAAATCTCAGCCTTCTAGTCATCCTCCTCGACGACTATTCCCATACTAGCTCAAGCGCCTCTCAAGCTAACCATTATCAACCAACTCGAATCGCATCACTGAGTTATCAACATGCTTGGGATGATCCCGTCTGGATTAAACCAAGGCTTTCTCACATCATACTTTGCTTCATCGCATCATAGCAAAGTACCATCTCAACTTCATGGTTTGCCTCATCGCATCATGGCAAAGTCCCATCTCAACATCATCATCAAATCTATCCATATGAGCTTCAACATCCGCTTCATATGCCACAAGAAGCTTTCCTTATTCAAGAGCCTTTCCACTTAGCTTTTGAATCATCTTCGACCAACTTGTCCAAATCAAGTTATCGATCAACTAATCAATCAAATCAAACATTAATCCAAGCAATCAATCATTCAAACAAGATCTAAATAAACGATTACAACAATAATGGCAATTTCGTAAATAAAGAGTTCAAATCTAACATGCATTCTAACAAGCATGAATTATGAACAATATCTCTACAACTTGATGTATGAACTTGCATAAGTTAAAATGTAGTAAAATAGGTGTCAAAACTTCATAGGTGATAGATCTACATGCATACTTAGGGAAAATGCAAGAAATCACTATCTTTAACACATAAACAAGCCACCAATCCAATATACTCCCTTGGGTCCGTGTGAGAGATAACTACCACTCACCGAATCACCTAAACACCCCCAAAAACAACCAACTCCAGATCTGGACAGCAAAGATCCAAGCTTGATCCGACAAAATCTCACTTCAATCGATGAAATCTCTCTTTGTTGGATGAAGATCTTCAACTTTGGCTCTTGGATCTTCGATTTGATCTTCAATTTAGATGGATGGAATCACTAGATTAGAGTGGAGAAAAGAAGTGAAGAAGTGTTGTAGTCGAGCTCTCAAAATGGCAGCACTTCGTCGCTTTAAAATTCGGTGCCAAAAAGTGAAGATATGGACGCATATTTATAGGCTGAAACGTCCCTTAAGTCGCCGCCCCTATGAGTCGTCCACGACTCAACAGATCCCCTAAGTCGTCCACGACCTAATACCCACGACCTACGACTCAAGCCCCTAACGACTCAACACGTAGCCGACCCAACCACCTAACGACCTAACGCTAAGTCGCTCACGCGACTCAACCCAGACACGACCCAACATACTCGCGACCTATCTGAGATGCGCGACCCAACTCATGCGCGAGTTATGACTTATCACAGACACCAGGTCTAACGACTTAACAACTTCACGAGTTACGACTCAACGGCTTACGACCTAACAGGGTTAACATATATGTCGACTTAACTCACAACAGGGTCTCCACGACCTAAACACACTTAAGTCGCTTACGACTTAAGCCCTAGCTAAGTCGCTCACCACTAACCCGCTAACTCCACCAACACGCTAGCTCGTCCCAGTTCTTAAGTCGTAACTTGCTAACCCGCTACACTGCTAACTCGTTAACCTATTACAACTACTAACTCGATGAGTCGTTTACCACTATGTTAACTCTTACTAACTCGCTAATTTAGGTCGCTCAAAACACTTAGGTCATAACAGCTAACTCGTAATCCCTTAAGTCGTCAACTACGAGCTAAGCTAACCCATTAACTCGTAACTCGTACACGACCTATCCCTATACGAGTTAGCTTCCCTATTTAACCTCCTTACGACCCAAACAACACACGAGTTAACCTCCCATACGACTTACGCTATGGATGACACCACAACACTAATGACCTGTAAATTCTACGATTTATCGACACGTAAAAATACAGGTCGTTACAAATGCTACAAAGGATAACACCGATTGAGTATCCGAAAAAGGATAACTCAAAGAAACTGAATAATAAACTCAATCAAGCTCGAACAATCAAGTAACTCACCCATTCCTTAGTTGAAGTCCTCGTGGAAGGATAGCCGAAGGCTAACAGCTAGGAATATGGTTAATTTAAAACTCACTTGGCCGATTGGATATCCAACCCAAATGGACTCATCAAAACTCAACAAGGTCACCTTGACTGGAATTCGAGATATGTCATCAACGTCTCGATACTCAAGAGTGAATTCAAAAGCTTTGGAATCGTCATTAACATTCCAAAGTGCAGAAATAATGAACCAATCAAAATAGGAAATCTAGATATATAATAGGATCTATAAAACAAAGGATTGGACTTAATATCAAATAAGTCAATCCATCTCAAATCAAATGCATCTCAAGATTGTGAGTAACAAACAAATACTCACAAAAGCAACATCAAAAATAAAAATCTCAGAATGCTCACAACGAGCCAATCGTTGTGGATCCCTTCAATAGGATTCACAACTCTCAAAGGAATGCAGCAAGAATGCTCAAAGAAATCAATCAGCTCCATCGATACGAATTCACTCGTATCGACAAAAATGAGAATAAAATAATCCTAAATAAGATTATTTATAAGATAAGACGACATCAAACTCTTTTATGGAATTCTATGGAATATAATTAACATTCCTAGACATATTCCTTTCTATCTACCCCAAAAGAATTAAAAAGGGACACGAATCAAATAGGGATAGGGGCAAGGCAAGGTCAAGGTGAAACCGATCATGATTAAGGGATGATGTGTATGGATGTATTATATCTGATGTATGGTATCTCGTATGCTGTTCTGTATATATTACATTATATTCTGAAACCTTGCTCTGATACCAAGCTGTAACACCCCATCCCGAGACCTACATTAGTAAAGAGAATTACTAAGTAATCCTGTCTACTAATGCAGAGAATAGGGCTGGTTAAGGGCGACCATCATAGTAATACGTTAGTTAAGAGCCAAGCATGTCAATTATGTCTTGATTATTTTTCATTACCTCATAAGTGGTAGACACGCTTAGTCCATAACTAATTCACACTATGGTGAATTCGGACCATTTCAGAAATAATGTAATTTACATGCAGATAGAAAACATCAGTCACAGAACAGCAAACCCAGATCAGAGTATATATATATATATATAAATACATACATCACCATACATCTCCATAATAATACATCATATATAAGTAGCATGGACTATTGAATCACATATACACCCATCCCATAAAATAATATACAATAAGACACATAAGAGTAGACGACTCAAAACGACATCCAAGCCAAAATGATAAGTCCAACAAAAGCAATCAAGCAGATCCAAGAAGTGAAGCAATTCAAGCTAACCTGCAACTCGGTCCGACCCGAGTGAAAAACACACGGGTCAGGCAAGCTAAACTTATCAGTAGTGAGGATCTCAATAACAAGCGGAATGGTGAGAATCACTCCGTTGTGGCCAACGGAACGACATGTTATTCTTCATATCATTTATAAGAAAGTGGACATCGGGGATTCATCTATCGATTTCAAGGGAATTCAATAAGTAACATGCATATGGTTTCTCTTAAGGACATCTCTAAGTAAAGTGGATAAGGGATGAGAACCATATAATAACTTCATAAAGAAACATCAAATCATCGTAATCTATCATAAGAACTCTTTAAGAGTCAAAGGAAATCATAATCAAAATCACCATATAGAATAATATGAATGTAGCCTATATCATACTCAAGGCCATATTCAAATAACACATCACCAAAAAGGTGAAATCGAACATAGAAAACTTCATAGAAAATTGCACGTGCTTTTCATCTTGACTAGTGCTACTATTATTTGGTACCATACTTCATGATGACTTGGGGTCATTAACATCTTAGCATCGTGATCATCTTGATTGACTATAGTCGAATATCGCGATGACACCCAAACCATAAAATTCGAGCAAAATATCATGATGATTGGAATCTAGTAATGACATCAAGAACATCGTAATGATTCCAATCTTATACTCGGTTTGTAGTACTAATAACATCTTGAATGTGTCACAACATCTCGAATAGGAACCCAATGGGTGTTAATGTACGTCCCATACCATACATTCGCACGTATTGGTTTACTAATCGCCAGTCGATGCCACATTAGAAAACAATCATAAAATCCAAATCAAACATACACCGCCTCGTCACATTGGCGAGTGTAAAGCATCCAACTCATCGTGTTTCATACTTTGATGAGTTTAAAGTGACATCAAAACTTGTCTCATTTCATCGACAAGTAAAAGTCCATCTTAAACATCACAACCATCATCAATTCATCATAACAACCCCGCCTCATGTCCTCGGCAGGTAAAAATATCATAAAACAGTACTTCAAAGCCAATTCGACAGTACAAGTCCGATATAAAGCGATGAGGCGAAAATACATGTCCCACACCACGTATTTTTGCCAAATCGTTTAATTCTCATTCTTATACGCCGAAAATTATCTGACTATGCTATAATATATTTAGAAACATTTTATAGAGAAATCAGAATTTTTAAACAATTTTTAGAGATTTTTAAGTAAGTTTTATAAGGAAAAACTATTTATCAAATAGATTATCTATTTATAAAATACCTTTAAAAAATGAATAATTACTTAAAAACCCTTTAAAATGTCTTAAAACATTTGTTTAATTAACCATAATTTATAAAAAAAATCAGAAACTTATTCAAAACCAAAATCAATTAAAACCATCAAATTCTTCAAATACCGATATTTATCGATATTTAGATTAAAATAGAATTTAAATAAAATTTAAATTCTAAAACTTTCAAAAATCAAGCCAATCCATTGTCGGATAATAATACTAAACATTCATCATTAAACTTATTCAAACAATATTTAAAATCATCCAAATTCGCAGTGAAACATTTAATGAAAGCGCAAATGGGAGCAAGAACAACCTACCAAGCAACTGAGTTTTTGGCTCATTTTGGACAGTAATTTGGGGTACCTAAGCAATCCAGATTCCTGCCAAATTTTACTACGTTGTACTATGACATTAGGACTATAACATCCAAAATTTGGAGCAATTCACTGCAAAACGAAAGGGATATGATTTTTCAAACATAGCTCTTTTCAGCAAGCACAAAAAAACAAGATTTTTGGCTGTTTTGAACCAAGTATTTTCTATATCAAACCAGCTCATAATTTCATGAAAATTTTCAGAAACATTGTGCAATACAACTTGTACACCATATCAAAAATTTGTGGCAATTAGCTGTAAAATGAAGAAGATATAATTTTTCTAAAATGATATATTTTCGGCCAATACACAGAGGTCGGTTTTTGACCAATTTTAAGCATTAATTTAGCAGATCAAAACAATTGCAAATTCATTGAAAATATTCAGAAGCAATGAACCGTCCAAGTAATGTAACATATCAAAAATTGAGGTTCATTGGCTACAAACTAAAGGAGATATGATTTTTATAAGATGATGTATTTTCGGCCAGAAATCAGAGATCAGTTTTTAGCCAATTTCAAGCATTAATTTAGCAGATCAAAACAATTGCAAATTCATTGAAAATTTTCAGAAGCAATGAACCATCCAAGTAATGAACATATCCAAAATTGAGGTTCATTGGCTACAAATTGAAGGGGATAAGATTTTTCAAATTTGATGTATTTTCGGCCAGAAATCAGAGATCAGTTTTTTGCCAATTTCAAGCATTAATTTAGCAGATCAAAACAATAGCAAATTCATTGAAAATTTGAAGAAGCAATGAACCATCCAACTAATGAAACATATCAAAAATTGAGGTTCATTGGCTACAAACTGATGGAGATATGATTTTTCTAAGATGATGTATTTTCGGCCAGAAATCAGAGATCAGTTTTTAGCCAATTTCAAGCATAAGTTTTCCATATCAAAACAATTCCAAATTCATTGAAAATTTCCAGTAACATTAAACAATCGAAGTACTGCAATATATCAAAAATTCAAGTTTATTGAATGTAAATTGAAGAAGATACGAATTTTTAAACATGGGGCTTTGTCAGCCAGCAAAACAGAAAACGAATTCGATAAATTGAGCAATTCCATCAACAAATTGATATCAAAAATTGATTTTTTTTTTCTCTTTAGCTTACTGTAAGAAACCCTTACCTTTATTACCACTTGATTTAGCAATGGTTTTAGCAACAAAATGTTGGCTTTAGCTAGAAAATGGCCTTCAAGAGCCTGTAGATTGCAAAATAGGAACATGCAGAAAGGAAATCAATCAAAATAAAACTACAGAAATAGAAATCCAAACTTTGGATGGATTAGAGGATCTAAAAGGTTGGAGATTACCTTTCTCTTCTTAGTTTAGGTGATTTCTCTTTGAATTTTTATAGAAAATTGAGTGGAAATTTGATTTAGTTTGAGGAAACCATTGTTTTTCCTTTTGTTTTTGCGGTAAGAAGGTTTTTAGGAAGAAGAAGATGCAAATAATGTACAACTTTCTATCTCTCTTCTTTTATTTTTCCTCACCAGAAAGGTCTAGAGAATGGGATTTGGATCCCATCCAAACCCTTTGAGCCCAAATAAAACATTAGAAAAAAAGAAAGAAAGTTGTATACATATTTCCTCTTAATTTAACACCATATGCATATAAAACTTCATTTTCAAGCCAAATAAAGTGCATTCACTAATTTGTTTTGAAACAAAATAGTTAGTGTGACAAAATGAAATTTATTTTGACAATAAAAGTTGTTTTAACAATAAAACACCATTTTTAACAATATTTAGCAATTTACACAATTTTAGAGTAAAAACGCTATTTTTAAAATATAACTTGTTCAAAAATTATTCTCTTAGTCAAATAAATTGTAATAAACCATTTTAGCACTTTTAAAACATCAAACTAATATTTTCACACAATATTTCATTTTTTATTTTAGTAAAGTACATATTTTCTTCATATTTTTTCTTTTATATTCAATAAAAGGCTAATATTGACAATAATTATCAATATTATCACATTAACTAATTAAAATATAGTAAATGGCTAATTTCACTCCAATACCTCGAAATAAAGTTTTTAAAACTTTATTTCCATCAATTTGCATTTATTTCGACAAGTAAATGTTGAAATATATCACTTGGTAAATTTATTAACTCAAACTTACCTAAATTCCAATATTTTCCATTTTATTTAACCAAAATACCAAACAATGAATTTTAAACCCAATATTTAACTTCATACGTATTGTTTGTTTGAAATACACAATTTAAACCAAATTTATTTCTTCATTACATTCTATTTACCATATTAAATTATAACTATCATTATAATTTAATATCATCAGTAATCTCCAATACCAGGGTTGTTACAGTCCAAGACCCCTTATGGAGTTTCACTAAAACAACAACCCTCACTTTATCCGGAGGAACAAGTCTATACACCCCTGAGTAGCCAAACAGGGACCTGAGCAGCAGAACATGATTTCGTCTCAACAGCCGAAGAGGACTTCACTCACCTGAGCAGTAGAACGGGACTTCAACTAATACAAACAATAGTTTGACTAATGTGTGTTCTGATAACACGGATTTGTCACTTATAGTACACCATTCCTATAATCTTCTCCTCGAGTGTAAATGTTTATATTTGAAGTATATGAAGAATAGAAATGTATAGTATTGCTTTTATGCAGAATAATTGAGAGTATTATAGCAAATAGATTTCAGAAAGTTAGATCAGAGAATAAGAGAAATCAATTGTGATTCGGTGAATTGAAATGAAGTTGGAGTTTGTATTTATAATAGTCAAAAAGCTACGACTGTTGGTGAAGAGTTTCGATCGAAGTGTTGCATTCGAAACTTTTTGTTAAAGGTCCGCAACTCTTCACAAAAATCGTGTCCTTTCAAAAATATGGCTGTTATAGAAATTCAATCGACTGGACTTTAGGGTCAGTCGACTGAATATTCAAACGAATTTTAAAAATATTTAAATTCATATATAGGTGCACTGTGCATGTTGCACTTTTTCTCCAGTGTCAGTCGACTGGAAAACAGGGTCAATCGAATGACCTGGTGAATTTTGTGCAATAAGCACAGTTCATATATATATATATATATATATATATATATATATATATATATATATATAACTTTTCAACTTTTATAATCCAATTATATGCTTATATATAGACATAAAATATTTGCAAGTAGAGTGATAGAAAATACACAAGCTAATATATACTTCACCGAGGAGAGATTTTAACAGTATTGACCTAAGACTCAAAAATAAAATAATATCAAAATTGATGCGCCAGTTTTGAAGTCTTGTCTCCTTGTAGTATATATTCTCTTTTTGTCATAGCAGTCATCAAATCTGTATGTCGTAGATGATAGCTTTGTGTCATGAATCAATACCAGGTCTCAACAGTGTGAATGTACAAATTAACTAGAAACGTAAATTATTTATAAAGTAATAAATTGGTAAAAGGAATGGAACTAAGGTAAATTTATTTAATTAGTTTCAAACCTTAATTAATTTGTACAACTGACAAAAGTACACATTAAAAAAAGTAACATTTATACAAATTTAAGATGTAAATAGGGGTGTATTAATGTAGTGGAATATAAAACTAATGTAACCAGGTTTATAAAGAAATAGCTTCACGAACTACTATCTCTTTGCTTCCGCTGCATTATATTACTATGTGTTTGTGATTATGTGATTTATTTATTTGCTGTATATTCTGAGATTTGCCAAATTTATTCTACAATTCGGCAATTTGAGCAATTCAAGTCCGACATGTGCGGATGCGAATGGTTAAAAATATCAGGTTGTTACACTTGGTATCACAGCTTTGGCTCTAGGCAAAACTTAGCATATATGGTAAATTTATTTACAGAATCACTTTCATTCGAGTTTGAATCTCTTTCTCTTTGACTATGTCCCTTTGAATTTTGGAACGTTTCCTCAGTTTCGAAATTCATTCTTGCCCTTCGCTCTCCGTATTCTTCTAAATTCTGGAGCATTCCATAGCTCCACTGAATGACTTGTAAAGGAGTGGAACTCCTTTACAACAGGCATTTATTCACCGGAGATTTATATATCCTCGGTTTCGATGCCAGTATCTCTTGTTGTCCCAAACTCTACCTCTTGAGTTCGAATGTAGGTTTGCCTTAGAATTCCACATCGATCTAATTCTTGAAGTCACGGTTGACTTGGTTAAGGTTGCTCGCGATTTATATAAGGTTATCCATTTCCCTACTCCGTTATTTGTCAACTTATCTTTTGTTTCCAACTTATCTTCAAATCAGAATTCTCTTTGATTTGAGTCAATTAAATTTGAACCCCCATTCTTGCTTTGCAAAGCTATATTAAAAATGTTTTATATATTGTGTTGTTTGACTTGTTGATGTTGATTTGGGTTTCCGATCAATTCGTCTGATCAACGCTATCGATAGGATCTCCAAAATACTTGAACAGAGCAAACGGACACGGTATTGTTTTCAAACTTAGCAAATGAATTAATTTTGTATAATTATATTATATACAAGTAAATTTTTTGAATTTTTCATAGTTAATTGAATTGGATGTTGAGAAATAATATTTGACTTTGTATGTAGCTTGTAACCATTAGCTTGTGTCTCATATATAAATAATTGAACTATTAAACATGGCTATAAATTAATTAGGAAGTTTAAATGAATTTAAACAAGAAACTAAGAATCTAATTTCCAATAGTTTCAAACTTTGTGTTTAAAGTTTTAAAGGGTACATTATTTAAGGCATTTCAAGTAGAAATTGTTTCAAAGAATTTTAGTTTTAAATCAGTGCTCTTCTCTTTGTCACTGGAAAATAATTTCGATGATGGCGGACACATCATCGACATTCATTTTCGAGTTTCGAAGTGGAGAGACCATTCTATAGCTCTGCTACACTTTTGTTTGGAAGTTAAATTTGATTTGTACTTTGTAGAGTATGATTTGAATTACAATATATATGATTTAAATTTGATTAGATATATATTGTGTATATTTATTTATCTCTAATTGTTCGAAGTTAATCGAAAATTTAATTCTAAAATTTTGTCTTAAAGGAAAATTTCAATTATAAAACGAAATCAAAATTATAAATAAATATTTAAGCTTGAATAATTAAATTAGAAAATTTATATTGTACAATACTCAATTACATTCCAATATGATTTACCTAAATTATTGAAAGTTAAATATGTAATTGGATAATATACAATATAAAAGGATTTTTATAAATAAAATTTGAGCGGTCATAATAAATGTTATACACTTAAATTTTAGTTGTAAAATGATTAATTGAGGTAAATAGAACAAAGTGTTAATTGAATAACTTACAATATAAAATGGTGTTAAAGGAAATTTTAAATAAACTGGTATATTTTATTCAAATTAATTAATTTTGTAAAATTATCTATTTACAGAGTTAGTATTTTTAATAAGATGTATTGTTTACTTAATTCTTTCTTTCCCTTCTTTTTTCCATTTCGGGGACGAAAGTTTTGAGTGGGGGAGAGTGTAACGACCCGTAAATTCTCATTAATGTAACTTGTTGATTTAGTATGATTTTGGTAATTAAAATTGAAGGAATAAAGACTTTGTAATTTAATAGTGAAACAAACGTTAAAATGAAATGTAACAATGTAACTAAAACTAATTATGAAATTTCAACTAATTGAAATAATGTAAATTGTTGCATTTAGTTATAGATTTGAATATAAGAAAACAAGTGTGAATGTTGAATCATTAATGAGATAATATATGATCAATACAAATTGAAGTAAATCAGTGTTAATTAAGTAATTGTAGCAATTGATTTGTAAATAGTAATGAATTTATTAATGTGATTTAAAGTACTAGTAATAGTTGTAAATTACTATTTAATTGTTCTATTAATTTAGTTGTAAATGTTATATTTAGGTATAAAATTTGAATATAAGAAAATAAGGGTAAGTGTGGTGCGAACAAATGAATTAGTGTACAATCTGTGGTAATTGAATGAATTTAACATTTTGTAAGCAATTATGATAATTAGAGAAAATGATAAACTTGAGTGTAAATTAAAGGGTAATGGCAACATCTATTATAAGTTGTATATTTAGTCTATAAATTAAATTGGAAATCTTTAATATCATTAATGAGAATTAATGCAGTAACGGGAGGTGTGAATGTATAAATTAACTAGAAACGTTAATTTATTTATAAAGCAATAAATTGGTAAAAGGAATGGAACTGAGGTAAATTTATTTAATTAGTTTCAAACCTTAATTAATGTGTACAATTGAAAAAAGTACACATTTAAAAAAGTAACATTTATACAAATATAAGATGTAAATAGGGGTGTATTAATGTAATGGAATATAAAACTAATGTGACCAGGTTTATAAAGAAATAGCGGGCATAGTATAAAGATGGAAATTAAATCAAATCAAATTATAGGAATCAATTTTAATTAACTGGAATGTAATCTATAAATGAATTTAATGATAAGTAAATGAATTCAATTACTATATTAATTGAAAACTAGGATGAAATGGAATTGCATATTTTATTCGTAAGATATTATAAAAGAATGAAACCTATCCGAATGAGTTAATTGAGGTTTCAATCATAATAAATGTATACTTTCGACAAATTCAATATAATTGAAACAACTGTTAATACAAAGGAAAGATGGATATTTGAATACATATTAATGTAATGAAAGATAAACGAATATTAATGAGATTTGTATAGTAGTATAGACTTAATAAAAAGGGATTAGAAATGGATCGAATCGGTTTATTTGAAATTAATTATTACTCATGGGAATTCAATTCATAACAAATAGATTTATGGTAAGAGAATGAAATTAATTACTTTGCTAATAGAAATTTGGAGGAAGCTATTAATGTATTAGTATATAAACCAATGTTAATATGGATTTATTGGGAATTTAAACTTATACTTTTAAATTAGATAGAAATACAGTGTTCATACGCAATGACTTTCTATATTTTATTTTCTATTTCCCTATGTTTGTTTCTCTACTTTTTATTTTCCATTTTATTTGTATGCACTTTGAATATATTTATTTGATTTTTGATTGATTTTACTTTTAATAATATCTTAGGAATTTCAAGAGATATAGGTTAGCTGTTTTGTTTATTTGTTGTATTTTCATTGCATGCAAACAAAGAAAAAAATAGACAAGGCTCTTTCTCTTTAATTCTTGTTTTTTGTTTTCCTAGCATTTACTCCTTTTCTAGCCAATCACCCTCCTCATAGCAGTGTGTATCAAGTTGAAAATTCATGTATAAAAATTTATTTCCCATCTCTAATTTTTCATATGCATTTAAAAATAAAAAAAATATTGTACGTTTTTTTCTCCTTAACTTATGCCTTTCCGTTTCCCTGGCATTCATAACTCCTTAGCTGTTTCTTTTTTCTTCTTTAGCCATGTATTTCCTTTTACAAATCAAATACAAAATTGTTTCTCAATATCCTCATTTTCATTTGCATTTAAGAATAAAATATGGTGTTGCCTTTTTATTTTCCAAACCATTCAAACTCTTGCCTTTTATTGCCTAGCCTATTTATTTCTTACCTTAGCTGTTCATTCCTTTAATCTAGCCGTCACTCCCTCTTTTTACTTCATGTACAAAGTTTCTCATCTCCTCATCTTATTCATTTGTGTGAAGAAGAAAAATATACAAGATCCAAAGTCATGGCTTCCTTCTTCTTTCTCCTCCTATTTTCATTTTGTTTTCTTTGTCTTCCTTCAAGTTAGGCTCGCCTTCATCTTCTCCTAGCACACCTCTAACCATCATGACCAAGCAACACCAGATGATGGTTGAACCCATATATGGTGTAGCCAAGCCATTTATTGACTAAGGCAAGTTATGCCACTTTGATTCGTTATTTTTCGATTGTTTTAACCTCTTTTCTTTTGAACGGAATCATATTCTTATGTATGTAATATTTGTTTGCATATGAGATTTGGATCCGACTCTTCATCCACTCAAGTTTGCATTGTGCTTTGTTGTGCTTTTTCGTACTTTACGGAGTTTGGATTTTTATTATGAATTTATCAATTCTGGCTTTTAAAAGGTGAATTATTCACTCTAGACATATATACTTATATTATTGTGGAATAATGAAAAGTGAATTGTATAAATTTATATGCTTTGTCCATATATGCTTGTGATATGTTATATGATATTAAATGTTGTTTATATATTTGTTACATCGTCTAATATGTTATTATACGATATACTGTTCATTTTATTTACCGAATCTCACACTGCAAGTACCCTATCCCTATTGGTTGAAATGATACATACCCGAACGGACATTAGAATAAGGAAAAATCATTATGAGCTGAAATGATAGGATCAAGTGATTTTATTGTATTTATTTTACTTGGGATTGTGGGTTTGAAATGATAAAACCCGGATTTTCTTTTAAATTACGAATTGAAATGATATATCCGTATCACTTGACCTAGGTTAGAAAATATTATACAGGCCCATAGTTAATATTTTTAAGGTAATATTTTCCTAATAATTTATTAAGTATTTTGAATATTTAGAAAACATGATATTTTACCTTGAAATTTGATTTGATGATTTAAAATATAAAGAGATATTGGCTTTCAGCAAGTTAAAATTTTATAAGTTGATGAATTGTTTAGATTGTAATTTAAAAATCTTTATTTGGTTTTAAATTGTAATATAAAGATTTTATTTATGATCAATATTTTAATAATTAAGTTTGATTTAATTTTTAATTTCTTGAAATAAATAAGGCCTGCATAGTAAATAATGTATTTTGAGAGGATTAAATGAACTGCAGTTTTGATTTGACTTAGTAAAAAAAATTAATTTGGAATCATAGTTAATGGATGTCTAGATGAATAGATTTATAAAAACGATTGGACTGTTATATTAACTACGAGAAAATACTTGATTTATGGTTATGTTTTGTAAAAATAAATGATTATGATTTAAATGGAAAAATGCAACTTAAAATGACTTAACTTGATAATTGGAAATTTTGTTTTCAAATGAACGTTAAGTAAATTTAGTGATAAGGGTATTTTATTTGTGGGATGGATATTATAAAATAAAGTGTAAATTATTTGTTGAAAATAAAAGTAAAGTAAAATAAGGTAATTTTAACTTATTAATGAATTATAGTTTAATTTGGATATTTATTGACAGAATTTTATTTTATTAAATCATAAGTTAAATGGTATCCAAACGAATATTTTTGAAGCGTGAAATGTGATTTTTTATAAGTTAAATTAGCTAAAAACTGAAATTTTAGTGTGGCTGAAATATACATGTTTTGGAAAGTTATAATTGAATGAATAGACTTATAAATGCTACGACTTTGAAATGAATATTATTTGACATTGAATTTAAATGGCTAAATGAATCTTGTTTGGAAGATATTAACGTTGAATTTAAATGGTCCAAATAAATATGTTTCAAAGTGTTTGGTTTTAGAGTTGTTATAACTTGAAAGTAATATGGCTTTGTAAATGAATTTATTTGAAATTGTATTTAAATAAGAACTGCATTTAAATATGTAAATTTGAACTTAATGAAATTGAAGATTTAAGAATATGACTTTATAAAGTGGTTTGATTTAAGATGATTTAAAGTAATATTTCAAGTTTAATAAATTGAACGAAATATTCAGTAATTTGACATTTGGGTTTTATTTAAATAATATATGGATTTGGTTTGGAATTTAAATGGTATATTATATTTTGGTTTTGAAATGGAAATGATATATTAATTGGCTTCGAAATGAAATAATATAGTATTTAGTTTTGAAAATGGATATTATTTTGGAAAGTATATGGATTTGAAAATATTACCATTTTTGAAAATGGATATTATTTTGGAAAGTAATAGTATTTGATTTTAAATGGTTTTGCAATAGAAAAGGTTTTGAAATAAATATCCATGGGTAATAATTACATTTGGTTGTTAAAGAGACCAGGATCGGAAGTTGTCATACTCTCTGCCAACACCGAAAATCACTTTAATAACCATTCTTTTGAGGTATATATGTGGACCCGACTCCCTGAGTTGGCTTAAGGTGGCTAAAACAGGAGCGATTCTTGGGCCACTGAGTAGCCACTTTGATCGGACACACTCCTTCGATATTATTTTCTGACTTTGGATTAATTTGGTGGCCACTTTTGATTTTTGATATAGGGGTGTGGCTCGAGGTGGTCGGTAGCTGCGGCGATGCGTTACCACCAGCTCGGATAGCAATTGGTGTATCTATCCTGGCATTGCCTAGTTTTGCCGTGTCACCTACCCTAGCTTTCCTTGTACGAGTTTGATTTGTGTCGTACCTATGGAGTATCCTCTAGTAGCATCCCGAGCAGGAGGTATTACGGTACTGTATAGACTACCGACAGTATTACATGTTAAGGTGGAAAATGTAAAGCCTTAACGCTATTTAAAAGTAAGTTTATTTTACTATTAGACATTATTATAATAGAGAAATATTACTACATAGTAAATAGTTTAACAGATCCTTATATGATGGACGGTCCCAAGCATCCTTTAAGTTACTTGTACCCTTATATTACAGTTCACTGAGTTGGTTTACATTGTATAAGTATGTATGTCCTGACTCGAGTGTTTTGTGTGTTTCCTTTACGCTTGGGTCAGACTGAGTGATACAGCCTTTGTGACTCAACTTCGGAGTTGGAGCTTTGCTTGAAGATCCAGTTATCCAGTTGATTCTAGTGATGTGTTCTAATTGTATTTGATTATCATATTGAGGCTTCTGTTGTATCTTGTTATTCCTGTTGTGTCTTGTTATTCCTGTTGTATCTTGTATAGTTTCGATGTATTTATATAGTAGCTTCATTAACTACTATGTCTTTGCTTCCACTGCATTATATTACTCCATGTCTGTGATTTTGTGATTTATTTTTTTGCTGTATATTCTGAGATTTGCCAAATTTATTCTACAATTCGGTAATTTGAGCAATTCAAGTCCGATATGTGCGGATGCGAATGGTTGAAAATATCAAGTTGTTACATTTGGTATCAGAGCTTTGGCTCTAGGCAAAACTTAGCATATATGGTAAATTTATTTACATAATCACTTTCATTCGAGTTTGAATCTCTTTCTCTTTGACTCTGTCTTATTGAATTTTGAAACGTTCCCTCGGTTTCGAAATTCATTCTTGCCCTTCACTCTTCGTATTCTTCTGAATTCTGGAGCATCTATAGGTCCACTGAATGACTTATAAAGGGGTGGAACTCCTTTAAAATAGGCATTTATTCACCGGAGATATATATATCCTCGGTTTAGATGCTAGTATCTTTTGTTCTTCCTAACTTTACCTCTTGAGATCGAATGTAGGTTTGCCTTAGAATTCCACATCGATCTAATTCTTGAAGTCACGGTTGACCCGGTTAAGGGGCCCGCGATTTATATAAGTTTATGCATTTCCCTACTCCGTTATTTGTCATCTTATCTTTTGTTTCCAACTTATCTTCAAATCAAAATTCTCTTTGATTGAGTCAATTAAATTTGAACCCCTATTCTTGCTTTACAAAGCTATATTAAAAATGTTTTATATATTGTGTTGTTTGAGTTGTTGATGTTGATTTGGGTTTCCGATCGATTCGTCTGATCAACGCAATCGATAGGATCTCCAAAACACTTGAACAGAGAAAACGGACACGGTACTGTTTTCAGTCTTAGCAAATGAATTAATTTTGTGTAATTATATTATATACAAGTAAATTTTCTGAATTTTTGATAGTTAATTGAATTGGATGTTGAGAAATAATATTTGACTTTGTACGTAGCTTGTAACCATTAGCTTTTGTTTAATATATAAATAATTGAACTATTAAACATGGCTATAAATTAATTAGGAAGTTTAAACGAATTTAAATAAGAAACTAAGAATTTAATTTTCGATAGCTTCAAACTTTGTATTTAAAGTTTTAAAGGGTACATTATTTAAGGCATTTCAAGTAGAAATTGTTTCAAAGAATTTTAGTTTTAAATCAGCTCTCTTCTCTTTGTCACTAGAAAATAATTTCAGTGATGGCGGCCGCATCATCGACATTCATTTTCGAGCTTCGAAGTGGAGAGACCATTTTGTAGCTCTGCTACACTTTTGTTTGGAAGTTAAATTTGATTTGAACTTTGTTGAGTATGATTTGAATTACTATATATATGATTTAAATTTGATTTGATATATATTGTGTATATTTATTTATCTCTAATTGTTGGACGTTAATCGAAAATTTAATTCTAAAATTTTATCTTAAAGGAAAAGTTCAATTATAAAAGGAAACCAAAATTATAAATAAATATTTAAGCTTGAATAATTGAATTAGAAAATTTTATATTGTATATTACTCAATTACATTCCAATATGACTTACCTAAATTATTGAAAGTTAAATATGCAATTGGATACTATACAATATAAAAGGATTTTTATAAATAAAATTTGAGCGGTCATAATAAATGTTATACACTTAAATTTTAGTTATAAAATGATTAATTGAGGTAAATAGAACAAAGGGTTAATTGAATAACTTACAATATAAAATGGTGTTAAAGGAAATTTTAAATAAACTGGTATATTTTATTCAAATTAATTAATTTTGTAAAATTATCCATTTACAGAGTTAATATTTTTAATAAGATGTATTGTTTACTTAATTCTTTCTTTCCCTTCTTTTTTCCTTTTCGGGGACGAAAGTTTTGAGTGGGGGAGAGTGTAACGACCCGTAAATTCTCATTAATGTGACTTGTTGATTTAGTACAATTTTGGTAATTAAAATTGGAGGAATAAAGATTTTGTAATTTAATAGTGAAACAAACGTTAAAATGAAATGTAACAATGTAATTAAAACTAATTATGAAATTTCAACTAATTGAAATAATGTAAATTGTTGCACTTAGTTATAGATTTGAATATAAGAAAACAAGTGTGAATGTTGAATCATTAATGAGATAATATATGGTCAATATAAATTGAAGTAAATCAGTGTTAATTAAGTAATTGTAGCAATTGATTTGTAAATAATAATGAATTTATTAATGTGATTTAAAGTACTAGTAACGGTTGTAAATTACTATTTAATTGTTCTATTAATTTAGTTGTAAATGTTAGATTTAGGTATAAAATTTGAATATAAGAAAATAAGGGTAAGTGTGGTGCGAACAAAAGAATTAGTGTATAATCTATGGTAATTGAATGAATTTAACATTTTGTAAGCAATTATGACAATTAGAGAAAATGTTAAACTTGAGTGTAAATTAAAGGGCAATGGCAACAACTATCATAAGTTATCTATTTAGTCTATAAATTAAATAGGAAATCTTTAATGTCATTAATGAGAATTAATGTAGTAACGGGAGGTGTGAATATATAAACTAACTAGAAACATAAATTTATTTATAAAGTAATAAATTGGTAAATGGAATGGAGCCAAGGTAAATTTATTTAATTAGTTTCAAACCTTAATTAATGTGTACAATTACAAAAGTACACTTTTAAAAAAGTGACATTTACATAAACTTAAGATGTAAATATGGTTTTTTAATGTAATGGAATATAAAACTAATGTAACCAGGTTTATAGAGAAATAGTGGGAATAGTATAAAGATGGAAATTACATCAAATCAAATTATGGGAATCAATTTTAATTAATTGGAATGTAATCTACAATAAAGGAATTTAATGATATGTAAATGAATTCAATTACTATATTAATTGAAAACTAGGATAAAATGTAAATGCATATTTTATTCATAAGATGTTATAAAAGAATGAAACCTATCTGAATGAATTAATTGAGGTTTCAATCATAATAAATGTATACTTTTGACAAATTCAATATAATTGAAACAACTGTTAATACAAAGGAAAGATGGATATTTGAATATATATATATATATATATTAATGTAATGAAATATAAACGAATATTAATGAGGTTTGTATAGTAGTATAGACTTAATAAAAAGGGATTAGAATTGAATCAAATCAGTTTATTTGAAATTAATATAACTTATGGGAATTCAATTCATAACAAATAGATTAATGGTAAGAGAATTAAATTAATTACTTTGCTAATTGAAAGTTGGATGAATTGGGAAGTTATTAATGTATTTGTATGTAAACCAATGTCATTATGGATTTATTGGGAATTTAAACTTATACTTTTAAATTAAATAAAAATATAGTGTTCACACGCAATGACTTTCTATATTTTATTTTTTGTTTCCCTATGTTTGTTTCTCCATTTTTTATTTTCTATTTTATTTGTATACACTTTGAATATATTTATTTGATTTTTGATTGATTTTACTTTTAATAATAGCTTAGGAATTTCAAGAGATGTAGGTTACCTGTTTTGTTTATTTTTTGCCTTTTCATTGCGTGCAAACAAAGAAAAAATAGACAAGTCTCTTTCTCTTTAATTATTGCCTTTTTGTTTTCCTGGCATTTACTCCTTTTCTAGCCAATTACTCTACTCATAGCCGTGTGTACCAAGTTGAAAATTCAGGTACAAAAATTTATTTCTCATCTCTCGTTTTTCATATGCATTTAAAAATAAAAAAATTATTGTACCTTTCTTTCTCCTTAACTTATGCCTTTCCGTTTCCCTAGCATTCATAACTCCTTAGCTGTTTCTTTTGTTTCTTCTATAGCCTTGTATTTCCTTTAGCAAATCACGTACAAAATTGTTTCTCAATATCCTCATTTTCATTTGCATTTAAGAATAAAATATGGCGTTGCCTTTTTATTTTCCAAACCATTCAAACTCTTGCCTTTTATTGCCTAGCCACTTTATTTCTTACCTTAGTTGTTCATTCATTTAACCTTGCCGCCACTCCCTCTTTTTACTTCACGTACAAAGTTTCTCATCTCCCCATGTTATTCATTTGCATGAAGAAGAAAAATACAAGATCTAAAGTCGTGGCTTCCTTCTTCTTTCTCCTCCTCCTTTTTTCATTTTGTTTTCTTTGTCTTCCTTTAAGTTAGGCTCGGCCTCCATCTTCTCCTAGCATACCTTTGACCATCATGACCAAGAAACACAAGATGATGGTTGAACCTATATGTGGTGTAGCCAAGCCATTGATTGATTAAGGCAAGTTATGCCATTGATTGATTAAGGCAAGTTATGCCACTTTGATTCGTTATTTTTCCATTGTTTTAACCTATTTTCTTTTGTATTAAATCGTATTCTTATGTATGTAATATTTTTTACATACAAGATTTGGATCTGACTCTTCATCCACTCAAGTTTGCATTGTGCTTTGTCGTACTTTGCGGAGTTTGGATTTTTATTCTGAATTTGTCAATTCTAGCATTTAAAAGATGATTTATTCACTCTAGACATATATACTTGTATTATTGTGGAATAATGCCAAGTGAATTGTTTAAATTTATATGCTATGTCCATATATGCCTGTGATATGTTATATGATGTTAAATATTTTTTATATATTTGTTAGATCATCTAATATGTTATTATATGATGTACTGTTCATTTTATTTACTGTATCTCATATTGCAAGTTCCTTATCACTATGGGCTGAAATGATACATACTTGAACGGACATTAGAATAAGGAAAAATCATTATGAGCTGAAATGATAGGCTCGAGTGATTTTATTGATTTTTATTGTATTTATTTTACATGGGATTGCGGGTTTGAAATGATAGAACCGGAATTTTCTTTTAAATTATGGATTGAAATGATATATATTCGCATCACTTGACCTAGGTTAGAAAATATTATACATGCCCATGGTTAATATTTTTAAGGCAATATTTCCTAAAAATTTATCGAGTATTTTTAATATTTAGAAAACATGAAATTTTACCTTGAAATTTGGTTTGATGATTTAAAATATAAAGAGATATTGGCTTTCAGCAAGTTAAAATTTTATAAGTTGATGATTGGTTTAGATTGTAATTTAAAAATCTTTATTTGGTTTTAAATTATAATATAAATATTTTATTTATGATCAATATTTTAATAATTAAGTTTGATTTAACTTGGAATCTAAAATCTAACCTAGTAAATTTAAAAAAGGTTATTTCTTGAAATAAATAAGGCCTGTATAGTAAATAATGTATTTTGAGTGGATTAAATGAACTACAGTTTTGATTTGACTTAGTAAAAAATTATTTAATTTGGAATCATTGTTAATGGATGTCTAGATGAATAGATTTATGAAAATGATTGGACTGTTATATTAACTATAAGAAAATACTTGATTTATGGTTGTGTTTTAAAAAGATTAATGATTATGATTTAAATGGAAAAATGCAACTTAAAATGACTTAACTTGATAATTGGAAATTTAGTTTTCAAATGAAAGTTAAGTAAATTTAGTGATAATGGTATTTTATTTGTAGGATGGATATTTTAAAATAAAGTGTAAAGTTATTTCTTAAAAATAAAAGTTAAGTAAAATAGGGTAATTTTGACTTAAAAAATGAATTACGATTTAATTTGGATATTTATTGATAAAATTTTATTTTATTAAATCATAAGTTAAATCGTATCCAAATGAATATTTTTGAAGCATGAAATGTGATTTTTATAAGTTAAATTAGCTAAAAATTGAAATTTTAGTGTGGCTGAAATATACAATGTTTTGGAAAGTTATAATTGAATGAATAGACTTATAAATGCTATAACTTTGAAATGAATACTATTTGACATTGAATTTAAATGGTTAAATGAATCTTATTTGGAAGATATTAACATTGAATTTAAATGGTCCAAATAAATATGTTTCACGGTGTTTGGTTTCGAAGTTATTAAAACTTGAAAGTAATATGGCTTTAGAAATGAATTTATTTGAAATTGTATTTAAATTAGAATTGTATTTAAATATATAAATTTGAACTTATTGAAATTGAAGATTTAAGATTATGACTTTATAAAGTGGTTTGATTTAAGATGATTTAAAGGAATATTTCAAGTTTAATAAATTGAGGGAAACATTCAGTGATTTAACATTTGGGTTTTATTTAAATAATATATGGATTTGGTTTTAAATTAAAATGATATATTATATTTTGTTTTTAAATTGAAAATGATATATTGATTGGTTTCGAAATGAAATATTATAGTATTTAGTTTTGAAAATGGATATTATTTTGGAAATTATATGAATTTGGAAATATTACCATTTTTGAAAATGGATATTATTTTGGAAAGTAATAGTATTTGATTTTAAATGGTTTTGGAATAAAAAAGGTTTTGAAATAAATATCCATGGGTAATAATAACGTTTGGTTGTTAAAGAGACCGGGATCGGAAGTTGTCATACTCTCTGCCTACCCCGAAAACCACTTTAACAACCGTGTACGCGGTGGAGATTTCAGAATGAAGTAGGATGGTGGCAGCGTTCCTTTAAGATTTATACGTGGACCCAACTTCCGTGAGTTGGCTTAAGGGTGGCTAAAACAGGAGCAATTCTCGGGCCAATGAGGTAGCCCCTCACACACTCCTTCGATATTATATTCTGACTTTGGATTGATTTTGTAGTCACTTTTAATTTTTGATTTGGGGGTGTGGCTCTAGGTAGGCGGTAGCTGCGGCTGTGCGTTACCACCAGCCCGGGTAACAATTGGTATATCTACCCTGGCATTGCCTAGTTGTGCCGTGTCACTTACCCTAGCATGCCTTGTACGAGTTTGATTTGTCTCGTACCTATGGAATATCCTCTTGTAGCCTCTCGATCAGGAGGTATCACGGTACTGTATAGACTACCGGCACTATTACGTGTTAAGGTGGAAAATGTAAAGCCTTAACGCTATATAAAAGTAAGTTTATTTTACTATTAGACATTATTATAATAGCGAAATATTACTGCATAATAAATAGTTTAACGGATCCTTAGAGGATGGACGGTCCCAAGCACCCTCTAAGTTACTTGTACCTTTATATTATAGTTCACTTGAGTTGGTTTACATTGTATAAGTATGTATGTCGTGACTTGAGTGTTTTGTGTATTTCCTATATGCTCGGGTCAGACTGAGTGATATAGCATTCGTGACTCACCTTCAGAGTTGGAGTTTTGCTTGAAGATCCTGCTATCTATCCCATCCCTGTTATCCAGTTGATTCCAGTGATGTGTTCTAATTATACTTGATTATCATATTAAGGCTTCTGTTGTATCTTGTTATTCCCGTTGTATCTTGTTATTCCCGTTGTATCTTGTTATTCCTGTTGTATCTTGTATAACTCTGATGTATTTATATGGTAGCTTCATGAACTACTACCTCTTTGCTTCCGCTGCATTATATTACTCTGTGTCTGTGATTAGATTTATTTATTTGCTGTATATTCTGAGATTTGCCAAATTTACTACAATTTGGTAATTTGAGCAATTCAAGTCCGACATGTGCGGATGCGAATGGTTGAAAATATCGGGTTGTTACAGTATAATTGTTGTATTATAGTTTGATGGTTTGAGTTATGTTAATTAATAACATAAATAAACCATACTTATGATAAATGCAACAATTATTTCACTTAATATCGTAACTAGAGATCAAAAATTATTTGTTTATCGATTTACAAAAATATGAGAGTGGATTTGCCTCTAAATTGTTCTCTAATCTAATAGTTTTAAAATCTCATTTTAATTCTAATTTTAGCTTCATTTTTATAATTAACAACTTCCTCTCATTTTGGTCTAATTCGATTGAATTGATTTTTTAAATCTAAAATAATTCTCTACGGATCGACCTACACTCGCCATGTACTAATATGGTACGTCATGCGCTAGAGGTTCTTTTAATTTGAAATTTTTCGACTGTTTTCTAATTCAATAGAAATTCCGCCTTTAAATAGTTTGTTTTCTCACGCTGGTATTCCAGACTGACTCGCGTGTTATTTTATAATAATGCTTGGAGCATATTTATAGATTTCTTTAGATGCAATGGAGCTCAAGAGACGGGTAAGAAGTATTCAAGTCGTATTCACATATGTGTTTATTTTCCGCTGCTTTGGTTGTTGAAGTATTCAGTAATTATGAGGACAGGTTGTTATAACTGTCCAAGCTGATGATTGTGATTTGTTATTTTACTCTGATGGATGTATGTATATAACAATTTCTCTTTTGTAAAGATCATTGATATTATATTATTTATTGTTCAGCCATGATTGTGAGCTTCTATATTGTTTTTGGTTTCCTTTCTTTTCTTCTTCTCTTCTCTTTTTCTTTCTTCTTTTTCCCCCTAACAATCGAGTTTTCCGACATTTGATTGCTCGACATGCAATACAATGGACTTATTGGTGTTGATTTCGGGGGTTGAAAATCTGCAGCTGTTACAGCTATGTTAGCAGGTGATCGACCGATTGACGTATTTAAGGCGTAGATCAATCCTTGGTTTATAACCCAGGTTAATATACGTGTGTGTGTGTGTGCGCGCGCGCGCGCATATTGAGGGAAGCTACTTCCCTGTTGTAACAACTCGCATATATTACAATTAAATATTTAAATGTTCTATTTAAATATAACATCGTCGGTTGGATTAAATTCCAAAATGTGACTTGTTGTAAATAGTCGAATCCGGACTCAAAACTACTTCCATTGAGTTTAAAATAACGTTTACAACTTATTTAAGTATAAAAATCGATATGTTTGGAGTTGATTAGGATTTTGGAATTTTCAATTGGGCTTTGGGTTGGGTTCTAGCCCATTAACCCAATAAGGGAACCAAACTCTTCTACCTAATAGCTCCCACTCCACGCCTCTTCATTCATTCATTCATTCATTCCATTTTCTAAATTCCTAACACTCAAGCCCTAAGAAGAATGGTGGGAAGAGGAAACTAAAATTCCTAAGCCCTAGTTTCTCTTAGGAATTCAAGTTCTAGTTCTAAAATCAAAGAGAAGCTTAGGTAAGCATCCTCTTCATCTTCTCCATCTCAATCCCTCTCCAATTTTCATAATTTCCTATAACCTAACTTAGGAAATATTTTCTATGATCATAGACTAGAGCTTCTAGGGTTATGATTAAAGTTGAGTTGATCTTTCCTTGTTTTAGAGCTTCTCAATTGTTGTTTTTAAGTTTAAATGTGAGTTTTTGAACTCACATCTACGTCTATAGCTCTCATTGTTGTTAGGCATGAATTCCTAATATCTATTTCATGTTCAATTGCCTTTGATTTCAACTAGTTTGGTGAATTTTCCAATTTTAGTTTAAAAGTTAAAATTTATGAAATCCTACTATGGATGTTTGGTCATGTTGTTTAGGGTGTATCGAAGAGCCATAGGACTGGGTTGTCGCTTGGCATAAATCCCTAGCCTCCATCGCTCGTCCGATCGCCCCCGAATTGATTCGGTCATCATTGGCTTAGGCAAATTCTACCCAGGCCCAGGCAACCATACGTCTGGTTGAAATTTCCAGACGTCTGGTAGAGGTCTCTGAAAAAAAAGACATCGAACGCAAAGAAAAATGGTTGAGCCTAGGGTCAGACGTCTAACTTGTTGAATTATTGCCAATTTGCATGTTTTTATGCGAATTTCCATCTCTTATCGATTTTTGTTGATCCGGTTAGTTGTTGTCATTTATTATCGACTTTGATGACTTCTTTTCTGCATTGTTGGGAATACCCATTTGATGGATATGATATCGATTTTCATGGTTTTAATTCATATCGTCGAATGTGGATTTTTAGTGATAGATTATTTTTACAATCGTTTCTATGATTTGTCACTTTATAATATGAAGGTTTATATACTAGTAGTAAATACTCAAACTCTTTCACAAAAACAATTTCAACATTACTTTTAATACAAAGCTCGTTTTTAAAACCGTTTTCCAATCTATTAGTATATACAAACCTTTACTTCATTTGTATGAGAAATCCAATTAAACAACTTAGCAAAACAGGTGGCATGAAACGCTTGCGTTTACTTCATCGGTTAATTCTTGGACTAGTTCGTTTGAAATCTCGTGACAATTTTCTGGTGGAAATCAAAAATCTGTACGTAAATATTTAAGTTAAGCTAGTGGTTATGTGACATGAAGCTAAACTCATTTATTTACAAGATTAGTGTAATTTACACTTCTTTTTTATCAACGATGATCATTTTGTGACTTAGACTAGTGATATGCGATGTCTCTTTGTCCGCGTGAGGGACTATACCCCGTTCTGTGGAGTTTCGGCACAATTTGGTGGGGCAGCGACTCATAGTCTTTTGACCGTTCATGGAGCACTCTGCTCAATGAGTTTGTGCATAGGTCATATCTTTTTAGGTGCGTCGATGTTCGGCTCAATGAATCTGTTCATAGAGCATATCTTTTTAGGTGTGTTGATGTTCAGCTCATTCATCCCCAATGGGGGACTGTATCCCGTATTTTTATGGGTTAGCGACCCATGGGATAGTGTTCCCTTTATGATACACGTACTGGCGAGTTTTTGTGCTCCCATTTATGATAGACCTCCCCTTTTTTTTGACATTTGGATTTCTAGTTGATGATTTTTGGAATTTGTGTTTCACCAATACTTGTGATTTGCGTTAATAAGCTCTATCAATATTTCTGACATGGTGAATAAAATAAAGAATATGACATTCTTTTTTGGTATTTGAGTAGATTTTAGATATTGTATGATTTTCGTTGTTATCTTATATATTTGTCATATCTCTTGTCTTATCTCATCTTGCGTGATAATTATAGCTAGACTGATCTGTTTGTAATTTTTCTTCCTAAATAATACTCGGGTTAGATCGAGGTGTTTTAGATGCTTCCACGTAACTTCTTAGTAGGGATTAGCTTTTGACTTTTGGCTAACTATTTTAGCTTAGTAGTTTTTGTTTTTATACATTCGAGATAGAGACTCCTTGATGTATACTTATTCGTTTGTGTAGCACATATACCTATTCTTTTGTGATGTAGTAGGTCTTGTATGACCACACCTATGATGTTCACTTCTGCATTATATTTATATATTTTTCTGCCTTAGTGATATGAATATATGTGACTGATTTATGTTATGTTTATTTTATATTGATTCTGAAGGCACTTAGCACTGTGTAGTAGATTTGAGTTTGGATTGGATACGTCTAATTTCCTCTTGAAATGAAACGCTTGATATACTACTCTACGTATCGGTTCTCGCTCAAACCAATTACACAAATGGTCGCTCCTCAACAGCCTTATTCTTCATACTAGTTGACATTATTAGATCGTAGTGTCCTTGGCTAGTGTGAGTATAGAGGTGGGGCGTCACACCTGACCATTGACTTTAGAATATTACGGGATCGAAGTAAGCACGTATGCGAGAAAGTAGGCTTAGACACTATCTATTTTGCAAATTTAATATTTGATATAAGGCGTTTTGATTGCGAGGGTGTGCTAAGCATATGACACTAACACGAGGTTCGTCAGTATACATGACGCTTTAGGTGGGTGCCTGAGGCGCTGTATAGTCTAGCACTAATAGAAGGTTCATTAGTACATACGATATTAGGGTGTGACACAAGTAGTGTATGCCCAATGTGGTGCAATAAGTGGTGTTACTATTTAGCTATAGGACATGATGCTTTAGTGCGTCCTAAGTCACCTTCGTCGTGAGCCGGCTTTGCGGGATTCACTCAATGTGTAAGTACGATATATGTAGTCGTTGTTTGGGTAGTGCTGACCCAAGGGTGATATAAAATAGTATATATGTTATATAAGTATGGGAAGTTTGTTCCCCCACGCTTGATTTTGAATACTATGAGACTAAAATAAGCATGTATGTACGCAAGTAGGCTAAAACGCTATCTATTTTGCTAGTTTTGATGCAAGGGTGTGCTAAGCATATGGCACTAACATAAGGTTCCTCACTATGCACATCGATATTGGTGGATGCTTGGTGCGGTACATTGTCCGGCACTAATGGAAGGTTCCTCAATGCATTTGACAATTAGGTCATGACACTATAGATGGATTTCCGATGCGGTGCAATAATTGCGTTACCATCAAGTTATTGGACAAGAATTTTTAAGTGGTCCCTAAGTCGTCTTTGATGCTTGCAGACATTGCAGGATCCTCTCAATGTGTAAGTGCGATACATATAATCATTGTTTGGGTAATGCAGACTTAAGGGTAATATTATGTGTGATCTTATGTTAGAAGCAATCTAATAGATAATTAGTTGATCCATTGTTGATCTGTAGTTCGATCCTTGAGCATAGACCTGCAAAAGATATTTAGGTGTAGGTTTGTTTGAAACCCTATTTTTTAACCAACCCTAGTAAGTAATTCACAAACATGAGAAGTGCACTCTTGGTCTTGTGGAATATACATAAAGTTAATTGCATGTGACCACCATAAATAAGTAACACAATTCATTTTCCTAACTTTTATATAACTCACTCGTTTTCTTCCCTTTTTGCCCACCACAAGAGTACATGCCAACTAGTGAATTCGCCAGACAAAGTACGTTAAGGAAGGAGCTAGGCGCTGAGGATATATTAATCTTTTAATTTAATCTCCACATACTATTTGTGATATTTTATTCCGTTTTGACCTTAACTAGTTATTTTGGGAACTTCGTATATGGACTATGCAATATTGATACTACTATTTAAGATGTTTATTTTTAGTATATGTTTTAAATTATATCTTAGTATATGCATAATCTAGTGTTTTAAACCGATTGCTCATACTTCTTAGTACGATGCGAGTTCGAAAGTCACTTTAGGCGATGAATCGTTATGTTTGAAGGTGCAGGTTGTCTCACTAGTATCAAAGGATATGTCCAAGATACCTTAGATATTAGGTGCATATAAGAGATAGTATTTGTAATTTTATATTATATATGTACATACGCAACACCTTATAGATTTTGACTCATATGGTAGTTGTTGGCGTATCCCTTATATAAGCAAAAAATTGTGAGTTAAATTAAATGTTAAGATTATAATAGTAAAGGTAAAAGTAAGTACTTCGCATTTATTATAATATACTCCATAAACAAATGCTTGTAAAGGTTTCATATACCAACTAGAAATAATGAGTAAATTATGGATTTAAGGGTAAGTAGAAGAAAAGTAGTGCTCTTGGACCCATAGAAAACAAGTATGATGTTGATAAGGCGAAATAAAGACATGAAAGGAGGACTTCTCAAAGTTAGAGTAAATTTCCCTAGTTAAAGTGAAAGCTCTATCTATGTGTTATAAATAGTTGCAAAAACCTCATTTGACTTATAGCTAGAGCATTCCAACATTGGAGCTGGACACTATATTGAAGGATAGACTTGAGTTAACCATTTTTGAAGAAGAAGGGCTAAATCCTTATGCAATTAAAGCTTTGTTGGAAGTAGTTGGACTTGTGTAAATTAGGTCATTCTCAGCAACTCCAATTTAAGTATTAAACTATTCAAAATGCTTTCTATAAAGTTAGAAACATTAGATGTTTGATATTTTTAAAAGAAAATTAAATTGGTTTGTGATCACCTATGAAATACACGGACAAACTTTATGAAAAGTCATTTAAAAAGTAGGACTAAAAGAATTTTCGAAATGAGTTAGAAACATCAATATTTGAAATATTTAAGTTGGAATTTGAACTAGTAATTCCTTATTTTAAAGTTCAAGCATAGAAACAAAGTAATAAGTGAAAATGTGTAGGACTTATATAATGCAACTTATATACTAATGTAAAAGTGTGCACTGACAATTACACTAAGTAGAGTAAACTAACACAGTATAAATAAGAAAGATAATAAAAGCAAGCACACCGGATATTTTTTATTGGTTCGGACCTCTCGTCCTACATCTAGTCCCAAAGGTCCCCTTTGATATTTCCGTTGAACAAATAACTCTCACTTCGCCCGGAGGAATAGGCTAATGCAAAAGTAATTCTCTAACAATCGTGTGTTCCAAATAATACTAATTTTGACTGATCTTTCAATGATCTCCTTTGAGTATGTGAAAGTGAATACTTTGAGTTGGAGAAAGTAGTTTAATCAAAATGGTATTTGGATTATGATAGATTGAGATTATGTAAGCAAGATATGCACGAATTTGTAAATTGAAAGTTAAGAGAAAATCAAAAGAATAGAATTACTTCAATACTTAATCTTTGACGTATATATAGGTTTGATAGATGAAATGAGGAGTTGTTACTATTAAACAAACTCTGTTTGTTTTAATGGCTGCAACCGTTGAAGAAGAGATGTTATTATTCAATATGAAATGAAGCATCCTTTCATATTAGAGCAGTTTCTAGATGACAGACATCTGTGGATTTTCCACAGACGTCTGTGGCTTCAAGAAATAATTTCTTGAAAATATCCACAAATGTCTGTGGCACAGACGTCTGTGGTAAATAAAACTTGCACTAAAAACATTTAACATTGGCACTAAAAACTATGATAATAAAATAAGGCCATCCACAGATGTCTGTTGAAAAGCCACAGACGTCTGTGGCTTTTCAACAGACATCTGTGGATGGCCTTATTTTATTATCATAGTTTTTAGTGCCAATGTTAAATGTTTTTAGTGCAAGTTTTATTTATATATACTCTAGGAGACCTTACAATGTTTATCTCGGAGTCTTAATGCACTAGTATAACCTTACTAATCGTAGCATGGTCTATAAGTCTTTGTTTGTCTTCGAGTTCTAACATCTTTGAGCATGATGATCTCTTGTAATATATACCAGTAATCTCAATGAGATATATAATATATGTGATTATGTAGTTGTTGTCATTGAAACTATAGAATGGAAGTTCTAACATTCTTCTCCTTTTTGTTGACGACAACTATACAATCATTAGTTATGATAAAAATAAATTGCCCTTACTTTTGTCTCCCCCTATGTATAAGCTTATATTTCTCCCCCTTTGTCATTATCAAAACAAAATAAAAGAAATTATGCACACATAAAGTAGACATATAATCCTAGATATGTCAAAAAATAGAATATAAGATAAGTTATGGAGAACAAACATGAGTTTTAACAAGAGACATAAGTAATACAAAAATAAAATGAAGGCTAAATTACGTAGTTTAAAAAAGAAGAGGAAATAAAATAAGCTTGTGATACTGGTTTGAAGAATAGGAAAACCCACCATAATTTTCATAATACTCCCAGAATGCTGAAGGATCTTGCTCGTATGCTGCTAGCCAATTAGTTTGATCGTTATATTCTTCATTTTCTTGAATGGAAAGTCCTTGGAAAGCCATGTAATGTTGACGGTGAAATTGGTGAGTGTCAGACAAGGACATATCATAACTATCTTCTTCCTCCTCTTTAGGTTGTTCGTGCTCAATAGTCTTCCCTTTGTCTTGAGAAGTTCCTTCATGAGAAGTTTGAGCATGGTAAATTGGTGTTTGAGTTTGAAGAGGTGGTGTAGGTGAAGGAGAAGATGATGATCGAGAAGATGATCTGCCACATTCTTTTCTCATCGCTTTTCTTAATGTGAAAATGACCTTTTCTAAAGTTTTTTTTCATCTTAGTCATTCATGTTGAAAAAGATTGTTCCAAACTAGTCATTTTATTGTTCATAGCCTGTTGGTTAACCATGATTAACTTATGTTTTTTAAGTGTTAAATCACAGATCGATTTTTTTTTGCATTGGTTCAATGCGAGCTTCTTTAATCTCTGCATTGGAATAGTATTCAGTAGTACGACTAGAGGAGCCAAGTTGTTGTGAAGGACGAGGTGAATAATTTTGTTGAGGAGCAGGAGGAGGTTGAGGACCCGGATACATTTTGTTTCTGTTACATGGTCCACTGTGCCAGTGAGAGGATGGACGTGGTCGTTGGGATAGAAGCATTAAAGATAAATATCTTATACCGCTTGAGAGGGATTTCTTTAAAATGAAAAATATAAGAAGGTACCTCGAGGCCATGTAAGAGACGCACAATATATAGTGCATATATAATTATGCATCGCTGATGAGACCAAAAGCTTTTTACTTCATCATGAATAAACTTATCCTAATTTACTTGTATCCTTCAAATATAGCATAGAGGGCTTTTTGATCGTTTTCATATATTTGTTCATGACTTCCTAAGCGGGGAATTATCGTATTGCTTATCATACGATTTAATAATCTAACTTTTGGGTGTAAATAAATAGAAGTTAACTGTGGTATTCTATCCTCCCAAATTTTATGTGTTATTCCATCACATGTCCAACTTCTCTAGTTGGGGATTTCTTCTAGATCGAGTCTCCACGAGGAACAATCAAGTATACGACAAATTGTGTTTATGCTAATTTTCAAATACGATGATAAACACTTGTCCTTAACCAACCATCGTTATTCTCATACGTACGGATGTCATTACTACACAATTGGCGTTAAAAAGAAAGATTGCCACTTGATCAATTTGTACCTCGTTTTCGTCAAATTTGATTAAATCTCAACATCCTTAGGAGATAATGAGTTCTTTCATTCTATATTCGCCAAACTTGCATAATCAGTAAAATGGGCCGAAATGAAGCTTTTTGTTTTCGCTCTTCAAATCTCTTATTAGCAATCTTGTTATTTCGAAGCCATTCTTGAATGTGGGCATCGATGACTATGAGGATTTGATAAGATAAAGATTGACTTTTCTTTGATCATTTCCTAAACGGAATATTTACCATGATAGCCTTTTTAGAGCTTTAGAAACTAGGGTTTTACTGTAGATTTGAAGAAATTTTGGTGAATAGTTGAAAGGGTGGTAAAAAAATGAATATATAGGGTTGTAGCAACTGAACCCGAGGCTGATGACCGATGTCTATGGGGGTATCACAGACGTTTATGGTTTCAGAAAAAATTTCTGAAACTAGTCGCAGACGTTTGTGGGGTTATCACAAATATCTGAACATTTATGATCTTTGTTTGCAGAATATACCAGTTTTGGAAACTAAAATACTTTCATACAACATATAAACATATGAAATTACAATATTAAGCAAATGATTTAGATGAAGTGCTATCATAATCATAGTTTTTGTTTGAGTGGTCGAACTTTCTAATTTATTGTAAATCCCACGAATTCGCCTCAACCTTTGTTTCTTCAACTAATGGCTTTAGTGGAGACCAACTTAGATGAGCTGGAGTATCAATCCAGTCTTGGTTTGATGGTCCGGGCTTGAATAAATTTTTTGGTGTAACGTTATAAACTTCAACAAGAGTTTATTTTAAACGAGGAGTTTTCTAATGTATGCATTTTTTTGGTGAATGTCTATAAATTGCTAGAATGCATTTTTCGAGAAAGTTAAGTTTAGATCCTTGACGTCATTATTTGTAATACATTCCTCGCTGAAATCCCATTATTTCTTGTTGATAGTGGTATATTGCATCAACTTTGGCATTGAGAGATGTCGATTCAAGAACAATTGCTCATTTGGCTTTCTTTTCCTTAGGAGAACGCTGATGTGACAGTAGGTGATGCAATAATGTTTAGAGAGGCTGATTGAATTGATGGAGGTGTGGATTTAGTTGTTGATACATAGGCATTATTCGATGAAGGAAGTGAAAGTCGATAGTCGAATAAGTGGAGTTGTGATCGGAGGACATTTTGAATAGAAATGGTTTGAATATGGAGCTTGGTAAAAATATGCAATAAGTTTGCATAAAAAATTGGTTTATATAAAAGTTGTTTTACTATAACTCGAAGTTTATTTGTTAGAATAAAATATTAACCATAGAATTTTAATAGAAGTTGGTTAGCTTTCATGAGGATAAAATTATTTGTAATTAATTTTACAAACATTACATTGTGTAATTTATATGAGTTAAATAATTTTTTTATCGTAGTTTACTAATTAATTGTAAGAGCATATTTCTAGATCTCATCTTAATTTTATGATAGCTAGTTCGCTTAGGGGTTTGGTATAAATATCTGCTATTAGATTTTCGGTATTTACAAATTCATGTGATATAATTCCCTTTTCGATATTGTCTCTTAAGAAATGGTGATGAATATTAATATGTTTTGTTCGAGAATGATTAATAGGATTTTTTGATGAATTTATAGCACTAGTGTTATCACGATATATAGGAGAATTTTTTAAGGATTATCGAAATCTTGAACAGTTTGTTGCATATATATTACTTGTGCACAGGCTAAGGCTGCAGATATATCCCTGGCTTCATATGTTGAGAGGAGAGAAAATTTTGCCTTTTAAGAAACCATGAAACCAGAGACTGAATAATGAATTGACATGTTCCACTCGCACTTTTTCTATCTTTCTTGCAATCACCAAAATCTGTTTCACTAGTTCGAAAGTGCTGCCTTTAGGATAGAAAAGTATATGTTCTTGGTGTAGGTTAAATATCATAGAATTCTTTTAACCGCTTGATGATGTGACTCCTTAGATTGTGCTTGAAATCTTACACATACACATATGCTCATCATAATATTCTGTCTACTAGTCGTTACTACCATACTTGATATAATTTTTGATTGAAATCCTTTCTATTTTCAAAAAATTCATTGCATATTTTTTCATTAGTTGATCCAAAAATAATGTGATCATCATATATTTGTACAACTAGTATGTTTTTTTTCTTATTTTATAAATAAAGTAGAGTAAATTTTACCAATTTGAAAACCATACTTTTATAAGTGAGTTTTTAATCTTTTATACCAAGCACGAGGTGTTTGTTTTAATCCATATAGAGTCTTTTTAAGTTTAAGTACATGATCGGGATATTTCTCATGAACAAATGGCGGAGGTTTATTCAACATAAACCTTTTATTTTATAAAGTCATTTAGAAAAGCACTTTTTACATCCATTTGAAAAAGTTTAAAATTATGATGACATGCGAAAGTAAGTAATGTTTATATTGCTTCGAGATGTGCTACCAGAGCAAATGTCTCTTCATAAACAATTCCTTCTTCTTGATTATATTCTTGAGCCACTAATTTTGCTTTCTTTCGAACAATATTTCCATTTTCATCCACTTTATTTTTAAAGACCCATTTTGTTCCAATTACAGATTGATCATTTGGTCTTGGTACAAGTTTCCTAATCATTTCTTTCAAATTGATTAAGTTTTTCTAGCATTGCAATAATCTAAAAATCATTTGATGCTTTTTTATAATTTTTAGGTTCAAAATTTGATATAAGTGCAACATAACTCATTTGATTCAACTATTTTGTGGTTGATACTTTTGTGTTTAAATCACCGGTAACATTATTAGTTGGATGGTACTTTAATATCCTTGGTGATGAAGTTATCACATTATCATTATTGTTATTGATATTATTATTATTATTATTATTATTATTTTCATGTATAGATATATTACTTTTATTTATAACTTCTTCATCCTCATCATTTTTATTATTTTCAAAGTTTTCATCAAATGATACATGAAGGCTTGCTTCTATAATGTTTGTTCGTTTATTAAAAATTCTTTACGTTTTACTTTGATCCGAATAACTAACAAAAATTCCTTCATCGGCTTAGAATCAAATTTTCCTAGATAGTCATTTGTGTTTAAAATAAAACATTTTTATCCAAATACTTGAAAATACGATACTTTAGTTTCATTTTGAAACATGTTCCATAGCATGTGTTTTTAGTCATTTGTCTAAGTATTACACGATTCAATGCATAACATGCGGTAGCAACAGCTTCAACCTAAAAACTTTTTGGTAGGTTGCTACTATTTTGTAAGGTTCGTGCACACTCTTATAAAGTTTTATTTTTCCTTTCTACAATATAATTTTGTAATAGTGTATGTGGAAATGGAAAATTATGACTAATTCCCTTTTTGTTGCAAAATTTGTAAATAGTTAATTTTCAAATTCAGCTCTATGACCGCTTCGTATACTTTTACTTTTAAGTTCATCAAATGTGTAATTCAGTTAGCATTGACCATTTCAAAAGAGTGCCTTTTATGTTTTAAAATTAATATCCAAGCATATCTTGAAAATTTATCAATAATTACAAAAACATATTTATTTTGATTTATTGAGCATACTTGAGTTGGTCCGAATAAATCAAGATGAAGTAGTTTGGGAGATGGCTTTGTGGAGATTTTCTTTTCAGATTTAAAAGAACCTTTCTTTAATTTACCAAATTGACAAGCGTGGCACATGTTTTGACCTTGTAGTTGATTTTAGGTGATCATCCAAATAATTTATTTTTAGCTAGTTTTTTGATATTCTTAAAATTTATGTGACAAAAATGTTTATGCCATAACCACGGATCATTATGGTTTGCAGCTAAGCATAAATTTGTGTTGTTTTTAAAATTCATGTTTAAAACATATATGTTTCGATTTCTAAATCTTTCAAATTAGATTTTTATTTTTGTTAAAGGTATTGCATTAATTTTTCTCGAAATAAATTTTAAATCCTTTATCACATAATTGACCTATACTTAATAAGTTACATTTTAAATTTTCTACCAAAATACATTAGTAATACTAGGAGAATTAGAAATACCGATATTGTTGACTTCTTCAATGCTGACGACAAATCTTTTGAATTATCTTCGAATGTCACAGTTACACCATCGATATATGTTATATTAGATAACATATGAGCATTTCAGACATGTGCTTGGAGCAACCACTATCAAGTATCCATTTCTCTTTATATTTTAATTTAATTTTGGGTACCTAAAAAATAAGGAAAATTTAATTGGTACCCACATTCTTTGTTTAGGGTCCTACGTATTAGTGGAAGATGGTAGCCATATCTATAAGGATTTGGTTCCTTTAGAAATGTAATTATTGTTATCTACGAATTTATTAAAATATTCATCAATATACTTTTGTCTAATAAGTTTTTTATTTGTTTTAGGAATCCATATTTTGATCATAATTGTGTATGAATTCCTAATCTTAGCTTCTAACTTCGGCTTTTTGAATTTTACGTATAATGTGCTTTAATTCTTTGACATTTGTTTGGTTTTAAAAACCAATCCATTTCGTTTCCAGATGGTTTAGATAATTTAATCAAATTTTCTAAATTTTGTTTTCCTTTGTTCAAATTTGTTACATTACTTGTTGTTTTATCTATCTTTCTTTTAAGATCACAAACTTCAATATTGCTAGAATCTAAATTTGCTTGTAATTCTAGTTTTTCTTTTTCATGATTAACTTTTTGTGATGACCCGGAATTTTGGGCAATATCAATTTAATAATCTGTATTAATAATTAAATTGATTTTATATTTTTTGTTAATAAGATTTAAATTGATTTAATAATCTTCTTTTAATAAATATTTTATTAGTATATTTAATCTTTTAAAAGCTAATAAAATGTTTTCTATCTATAATGTATATATATTTTTATATATTGTAAATAGATAAGCTTTGTTTTAAATTTAACAAATAAAATCTTGTTTTAGAATTTAAGTATATTTTTAGTTATTTGGAAATTTTGATTTAAATTAATATTAAGCTTTTCAAAGTTAGTTAATAAATAACTATATGGTTTTAAATACTTAAGATAAGTATTAATTGTTTAAATTATATCTTATCTTAAGTTTAAATTTAAATAAAGGGTTTTGTTATTTTCTTTTTAATGTTACTTGATAAATATGATTTGTAATTAGATATAAAAAGTTTAGAATACAATTTACAAATAAAACATTAAGTCATTTTAGTAAGATAAGTAATAAGTAATTTATAATCTCTTTTATAAATTATTTAAAATTTATAAATTTGTTATTTTTAAATAATAAATACAATGTATTGTTTTATATAAATAATAAATAGATTTTTCATAAAAATAAAATTGTTATTTCAATTTGAATTTGTGTAGTTATATTTATATATAACTTGATTTTTAAATTTGACTTTTGACTTTGGTTTGAATTTGAATTTAAAGTTTTGAAATTCAAAGATTGATATTTTAAATTGTTTTGGATTTTAAAATATACGTATAAACTTTTATTTATAAATATAATTAGTTTTGTTTCTTTAAAACAATTTATATATACAAATAAGTATTTAATAAATAAAGAAAAGGCTTTTATTTACTTTTAAATTAAATAAAAACAAATAAAATTACTTATAAGACATATGTTAATATATTAAGTGGTATAATAGACAAGTGTTAAATAATAAACTATTTTAATGACAAGTGTCCTTTTAGTTTTTGACTTTCTTTTATTCTTTTTAAATAAACCATTTATACTTATAAAACATGTTTTCTTCATTCCCTCATTTTTTCTAATCTTCATTTTTTCAAAAGCTAAGATAAAAGTTTCAGCTGAATCAAAACTGAAAATCAAATCTATAATCAAACTCCTCAAGCCAGAAACCAAAGCAAATCATTTTCCTGTAATCTCATCTTCAAAAGCAAACCAAAATCATGCTCAAATCTGAAAATTTCCTCCTCAAACTAAATACAAATCAAAGCCTGCATGTTTTAAATTCTGCGCATCTACATTTTTCCAAATCTGAGAACAAAACATGCAAAGCATTTTTAACTCAAAGGCTTGCATTTTTGTTCAAATCTGAGCATATGCATTTCAAAACTGAGAAAAAAAACTTGCATGCATTCTTAAAGATGGAGATTTTCAAAGTCTGTTCTTTTGCTAACTTGAGAAGTATCAAAGCATTTTCTTTTCAACTTGAGTTTTAAAGCAAGCAAGTAAAATCTGAAGCAAGATCAAGCCTGCATGCAAATCTAAACAACAAGCAACATTAAGTTTTATCAAAAAACAAAGAAGATTTGACATTTCCAGCAACTTCAAATTTGATGCCCTATTCTTCATCATCTTTATAAGATGAGTAACATCACAATTTAAAGAGTTTAAATATATAATTATGTTGCATGTTCATCTCTGAAACAAGTATGTTTGTGAATGAATTTATAAGTATAGCTTTGTGTATATATATGAAAATATTGGTGTGCATGCTGTGTATCTGTATTCTTCTTCTCTGATTTTAGTTCCAGGCTCAAGATCAAATCAAAATCCACTTGCTTTTGATCCAATCTATGTTAAGACTTAAGTCCTGAACAAAATATGATTGTTATATCATAGGTTTTAGTTTTAAAATTTGTTTAAGTAAAAACAATTGTGTATTGTCTCTGTAAATTTAAAACATCAGTGCATGCTCAATAAAAGTAAAACTCAAACATAATAATTTATAGATTCAGGATTATAAATCGAATTCCTAAACTAAAACTTGATTTTTAAAACTAGAATCATGATTTTTAGTTAAGTTTTGAATGAGCAGTTCTAGTTCATCAGAAAATAGGAATTGGGGGATTTTCTGGTGATCTATTTGATTTTGGAGGTCGGGGTTTCTTCTGGTCGTAGTAGGATGATCAGTGAGTGGAGAAAAAAAAATGGATGGGTGTTTAGATGATCGTGGCGATGGTGGTTGGTCGATTGAGTTTCTAAACCTAGTTTAGGCCGGGTCAAGAGTTTGTGACCATCTCGGTATCTCTGAGTGATCGAGTGCTATAAGTTTCAAGGTGATGATAGCTTTGATGCTGAAGGAAGTTTAGCTGGAGTCGCTGATGCTCTAATGATTGGAGAGATGAGTTCGAGAAGTTTTAGGTTTTGGATGGTGGTTCCAGTTTGGATTTGAATGACCTGAATCTGATCTCAAGGGGGTAATCAAAGGTTCTGGTGATCGAGATAGGATGTGATGGTGATCGATGATTTGTTTAAGTCATCATGGTTGATCGGAGATGGGTAGATGGCCGGTGCATGTGCACTGTGCACATTTTCTGGTGATGTTGATTTTTGGGTTTGAGCAGAGTTTGTACTCGAGTTTTACTTGAGTAATTTGAATGGTTGGCCCAAAGTAGGAAGGGTTTGGACTCGAAGCATGTTAGGTTGGCCTCGGGTCATTTTGATTTGTTATAGGTTTCTTTAAAAAAACTGTCTGTTTTAAAATTTTAAACTAGTTTTAAAATTTGAAACAAGATTTTTAAACAAAGTTTGAAATCAGAATTTAAAGTAGGAATTCAAAATAACTTTCGAATCTTAGTTTGAAATAAATAAAGTTTTATAAAATTTAAATATTTAAACAACTTTAAGGTGTAAAGTATATTTTAAAATGTTTTGAATTTAATTAAATTTGGTTTAAAAAATCATAAAAATTTCTTTGTATGATAAATTTTCTTTAACATTTGATTTTAAAAGGTTTTAACTTGGTATAATTTGTTAAAGTTAAATTTGTAATTATTTCAAATCTTTAATTTGAAATGGAATTTAAAAGTGAAGATGAAAGTAAAATGTTTCCAAATGTGTTTTGAATGATAATTATCATTAATAAGGAAATGTTTTTATAAGACTTAATGATTTATGATAAATTAAATTAGTAAGGTAATTAAAATGAATAATTAACTAATTCAATTAATTGATTATTTGGGTTAATTAATTTAGTAATTAAGGGATTGAATTAATTAATTAAGGTTTAATTTAATTAATTAAAGACTAATTAAATGGTAATTAAGGATCATTAATTAATTAAATTATATTTTAATTAGTAATTAGGGATTAATTAATCAAGTACTTTAAGATTAATAAAGTTATAGTTAACGCTTAATTAATTAAATAATTAGTGATTAATTAAATGGTTATTAAAGATTAATTAATTTGTAATTAATAATGATTAATTTAAGTTAATTACTTGAGAAAAGTAATTAAAGAATTGTTAATAGTTAATGAAGGTCGTTAACTTAAAATTATTTAATAATTAATTAATATGATTAATTTTAATAATTAATTAGATTAATTAATTAAGGATAATCATTTATGGAATTGTTTAAGTGTAATTACTTAATGAAAGTAATTAGTTACTCATTGTAATTAATTAAGTTAATTTGATTAGTTTAAATTAATTAATTAAGTTTAATTAATTTAGAATAATCAATGGATAGTTTGATAGATAATTACTTAATGTAATAATGAAGAATAATTACTTAGAGAAGTAATTAAGATGAGTAATTACTGGATGTAATTAATTGAAGCATGGAAGAGTTTTGGGATTAATTGCTTTGTGTAATTAATATGAAGGATAATTACTTGGTGAAAGTAACTAATAATAATTACTTAGTGTAATTAACTTAAGAATTGATTAATTAAGTGATTCGAAAATATTTAAGTTATGTAATTAATTAAGGGTAATTAATTACTAATGAGATTAATCAAGGGTGATTAATATATATAATTAATTAAAGATTAATTATTAAATGTAATTAATTTAGAAGTAATTAATTTATTTAATAAAGTAATTAAGGGTAGTTAATTACTGAATGTGATTAATCAAGGGTGATTAATAAATATAATTAATCAAAGATTAATTATTAAATGTAATTAATTTAGGAGTAATTAATTTATTTAATAAAGTAATTAAGGATAGTTAAATACTGAATGTGATTAATCAAGGGTGATCAATAGATGTGGTTTAATTACTGATTAATTACTTAATGTATTAATTTAACTAGTATAATTAAAAATGTAATTATGGATCATTAATTAATATAATTAATGACGTAATTAAAGATTGATTAGTTAAGATTAATTAATCAATAATAAGCGATTAAAGAGTAATTAATTAATGTAATTAATTAAGGACGAATGTAGTTAATTATATTTAATTAATTAAGGAAGTAATTAAGGTTAATTACTGTATTTGGTCAAGAATAATTAATTTGTGAAATTAATTAAAGGATAATTACTTGAATGTAATTAAAGGATAATTAATCAGGGATGATTAATTAAGGTGGATAATTAGAGAATGATTAATTAATTGATTTGTAATTAATTAGTGGTTATGTAAGCAAGTTTATAATGATGAAAGTAATTAATTTAATTCATTTTAAATTAATTAGAGATGAAGTAACTAGTTTGATTCATTTTAAATTAATTATAGTGTGATTAATCCTGGCTTATGTATGGATGGATGATATTGTTTGCCTTGAATGGTTTGAGATCTCAGATATGAGATAAGTAATGCTGTGTGATATGGATGCATTGGTTGAAGTGTGATGATAATATGAATTATCTATTGTGATGATAATGTAGGTTATCTATTGTGAATTATCTATCTGTGTGAATATAGATATGAATGGAGTTGAATTGTTTTAAACTTTAAAACAACTTGGACCTAAAAGATGGCGTTTTGGATTTCGATGAGACCGGGATCGGGTTTCTAGATTTGGATATCCGAAAACCACATCGATCCAAATTAACGATAGGTCGTGAATGTCAAGTGAAAAGGAAGATTCAGAGTGCAAGGGTTATCGTTGTTAACTCTGAGGGTGATTCCAAAATGAATGTAACGAGATAATGCCTTCGGTTTTGTTCGAACTCGGAACGAACTTGTATGGATTGAATGCTTTCGGAACATCGTCAGGTGGACGATGAGCATTCTAAGAGATGTGTTCTCTAAAGGTAATCGTAGCCTCAAGCCTCATCAACCGGGAATGGCTAAAACAAGGGAGGTACAGCAAGGCTAAGTGGGTCATGCCCAAGTAGGACGAGATTTTTTCCTGTCTAGAGGTCCCTTTTTATTCGGCTGTGTGGGAAGTTGGTAGCGACAACTGCTGGGGTTGTCTTGTTCGAGACTGTCCAGTAAGGGATAGTTCCGGCCTTTTGTTGCAGGGGATTGGGAGTAATCCTCGGTGTGGTGATCTAGGCCCCGTACTATAACGGGCGGTACCCCAGTAGCCTTGCCATTGATGGAAACCCATTCTTCCTGCGTGCCCTTACGGTTTTGATTGTATTACCCACTTTTGTGGCTAGTAGCTGGAATTTAATCATGTAACAATTTCAGCTATTTCTTATTTATTTGAAAACCCTAGACCCTATTATAATATCACTGGATTTCCTGTCAAATGTTTTGGTTCGCGCAAGGTAAAAACTTTTCCATGTTTATGTATGGGAAGTCTTACGTGATACCTTTTGTTTTCAAAGGTTTTTTTAAAAGTTAAGCAACTTTAACCTGTTACTCACACCAGACGCATGTCTGACCCGGAGTTTATTTTCTGTTTTCTTAAACTCTTGGGTACTCAAATTTTTACGAGTAGCCAAGGGATTCAGGTTAGCTTTGATGAATATTGGAGGTGCAAGGCGTTTGATATATAGTTTCTGTTGTGTGTTCTCTAAGTCATTTGTTGTGTTGTATTGAGTTATAATAACTAGGCAGGTGTTTATAACTGTCTAGCATTTGTTTTATATGTTGTGTAACTCTGATAGATGTTGTATACTATATAATATCTTATGTGCTATATTATTTTTCGTTCGTTCCGCTGTGAGTATCTGATGTGGTTGAGTTTCTTCTTTCCTTTCTTTCTATTCTCTATCCCTTTCTTTCTTAGTCATGATACCTCTTTCTGGATAGTGAAGGACAGGTGGTGACAGTTGGTATCATAGCGCTAGGTTGAGTGAATACCTAGGCTTTGGAGTGATTTCTTTCTTGAGAGAGCGTATTTGCAATTTTGATATAATATATATATATATATATATATATATATATATATTTCAACCTATTTGATTGGGTTACCTGTTCGGGTTTTCCAATATAAGTTATAAAGGTAGATAAGGTAGTGGTGCGTGTAACACAACTACTACCAAGTGAAGGAGTCTAAATGTTGAGGTTGGAAGTGTATCTGTCGAGACTGCAGACCCAATAGCGTCTCGAGTAAGCTTTCTAGGGTGTAAGGATCTCATCAATCTTTGAAGGAAACCTTTTAAAGGTTCAGAGTCTATCTTTGAAGTTGGATGAGTAGAGTTTGGATTTGTCGATTGTGTAGAAGCGAATGATGGTATCTTGATACCTCAGGAAGTAGTAGCTGAGTGATGAGATGCAGTAACTATGGATGTTTTTGAAGATGTTTCTTTGGAACAAGTTTAAGGAGGTGTGTCTGCTTCGTTGATGTGGCTGAGTTCAGCTGATTGTTTGTGTTTGGCTTTAAGGTCTGAGTTTCTCGAAGAGCTTATGGATTAGGAAGTCTTTGGGCATCTGTGCAGCAGTGCAACTCAGAGTATTCTGTGTGCCAGCAAGAAGGTCTTCTGGTTAGCAGTTTTCTGAGGTGGAGTTCAGAAGCAGCAGAGTGGATCCATTTCTTCGATGGATTGGATAGATAAGCGTAAGCTTTTCTGATTTGTATAGAGAGAACGGTTTTCTTTGGAATTAGGCTGGGTTGATCGCAAAAGTGACTTGCGATAGTTGAGTGTTCTCTTGGGTTATCTCTGCATGGGATCGAAGCATCTCTTGGGAGTAATTCTGATGGTTCAACTTAGTAGAAGGATGGTTCCTAGAGATAAAGTTTGGTGAAGCAGCTCAGGATTGGTGGAATTTCTGAGTTTTCTTTATGGATCTGTTGAACCATATTTATGGAAGGTATTGTCCAGTCTGTGCTCGTGTTCATCATCATCATTCTCATCTACTCCAGATCATAGTTGTGTAGCGGAAGCAGTTTGGAAGTGCATCTATTTTGTCTTTTCCGGATAGGAGAGGTAAGATCAGTCTTCTGATGTTTGTGGAATAGAGGTTGTGTTCTTGATTTGGATTGATCGTGGGAGGATCATTTTGTTGAGTTGTCTTGATCCATTTTGTTTCTTGAGGTATCAGCAAGGGTGAGCTGATCAGGGAGGATATAGGCATCCCAGGATTGTCAGAAGAGTTTTGAGGATAAGAGACGAAGGAATTTGGATTCCGGAGTCGGAGATTTGATTTTGAGTAAGTTTTCTCCGATCCAAGGAGCTATAAGATTGGGTAAGTCTGGGAAGCTAGCTCCGAGGTATCTTGGATTTTTTCTGTATTCTTGTGAGGATAAGTGTTTGATCTTCTGGGTTGAATTTCCAGTTTGGATAACTGGGATTCGATGAGTTTCACGTATCTCTGAGGGAGTACGTGTTTGATCTATCTCTGGTTGTGGAACCAGCAGTTCAGGAGGTTTGGTGGTTGAGTCAGACTTAAATGTAGTTTGGTATCCTGTTTAGTTTTGCAGATCTAGTTGTATAGGAGCTCTATAGCTTCTTCGTATAGATTGTTTAGATTCTGTAGAGCGAGTATTCCGGTATTTATACCTAGGAAACTCGAGGAAATTCTATCCAGAATTTTGTCTGGATAGTTAAATTTGTTTGATTGGATAAATTGGTTGCTGTGGTTATTAGCATATGGTTGATAATATATGCTTGTGGTTTAAAATTAAAATCTTAATGAGATTATTAAATTACCTTTGCTTTTAAATTTCGGGGACGAAATTCTTTTAAGGGGGGAGGAATGTGATGACCCGGAATTTTGGGCAATATCAATTTAATAATCTGTATTAAAAATTAAATTGATTTGATAATTTTTGTTAATAATATTTAAATTGATTTAATAATCTTATTTTACTAAATATTTAATTGGTAAATTTTATCTTTTAAAAGCTAATAAAATGTTTTCTATCTATAATGTATATATATTTGTATATATTGTAAATAGATAAGCTTTGTTTTAAATTTAACAAATAAAATCTTGTTTTAAAATTCTAATATATTTTTAGTAATTTGGAAATTTTGATTTAAATTAATATTAAGCTTTTCAAAGTTAGTTAATAAATAACTATATGGTTTTAAATACTTAAGATAAATATTAATTGTTTAAATTTTATCTTAGCTTAAGTTTAAATTTAAATAAAGGGTTTATGTTATTTTCTTTTCAATATTACTTGATAAATATGATTTGTAATTAGATATAAAAGTTTAGAATATAATTTACAAATAAAACATTAAGTCATTTTAGTAAGATAAGAAATAAGTAATTTATAATCTCTTTTATAAATTATTTAAAATTTATAAATGTGTTATCTTCAAATAATAAATATAATGTATTGTTTTATATAAATAATTAATAGATTTTTATAAAAATAGAATTATTATTTCAATTTGAATTTGTGTAGTTATATTTATATATAACTTGATTTTAAAATTTGACTCTTGACTTTGGTTTGAATTTTAATTTAAAGTTTTGAAATTCAAAGATTGATATTTTAAATTTTTTTGGTTTTAAAATATATGTATAACCTTTTATTTATAAATATAATTAGTTTTGTTTCTTTAAAACAATTTATATATATATAAGTACTTAATAAATAAAGAAAAGGCTTTTATTTACTTTTAAATTAAATAAAAACAAATAAAATTACTTATAAGACATATGTTAATGTATTAAGTGATATAAGAGACAAGTGTTAACTAATAAACTATTTTAATGACAAGTGTCCTTTTAATTTTTGACTTTCTTTTATTCCTTTTAAATAAACCATTTATACTTATAAAACTTGTTTTCTTCATTCCCTTATTTTTTCTAATCTTCGTTTTTTCAAAAGCTAAGGTAAAAGTTTCTGCTGAATCAAAACTGGAAATCAAATCTATAATCAAACTCCTCAAGCCAGGAACCAAAGAAAATCATTTCCCTGTAATCTCATCTTCAAAAGCAAACCAAAATCATGTTCAAATCTGACAATTTCCTCCTCAAACTAAATACAAATCAAAGCCTGCATGTTTTAAATTCTGCGCATCTACATTTATTCAAATCTGAGCACAAAACATGCAAAGCATTTTCAATTCAAAGCCTTGCATTTTTGTTCAAATCTGAGCATCTGCATTTCAAAACTGAGAAAATAAACTTGCATGCATTCTTAAAGACAGAGAGTTTTAAAGTCTGTTCTTTTGCTAACCTGAGAAGAATCAAAGCTTTTCTTTTCAACTTGAGTTTTAAAGCAAGCAAGTAAAATCTGAAGAAGATCAAGCATGCATGCAAATCTAAACAACAAGCAACATTAAGTTTTATCAAAAACAAAGAAGATTTGACATTTCCAGCAACTTCAAATTTGATGCTCCGTTCTTCATCATCTTTATAAGGTGCGTAACATCACAATTTAAATAGTTTAGATATATAATTATGTTGCCTATTCATCTATGAAACAAGTATGTTTGTGAATGAATTATAAGTATAGCTTTGTGTATATATATGAAAATATTGGTGTGCATTTTGTGTGTCTGTATTCTTCTTCTCTGATTTTAGTTCCAAGCTCAAGATCAAATCAAATTCCACTTGCTTTTGATCTAATCTGTGTTAAGACTTAAGTCCTGAACAAAATATGATTGTTATATCATAGGTTTTAGTTTTAAAATTTGTTTAAGTAAAAACAATTGTGTATTGTCTCGGTATCTCTGAGTGATCGAGTGCTATAAGATTCAAGGTCATGATAGCTTGGATGCTGAAGGAAGTTTGGCCGGAGTTGCTGGTGCTCTGATGATCGGAGAGATGAGTTCGAGCAGTTTTCAGGTTTTGGATGGTGGTTCCAGTTTGGGTTTGAATGACCTGAATCTAATTTCAAGGGGGAAATCAACAGTTCTGGTGATCGAGATAGGATGTGATGGTGATCGATGATTTGTTTAAGTCATCATGGTTGATCGGAGATGGATTGATGGCTGGTGCATATGCAATGTGCACATTTTCTGGTGATGTTGATTTTTAGGTTTGATCAGAGTTTGTACTCGAGTTTTACTCGAGTAATTTGAGTAGTTGGCCCGAAGTAGGAAGGGTTTGGACTCGAAGCATGTTAGGTTGGCCTCGGGTCATTTTGATTTGTTACAGGTTTCTTTAAAAAAAAATGCCTGTTTTAAAATTTTAAACTGGTTTTCAAATTTGAAACAGGATTTTTAAACAAAGTTTGAAATCAGAATTTAAAGTAGGAATTCAAAATAACTTTTGAATCCTAGTTTGAAACAAATAAATTTTTATAAAATTTAAATATTTAAACAACTTTAAGGTGTAAAGTATATTTTAAAATGTTTTGAATTTAATTAAATTTGGTTTAAAAACTCATATAAATTTCTTTATATGATAAATGTTCTCTAACATTTGATTTTAAAAGGTTTTAACTTGGTTTAATTTGTTAAAGTTAAATTTGTAATTATTTCAGATCTTTAATTTGAAATGGAATTTAAAAGTGAAGATGAAAGTAAAATGTTTTCAAATATGTTTTGAATGATAATTATCATTAATAAGGAAATGTTTTTATAAGACTTAATGATTTACGATAAATTAAACAAGTAAGGTAATTAAAATGAATAATTAACTAATTCAATTAATTGATGATTTGGGTTAATTAATTTAGTAATTAAGGGATTGAATTAATTAATTAAGGTTTAATTTAATTAATTAAAGACTAATTAAATGGTAATTAAAGATCATTGATTAATTAAATTAGATTTTAATTAGTAATTAGGTATTAATTAATCAAGTAGTTTAAGATTAATAAAGTTATAGTTAACACTTAATTAATTAAATAATTAGTGATTAATTAAATGGTTATTAAAGATTAATTAATTTGTAATTAATAATGATTAATTTAATTTAATTACTTAAGAAAAGTAATTAAAGAATTGTTAATATTTAATGAAGGTCGTTAACTTAAAATTACTTAATAATTAATTAATGTGATTAATTTTAATAATTAATTAGATTAATTAATTAAGGATAATCATTTATGTAATTGTTTAAGTGTAATTACTTAATGAAAGTAATTAATTACTCACTGTAATTAATTAAGTTAATTTGATTAGTTTAAATTAATTAATTAAGTTTAATTAATTTAGAATAATCAATGCATGATTTGATAGATAATTGCTTAATGTAATTAATGAAGAATAGTTATTTAGAGAAGTAATTAAGATGAGTAATTACTGGATGTAATTAATTGAAGTATGGTAGAGTTTTGGGATTAATTGCTTTGTGTAATTAATATGAAGGATAATTACTTAGTGAAAGTAATTAATAATTAATTACTTAGTGTAATTAATTTAAGAATTGATTAATTAATTCATTTGAAAATAATTACGTGATGTAATTAATTAAGGGTAATTAATAACTAATGAGATTAATCAAGGGTGATTAATAAATATATTTAATTAAAGATTAATTATTAAATGTAATTAATTTAGGAGTAATTAATTTATTTAATAAAGTAATTAAGGGTAGTTAATTATTGAATGTGATTAATCAAGGGTGATTAATAGATATAATTAATTAATTATTAATTGTAATTAATTTATTTAATAAAGTAATTAAGGGTGGTTAATTACTGAATGTGATTAATCAAGGGTGATTAATTGATGTGGTTTAATTAATGATTAATTACTTAATGTAATTAATTTATATAGTATAATTAAAAATGTAATTAGGGATCATTAATTAATATAATTAGTGATGTAATTAAGGATTGATTAATTAAGATTAACAAATTAATAATAAGCGATTAAAGAGTAATGAATTAATGTAATTAATTAAGGATGAATGTAGTTAATTATAATTAATTAATTAAGGAAGTAGTTAAGGTTAATTACTGTATTTGGTTAAGAATAATTAATTTGTGAAATTAATTAAAGGATAATTACTTGAATGTAATTAAAGGATAATTAATCAGGGATGATTAATTAAGGTGGATAATTAGAGAATGATTAATTAATTGATTTGTAATTAATTAATGCTTATGTAAGCAAGATTATAATGATGAAAGTAATTAATTTAATTCATTTTAAATTAATTAGATATGAAGTAATTAATTTAATTCATTTTAACTTAATTATAGTGTGATTAATCCTGGCTTATGTATGGATGGATGATATTGTTTGCCTTGAATGGTTTGAGATCTCAGATATGAGATAAGTAATGTTGTGTGATATGGATGCATTGGTTGAAGTGTGATGATAATATGAATTATCTATTGTGATGAAAATTTAGATTATCTATTATGAATTATCTATCTGTGTGAATATAGATATGAATGGAATTGAATTGTTTTAAACTTTAAAACAATTTGGACCTAAAAGGCGGCGTATCGGATTTCGATGAGACCGGGATCGGTTTCCAGATTTGGATATCCGAAAACCACATCGATCCAAATTAACGATAGGTCGTGAATCTCAAGTGAAAAGGAAGATTCAGAGTGCAAGGGTTATCATCGTGAACTCTGAAGGTGATTCCAAAATGAGTGTAACGAGATAATGCCTTCGGTTTCGTTCGAACCCGAAACGAACTTGTATGGATTGAATGCTTTCAAAACATCGTCAGATGGACGATGAGCATTCTAAGAGATGTGTTCTCTAAAGGTAATCGTAGCCTCAAGCCTCATCAACTGGGAATGGCTAAACAGGGGAGGGGCAGGAAGGCTAAGTTGGTCATGCCCAAGTAGGACGATATTTTCCATTGTCTAGAGGTCCCTTTTTTCGGCTGTGTGGGCAGTTGGTCGCGACAACTGCTGGGGTTGTCTTGTTCGGGACTGTCCGGTAAGGGATGATTCCGGCCTTGTGTTGCAGGGGATTGGGAGTAATCCTCGATACGGTTATCTAGGCCCCGTACTGTGACGGGCGGTACCCCAATAGCCCTGCCATTGATGGAAACCCATTCTTCCTACGTGCCCTTACGGTTTTGTTTGTACTACCCACTTTTGTGGCTAGTAGCTGGAATTTAATCATGTAACAATTTCAGCTATTTCTTATTTATTTGAAAACCCTAGACCCAATTATAATATCACTGGATTTCCTATCAAATGTTTTGGTTAGTGTAAGGTAAAAACTTTTCCATGTTTATATGTGGGAAGTCTTACGTGATACCTTTTGTTTTCAAAGGTTTTTCTAAAAGTTAAGCAACTATAACCTGTTACTCACACCGGACCCATGTCTGACCCGGAGTTTATTTTCTGTTTTCTTAAACTCTTGGGTACTCAAATTTTTTACGAGTAGCCAAGGGATTCAGGTTAGCTTTGACGAATATTAGAGGAGCAATGGAGCAGGAGGCTTCGGCGATTGATATATAGTTTCCGCTGTGTGTTCTCTAAGTCATTTGTTGTGTTGTATTGAGTTATAATAACTAGGCAGGTGTTTATAACTGTCTAGTATGTGTTGTATATGCTGTGTAACTCTGATAGATATTGTATACTATGTAATATCTTATGTGCTGTATTATATGTCATTCGTTCCGCTGTGAGTATTTGATGTAGTTGAGTTTCTTCTTTCCTTTCTTTCTATTCTCTATCCCTTTCTTTCTTACTCATGATACGTCTTTCTGGATAGTGAAGGACGGGTCGTGACACTTTTTCTAACTTATAATTTTCTGAATCTGTAATAAGATCTCATTTTGGGATAATAACGTTGCATATTTTTTGAATAATTTCAATTCTTCTTCTAAGATAATTTTTTCATCTTTTAATAATTCAATTTCTAATTCTGCTCCAGCTAAATTTCCTACATATTCCTTCTTAATTTTTTGATTCTCTATATGTATCATCTAATTCAATGCTAATTTCCATTATCTCCTCATAAGTAAGTTCAGGATGTACCTCGTCAGTGTTAGCCATAAAACACACATTTGCTTATTCCGGGTCACTTTCATTATCATTGTCAGATAAAGAAGATGAATCCGAATCGTCTCGTGTTACTTGAAAGCTCTTTTCTTTTTCTTGAATTTTTCAAACTTTCTTTTCTTTTTATCATTACTGAGTTCTGGCAATCCTCCTCCATGTGACCAAATTCGTCACACTCATAGTATTTAATTGATGTTTGATTTCAGGAGTTTGATTTGCCCCCATTTTAAAATCTGGTTATCTTCTTGAACTTCTTGAATTTGTCGTATTTTTTGGCAACAAAAATAATCCCATCTTCGTCTAAATTCGAATCTTCATTACTTTCTTGGAATGCTATGTTTTTCTTTTCATGATTTTGATCCTTTCTAACCTGCAAGTTAACTTCATACGACATCAGTTCAATTAGCTCTTCAACTTTGAATTGAGAAAGATCATTAGCTTCTTCGATGGCTAAAATTTTTCTTTCCCATTCATTTGTCAAAGAGTTTAAATTCATGTTTTAAATCAAAATCTATGAATTTGAATCCAAATGGCATGAGATCATGTTGAATGATTTGAAATCTAGCATACATATCAACAATTGATTCATTTACTTTCATTTTGAAAGATGAAAATTGGTTTCGTAAAATAGAGATTTTAGTTTTCTTGACTTTAGTTGTGCCTTCATGTATGACTTATAAAGTGTGCCATATGTCATTTGCAGTGGTGCAAAGCATGGTAGGTAAAACTCAATTTTTTTGAAGTGAGCAAAACAGTACATTCATAGTTTTGGCATTGTTAGATGTCGCAGCTTTTTGTGCTTCATTCCAAGTGCTAATGTCGGTGTTAGGTGCTTCATATTTGTTTTGATTTGTTAGCCATATTTCTAACCCATTTACTTTTACAAAAATTCTCATATGAGTTGACCAGTAAGCATAGTTAGAACCAGTAAGTAGTGGAGGTCGTACAGTTGATTGACCTTCTTCAAAAGTGCTTGCCATATTAATAATTTTTCAACTACGTGTTACTGTAGATTGAAATGCCCATGCTCTGATACCAGGTATTTTATACTAAGTAGAGTAAATTAACAGAGTATAAATAAGAAAGATAATAAAAGCGACCATAGCAGATATTTTATACTTGTTTGGACCTCCCGTCCTACGTCTAGTCCCTAAGCTCCTCTTCGGTATTTCCTTTAACCAAATACCCTCACTTCGTCCAGAGGAATAGGCTTATACTAAAAACTAATTCTATAACAACTGTGCGTTCTAAATAACATGGATTTTGACTGATAGTACAAATCTTCCTATGATCTCCTTTGAGTATGTGAATGTGAATCTTTGAGTTGTAGGAAGTAGTTTAAAAAACGGTATTTTGATTATGATAGATTGAGATTATGTAAGCATGAAATGCACGAATTTGTATATTGAAAGTTAATAGGAAATCAAAAGAATAGAATTATTACAATTTGCAAACTTTGAAATATATATAGGTTTGAATAGATGCATATGAGGAGTTGTTACTATTAAAAAAACTCTATTTGTTTTAATGGCTGCAACCATTGAAGAAAAGATGTTATTATTCAATATGAAATGAAGCATCCTTTTAGATTAGAGCAGTTTCGAGATGACAAACATCTATGAATTTTCTATAGACGTTTTTGGCTTTTCCACGGACGTCTGTGGATGATCTTATTTAATTATCATAGTTTTCAATGCTAATTTGAATGGTTTTAGTGCTAGTTTTATGTATATGAATTCGTGTGTATATATATACACTCAAGGAGACCTTACAATGTTTATCTAAGACTCTTAATGCACTAGTATAACTTTACCAAAAATAGCATGGTCCATAAGACTTTGTTTGTCTTTGAGTCCTGATAACTTTGAGCATGATGATCTCTTGTAGTATATACCTGTAATGTTGGTAAGATATAATATATGCGATTGTATAGCTGTTGTCATTGAAACCATATAATAGAGGTTCTAACAATAAGAAGAAATTTTCCATTACAAATTTAAAGCTTTTATTTTTGTAAAAATTTAATGTAAGGCGTGTAATTGCACCTATCTTTTGATATATATGTTTTTGGACAATGAAACATTTGAAATGTAAGTTGAAAGGCTTGAGAAAAATTCAACTTTTTAGAATGTCTTTATTTTATAATATTTAGACGAACTTTAAAAATATTTTACAATATTCTCTTGTGAAAAATTCTTATTTATAAAATTAAAAAATTCAAAAGGTTACTCTTTACACATCTTCTTTTCTATGGAACCATTCATAAAAAAACATTTAAATTGAAGAAAAATACTATGATTTTTGTCAAAAGGAAATGTTTGTTACAACTTAGGTTGTACAATCACTAGACGGACGCTTGGCGGTAAGTATGGATTAGAGATTAATTGTTTTGGCCGGGATTAATCGAGGAATAATTGGAGCTAGGAATTTTTGATAACTCATGTATTTTAGATAACTTTTTTAGTGTTTTATTTAGTGCTGGTTGATATAAATTTGAATTTTGGATTCTGGATGTGCTTAGGAGTTGCAAAGGAGGCAAGACCGTCTAAAACTATCATACGGATGTTTGTACGTGGCACTAAAACTTAAATAATGCCTAACTAGTCTTAAATGTATGTTCAAATTCTTACATGATGCAATAAACCTTGTCAAGGCGGGCCTAGGCAAATCAGTGGACGGTAAGCCTCCCTTAGCGCCTAGGCAAGGCCTAGTCGGAGGCTTAGAAGCATTTTTATAATAGTGGTTACAACTAACAAAATATCTTACAATTTTAGAAACTTACTAGTTTTTTGAAAATTATACTAAAATGAAAAAAAAATTGATTTAAAAGGTAAAATGAGAGTGTTATTACGATTATCACTTAAGCTTAAAAATTTAGGTTGGAGTTAGACGAATAAAGTTACACGGCCTATAAAAATTGAATTGATTATTCTAAACTAGATAGGATGGTCAAAATGCCAATGTGCTAAAGACTAGCTATAGAGATAAGAAAGACCAAGCCAAAATATTTTACTATACCCAAGAATGCTATGGAGATAAGAAGTTTCCTTGGTTTGGTTGGCTACTATAAGTGGTTCATGAAAGATTTTGCAATGATTTCCATACCAATAACACGCTTTATCCAAAAGAATTTAGTCTTCTTAAGGAAATCAAAATGTGAGCATGCTTTTATTGAGCCAAAGGAGTTGATTATCGATATAAGCCCTTAAAGTATTAATTGTTGTAACATCGTTAGAAGATGTAGTCAATTTGGTTTATTTGGGGATTGGTGTCATTGATCTGGCATTTAGGATAATTGTATGCTGCACATGTTGCTTTTGGCTTGGAATTATAGGTACATGGCAAATAGGTTATCATCTTACAGTGTATATTCTATGATGATATTTCTAAATTATTGATACTTGAGTTATCGTCGCAACTACAAGTTCACTGTTTGGGGTTTAGGTAACATAAGTTCCATATCATATTCAGTAAGCTAGGACACCATCCATTTCAGATGTTCCTAGATAAATATTGGTTACGGTACTATTTAAGTAATGCACGTTTTGACTACTGGATTAATATGGAAAGACACTGTTCCATCTTATATTGTCCTGACCATAAAGCAATTATGGTAAAATGGTGAAAAGTTATGTTTAGGAATAATCTGGTTAATTGGATTGCATTAAAGAACGTCCTTTGATATTTATATTATAAATTGGAAGTTCAAATTACAAAGGATATCTAAATGGATTTGTAAATAAAATTACACAAGGAATGGTTAATTCGGGAATATGAATTCTCATTGAGTAAAAGATACTATAGTTTGCATGCATTGAGGATGTAAAGGCGACTTTTATGGAAAATGAGGTTTGGAATATTTTCATAGGATTTTGAGAAGAAGATGGTAGGATTCCTTTCAGCCATCCCTTGGATAAAAAGGAGACTATTTATTTAAGAAAACTATCATGAAGTATTGACTTAAGTATACATAGTTTGTGTTACATAACAGTTGTACGTATATCACCCAATCGAAAAAAAAATTATTCTAAAAACAATTTAGGTTAGAGTTTAACTTAAATTTAAGACTTCAATTATACTTAGGATTTTAATTGCTAGGATTGAATATGATAATAGGTTAGGATTATCCTACTTAAATGCTTGAATAATCACTACTTAAATGCTACGAAAGTTAGAAAAGAAAGTTTCTTACAGATTGGAGAAGCAAATTATAAGTGAAATGAGATGGCTTAAGTTGAATCGAACTGGAAAAGAAAATATTCTATTTTCAACAAGTTAAGAAATCACCAGGTTTGGACATCCTTGGGAGAAAATGGGGGATATCAAGAAATTTAAGTCATTTGATGCTAGGTGAGAAATTATCCATTTTCGACTTATCTTGCCTAAGCATCAATAAGATGAAGTAATCGATATGCTACTTGGATGATTTAAGGTAATGTGTATGTGCATTAAAGGTTGCATAAGGCTACGTTCCATTAAGAGCATACTTGTGCTCTAGTTATCAGTTATGGTGCACGCCGACATCATTTTATGTAAGTTGGTAGTGAGGATTGTAGTAGTTTGCCTATGCACATACATGTACAGTGGTTTGGACTGAACTTACATTCCATCAGTGAAGTCGGTAATGTAAGGTGGAAGAATGATCTAGCTGAGAGTATTTGAAAGCCCGAGGAGAAAATCCAAACTACCCATCTAAATCTCTCTTCTGGTAGTTCCATTTTAGTTAGTATAATTGCTTATGCACTTATTGTTTAGCTTAGTACATTCCATAGGTAGGAATGCTTGGATGATAGGCATTGTTGTGAACGTTTCATTGGGACGTGTTTTGGATGATGGTTGCTGATGGATGTATGGGCTAATTTGTTCATGTTGACCTACAACACACATCACTTACCTATTTTATTTTATCAATTCTAAGCATAATCCTTATTGCATTTTTGCATATGCGTTAAATGGTTACTTATCCATATATAAATGCAACTATAGGATGTTGCACGCATCTTGGATACATGGCATAAGCACTTGCATTTCAGGAGGTTGACTAGTTCAGGAGACTGCCTAATAATGAATTTCCCACATATTCATATGCATTACATACCTATATGTACATATTGCATTAAAAATTTAAACTATGCACAATGGTTGCAATTGTTTAATGGTTGAGTAGATGGTTGTAGATATAAGTTGTCATATATACGAGTTGCATTCTTCCATCCTTAAATATTTTGAAGACGAAATCCTATTAACGGGGGAGAATGTAATACCCCAGAAATTTTAATAACGAATTAAAATATTAATAAAGGTAAAAATGTAATTTTATATAAAAGAACAAAATAGTAAAATTTTACAAATGAAGGAATTTGGGGTATCTAACTTTTTGATTGTGTCAAGTAGAATTTTCTAGTCCAAATTAATATGTAAACTGTTAAAAATGGATACCGTATATAGAAAATACGGATTGCTTACCATAATACACATTTTATGTTTAAGCCTATTTTTGAAATTAATTTCAAGGATTAATTAAAATAATAAATAAAAACTTACTTATTAAGTAATTAATTTAATATATTTAAGTTTCTTTAAAAGGAGAGTTCAATTTTGCACATGTACATTACTAGTAATGGAGTAAGACATTCATGCACACAGAGGTAAAGACATTAGTTACCATGTTAATGGTGGAATTTATTAGTACAATTTATGAAAATATATGTTGCTTATGTTCGAAAAGAGATGCAATAACATATTAAAGAAGAATAGACTGCACGTAATATTATAGAAGTGAAGATAACAAAATATGGAAGCAAAGCATTGTTTAAAGAAAGTAAAATAAGCTACCTCCTTATTAGTATAGAATAAAATGGTGAACCCAATTTGAACTTGGAAACATAAATATTAATCAATTGAAAATTGATTGCGCTATTAATTAAGGTTTCTAATTAATATAAATAATTATACACACAAATATACATGCGCCAACTTAAAACCTTTATACGGGAAAAGATCAATTACGAATGAAATGAAATTTATTACCGAATAAGTAAGTTATCTCTTTCTTTGTAAAGAATAGGAGGAAATTTAAATTTCAATATTTGAAAAGATAAATATTAGTTAATTACTAGAAAAAAAAGTAAAGTTCCTAATTAATGTCAATATATGTATGTATATATGTTTATGTTTAAGATTCCCATAATAGTTTATAATATATATTTATGCTCAAGATTCCCTATAATGTTTAGTAATATATATATATATATACACATACATAGATATATATATATATATATATATATATATATATATGTCTGTATGTATGTATGTATGTATGTATGTCTATGTATATAAATCAATGATATTGATTAGAATAATAATTAAGGATACTAAGTAGGGTAATGTTATTTTTAACAAAGTAAATGGAAAGGAGTTAGAGGAAATAAATGCTAATCAAAATTAACGGTAAAGAGAGCATTTATAGATTACTTAACCTGGAAAAAAATTTAAATAAACAAAACTTTACGATTAAGGAAGCATTAACAAAATATTGGCCCGGATTTAATATATATTAATCTAAAGGTCCTGATACATTTAGGCTATTATAAATAAGAGCTTAAGACCTCGCTATTCTTATTCTCAAACCTTAATCTAGCCACCATCTCCTAAAACATTTCTTCTTCGTCTTCTCTTCTTCAAAAAGAAATTCCAGTTCCAAAAAGAAGTAAATTAAACAAAAACAGCAAAGGAATTAGAGAAATGAGAATTCGATAAACAAAGCTAGAGGAGAATTCAAAGAAAAAGGAAGAGGAAAACTTCAAAAATGTGAGTGGGTTCATTATTAAAATATGTAGATTTACAAGTAATTGTATTTTTTATATTTCTATTTAATTATATAATTTAAATTCAAGATAAAAGTTTCTAATTCGAAGATTATTTGTTCAGTAAATTGCAATCATATGAAGGCAAGATTGAAAAGTCTAGATCATGTAGAAATAACCCCTATTTTATTTAATTTGATTTAAAACGAAGAAATTGACTTGGATTTAAATTAATTTAACTTGATTTAAAATGACGAAATTGGTTTGGATTTGAATTGATTTAAAATGAAAATTTAAGTTGGATTTGAATTAATTTGGCTTGATTTTAATATGTATACACCATTTATATCACCTTGAATTGATTCTAAGATGGAAACATTCATATAATTACGAAATTTATATATTGAGTTCATGTAAACAAGGTTTTAAATTACACATGAATTTTTTTTGAATTATAGGCAGAATCATTGATGGGGATAAGTATAATAGATCCGTTCAAAATTTGATAATTTGTGTTAAACATTAATAGATTTGTTTAAAATTTGATAATTTGCGTTAAACATAATTGTAACGACTCATAATTTCAATCATTCAGATTTGGAATATTTAATTGAACTTAAATATTGAAAAGTAAAATTTATAACTTAAATAACTTGTATTTCAAACATAGCGATTTATTTGATAATTAAATTATAAAATTTAGTATTTTAAATTGTTTAAATAATTGAATCTAGAATTTAACATGAACAAAAACGATTTGTAAAGTGATTTAAATTCTATTTAAATTAGAATGGAGATAGTAAACTTTTAAATTTGATTTAAAAGTGATTTAAACTGATTTTGGAAATTTTATATTTTAATTAACGTGTTAAAATAGTGTTTTTGAACTGTCTTAGATTTTGATGAAACCAGTTTCATTGGATCCATAATAGTGGATTACGTACATGCTATCGAATTTTGTGGCGATCGGACGTATCATTTGGTCATCGGAGTTCAAAACGCGTAGAAATTAATTAAATGAATTTTAATTGAAATAATTTGATTTTGAAAAGCTGTCTTCTGTATATGGAAGAGTTGGCTCTCGATATATGTTCCATTGTGTTTGGAACATATAGAATGCCAAACGGGATGCTTTGTTTAGAGTTTGAAATTTTCACGGATGAATGGTGCCAATTTTCTATATATAGCCCTAACTTCCTTCATTTCAAAAACCAGACCCTAAAATAAAATCTCTGGTGCCTTTAAACCTAGAAATCTAATGGCCTTAGTTCGTCGTGCCTCTAGGAGACGAATTAACCAATGGCTTCAACTAAGAAAATGCAGAAAGCATCGGTACAAGCTTGTTCAACGGTCGGATCATCCAACAATGAGCCAAGGTGACCATTGGAAGGCTTCGTTTACGAGCATTTTTGGATTCTCTATCTAGTTTCTTGCTGGTGTGTATGCTAAGGAGGGGGCTGGAGCTCGGTGAGGTGGTAGCGAGGCGTGTGCGGCCGTTCATGGGTGCAGGCACGAGCGGCGATCGAAGTTGAAGAAAAAAAACAAGTGTGCGCGTGAGTTTACCTAGAGGGAACGAGATTTAAGGGAGGAAAAGGTTAAAATTTTAAATTATTTATTTAAGTTAAGTTAAAAATATAACTATATTCAAACGTTAATTAATTCGTAACTTCTTCATACGAGGTCTAAATCAAGCGCAACAAGTTGTTTCGCGTTCGTATCAGCGAGCATTATGTTATGGAGTTAGATTTGACGAATTTGGAGCTAGCTGGAATTTTGAGTTACATTGAACGAGCATTCAATTCTAATTCAAACCTAAGCGCTTAGGCGATTTTTGGAATTTGGTGAATAAACTCTCCTCTCTGGCCCGCTTATATTTTTATATAAGTGGAAATAAATTTACCTATGTTGTTTGTTGCTTGTTTGGATTATATACTATATGTATATTAGTTGGTTTGGATATATTCCCGCCTTTAGCAGTGGATGAGACCCTGTTGCGTTCCCGTGTAAGAGCGGATGACCTTTAATATATGAATCCCACGTCAAAATAGTTGATTTTTATTATTTGATTATATTTTGTCTGTGATACAGGGGCACAGGTTGTAAGGATCCAACATGATTCCTCACCATTATTGATTTATTTTCTATATATATGCAGATATATGATGTGTTGGATGTCATGTTGATGTCTTTGATATGATGTGACTTATTAGTGCTATGGTAGCACTTGTCCTTATTTTCAAAATTTTGAAATATTAAAAATGATGATTTTGATTTGAAAAGGATTTCGAAGTGATTTTGAAAGTATGAATACGTTTTAATAATTTTTAAATTATTAAAAGAAAGAAATTTGTTTTAATATAAATAAAGATACGATTTTGGATGTTATGAAAGTATGGTTTTGTGTAATACTTTAAATAAAGATTTTTGGAATAAGTTAATATAAAAAGGATTTTTAAAAGTGATATTTTATAAATAAAGTATAGATTTAAAATTGAAATTTATAAATGGTTAATAAATGGATTTGAAGTTGTTTTGTACATGGATTTATAAATAGATTTTATAAATAACTTTGATTTCTAAAGAAATGGATTTATAAGTAGCTTTTGATTGTAAAATTAGTTTAGTAAAAAAATGGATTTATAAAACGGAATTTTGTATATAATGGAATTTTATAAAATGGAAGTGTTATAGAATCGAAAGGAGGTTTATAAAATTAGTTTTGTAAATATGGATTTTAATTCATAAGGAAAGTTTTGAAAGAAATGTTTTTGACGAAGTAATGTTTTTAAAAGTAATTCATCTTTTTAAAGTAAATGTTTCGAAAATACTAATTCCAAATGGAATTTAAATGGTTGGATGAGTTAAGTATCGAAAACATAGATTTCAACATTCATTGTTATGATAGACATTTTCAAAAAATAAGGAAGGCATGGACTATAACACTGTTGTCATAGTAAATAATTTCCAAAAAGAAATGTTTCATATAGTGTATGGGATTATACAATATAAATAAGTTAAATCCATATACTAATGTTTTGGGTTGTCGTAACAAAATTTTGCGCAACATTTGTTTTGACCCTATAAATTATGATTTGACCTTCCATTGTGAAAAACATGAATTGGTTCTTATGATCGTACTAAAGTCTTAGTGGTATAGGAGCATTGCTTCCTATACTTAACACCCATCCGGAGGCGTACGAATTCTGGAGTTGTATGGTTATAAAAATCTATTTGGTGTGTCTTCAAATGGTAGTGTTATTAAGTATACTTATACCATTAGTATAAGTATATGGAAATGTTTTCCATCATTGGTATTTTGAAATGGTTTTAAGGATACATCTTTTTAAAGATAATTTGAAGTAAATATTTGAAAATTGATTTAATTAATAAAAGATTAATTAAATGAGCCTAGTGATTACTTATGGTGCTATATATTATTTGTTTGCTTTGATTGTTAAATAATCGACTATCAAATATTGCCCTCTTTATCATTGTTGATACGAAGAGACCAGGGTCAGATTTATTCGAGAACCACTTCAGACCAATGTATATGTGTTCTAATGTGCAGGTGTTGGAAGAAATTGATATTTGGGATTTTCGTAATGAAGGACTACTTGTTGATCATTTGGGATAAACTCCCAATATACATATAGTAGCAATTATCTCTTCATTAGAAATATCCAATGCAAGGACTAATCGATACTAATCCTAAGGGTAATAATCAATAGGATGTGGTAGGAGAGAGCCTTCGGTTTGTCCTATTCCTAGATAACTTGCATGGAGGGATGTCTGACATTGCATTTCCAATTACATTGATTGATCTCTGTAAACGTATTATTTGCTTGGTGGCGGAGAATGCAACTTCTCTTAGCTTAACCCTTTCTTGAGACATACGAGCTCAGGGGTTATATATTTGTAGAAATCAGCCGTGTGATTATGAAATGACAATGTGGCATTTAAAGAAAGATGATGTGCAATGTGAAAGGTAAACATGACCTTAGACCTCACATCCGAAAATGACTAAAGCAAGGTTGATGCGCAAGTCTATGTGGTTCACACCATTAGGATATGATCATCCCCTTTTAGATATATTTATTCCCATAATGACGTTTGAATTTTAAATTATTATGGATGATACGGTAAGGGCCTCAGATCGGTCGGTAACGATCGGGGTGATGACGTATTCGGTACTACCTAGTGAGAAAGGAAGGTCGGCCTTGTGTTTGTAGAGGTGAAGATGTTCTGTTGACCTTGGTATATTCCTCTAGAGATGTTCTGGCGGAAGGTAGTCCTTTCACCTGGTCATTTGTATGGAAATCCATTATCCACTACGTGCCTGCCATTTTGTTTGTAGAAACCGCATTGGTGGCTTGTATGCTGGAATTTAATCAATGTAACAATTTCGGCTATGATTGATAATATTTGTATACTAAACACTAGTATAATATAATAGGATTTGATATGAAATGTTTTAGTTATAGTAAGGTAAAAACTCGTCCATGTTTATGTGTGGGCATGATCTTATGAGATACTATTGTTTTGATAGAGGAAAGTTTTTAATAAATTTAAAATTCAACTGAGATATGTTTTCTAATGCTAGTTTGCAGACTGATCCGGACGTTCTTCACTTTCAATGCTCAGGTCTAACTGAGTATATTTACAGATATAGATTTGGATGCTTTGGAGCTTTAGCAAGCGAGCTAGAGGTCTTCTGGTCGTATTCTACATATCTGTTTATTTTTCTACTGCATTATTGTTTACATTATCAGCAATTGTGAGGATAGGTTATTTTGACTGTCCAGGCTGATGATTAGTGATTGCTTGTTGTACTCTAATGGATGTATGTATATTATAGTTTCTGTTTTGTAAAGATCATTGATATTATATTATATGTTGTTCCGCTACGATTGTAAGACTCCATGGTTGTTTTAGTTTCTTTTTCTTTTCTTCTTCTCTTCTTCTCTCTTTCTTTCTTTACCATGACTATCTGTCTTTCCGTTAGGTTTGGGTTGGACATGTGCGTTTAGTGTCAGCTCGATCGGTATAAATATGCAGGTCGTCACATTTTGTATCAGAGCTTAGGATTTGGCGATATATCAAGGTTTTGGTTGTGTAATCATTATAGATAGGGTTAGTAATGCCTTAGATTGAGTTTGAGTGTATTATATATATGAGCGCGTATTTGTTAGTGATATAAAAAATGTTTTATATCGTGTTAATTTATTTGTAGATGTGGCTTATGAATTCTAGTCGATATGTGGGACGCCATGTTATTGATAGGGTTCCTAAACGCTTGAACAAGGCAAACCAACGAAGTATTGTTTTTAAAGTGGGTAAAGGAAATAATTTTACCTAAATTATAATTTATATATATAAATGAATATTTTTTAGAAATTATTACAGCATGGATTGTTTGGTTGTTAGTGAATGGTAATATTTGATTATTATCATTTGTTGATTGTGTTCCAATAAAGTCACTGTTATTTTAATATATATATAAAGATAAACAAATAAGACATGGTTGTAATATAACCAAGGTGAAATAAGTGAATATTAATGAAAGTGAATTGTATTAGTAGTGAATTAGATATAAAATATAAATTTAACAAAGATAATTAAAGTGGGATGAAACGAGTTAAATGAATTTGAATTTAAATTATGAAATGAAAATAAACTTAAGTTATAAAATTCAATTCAATTTGATTTGTAAAATGAATTGAATATGTTTTAGAAATAATGTTAAACATAAAATCTAATTCAAAGTGAATATTAAAAAATGAGTGTAAAAAGAAATTGAATGTAAATAAAAGAATCGGGAATAAGAATGGGATATAATAAGAAATCAATTGAAATAAATACATAAGTTGTACATATATTATTATTTTTCGCAAGACTATTGATCCAATTTGAATATACGATTTCATGGTGATTTACACCGATTCGAGTTAGAATTTTCCATCCGATTTCTTGACGACGAACCATTGATATGGATTTTTGATTGATTCTGATATTTTCTATTATAGTACATGGCTATGCAAGGATAAGGACAATTTCTAATCAAGGAACCAGATCTGAGTCCGCACTAGAGTGGTCGTGTGAATGATACTAGTACGGATGGGAAATTGTGTGATCGAGCGAGCGATTAGGTATGGTTTTGCATATGGATAATATATGTATATCGTATGGGCTTTAATAAATTAAATGCTGATATTAGAAAATTCAATTTGATATAGTTATGAATTAGTTGGATGAATATTAATTGTTTGATAGTTTCTCTTGTTGCATTTGCTACATTTGCATATAGTTGTTGTACCACCACATGTTATATATTGATATTACTTTCTATATATATGTTCTCATTTGTTGTTGAGTGTATAGTAGGTCCAGATGGCGTATGCTTCGATTTGGCGCTCGCTTTCACACTGTATTGATTGTATATACTTGCTAATAGAATAACAGATACATATCTCGGATTACATATCGTACTCTTATATTTTTTTCCCTATGCGATGCCACATCCTTGAAGATGAGATGTATATTTGCGATTATATATATATTGTGATTTTGTATGATCGAACCAAATTTTTTTGTAAATTTAAGGCATTAGAAATTTTTTGAGAATTTTGGAAAATTTTTAATAACTAAAGTTCTGATTTTGGTTTTCATAACCAAGAATGAATATATGGATGGAACTAGTTGGTTTTGTAATATCAATTATAAATTTAAAGATAGAGAAAATGTGATAACAAAGTTTTAACTAATTGTTTTTCAAAAGTTAACGGGTTTTGTGGCATTTTTCTTACTTGGTAATTCCGAGATGAAATTCTTTTAAGGAGGGGAGAATGTAACGACCCAGCATTACAGTAATTCGAATTTGGAATATTTAATTGATTTTAAATATTAAAAAGTAAATTTTATATTAAACGACTTATATTTCAAATACAGCGATTAATTTGATAATCAAATTGTAAAATTTAATATTTGAAATTGTTTAAATAATTGAATCTTGAATTTAATATCAATAGAAACGATTTCTAAAGTGAGTTAAATTCTATTTAAATTAGAATGAAGATAGTAAACTTTTAAATTTGATTAAAAAGTGATTTTTTAGACACTATCTCGGATTTCGACGAAACTAGTTTCACTTGATCCGTAAGAGTGAATTATTATATGCTGTCAAATTTCAAGGTATCAGACGTATCGTTTGGTCATTCGAGTTCAAAACGTATAGAAGTTAACTAAAGGAATTTTAATTAAAATAATTGATTTTGGAAAGTTATCTTCTATATATGATGTAATTGGCCTCCGATATATGTTCCATTGTGTTCAAAATAGGGGTATAACATATAGAAAGCTAAGCGACATGCTTCGTTTGGAGTTCGAAATTTTCATGGACGAATAGTGCCAAGGGTAATTTTCCATAAAAGCCCTCAAATTCCTTCATTTTCAAAACCTAAACCTAAAATAAAATCTCAGCCACCATTAAACCCACAAATCCAACGGCCTTAGTTCATCGTGCCTATATAGGCCAAAATAGTTAACGCCTTCAACTAGAAAAATGCAGAGAGTATCGTTACGAGCTGGTTCAACGGTCGGATCATCGAGCAATGAGCCAAGGCAGTCGTTGGAGGACTCCGGTTCCTAGACAACTTATATGGAGGGATGTTTGACGTTGCATTTCCAATTACATTGATTGATCTCTGTAAACGTATTATTTGCTTGGTAGCGGAGAAGGCAACTTCTCTTAGCTTAACACCCTTTCCTGAGATGTATAGGCTCAGGGGTAATACGTTTGTAGAAAACAGTTGTGTGATTATGAAATGGCAATGTGGCATTCAAAGAAAGACGATGTGCTATGTGAAAGGTAAATGCAACCTCAGGCCTCACATCCAAAAATGACCGAAATAGGGTATATGCGGCAGGGCTATGTGGTTTGCAACCATCAGGATATGATCATCCCCTTCTATATATATTTATTCCCATGATGACATTCTAGTTTTAAATTATTGTGGATGTATGACATGAAGGTCCTCGGATAGGTCGATAACGACCAAGGTAATGACATATTCGGTACTATCTAGTGAGAAAGGTAAGTCGGTCTTGTGTTTTAAAGGTGCAGATGTTTTATTGACCTTCGTATATTCCTCTAGAGATGCATTGGCGGATGGTAGTCCCTTTACCTAGTCATTTGTATGAAAATCCATTATCCACTACGTGTCTGCCATTTTATTTGTAGACCCCCGTATGTGGCTAGTATGCTGGAATTTAATCAATGTAACAAATTCGACCATGGTTAATATTATTTTTATTCTAGACACTAGTATAATATAACAGGATTTGATATGAATTTTTTTGGTTATTGTAAGGCAAAAATCCATCCATTTTTATGTGTGGATGTGGTCTTACGAGATACTTTTATTTTTATAAAGGAAAGTTTTTATAACTTTAAAATTCAGTCGAAATGTGTTTTCTCATGCTCGTTACCAGACTAATCCGGACGTTCTTCTCTTTCAATGCTCGGGTCAGACCAAGTATATTTACAGACATAGATTTGGATGCTTTGGAGCTTCAGCAGGCGAGATGGAGGTCTTCTGGTCGTATTCTACGTATATGATTATTTTTCCGCTGCATTATTGTTTAAATTATCAGCAATTGGGGGGATAGGTTATTATAATTATCCAAGATGATGATTAGTTATTGCATGTTATAATCTGATGGATGGATGTATGTATATTACAATTTCTGTTTTGTAAAGATCATTAATATTATATTATATGTTGTTCTGCTACGATTATGAGATTCTTTAGTTGTTTTAGTTTCATTTTCTCTTCTTCTCTCTTTCTTTCTTTACCATTACTATATGTCTTTCCATTCGGTTTGGGCTGGACATGTACAGTTTATTGTTAGCTCCATCAGGATAGATTTTTGGATCATCGTAATAATTTAACAGAAAATAATCTACTGTTGAATAAAACTCAATTAGTTAATGATTTAATATAGCTGGTCGACAACAACAGGTCGACTGCTATGGCAGCAAATGGTCAACCAGTTAACGTATTTTAGGCACAGGTTAAATCAAGGCCTATGGCTTAGGTGCGTGGGTGTGTGTGTATAATTGTGTATGTGTGTGTGTGTGTGTGTGTATAAATGTGGGAAGCTAGTTTCCCGTGTTCATGCCTTAGGCATTGGTTTTAACGACAATAGAAATGTGAGATCATATAAAATATGGATACGATTAGTTTATCAAGTTTTATATAGTATATAGTGTAGATTAGATAGATGTTGAATAAGAAGACCGTACAATATCAAGAGCGAAATCAAGAGGTTGATATAAAGATTTAATATTAAAGTTCGAAGGCTCTTGAGTTTGAAGATTCATGATGTCAATATAAGTTATAGAATCATGTTTTATTTTGTTAGAGGTCTGGTTGCACTTCTTTGATCTTTCTTCATTTTTTTTCAAAAAGGTTACTAAAATTTATTCTCTAATTTTTATGATTTTCAAATATCCTAGTTTTCAAGAAAAATTATTTTTAAGAATCCCTATTTCTAAAATGATTTTTTAAACATTCTTTCAAAATAGATTTCAAATAATTCCTAATCTTTTAATTATTAATGTACAAAATTATTATATTCAGTTTTTAAATACTTTATATTTTAATAATACTTTATTTTTATTGCGTTTAGATATTGATTTTGGTTTTATGTTTCCCAAATGTTTATGGTATTTAAAAGTACATTTTGATATTCATTAATACTTTGATATATATGTATATTCACTTATACTTTATATATTATTTTATTTTTCAAAAGAAATTTATATTTAAATCCTTTATATATTAAAATATTTCAAAATAATTTTACAAAGTTTCCTTAAGTTTTATTGTGATTAAAATGTGTATAAACTATGCTTAAATGATTTTATAAAGTATCAAAACATATTACAAAGCTTAATATTTTTAAAATAATTTTTATAAAGTAATTTTTTAAAATAAAAAAGGATATGTCGACATATCCTCCTTATGTTAGTCGACATTTAGATCAAGATTTTCAAATTTTAAAATTTGAACGGAAGTAATTTTTCATCATATTTCTTCCTGAATAGACATGGGTGTTGTTTCTCTATTAATGGGGGTTCAGTCAATGAATATTAAACGGCCACTTTCTTATATTTTCTTTTCTCTTTCACTCTCTTGATCTCTAAAAGAAATTCTAATCATGATCTTTAAATTCAATCTGAGTCAAATTCAAACTCTATTGATTTGATTCTCTATTGAATACTCTCAGATCTCTCTCATCTCCCTCACTCAAATAACGATTAAAGTGCTATTTATGAGGCTATAGGATTATTTGTGTTCAAGATTAAGAAATTGATTTTGTAAACTCTATCAAATCATACTCGAATGCTCTTGGATGTGCTTGGTGTCCCTGAAATCCAAATTGGAGTGCCTGTGTCCCGTTTGAATCAAATAGGTGTGCTTGGCGTCTTGTTTGAATCCAAGTGGTGGTGCTGGTGTCCCATCCGAATCCATTGAGTGTACCCAGGGCTCGAAAATTTTGACGGGTGTATCCCATAGCCTTGAAATTGAGATTGTATTAACTTTGATGTTTGGAAAGAAATCTGTACAAGAGATTGTATGGGACTAGATGTAGGGTAACTCCGAAGCAGTGTAAAAATCTTAGTGTGATCACTCTAACTCTTTTACTTTTATTGCATTTATATCTATCTGTGTTTGCATCTATGGTTATCAATTTGCATTGTTTAAACTATAATCTTAAAAAATTCAAATGTATTCATAAAATTGGTAAATAGTATTCACCCTTCCACCTCTAGTGTTAAATTAGCCTTAAGGTCCTTACTTCTGAAAACGAACATTTGGTATAAGAGCATTGGATTCAAAATTATGTATAATTTTGATTTTTTAAAAGTTTTAATGGCATAAGTTATTGATTTAATTTTTACATTTTCTATTGAAAACAACTTTGCAAAATAAACATCACATTGTTTCATAAATTTGCATCCATTCATTATGAAAAACCACTTGATCATTTGAAAAGGTATAATTTGCAGGAACAAATGTGTTACATGGCTTTTGATGAACAGTCGCCTGATGATCAAATGTTACAAATCAAAAAGGATAAGTGGATATTGGGTAGTGGATGCTTAAAGGAAATGAATGCAAATCCAGAAATTCTAACTGATATCATTTACAAAATGGAGGATCGGTCAATTTTAGAGATAACTCTAAAGTATATGTGATTGACACATGCAATGTCGGTAACCCTAAAAACTGCTACTAATTCTAATGTTTTTCAAGTTAGGAATTTAAAACATAACCTATTAAGTATTACTCAATTATTTTATAAGGGCTTTAAAATTAAATTAGAAAAAGATAAGTACCATATATAAGATAATTAGCCAAACATTATCTTTGAGGGTATTAAAAAAATAAAACAACTATATATTAGGTATGAAAGTGTCAAATGACAATTTAAGTTTTTTGACTGAATCAAGTGACCTCTGGATTTGGTAAAAAATATTTGGTCATTTGAATTTCAAACACCCATGTCAAATTGCCAAATACGGTATAGTCAAAGGTCTTCCAAAACTGAGTTTTGATGTTAACCATCTATGTGATGCGTGTCAATTAGGAAAACTTACAAAAAGTAATTTTAAGTCAAAATACATGGTTTCTACCTCTTAATCCCTTGAACTTCTTCATTTAGATCTTTTCAGTCCTTCGCAAATATAATCTATAAATCATATTAGATATGCCTTTGTAATCGTAGATGATTTTTCTAGGTTTACATGGGTGATTTTCCTAAAATTTCAAAGTGATGCTTTTGAAATGTTTAAAATCATTATTAAAAGAATTCAAAAATGATGATTAAAAAAAATTGTAATAAGAAAGGTATTAAATGATAATTAAAAAAATTGTAATAAGAAAGTATTGCATACAATTTTTCATTTCTAAGAACACCTAAACAGAATGAAGTAATACAACATAAAAATAGAATGATTCAAGAGTGCGCTAGAACAATTTTGAATGGTAGTAATTTACCTAATTTTTTTTGCGTTGAAGCAATTGCTACAGCATGTTGTATATAAAATAGAATTTTTTAAGGCCTTTGACTCAAAAAAAATCATACGAATTATTTTATAATAAAGAGCCTAAAGTATCATATTTTAAAGTTTTTGGCAGTAAATGCTTTATATTGAATACTAGCGAAAATTTAGATAAATTTGATGCTAAATAAGATAAGTGTATTTTTATTGGACGTTCAAACAGAACTAAAAGTTGTAGAGTTTTCAATACTAGAACTAACACTATTGAAGAGATGTTACATATTTCGTTCGATGAAAATGTTAAAATAGATAAAAACAATTGTGATGAAGAAGAAAATGGAAATAATGAAGTCACAAATAATGATAATAATAATATTGAAAATACATATCCAAATAAGAGAGCCATATTAAAAGATCATCCTATAGAAAATATCCTAGGAAATATAGAATCGGTAGTAAGAACAAGAAATCAACTAGATAAAATGGGTAACGTAGCATTCAATTGAAAGAAGCATCATTAGATGATTCATGGATCTCACTATGCAAGAATAACTTAATCAATTCACTAGAAATGATGCTTGGGAACTAGTTCCTAGACCGAAGAATAAATCAATAATTGGAACAAAATGGATATATAGAAATAAATAAAATGAACAAGGAGCAATAAATTCCGCTTAATAGCTCAGGGATGTAGTCAAGAAGAAGGCATATATTTTGATGAAACTTTTGCAGCCGTATCCAGATTAGAAGCAATAAGAATCTTACTTGCCATTGCAAACCATAATAATTGTAAAGTATTTCAAATGGATGCTAAAATTACTTTTCTAAATAGTTTTATTAAAGATGATGATGTTTATGTAGAATAACCCCCTCTATTTGAAGATGAAAAATTTTCAAATCATGTTTATAAATTAAAGAAAGCTCTACATGGTTTAAAACAAGCTCCTAGAGCATGGTATGATTAACTTAAATAATACTTATTACAATATAAGTTTGAAATTGAGAAAGTTGATAGTACACTATTTATTAAAATAAATAACAATGATATCCAACTAATACAAATATATGTAGATGATAATATTTTTGGATCAACAAAAGAACAATTAAACAAAGAATTTTCCGATATCATGATAAAATAATTTGGGATGTGTTATATGGGAGAACTAACATTCTTTTCAAGATTAAAAATTAGGCACTTAAATAATAGAATCTTTATAAGTCAACAAAAGTATGCCAAAGAATTAGTTGATAAATCTGGAGTGTCTAATACCAAAAGTAAACCAACTCTTATGGAAACAATTAAAAAATTAAATAAAGAAGACAACTCAAAGGATGTAGATCAAAAACTTTATAGATGTATGATAGGATCTTTACTCTATATCACTGCAAGTAGACCTAATAAAATGCATAGTGTTTGTCTTTGTACAAGATATTAATCTCAACCTATGGAAACTCATCTTAAATCCATAAAACGAACACTAAGATATGTAAATAACACACTAGACTATGGACTTTTCTACCCAAAAGAAGATTTCTTTGATTTACTTTCATACAGTGATGTCGATTATGCTGGTTGCAAATCAGACCAAAGTACAAGTAGAACTTGTCACTTTTTCGGATGCTCTCTAGTTTTCTGGTTTAGCAAAAAACAAAATTTATATCCTGTCCACAACAGAAGCAGAGTACATTTCAGTGGCATTAGCATGTTCACATGTTATTTATATGTAACAAACATTAAAATATTTTGGTTTAGATTTTACTCAATCATCAATATACTGTAACAGTACTAGTGCAATTAATTTATCTAAAAATCCAACTCATCATGCAATAAAAAAACATATAGATACATGATGTCACTGTCTAAGAGATAACGTAAATTAATGAATAATTTCACCTGAATTTATAAATACTGAAAATCAAATAGTAGATATATTAACAAAACCATTAACTTAAACATTATTTATTAAGCTAAGAAGAGAGTTAGGAGTATGTTGTTTCTTAGAAATATAAAAATAATGATATACAAATGAAAAATTAAAAAAAGAGGAGAAACAAAACATCAAAAATAAATAGATACGTCGACATATCTATACATGATATGTCGACATATGCAACTATTTTCGAAAATCAGATTTCCCTCCTTAATTCAAAATTTGAAATGGTTGTTTATAACCACTATATTTCGTGAATAAACCCATTTTACTATCTACTTCTTTATGGAAATCATCAATAAAAATAAAAATGGTTCCAAACATCAAAGGCATGAATCCACTTCATTTTCCTTCAATTCTCCCACACCAAGCCCTCTCCATACCTCTAAAATGGCAAAAGTAATTAAGATTGAGAGTGACCTGAAGCATACTCCCCATATGCTTTCCGAAATGGAAGCAATTAAAATGAAAATGATGAAGGAACAAGAGAAACAAGGGCGTATTCTCAAGAATCTGCAAAAAATATCTATTGGATAACCCCACAAATCCAATGGTAATTGAGGATGATGCTCCAAATGTGGTCACTTATGATCCAGTGAATAAAAGAGGAAGAGGAGGAGGAAGTGGAGGAAGAAAAGGAAGTTGATCACGATGAGGTCAAATGTGTTGATAGGTATTCTTTGACAAGTATGGAAATTTAGTTGAACAAAACAGGAATTTCTGTCTCCATAGTCTTTCTGTCATATTCATTAATCTCCAATTATTAGAAAATCACGTTAGTTTAGATTGACTAGTTTAGGAAGTATATATCTAGATTTGTTTGATTTGTTTAAATTATTTATGCATAATTTTGATTGTTTGCAATGTATGATTGATTGATTTGGTTTGGACTGATATTGGATTGGATTGGCATGTATAGACTTATATCAAGATTAGAATTGATTTGATTTAACTTTGGTTTGGTTTGACTTTAATTTGATTTGAATATATGTTTATATTGACTTGGATTATTTTGAATATTTGTTTGTATTGGATTGGATTGACTAATAAAATTGGTTTTTCTTATTTATCAACATATCATTCTTATATATCACATTTATATATTATGTAGTACTTTATTTTGATAGAGTTTTGGTTGTATTTTTGTTGATGACAAAGGGGAAGAGATGTATAAAATATAGGCATAGCTTAAGGGGGATTTTTATAATTCAATGCGAGTTATATCATATTTTATATACATGGTTGTCATCATCAAAACAGGGAGATTGCTAGTAACTAAGATATTGGTTTTCATGACAACAACCATATGAGATCATATAAAACATGGATATTGATATTTTGTCAAGTTATATAGTATATAGTGCAGGATATTAGACAGATATTGATTAAGAAGAATGTACAGTATCAAGAGCCGACTCAAGAGGTTGATATAGAGATTCTAGAGTTAGAGATCAAAGAATCATGTGTTCGAAGATTCAAGATATTAAGATAAGTTATATAATCATAGATTATTTTGTAAAAGGCCGAGTAGAACTCCTTTGATCTCTCTTTATTTTTTTCAAAAAGATTTTTAAATTATGTTCTCTAATTTTAATGATTTTAAAATATCTTGGTTTGCAAGAAAATGATTTTTAATAATCCTGGTTTTCATAATGATTTTTCAAACATCTTTTTAAAATAGCTTTCAAATGATTCTTAAAGTTTTAATTATTTATTTACAAAATTATTGTATAGAGTTTTCAAGTATTTTATATTTTAATATACATTTAATTTATTGTATTTAGATCTAGATTTTGGTTATATGTTTATGATATTTAAAAGTATATTTTGACATTCATTAATACTTATATATGTGTCAATATATATTCATTTATACTTTATATATTATTTTATTTTTCAAAAGGAATTCATATTTAATTTCTTTATATATTAAAATATTTCAAAATAATTTTATGATTTTTTAAGTTTTATTATGATTAAAATATGTATAAACTATGCTTAAATGATTTTACAAAGTATCAAAATATTTTACAAAGCTTAATATTTTAAAAAAAAAGTTATAAAGTAATTTTTCAAAATACAAAAGAATATGTAGGCATATCCTCCTTATGTATGTAAATGTATTGGCCGAGATTTTCAAAAATCAAATTCTGAATGGAAGTGTCTTTACATCATATCTCTACATGAATGGACATGACTTTTGTTTCTCTATAAATATGGGTTCTCTCAATGAATTTTAAACAACCACTTTCTTATATTTTCTCTCCACTTCCACTGTCTTGATTTCTAAAAGAAATTTTACTCAAGATCTTCTCAAACTTAATCAAAATCAAAATTCAAACTCTATTGATTTGATTCTCTACTGATTACTGTATACACCCTAATCTCTCTCACTCAAATTACGATCATAGAGCTATTCAAGAGGCTATAGGATTATTTATATTCAAGATCAAGAAATTGATTTTGTAAACTCCATCAAATCATACTCAAATACTCTTGGTTTTTCTTGGTGCCTCTGAAATCCAACAAGTGGGTGGGCATGTGTCCCCTTTAAATCAAGTGGGTATGCTTGGTGTCCTGTTTCAATCAAAGTGGGTATGCTGGTGTCCAGTCCAAATCTAGTCAGTGTACCCAGAGCTTGGAAAGTCTGAACGGTGTGTCTCGTAGCCCTGAAATTGAAATTGTATGGACTTTGATATTTGAAAAGAAATCAGTACAAGAAAGTTTATGGGACTGGATATAGGGCAACTCCGAACCAACGTAAAACTCCTGTGTGACCTCTCTAACTTTTGCTTTTACTACACTTATATCTATTTATGTTTTCATATGTGATTGTCAAGTTGCACGGTCTAAACTATAATATTAAAAGAAATAAAAATGATTCAAAAAAGTTGGTAAACACTATTCACCCCCCCTCTAGTGTAAAATTAGCTTTAAGATCCTTACTTCGACAAACTAACACTCCAACCCTTGACTTTAAAATACCATGAGATTGAAGTAAGCGTATATGCAGGCAATTAAGCTTAAACACTATTTATTTTGTGAACTTGATATTCGGTATGAGGTGGCTTGATCACGAGGGTGTGCTAAGCATACGGCATTAACAGGAGGTTCCTGGTTACATGACACTATTGGTTGATTCCCAGTGTGGTATATAGTCTGATACCAATTGGAGGTTTTTTGGTGCATATGACGATTAGGATGTGACACTGTTGGTGGTTGCCCGGTGCGGTGCAATAAGTGGCGTTACCACTGAGTTATTGGACACGAAAGCTTAAGTGAGCATTAAATCATCTTTAACTCAATTCATCTTTATGGGATCCCCTTAATGTGTAAGTATGATTACATGTAGTCATTGTTTGGGTAATGCTGATTCAAGGGTGATATTCTGTGCGATCTTATGTTAGCAGCAGTCCCAGAGATTATTAGTCGACCCGATATTAATCCGTATTTCGATCCTTGAGCATACACCTGCACAAGAAGTTTAGGTGTAGGTATATTTGAAATCATATTCCTTAAGTTAAGGTAACTAATTAACCCCAGTAAGTAATTCACAAACACGAGAAATGCACTTTAGATCATGTAGAATATAAACAAAGTTAATTGCATTTGATTACAACACATTAGTAATACAATTCATTTACCAGACTTTTATTTGACCTAGTCCTTTACTTACCTTTTACCCCACCACAGGAGCACAAGCCAGTAGATGAATTGGCCAGACACGATAAGCGGCAGAGGGAGTTAGGCGTTGAAGATATATTATTCTTCTTAATTACTCTCCATATACTAATTATCATATTTTATTTCAATTAGACCTTATGTAGTTATTTTAGGAACTTTTTATATGGACAACGTAATATTAAGACTACTATTTGAGATATTTATTTTCAGTATTTATATTTTATTTCCTTCTGTTGTGAAATCTGGAAGTGTAGAATGTTTTTAATTTTTTCACGGTCTCTGCATCATGTGGTGTTTTAAACCGATGGTGTGTACTTCTTGGCACGATGTGAGTTCGAAAATCATTTTAGGCTTTGAATTGGTTTGTCTGGAGGTGCGTATTATCACATGAATCGTCATAATATCTCTTTGGAAAAGTAATTGTCTCAACTAGTCATATGTTGACATGTGGCACACATATTAAACGCAAAGTAGGAGGCCCAAGCGGCAAGATCTTCGTGATATGAAAAGCCCACCCCTGCTTACAGAGATACGCTTGGGGGCAAAAGGTTGCTTAATTTTCTCACAAGTAAAAAATTAGTCCACCGGGACACATTAGCCCAGCCTGGTCTAAATAAATCCAACACGGGTAGGAAAGAAAATACCAATGATAGGTTGGCCAAGATTTCTAAGTCTTGCCCAGCCCAAGTTAATCTACATGGTAGAAAAATTGCCTGTTGCAGCAGCCCGACCCAACTCAAGCCAACCAGAACTTCTAATCTCGGCCCAGTACAGGCCCTTCAACCCAGCATACGCACAAGGGATACAGCCGCCCAACTCAATTCAAGATGACATACAACCAACTTTTTCTACTTTAACCGTCTAAAATGCGATAGGTCTTTGGACCAACTCTATATCAACATGTTTTTGATAGGCCTATATATCCCATCTTGCTACCACAATATTAGCTTGGCTTGTCCCTTTAGCTTTGACCATAGAAATCTTCGACTTTGCTCTTGGCAATCTTCGACAACAAGCAACGGACCGTTACTATGTATGAAAAGCTTCTTTCCAGCTTGTCTCCTAGATAAGTGTGTAACATGACCAAAGGTACTACCTAGTACACCAACTACTATGGCATTTCCGTCAAAAGTGCACCAACTATGTGTTATGCCACCTTGCCCTATGCAAAGCCCAACCTGGAATGGAGCAACAGCTGGCATGCATCTAGCCGCTATTTATGTATCTTTGGAATTGTTCACCACTAGCCCATTCGACCAGATCGGTGGTTAGGAATGATTCCCGCTAATAAATAATGCAATCTCAGCTATCTAATGATAAGCATCAGCTACTTCAAATATCCATTCTATATAACATTAAAAGGGTTGAATTTTAGGCTTAGGATTCCTTGTCTAGCATAAAAAAACACTAAGAGTTCTTAAGCTAACAATTAGAGTCTCAAGAGATCTTGCTGTCTTATTATTCTATTGTCATTCTTTTAGTTTTAATAGATCAATATAGTAAGCATCATAATAGATATAGGTAAGCCTAGCCGAACCACTCTATATCTTGTTTCTTTTACTTTAATTGCTCATATACTCCTCATTTTCGATTTTTAAACCTAGCATTAGTAAGTAATCTTTGTTGATATGAATGCATTAGCATAATTCTGATGTTCGTTAAATTTTTAGTTAATGGTTATATATGTTCATACATATCCAAACATTATGCTTAATGTATATAGATTTAATAAATTAAACGAGAATGTAAAATAAAATCCAATTTTATTTTATTTAAATCAACTAGATTGGATCTATAAAACCATTAGATGGGCCTATAATGATCCAAATAGTGAATTTCTTTTAAGATACCCATTTATCCGCTGCAAATCGAGCTAATTCCATTGAACACAAACTTATGTGGTTGATCCTAAAAACATGACTCGTAAGATTAACTGAGTATGCTGGCGCATTGAATAGCCTGAACATCACATCGAACCACTCTTAAAATCTTGATGGCATATAGAATGTGGTAATATACATATTATCCTTCGCCACTCTCAATTGTTGAAAACCCATCGCCAAATCCAACTTATAAAACACCTTTGCACCGTGAAGATTATTGAATAAGTCATCTATATGTAGAAGTGAATACTAGTTCTTTCTTTAACTCCCTATGATCCATAAAAAGTCTCAAAGAGTCGTCTGCCTTCGTGGAAAATACTATATGTTCCTCTACCTAAAAAATACTCCAACAAATGAACCTTTGCTCCTTAAAGAAATAAAATTAGCCTGACATCCTTCACTAAATCAATATAGAACTCATTCCCTTTATATAGCAGTAGTCCAGTCACCTCCTTGAATATATCCAGACACTATCTAGAAATATTACTAATAACAAATCATCATATAGGATATTCAGTGAATACACAAAGCAAACCATTACTCATCCTTGGTCACAAAGTTAACTTTAGCCTACGTTCATCGTCTATCCCCATCATTTCCAATAACTCTCAAAATCAACCACAACTTTATAGCTCTGAAATCAATCCATCCCTAAGATAATGCCAAAACCAATAACAAAAAAATCATAAGAAAACACACGTGCATGAGTCGACAACACAATGTCATGATAAATCATGCTTAAATTAGCTGAACAACCCATAAAGTTTGTCACCACCAAAGGTTGTCTACTAGTCAGATCTCAATCCTAGCATATCTACCAGGTCACTAGATAAATGAATGGGATGCTCTAGTATAAAACAAAACAAGAACATTAATACCGTAAATTGAAAGCATACCTTAAAACGTGATGCCCTTCCCCTTCTCCTTTGCCAATGGATCACTCGATGAAATCAGAAGGACCTTAAGAGCATAATCTTTCACCACTTGCTTATCTCTAGTTGGCTCTGGACATTACTTTTTTATATTCCCAGCCATGTTGTAGTTGAAACGCTTCCTTTATACACTCTTATAGTTATTGCTAAGATGGCCCTTCTTTCCACATTGATAATAGGGTGGCTCCCATTTTCCTTTCTTTTAACCATTTTTGCCTTGGAACTAGTTCTTTCCCTTGTTGTATAACTTTCTCTTACCACCCCATCCACTTCTAGTGTGATATTTCCTATTATATATCTAATGAATTCTAGTATCAACTTAGGTCAATCGTTCAACCTAAGCTCTAATCCAAATGTGAAGACCACTCTTCGTCTCTGATACCCAATATACAAATATTTGCTACCGTGGTGCGTGAATTCAGTGCTCAATCGATGGAGGAAAGTGGTCAAGGATTAATAACTATAATAAATCAATAAATTATCAAATATATCACATAAATAAAATATAATAATCAACATAGATATAAAATAGACAATACGGTAATACAATCAAAGGAAGCAAGGAAAAACAACATATCAGAGTGCAGGAGGTTCATATGGATCATATACAAACAGAATGATAACAAAGTTTATGCATCTGAATCAAATATATACTATTAGATAACTAACTCTGAAAATAAATAATTACTCATATAACTTCTACTACTACATAGAAGAATATAAGCGATAGCGGCTCCATATGTGGATACGTGAAAAGCATGGCCTCATGCTCGTCCTTTACATAGCTCCATGTGCTATCTCATACCTATCTTTCAATCACTCATTCAAGAGTACCTGAGATGATAAGAAATAATATAAGAACCTCAAATCAATCAAAATTATAGGTGGAAAATCGGTAATCACAAAATAGATATAAGTAATAATACCGTACAGAGGAACATATTGTATAGAGAATCATACGTGAACTGTCCCTACATCCAACAAGCTAGCATATAACATAATATATACTAAACTAGGTTGTAATACATAGTATAATATAAGGTGTTGGAGGTACCTAACTCACTAGTACCTACATCACGTAACATCCATAGCATGCACAATAAACATAGCAAACATCACAACTACCACATAGCCTCATATATTTCACCCGAGAGTCGTTAGATGTACTATAACTCGCATGAACCGAATCAAATGGTTAGCGACTACTCAATGTCACAGATATAAAATGTAGATCTTATTCTTCACTTACGTAGCTAGGAATAGGGAAAACCCCAAATAGCTAGAAACTGGACAAAATTAAACATACAAACATGAGTACACTTAGATAACCCTATGTACCCTCAAGCTACCCAGTTCCTGCTGTACGAGCACACATCACAACCTCAGAGTTATCCAACAATCCCTTTGTATGCTAATGTTAGAACCATATATCATGCTACTTCATAAGTTATCACTTATAACTTGTCTAAATTCCATAGTTATCTCCTTATAAAGTACTCGATCGACATCACCCAGATTATCAAGTCGTCGAAGAATTATCACTTACTTGGTTGCCTCCAAGTTTTTCAATGTTTCCTAGTTTTAACCCCTAAAGTAGCCTCATGTCAATCCTAAAGTAGCATCACGCTTGCCTCGAAGTAGCACCAATGATTTGCCATGTCTCCCTTGTGTAGAATAACGCAACACTATTGATCAGTAGTGACCATCTCACAAAACAACAACCAAAATGACCTATGATCGATCATGCATACCCTCATTGTCATGCTCCGCCATTTTGCCAAAAGTTATATCAACTGGTAATGATCCGTATGGATCATCGACGGTCGATCTTGCCTAGCACTTAGCTAAAATTTTGTGTCTTCGAAGCTTGCACACCTTCCTTTGATCAATTCTGCATCATGTTAAAGTCGGTCGCTTTTCCCTCTATAAAAATCGAAGTTCCAACATTCAGCCACTTTGCACTCATGCAATCGATCAGTGCTTGATTTTCACATGCTTGTCTTAAAGCAAATGCGCTACAATCCCAAAGTAACTTCACTACTCAGTTTCTTTATGCTCCCAACTTACATCCCCATATTCAAAATCAAGACATGAACATGTGTAGATTGATCAGTATAGACCAAGATAGGTTAATGGAATTGATTTTCCTCAAAACTTGGTCATTTTCTAAGCTTCTTTTTCCTTGACCTAATCTGAATGCTTCGACCTTTGCGCAAGTCATTTGCATCGATCTGACCTCAATCACTCTAGACCGTTCAATCGAAGTCATCCCATCCTTAATTTTCTTTGTTAAGTGTTTTTCAACCAATTCAAACATTGAAACCATCTCATAAACAATAAACATGCATTATGTCATAACAAACGATCAAAATAACTTCCATAATATATTCTAGCAATCATAGGATCAACTATTATATGATAGCATATTTTAATATCAATTTAAAATCATTTAAATTCATCTATAATTATTTTATGAAGTCAAATAAGTTCAAAAACACATTTAGAGTTCAAAGTTAGATCTAAAACATGTTTTTTTACATGTATAAGTATATAAAGAGGTTGTGAAATGAAAGATTGTGAAACTATTTATGTGAAATCAATCAAAACATGAATCCTAAGGTAGTTCTTAGATGAACAATAGTATGAATGAATTCCAGAGCCACATAATCCCAATTTAAAGATCTCTAGCTAATCTCCCCTTAATTACTTGATTTGGTTATGTTTAGCATAGATTTAAGATGGTTTCTTGTTGGAAATGGTTCATATAGGATTATAAAAGTTTTTAGGATGCGAAAAAGTGATTGCGAATGTTTCTCTAAGTTGAAGTTAGTACAAATCTCGAAATCCCCGATTGGGCCTAATTACGTGCTTAGGTTGATTAACACTATAATATGCCTAAAAATAGTCTAATTTAAAATTTCAATGTCTCTCAAACAGTAAGGATATAAATCTAGTATGACAACTCTACGAAACAGAAAACATCATATCTTTTATATGGAATAGGATTTAGGTTCTAGTTAGGCCTTTGTCAAAAGTTATAGCTATCACAGGATTACAGTGTCAAAACTGCAGAAATTAATTATAAGGATCAAAAATGTCAAAATACAGTACTATTCAAGTTTTCGCTCTATCTAAGGACGTATGGTTATGAAAATAATATTTATACGATTTAGTGATATATAGGAATGCGTAGAGAAAGTGGGTCATTATAGTATGTCTTTAAATAACAATTTGTTTCTCAGTGCGATGGGATAAGCATTCAAAACATTATTATGGATTTTTTATAGACTTTAATAAAATAGATCTAGATTAAAGTTTACGAGGCTTACATTCATAACGTAAATTGGAAAACCACATATCTTGATCTATTTAAAACTAAGTTCTTTCCTAATTTATATCCTATATGAAAACGCAAACTATGCTTTTAAATGAAATTAAATTTAACATACACACTTATTCTTAAGCACATCCTTATAGGAATAAGCAACTTCACTTCACTCATTATTAATCATACTTTATCCAATAAAGTCTGATTATTCTTTTGCAATATAGCATTATATAGAATAGGGAGGAATGACATTGAGAGTGAACCTTGTTTGCTTTTAGATATTATTGGAACTCTTATCCAAAAAACTCAAATATTCGACCGAATGAAATTGTCCTATTTCCTTTGCATGTTATATTTTATAACTTTCGATTCATATTACATGAACTTATCATAAATTTCTAACTTATGTGTCAAATATACATATTCAAATACACATGTTCATAGCTGGAATAATTCATCAAAGAATTTAATGAAGTTAGTGGATCCTTTCTAATGTCAATGGACTTTGACCACATACATCTTAGGTACGATCCAAAGAGTTTGTTAACTCTTTTATTGCTCCCAATGAATGGGTGACGTGCTCTTAATCATTTGAGATACAATCCACAAGCACGATAATTAATTGTTAAATATTTTATAGACTTCTGTACTTCCATAGCTAAGACATCACCATTGTTACAATAACAAATACCATCGTTGAAATTCCAAAAGAAATATGTATCTATAATGAATATTCATAATAAAATAAAACTGATTATATTTCCAGTCAATACTAAAAATATGTACTATTTCATAAATAGTGTTTAGTCAATACTCAAGCAATAGACCTTATACAAAAAAATTGTATAAGAGAAATACATTTGGAATATAAATCATATTTCTTATTCCTAATTAATTAAAAAATTCTATTTTTGATATCTCCTCATGAAGAAAAAGTGACCATTTACTCTCTTCTTTTCAACTATGATAATATTAATATCATTCTAAAACTTTTTAATTTTCTTTTTGAAGGTCAAAAGATCAAAAGAAACTGCTTTTACTTCAAGACGACATTGAAATATTTACATAAATGCGTTCGATCATTCATAACATTTAATGATATTGAATTAGCTGCACTTAAGTAAACATGTCAAAACCGACAATTCAGTGTTCGAATTCATATGCCTGTCTTTAATACTTGGTGTAGTATTATTTCTAACACAAGATCCATACTCTATTCTATAATATTGAATACGTGATCTTGCATTGTGGTTTACTTGCCCATTTCTAGTGAAATATTTCTTTACGATTTCGTATAATATAAATGCGACCGTTCAACGTGCAACTTTTCTATGTGATAGGATATGGACCAAATATGCATGCTCTTATATTGCTTTAGAATACAAAACTCATAAAAAACAATACACAATCTTGGGTAAATCAAAATTTAAGTTACCATGGTGCGAATGTTTTTTATGGTTATATAAATTTAACTCTTGCACACATCTTGAAGTGACAGCATGCCAAATGATTTATTATTTTGTATGTTTTACATTTCTTCGTCAATCTTTAATTTGGTGCATTTAGTATATTTTAATTGGTATATACTTTTAATAGGTACATTAACTATGCAAATTTATTTTAATTCATTACTTTAATATCACATTTATTCTTATACTTATCTGTTTGGTTTATTATATTCATCTAGTAAGATTCCTACCGTATTTTGCATCTCTCCAAACCTCTAAAAATGATACGATAATTTTGTAAATTCCTTCGATGGGTGTTAGGATCTGTTTATCATGTTACTACAAACTTGAGGGTGCTTAACGAATTATGGTCTCCATAATTAGTAAGTAACTTTTTACTAATTATATCCTGTATATAAATCCTAACTATATTTTTTTATGCTTCTAATCTTCTTTATGATGTTGAGGATGCTCAACAAATTTTAAAGTATACTAGACATCCTAAAACCATCCTCTTATGATATCCTAAATGGTGTTATGTAACCCTTGAGGGCACTCATAGAAGTTACACACCGTTCTTACTTTCAAAAGATAATATAAACGTCGCCTTAGATATTCTATGGCTTGGGGATGCTCAACAACCATAGGTATGTAAGTTATACTTATTATATTATATAAAAAAAGCATTACTATTTTAAATTCTTAATTCAAAATAATTTTATAGAGTATTATCGACTATTTAAGCGAGATGAGTATGACTTATGATATCATATATCTATATGTAATACTCCCTTAAGTCTCATGAGTTCTAGTTTATTTAACATTCTGTTTTGTTTACTAATTCAGTATATGTGTGTGTGTGTGTGTGTGCGTGCGTGTGTGCGCGTGCGTGTGTGTGTGTGTATGTGTATGTTTGTGTGCGTATTATGGTATTTATAATTCATTAAGTTACACACACACACACACATATAATATATATCCTTTAATTAAATAATTTTTTTATTTAATTCTATGGATAACAATAATATTTACATATAATTTGGACATCTTAAATTTACTTGTTTATAAATTTTATGAATACAAGCTTAAAATGTTTGCTAGTTATATACCCTTATAAATTTTAATTTTAATTCAAAACAATTAAAATTTGCATTTTGTAACTTTTATGAAATTGTATAACAGTTTATTTAAATTTGAAACAATTTTAAATTCAATTTATAATATTCAAATATGCTTATTTAATTCTATCTATGATTCAAAACACTTATAAGTCTTTTATAAAGGCATACCACAGAAAAAGACCATTTCGATGAGCCAAGTATAGGCCAGGAGATTAGGAGGTTTTTCATTGATAGAACAATCCTTAAAAAGAGTCATGTTTTCCTTAGTTTAAGCACATTTTCCTTAGATATTGGTCTAGTTTGGCTTCCCAAATAATTCTTACATGGTTAATTATTTACATAAATACAATGTAGACACTGATAGAATTTATGGATCAGATGTATTGTCTGCAAGCTTAAAATGGCAAACTTTTAAAAATTCCTTTTATTAATTCTCACAAGGTCTATATTGCATTTATGTGAATAAAATTTATTTACACTAAATAATATTTTATACTTATTAATAAAATAATTTAAGAAATATTTTAATTTATTTAATCCATATAAAATATTTTTTATTTGACAACGTTTAGTAATAATATTTTATTATGAATTAATCTCAGAATTAATTTATTAATTTAATTCTATTTTGATTTTATATTTTAATATTTAGAGATGTCCATATTTAAAATACAAACATCATAGCTATATTAAAAGTATAAACTAGCACAGGAATACAAAGAAAAATTAATGGATGTGACCTTCTGTTAATAAATATGTATGTGGTGAACACATGTCTAAATAATTTTAAGGGATATTCATAAGCCGCAAATTACCAGAATTGTATTTTTAAGATTATAATTTATATGTATAACAATAATAATAAATTCAGTTATATTACTTAATTAATATTTGTATTAATATTATATATATATGAAAAATTGTTCTTTATTTAGTGACGTATAAAGAACTCCAATGTCTTTGCCTTCTTAAAAAAAATATAATATATATATAAATATATAATTATGTATAGATGTATATATATCTAAGAAAAATGTTATTCGGAATATTATTTGACTCTTATGGATAAATAAATAATTTAAAAAGATTTAATACATACATGCATGTATATACATACATACATACGTATCTATATATATATATATATATATATATTTATGGATGTATGTATAGGTATATGTATATGTATTAAATATAATATTTGAATTCAAAATATGATAAATTATTTAATAATATTTTTTATTTCAATCGTTGGCAAGTTTTGAAAAAAAATTAATTTCTTTTCCAAATTTATTTCCAAATAGATTTACATTTGAAAAATTCAAACATTTAAAATTTAAAAATCATTCAACTTTTATTCAAGATAAAAAAAATTCTTGTATAAAAAATTATTAGAAATACAATTTTTTATTAATATTTTCATATAGAAAATATTTACATATAACAATTAACTATTTATATTGAAGACAATTAAAAAGAATAAACAAATACATTATTTCAAATAATAAAACTTGAAAATTATTTAATAATTTAAAATGGTTTTAATATATATATATATATATATATATATATATATATGCATGTGTGTATTATGTAACGATCCCAATTTTTAAATCAAATTTAAATTGGTAATTTATTTAAATTTTAGAATTTAATTGTGAATTAATTTGAAAATTTCAAATTAAATAAGAATATGTGTTTGTTTTATATATATATATATATATATATATATAAATTGATTTTAAAAAAGGAGTTTGAATTGAAATTCAAAGATAAGTATCTTATAAATAAAAATTAAACTTAAAAGCTTTATACTTTTAATACATATATATATGTATATGTATATGTGTGATTATTTAATAATGAAAAATTAGAATTTAAAAATCATTTCTTTAAAAGCTGTATAAGTATAATTAATAGAAAATGCATAAATATAAACATTCATAATAACATGGATTTAAAATGTAATACAAGAATTAGTAAAAATTGTAAAAATACTTTCTTTTATATACTTGAAAATAAATATAGTTTGTATATATGTAAATAAATATAAATCTTTGATATACATATATCTTTTGAAAAATAAATAAGATTTATAAAAGAATCAAATACTTTCTTTTAAATGCTATATATGAATAAGTAAAATTTGTATATATAACAAATCTATTTCATAATAATTAATAAATAAAAAACATAAAACATGTTTCATAAATAAAATATAGTAAGGGATTTTAACAAAATTTATAAATAAATTTAACGAAAAGGACTTCAAAACAATTTAATCAAGAGTGACATTTGTAACCAAAGTAGCTACATAAATAGACAAGTGTCAACACTAATTAACAAGTGGCTTCATTTCTTTTAAAATTAAGACATATAAAATAAATGTAAAGAATAACTAGGCTGATTTTCCTTCAGTTCTCAAATCCCTCATGTTCAAAGACAATCAAAAAGAAAAATAAAAAAAATCAATTTCTTCAAATTAGAATCAAGCCTCAAGCAAATCATGTTACAAATCCAAATCTACCTCATGTTTCAACTTGAAACAAACTCTTCAAATTGAAACCTGAAAATAAACAAATTCAAATCAAACCTGAAGATAAATCAGGTTCTGGATTTTTTTTCAAAAGCAAACTAAATATCAAGCCTGGAAACCAACTGAGGAATACAATGCAAATCAAAATATGAATCAGATCAACATCAGCTTAAAACTGAATCAAGTTTCAAGTAACTAATAAAGTTCTAGAATTTCGAAATATAGGCACTCTTCTCTTTTTTCATTTCTCAGGTGAGCAAACTCACTTATCCTTGCCTATAACCTTTGATATTGTGATAAGATGCTTGAACTGTGATATGAAAATGTTGTTTATTTTTGCCTGCATGTTGAATATATAGATATATATTGATATGCAGGTCTGTGTGAATATGTTAAGCCTGTTCTTAAGTTACAGGTTCACTCTCATCAAAACAAATCAATAATTCTCTATCTCAACATTTTATGGCCAAAATTTTTAAAGGAAAAATGATCATAAGAACATGTTATCAATTTTAAAAATAATTCCTAGTAGGAATATTCAAGAAATATTTATAAAATTGGGTATATCAGTAGGATCTTTTCAAACTTGAAAATTCAATGATTTGATTTTCAAGTTTTTGTTATATAAATAGATTGGTGTTTACAAACCATGATTTTTGAAAGTTATTTCAGGATTTTTAATGTAGTAAATGGTGAGAAAAAGAGAGTTGAACGGAATTGATACTTTTGTCAAATTCCGTCAAACGGCAAGATGAATTTCATCATGCTTTGGTCGGTAGGTAGTTCGAGCATCAATGATCACCAAAAAATGCTCGTAGATTTTCTGGCTGTTCGTGGCGACGGTGTAATTTTATTTTAGGGTTAAGACCCGGTTTGACTCGTCGAAGTTTGAGGTAGGAATTCGTCGTCGATATGGCGTCGGAGTGGATAGGACTGAGGGGAGTCGATGCATAAGGTTGTGGCAAAGCTTTGGTCAAGCTCGCATGGATTCTGGTGAGCTAGATAGTCGAGGCGAAGAGGATTTCATCGGAGGTGTTAGTTCCAATATTTGGTCGAGAAGCTCGATTTTGATCGACGACGTGATTGGGTGATCTAGGTGCTCATGCCAGGTGAGGGGATCTTTGGTGATTGATAGGTGTCGGCGACAATGATTAGAGTCGCTCCGATCACGTGTGCACGTTCACACGTGCATATCTTGTTCTCAGGCAAATTCAAGTTGGGGAAGACGAAGATGACTCGGGTCTGGGCTCAAGAAAATTGAAGATTGTCTCAAAGTCGTGGATGCGAGGGTTTTTCTCGTAAGTGGATCGTTATTTACACGGAGGTTTACTCGGAGGAGATCGAAGATGTCTCGGGTTTGTTTAGTTATATACCAAGTTTTAAATGATAATAGGTTTTAAACCTAAAACAAAATATTCGAGGTTTTAAAGAAATAATAAAAACCAGATTTAAAGGCAAAGTAAAATTTTGGTTAATGAAGTTTTCAAAATATGTTAACTAGTTTGCAAAAGCAATGGTAATGGAAGTTTTCAAAAGAAGTTTCCAAATATAATTGACAAGGTTTTAGAAGTGAATTTATAAATAAGATCAAGTAAATTCGTTAAACAATATTTTTAAACAAGTTTCAAGGATTTAATTTTAAAATTTATTAAGTTTAAGCTTAATTAAGAAATTAATTTAAAAGAGAATGATGTTTAAAATTTTTGTTTGATTTTAAAGTCTCAAGTTAATTTATGAAATAATAATAATTTTGTTTTTCAAAGATTAAAAGTAAATGTTATTAAAAATAGTTGATGGATAATTACTTTGTGTAATTAAATTAAAGCTAATTACTTTTTGTAATTGATTTGAAAGCCAATTACCTTACATAATTTAATTAAAGCTAATTTCTTTGTGTAATTAAATTAAGGCTAATTAATTATTGTGATTAAATTAAAGAATAATTAATGTAATAAATTAAAGTATTTGTTAATTAAGGGTAATTAATTAATTAAAGTAATTAATTACTTAAAGATGATTACTTAATTAAGTAACTAAATTTATAATTAAAGTAGATTAATAAAGTGATTAAAGAATAATTAATTAAGGATAATTAATTTGAGTGATTAATTAATTAACGCAATTAATTTGAGGCTAATTAATTAATTAAAGATTAATTAATGAAAGTGATTAAGGATAATCACTTATTGTAATTATTTTAGGATAATTAATTAAATGATAAGTAATTAAGGTTTAATTAATTAATATAATTAATTAAGTATAAACAATTAGGGATTAATTATTTAATGATTAAAGGTTTATTAATTTATTAATCAAAGTTGATTAATTAATAAGTAAAAGTTAATTAATTATTAAAGGTTAACTAATAAAAATGATTTGTAATTAGTAAATGATTAATTGACAGAGGTTAGTAATTTATTAGTGATTAATCTGGTTTCAATTTATCAGATAATTAGTTAATCTTACTTATGCATGTTTGGATTCTATTGGATGTTGAATTGATTGATATCCCTGATATGTTATGCTCTGTTTCGATTTTATCTGTGATAAATGTAATTTATTTATCTGTGATGAATATGATTTATTTATCTGTGATAAATTTATATTATTTATCTGTGAATCTGTAAATGAAGATAAGCATTATAGGATTATAGCGCTTATCGATATTGTTGTGCTTGAATCTGTGATGATTGATGATGTTGCACTATTATGTAAAACCCCTGGACTACACCATACACACACAAATATGGATTTCACGAGGTAATTAGTTAAGTCACAGATATTTGAATCTAATATTATGAAATGGTTTCAAAGATTGAATTTTGAATCCAAAATAATTTTGGAAATCGAATTGGGTTAAATATGAAAAGCTTTTGAAAAGAAGTTTTGAAGATAAAAGTTATTTTGAATAACTTGATAAAGTTTTGAAATTTAAATAATTTGATTCGAATTTCAATTCAAGATTTGAAATAGAATTCTATGTTTAGATATTATGGTTTAAAACGGTCATACAAGTTATAAATGTGTTTATATGGGTTTTAAACCCTTTTAAAAAGTATTGTTTTGGGATTTAAATTTAACCCAAGTTTATACTTTAAAGGATATAACTTGTGCATATTTGATCAGATTTTTTCGAAACCAAAACTCTTTGTTTTCAAATGATAATGGCTTTCAAATAAAGGAAGGATTTCCAATTCTTGGTGGAAGGGGTTTCAAGTTGAAATGGAATTGTTTTGGAAGCTATAATTGAATCTTTGTGAAAGATTTGTGAACTTTATTTCCAAATTGAAGAGGATCGTAAAGGTGTATCTTTTATATAACAGATTTGGAATTATAAATAGTTTTGAAAACTATAATTGAATCTTTGTGAAAGATGAGTGAACTTTGTGAAGTAAATCTTTTTGTTTAAAGATTTGAAAATGGTAATTTTTTAAAACCATTTGAAAGAAAAGTTTTGGCTAATAAGTTGTGACTTAACTGAGATCCCATTATCCATATGGTTTTAAAGTTAAGCACTCACTATTCGGTTTAGCCGGGAGAGGACTTTGTGTCATATAACCCATTCCGAATAGTGATACGACGAAATGGATAGCAATTGATGACAGTGATGAAGACCGGGGGTCTTCGAAAACGATATGATAACCTGTCGAATGACTCTGCACTAAGTTGCTCCGGTATAAAGATCTCCATATGTGATGGGAAGTCTGATCGGAATTGTGGATACCCGGAGTGCAAGGGCTTCTTCCTTTATTGGACGAAGTGCCTTTGGTTCCGTTCGAACCCAGAACGGAATTGTATGGTTGTATGTCTGACATTACACTTTGAGATATAAAGCTGATCTCTATCAAATACAATACTGTTTGGTGGCGGAAAATTTATTCTCTTAGCTTAACACCCTTCTCTAAGACGTATGAACTCAGAGGTTATGTAATTGATGGTAATCAGTAATATACTCCCAATTTGGTAGTGTGGCATGCCGAGTGCTGCCGAGTGTTGCTGATCATTTGCTGATCAAAGCATGGCTTTTCTGTAAAGTGTAGCTTTGTTGACGAGACTGCATCAGGACCTCACACCTCGAAAATAGTCGAAACATGAAAGATGCGGCAAGGTTATGAGGGTTGCGCCTTTTAGGGTGTGTTCATTCCCTTGTGGAAAAGGGTGGTATCATGGTATAGAGTCCAGATACTTAACTCATGTGGTCACTACAAATTTATTACTTTATGGTTGCTTTGCGGTTGAGAGATCTCGGATAAAGGTCGCAAACGAATGGGGGATGGCATGCTCGTGTAGTAGTTACCTAGTGTAACCGGGCCTTGTGTTGGCAGAGATTCGAGTAGGTTCTTGGGGAATCCCTCTAGAGGCGTACCCATGTGGCCCAGGAAGTTCCTTAGCCTGACCATTTGTTGGAAATCCAATCAAACAATACGTGCCCTTTACGATTGCAGTCGTATAACCTGCCACCTCAGGTGGTAGCTATAGCAGTCATAATATAATGGTACCTATGCTAGCTAAGATTTATATTATACTTTCGAAATATTTTCTGCACTATGCACTAATAATAATAATATTAAAAAGATTTTGCGTAGTAAGCATGTTTGACTATCATAAGGAGAAATCTCCTCTAATTGTGCGCTTGCATTGTGTGTGTGCGGAGAGGCCTTATGGTAGTTTCATTTTCCAAAAAGCATTGCAGATTTCTTTTAAATTCTTTTGTTTTGCTTTGTTAAAGATAAATTATTTTTGTTTGCTCACACCAGTCCATAACTGACCTAGAGTTTATTGTTCCCTTTCTAAACTCTGGGTGCCAACAATTTTCCATATGTGCAGCCTAGAGTTGGGATTTTTAGATAATCAAATAGTAGGAGTAGATTCGATAGCATCCAGCCTTTGGATTTGGCGATAGCATTTGTTCAACTTGACTGACCTTGCTTAAGTCAACTTAATGGTGGTTCGAGCTTATCGGATTGGAGTCTTCAAAGCTTTTGGGTTAAGCCATTTGGTTTTGGAACTTTGGCATTGGAATGCGGTTTAGGACTTTATCTTCTTTCTATTCTTTGAAAGATCAAGTTGGTGATATTGTTCTGCTGCTGGTGTTTTGTTTCCGCTGTTGTGTATCTCTGATTATGTGATATTCATTGTATCATTGTTGTATCGAATGTTGTATATCAATGATATTCATTTTTCTTCCGTTGTGTTGTTGTATTTAATGTGTTATAAGCTCCGACGACCCAGATTCGATGTTTTAATCAGCGGCATTCGAATACGAGTGAAGTATTCGGCGTCGATTTTCGAAGGTCGAGTCATGGTCATTTCAATTATAAGATAATTAAATAAATATGTACAACATCATACATAAAAAAAATAAAAATTAATTTTCTTTTCTGTAAGCTGAATGCAGTTTTAAAATTTTATATGTGTGTGCGTTTGTCCATAGATTAATTACCAAAAAAATATAAACTAAATACTTTTCAACATAGTCAAATGTATAGACGTAAGCATAAAGATTAGTATATGTGTATATGTGTGAATTTATAACTAAAATAAAAGCTAGAACCTTTCATGTTTGAAATTTAGCCGACTGTCGAACACGTTGTTTATTGGTTGTTTCCACCTTTAACTTTCATTGTCCTCATTAATTTAAGTTTGTAGGGTAATCACCTTGGCTTCACCGATGATTAATGGGGGCTAGAGTTGTTTGGAATCAGTCTACAGAGAAAACTACTGGAAGCTATCTATTTATAGCTAAGGAAATATCTAAATATCTCCTATTTCCCTCAAAATCTAGAATCCTAGGTCTCCAACTACCTCCGATCTCCTTTTTTCAATCGATCCGACAAATAACTTTTATACATCATTCTGATCCATTTTAAGCTTCAAATAAATAATTAAAATATCATACGATGATAGCACAACATTTGTATTAATCTTATTATTATTCTTGTTGTTATTACTACTATTTTTTTGGAGAATGTACTTATTATACACAAATTCATATACTTTTATAATATGCCTCGTCAAAACCTTACAACTCTCCTAACCTAAATGGGTGTCTTATAACATATTATTTCCATATATCGACATACAATGAAATTCATTTGAGTTTAAAAGAAAAGGGGAAATTATCAAATAAGTTGAGGAGAAGTAAGTAAAAGAATCTCTCAAAACCACTCATATGAAAACTACACCCTAAAAAAGATAAGAATTAAATCAACAAGAGTAACAAAACGGTGGGACCAGCAAATTGTAGATGAGCATACCAGCTCGACATAATCCAAACCATTAATAAACCTATCTTCCATGGTGACAAAACAACATCAAAGTAGAAAAGGGGAACAAATAAATCAATCATGGCATGAAGAATCAAAGGAGAGATTAGGCAAAGGAACATGATGGTGAAGTGTCTAGGCTATGGTCATTGCTTGCAACTGATTTGGGGTTAATCTAATACCAAAATCAAAAAAGATAAATTCTTGCCCTTTAAATTCTCCTTTCTTAATGTTTATCTATCCTTATAGTCTTGCATAATTTTTGTAGTTCTTAGGCAACTAGGCATTTTAATATCTTTGAAAACCGTAGAATTTCTTTCGCACCAAATGTTCCAGATCAATGATGTGATAGCTATGCTAATAAGATGTTTGTAGCTCTTACAACCCTGAATATTTGGAAGCAGATCGAAAATCTGTATAATATTATTACTGTTAATTGGCTTAATGTCCAGTTTATGCTTGATATTGTTCCGAATTTGATTAGTGTATAGGAACCTAAAAAATGATGGTTATAGTTTGAAAGAGCTAGTAACGCGCTTGTATTGACTCTTTGGTCTGAACTTAGTCCTTAGTCTAAATAATTTAAATGTTGAAGCAGTTACGGATTTCGCTAAAGTATAGTATCAGGCACAAGTTAAGCATTATGAATCATTTAGGCAAAATCCATTTTCTAATCTATAATAAGCTCATATAGTAATGACATTTTTTCACGTACTCCTATCATCATCACTGTATCCTTAGATACCTAGAGTTTTGTCTAACACCAAAAAATCTATTAATATTTATATATAATTGTGTGAACCACATTAAAGTCTTTAATTTAATTTAATAACATTTATTGATTTACTATTTACTCTAGCCTAGATTTGAACTTTTACTTTGACTATCGATTATGATAATATTAACATTCTGCAATAAGGACATGAATCCACTCATGGATAGCGTCATGGTTGAAGAAGTTCGACGTATATCAAATGATGGATTAACAAGGTCACTATGCTAAATATTTAACCATAATCAAAGTATGACCTAGCTACTTAAGAATACAATGCCCTTAAGTTAGAAGGCTATTATACATTGTTACCATGAGACCTTCTATTTTTATTTAATTGTATTAACCCATAGAAGACTCTCAATGAGTCGCTTTGTGATTGTTCTAAACAACCACAAGTATGTAATCCTTCAGTGCCCTTAATAATCATGAGTAAATCACCGTCCATTGTATGGAGAGCATTACACACACCAATCCCAAAGGATGTATTAACATGTTTTTTTTTTGATACATCTTGACTAGGAACATTTAAAGAGTTAGTATTTAGGCATATATATATCGTTCCAACACTTCGTTACAAACATATTTATAGCTTCAATTAATAAAATATTTCTACTAAAGATTTTCTAATTATATATGTTTAATGTAGTTAATTCAGTATTTATATCACTCTATAATAACATACATAAAAATAAAAAAAAACCTGATGCATACATCATTTTGAACAAGATTCTCCTATAAGAGTTAAGTTATGTAATTAATTACAAAATTGCCTATATGGCATACCTTAACTCTATGAGGGTGATACTGAGTTATCTCTTTCTTTTGGGGAAATGTGCTAGGAACCGTGACATATTTTTTGAATAACATACCATTGAAATATGTGCCTAAGACCTCGTATGAATTATGGACTGATAATAAACCCCACCTTGATTACTTTAAGGTGTGGGTTTTTCCGACTTACAATAAGACGTAAATCCTAGTAAAGTTGAGACGGAATGGTTTTATGTATCTTTATAGGGTATCCTAAAAATTGTCATGGATACATTTTCTATCATACCAAGGAACAAAATGTGTTTCTTTCGATACATGCCACTTTTTCGATAGACTTGGATAAGATCCAAGAAAGAATAAAATGGTGCTATAACATTCTTAGTTTTATGCATTGATGATTTACTATTTGTTAGTCTAGAAATTGGGATTAACTTATGTTCAAGTCGTATGTAAGATAATAAGTTCAAGAGTGCTAGGGAAAGGGAGTAAGTTCTTGGTGTTAACCCAAAAAATGGATCTACAACCTATATTGATTATGAAAGAACCAACCTTGTTTATCAAGGCAAATAAAATAGAAACGAGGAATAATAACTTCCAGATAAAGTAAAGAGACTAGAGATTTTTATAGTGATTCTGTTGTTAATAAAGCCTACGTCTACTTTATAATTTTTGTTATTGACTTACCGCAATTACAAAATGAATCCAATTACAATTTGACTAGATCTTGTAAGTTGGATCAAGTCACCATTGTTAGAGTTCACTGGGGAATCACACTGCACCCTTTAGATGACTGTTGTGTGGGAGGAGAAGAGTGAAGAATAGTTTCTGTAGAGTTTCAGTAGCCAGTCCAGTAGATACCCTTTATATTGAAGGTAGGATTGTATTTATAGGGGATGGAAAGCACTTGGGCCAAAGCTGCTTTGCCAGAGACTTACATTTGAAGGTACGAAGATGCTCAAGAAATTTCACAGCGAACCTATCCAATATGATGGATCGCTTACGATCCATGGAGTTAGAGTGTTTTTCGCTCGTTTCAATTAGATCACGTTCCTTGTCTTATGTAGATGCTCTCCATGTAATTTCATGACTAGATACCGTGTTTTGATGTTGATTCATGTACTAATTGCATCGTATATTGCTGGAATCAGATGAATGCTCACTCCTTGAACTTGCTTACTTGGAACATCATGAAACTTAGCAGGCGTGCCTCCAAAAGATAATGCTTCATGATGCAAGAAGAATTGACGATCCATGGGCAATATTTATGGATCGCTAGCAATCCATCTCCTTAGGTAATTTTTGCCTTTTTCCTCATGTCTCCTTCTTGGTTCCTTCTTCTGATCCTTCTGGTTGGTTCTTGAGTTGTTCTGACTTGACATAAATGTTCTGACTTCCTTTAAAATCTATTGGGTTAAAAACCTGGATAACGTTTGCCCTTTAGAGCAAGCTTTCATAGGAAACAAGGCATGCTCTGGAAGTAACTGCCTATGAGTTCCCACTTTGCGAAGTTTAATTATTCGCGTTAAGGCTATCATACGAATTTGGGTTTGGTTATCCAACCATTTGTTGAGTTTTTACATGAATCACTGTTACTTGTCATAATAAATAAATTTGAATCCCATAACTTTCAAGATGCTTGCAAAAGATACTTAGATCATGCTTGGTTAGTTTGGGAAACTATGGTTGCAATTATATAGAATGGATCGCTAAGGATCCGAGGACTTGGCATATTTTTCCCTTGCAATGTCCTATTTAGTTCATTTAAGCCAATCTCCTTCCATTTCATATCTTCATTTGAGACTCGATCCTTCTGCCTCATAACCCAAGCCTAGGAATTCAATCCCTAGCTTTACCTTTGCCTTCTCCTCTGCTTATCTTCACCTCCAAAACTTCTCGCCATCAGCTACTTGACCTTGCCATTACCTTATTCTAGTCTTGGTTCTTATTACTTTGTCTTTTGGATCATCATCGAGCCTATTTCATTAAATCACCATCAATCTTAACTGCTTTAGGTTGCCAACATCATAAATTCAACCATATTCTCCTTCTGATTCTTGACTAAAGGTAGGTAATGCAGATTTTGGCTTTTGTTTAGCAATTCAATGATGAGGTTGTATTGATGGTGATCTTACGAAGAATTTGAGTTGATTGCGATTTTATGGAAGAAGATAGTAAATCGAGTCTTGATTTCTTCACGGAATGAAATTCGGGCCTTGGCTAGAAGCATGACATGTTTTGCTATCTTCGTTCATTAAATCAGAATTAACTTGCACTGAGTTACATTGTTAATTCAACACGATGTCTTGCGGATTGGTTTTGGTTTTTCTAGGAGGTGATAATAGCTTAGAGTAGCATTTCGTATGCAACATATGCTGTTATCACCTTCCGGAGAGTTAAAATTGACTTATGCTGAGAATTCTCTACTTAATTTGGACCCATTAATCTATAGTTGCACACTTCAGATTGGTCCCGTTATTGCACAATCGGTGTTCCTGGAATGGGAAGAGCTTCCCACATCGCTTCGGACAGCGGATCCATTATCGATCATTGATCGATAACGGATAAGTGTAGGAGAAATAACTTCAATAAATGATATGAGAAGCTCTTTTGTTTCTTTACTGCGAGTGAACTATCTACACAGAGTAGAGCGTTTGAAGTGTTCAGGACACCGATCTCATCCCACATAGATAACCCACTATGCTTTCCCTAGTCAACACATAGATCGATAATTTTTCCAGAGTTCAAGTGCCGTAGTGGGACCTTCAGTCAAAGATAGAATTACTTGACCAGGTTAGATACAAGTTCTGTTGTATAGAATGAGGCACCCATCATCTCATTGTAAGTCCAATGGAGGAAGTCTGACACTTTCAGAAGCTGAATCGTCATCAGTTGCGCCATCGCAAATAGTTCTACTTCTTCAGTACCACGAAATGAATATGGTCAACTAGTTTTGGTGGGTTAGGTTATAGACCAAACTTCTCCAAATTTAGACTTCTACTTAATCCTCCAAAGAGAGCTTCCTCCGTAATCTTTGCTAAAGTTCTGCGTAAAATTTTCTTAGAACACGGCATTTTGAACAATGACGTGCGCCTTTCATCGAAAAATGAGTTTCCACATATGTCACCTTCGAGGTACAACACTTGTCATCGGTATATTTTCTTAAATGAAACAGTGCCCGCTTTCAATAACTTCTTGAAGGAAACTCTTCTGAACTTGGGAGTTGCTCCATTTCAAATTCATCCTAATGGATACACGATCTTGACTTGCCTTCACATCTTGTTTATGTCGACATTTAATCGTGCCTCGAGTTTCGATGAGTTGAGATATTTTCTCTCATTCAAAAAGAGAGACGAATGTTCGTCCTTTATCATCATCAAGGCCCAAAGAAACCACAAGATTGTGCTACAACTTCAAAGCACCTATCTTAATTCAAGACCCGGTATTTCTTTATTAGGTGTCCTTAAGGATTTTATCGTCTTTGGAATATGTCTCATTTTCACTTAGGGGGTAAGTTATCATTTTTTACTTATTGAGATTTAATACGTCACTATGGGATTTTTGATAGATTGAATATTTGTTGTAGTTATTTTGAGGCCAAATAAAGATTTATCACTTGATCTAATTTTCCATACTCTGAAGGCCATAGACACCAAGGAGAGACCGATCAATTTTTTGCTAATGGACGAGAATATGCTTCGATATGAGCTGTTGAATCCAAGAGGTCTTACGTGGCCATTGAAGTTTCGCTTCCTTCTCCTTCCATAATTCGAGCGCATTCCACTTCTTTATTATGCAGCTCCCAAGAGGGCGATCTGCAAGAAGGATACGGTCAGTCTGGTGGGTCGACCGACAAAATTCATGAAGGAAGGGGTGTTACAAATGAAGCCAGTTGCCCGCTCAAGATGCCCCTGATTCCAAAGGAGGAGGAAAAGTAATTAAAGCAGTGTTCGGGCAAGGCTGCGATGATAACATAAAAGGAGGAGGGTAAAATTGAGGAGAACAACTAATGATTCCTCTTCTAGTGATGATGAATTCAATGATAGAAACTTTGAATCATGTAATAAAACACTGGAATGAGTCTCATTCTCTTGGATTTGCCTCCCTTAGAGATTCATGATAAAGATGCTCCCATGATAGCTGAGCAATTAAGAATTCCCCATTTAAGGAAACTGGCATTGACTTTGGGAAACTGAGCAGCTCTTACGTAGATATCGATGAACTCATGGGAGAAGATTTCGAATTTAAGGGAACGAATTCTCGTCTTGGTCATATTGTGTCTAGAGCCAGCTCAATTTCTGCCACAGTGGCTTCTCGATCCAGTTTGTGACGTCCTTTTAGACCGCCTATGACATGTTACACATCTCACTAGGGGTCACATTCACTTACACATGCATTACTCAGGTATAGTGAGAGGTCGTGGACTTTATGAGGATCTTAAATAGTTTACTGATTCACAACTTTGGTCCTGTCGGTCTTTAAGCCACCATCAGCCCCGTGAAATTGAGGAACAGTGGAGAAGGCAGAATGACTTAGAATCTGATGTACGTCGTCGGGACGACAGAGCATGAGGTAGGGTTTACAACAGTGGTTATAAGGAGAGAAAAACTCCTGATGACCGATAAGAGCCGCCCAAGAAGCTGAAGGTAGATCGCGGATCTCATCCCTCTGAGAACCAAGCTTTTGCCCCGGCCCCAACCTCTGTCAGAATTAAAGTTCAGGCTTCCACTTTTCAAGTTTCACCTTCATCCCAAGCTCCATCGACTCACGTGGTGCCCGCTTCTGTTCTTCGTATCCCCGTAAGAAGCTGGCTTATATTCTTCTGTTCGGTTCCTCTAGACTCAATGCAGCGCTCCCTAGGTGGTTTCTAAAGGGAGTTAAGTTTGACCATGACCTACGCCCAATCCGTAAAGATTTCTATATGCCCCATCTCCAAAATATTCAAAGTAATTTGGATCAAGCTAAGGAATGGGAAAATGTATGCAAGCAGCTCGCAGATTTGAACTGCAACAATTATCAATGGATCATTTCCTTTGAATCGGAAAAGGGTGATTATGAGAGGGTGGTAGCGAAAAGTGACACTAGAATCGAGCGATTAACAAAGGAGAGGGACCCTGCACTCCAAGAGAGTAAGAGCAATGCCATCTTGTTGAAGGAACTGAAAGAGGGCCACACAAAAATAGAGATCGTATTCCACGATGAAATCAAGAAGACCCACACGGATGAGGCTAAGATGAAAGAAGAGCTTGAAGCCTTTGATGTGATCAGTAAAGCTTAGAAAAAAACTATCGTTGATCGTAACGAATTTGTTGAAGCCTTTAAGAAGACAAATGTTGATTACGAGGGAATGGTGGAATCCCGTCATAAGCCAGTTTTCGATCAGACTCAAATGATTGCTTCACTCCAAGAGAGAGTCACGTAACTCAATGCTGAGAAGACCTGAGTTGAAGTTGAGAAGGCTGCCGAGACAGCAGACTACTTAGAGTTGCAGGATACTTTTAAAAAGAACATGGAGAATATGGATGGCCCCATCTTAAATTTCCATATTAACTCCTTGTTGCATTAGGGGAGCCTCAGCAACCTAGGCCCTAAATTCCTGCATACTCCTGCTATGGTTGGGAAAAGTTCTGGCATGTTTGCGAGAGAACGAGGATGTATATACACCGAGCAATAGTTGAAGGATGCCGATCTCAATGAAGAACCGAAGAAACCTTTGATAGAGAGATGGGAGATCATTCAAAGTGGGAGGGAATAGGAGGTCGCCGATGCCGTTGTGACTGCAAATGCTAAAACGCTGCTAAGCCTTTCAATTCTAGAACTGGAAAATTGTCAAAATAGCCACACGATCAGTTAGCGAGTTCGGCCGGTGCTTCCTTGTTGTCTGCCCCTCCGGCAGCTGTCTTTGATGCTTTGGGTGGTCCTGGAACGTCTCCGAAGATCGTGCGACCGTTCAAAGAAGAAGAAGGTACAGATTATGAGATTGAAATTCTCAGCCATTCTTCTGATGCAGGTAACCTTCTTGTTTCATCCAAATTGAGAATTTTTAGCTCATGTTGGAAGAACAAGATGAGCCGAATGCTTTCATTTTTGATCTTATAGGTCCGTCTTCTTTACCTACCGACTTACCGATTTCTTCGATACCTGGGCTTGTTGCTATTTCAACTCCCCGACACCTGTTTTCGTAGCTTCTTCGATTATTGAACCTGTGTCTAGCTCACAACCAGGGCCGGAATCCGAGAAGATTGCTGCATTGCATGGTCTGGATGACCCTTCAGTATCTTTGGAGGGTGGCAGAAGCTCAAGAGCAGGTAGACCAAACTGGCTAGCTAAATAAATCTGAACATTAGATGGTGGCCATTAAGAAGGAATATATTGAGGAGAGAAAATCTTCAAGGAGCTCCCGCAAGTCCTGGAAGCGCAGGACTAAGGGAGAGTCTTTTGAGAAGATGGAAGAATGGGAAGGATATGCTGGCACGGAGGAGATATTTCATATTTCAGGCAGCGACGGTACTCCTGGTAGGGATTCTGAGAGGAAGAATAAACTTCCGACTAAAGGTGGGAAGGGGAGCGGTGGAAGAAATCATTGACATGATCGAGTAATAATGGAGCCAGATATTAGGACATTCTATTTTGTTTGATACGTTTTTTGTACAAGTGCAGAGTCTGCACTTATCGCTTCGATTGTTGTAGCATCTGTATTTTCCTTTTTTTGGCCGATGTTATGTGGGTATGACCCCCACATTTTGACTTTGTATAGAAAATGCTATAAGTAATACAGTGTTGACATTTTGACTGTAACTTTATTTGCCTATTTATCTATGTTTTATGCACTTATGCCAATTTTTTTATTGCTATTTTATCTAGTCCTGTAATTACCGCCAAAACTCTTTGTTTGGAGTAACAAAACTATGAAGTACTTGGGTTTTTTTTGAGTATTGATGTGTGCACCCCAAGTTCACTGGGCTGTTTACTTCAAACACTTGACGAATGGCCAGTTGATCCTTATGATTCTTCGAAAGTCTGTAATCGAGTCTATTTTGCGGTTCCTATCTTCGGGAACTTGCAATTTGAGCACCTCGATTCCAGAGATTTTGTCTATCAACAATTAGGATACTTTACCGATTCATAGTCGTGCGACATTGCTGGATTTATGCCCATTACCGATGATAGTCGGAGTGGATTGATTCTTGTTAGTCCTGAAATAG